>CM029666.1:58583021-59783021 GCA_017311315.1 Dendrocalamus latiflorus | reverse complement strand
CGCGGCGCAACGCGCAGCGCTAGCGCGCGTGCGCGGGGAGAAGGCGGGGAGCGGGCGCAGGCGCCTGCGGGAGGCGCCTGGGCGAAGGGAAAGGCGGGGTCGGGGCGGCGCCAACGCGGGAGGGAGAGCGGGAGGCGCCAGGAGAAAGGGAAAGCAGAAAACAGCGGGGCGCCAAACGAAGGGAGGAAGCGGAACGGCCCAAAAGGAAAGCGCATTCCAGGAAAACTTTCCCGAAAAGGAAAGTTTCAGAATTTCACTAAAAAAAACAACAAAAAATTTTGGAAAATTTATTTTGAATTTTTGCAGGGCTTTTCAACCTACCCCCCTTAAAAGAATCTCGACCCCGAGATTAACTTGGTCCAGGGAGTAAGTTGGGGAAATCTCGCTGCAAATCTGACTCTCGTTCCCAAGTTGACTCTTCAGGTGTATGATTCTTCCATTGTACTCTGCAAAATCTGACATTCTTGTTTCTGAGCTGCCTCTCTGTCGTTTCAAGTATTTGTAGTGGTTCTTCAGCATATGTGCAGTCATCTTGCAATTCAATATCTGACAATGGCACTTCATCTGTTGGTTGGCGTAGACACTTCCGAAGCTGGGATACGTGGAACACGTTGTGAATTCTGGATAAGTTGGGCGGAAGCTGCACTTGATAAGCTACTTCCCCAACTCTTCCAATTATCTGAAACGGTCCCACATATCTTGGTGCTAATTTGCCTTTGACTTGAAATCTCTTGACTATTTTGAATGGGGTGACCTTGATGTAGACATAATCTCCAACTTCGAAACTCAAGTCTTTCCTGCGGTTATCTGCATAGTTCTTCTGTCGGTCTTGTGCCATCTTCAGTCTGTCTCTGACAATCCGGATATGTGCTTCTGCATCTTGAGCAATCTGGGGACCAATAAGTTGTCGTTCTCCTGTTTCTGTCCAATTCAGTGGAGTCCTGCATTTTCTGCCATAAAGTGCTTCAAACGGTGCCATTGGGATGCTGGCTTGGTAGCTGTTGTTATATGAGAACTGGGCAAATGGTAGGCAGGTGTTCCATGTTGCACCATACACTATCGCACAAGCTCTCAACATGTCTTCTAAAATCTGATTGGTTCTCTCTGTCTGTCTATCTGTCTGTGGGTGATATGCTGAGCTGAAATTCAGATCGGTGCCCATAGCTTCATGCAACTTTTCCCAGAACTTGGATGTAAACTGTGCTCCTCGATCTGACACAATCTTCTTCGGAATTCCATGCAGTGTCACAATTCTGGTCAAATACAACTCAGCAAGTTTGTCCTTCCCGTAGGTTTGCTTAATTGGAAGGAAATGTGCCACCTTGGTCAATCTATCGACAATGACCCAGATAGCATCATATCCCTCACGAGTCTTGGGAAGTCCAGTGATGAAGTCCATACCAATGCTATCCCATTTCCATTCAGGAATTGGCAAAGGCTGCAACAATCCCGATGGTTTTTGGTGGTCTATCTTGATCTGTTGACAGACATCACATTTAGCTACATATTCTGCCACTTCTTTCTTCATTTGGTTCCACCAATACCTCTTCTTCAAATCTTGGTACATCTTTGTGCCTCCTGGATGAATTGAGAATTGAGAGGAGTGGGCTTCAGATAAGATCAACTCTCTCAACTCCTTCTTGTCGGGTATGCAATAGCGACCACGGAAGGTAAGGATTCCATGCTCGTCTATCGCATACTCTGATGAATTCTCTTTTTGAATATCCTTTTTCAGTTTTTGAATCTCTTCATCTTCATCTTGGGCTGCTTTAATCTGATCTGGCAGTAGTGGTTGAATCTCCGTAGAGTTGCTTAGTTTTGCCCACAAGATTCCTTAACCCTCATGATTGAGTTAAGAAAACAAGATTGTTTCACTACTCATCTCTTTATATAGGCTCTACCCGGTAGATCTCCAGCTTAGACTTGGGTATCCATCGACTCGGTCAGATATCTTTTGCCCGTCCTGAGAAGAATCTACCGTTGTTCAGTATAGTTTTACCCCCTCCCATACCAACTCTCTTTACTCCTATAGAGATTCAATCGATTTAAGCATCTACTAAACTAGGTTTGACGAGTCAAAACTTGTGGTTGAACGATTGCTATATTCTTTGCTCAGCATAAGATCATCCTTACTTTCTCCGAGCTTTGTCCTCATTTTACTCTGAGACATTTTCTGTCTCTAAACCCATATCACAATGATCAGCGACAGTATTACCCAACCACTATATGGTTTCCCATGATATTATACCCCTCTGCAATTATATTGTCGAGGACAAGGATGCACCTGACTATTCGCGTATAACCAGGTATGTGAGAGGCAATCGCTGGCGCCTTTGCCATAACTTGCTAAATCACAGTTACCTTGGTTCCACATTTCTGTTATCTCCATTCTAGATAGGTATCTATGTCTCTGGTAACTTAGTTTCTTTGCAATTAACCTGTGTTAATTACTTACTTGCATTACTTATCATTTAATCACCATGTTGTGATAGTTGTTAGGTACTTGCTGAGATTTCCAAATTTCATATGTGCCCTTTTCATTCTCAGGTAAAAGGCCAGTGGAGTGATAGCATCATGCATAGGCGGGAGCACTCGAGTTTTCAGCACCTTGGCTTGCCACTATTTATATCATTTTATTCATTCCTCTTTTGGTTAGGAGTGGACCTGTCCTATATTCAAACATTTATTTTAGCTTCCGTTGGTTCTCTAACGAAGTGTTAATAAAGTTTTAAATTCTTTATAATTTCTACTATTGCTCTTATTTATTCTTCACTTTGGCGATAACATTTCATAGTAGTATTTTAGATTGACTTTATGTAGGGTGCTACAGAAGTGCATGCCCCAATTCACTCTTGGTGCATAGAACCAAAGAGCGCATGTCCCTATCAACTCTCTTTTGCTTTTGAGGCCGACTTCACGCGGAGAAGGAAATGTTTTTAGCTCCACCTCTCTTGACTCTCACTCTCTCTCTTAAATTGACTTCGTTTCATTTGTCAACCTGCTCGCATCTGTCTACAACGACTCCAGCTCTCCACCATGTTCAGACTTTCGATAGCTGAATTGATTCAAATTTGTCTATCTGACGTTGCGCATCTCAAATCGATCTGGGTGATACTGCTGGTTTGTCATGCATACTGAATCAGAAGGGGTTTGGATCGAAGCTTGGTGGATTCTTTTAGACTGTGACTTATAAGTTACGATTTAAATTTTTGAATTCTGGTTGTTCGCGAGAGGTAGTACGCAAAGAAAAATAATCACGTGCAATTTTAACCAATATAGCTAAACTTAGTATACTTTTTACTATAATTTTTCTATTAATCTTATCTTAATAGAGCAATAGGTGATCTTAATAGAGCAATAGGCGACGGTGGGCTGGCTGGTACAAGGCTACAGGCACGGCACATCACCACGACTAATCCTCACCATGGAACTGTCTCCTCTCCACTCCTGTTGCCGCTGCCCGCTTGTACCGATTGTTGCATCTTGCTGGCCTTGCACACACGAAGGCAAGTAACACCAGTCTCCACCTAGGCTGCTTCCCTCCTACCAGGATACAGGCACAACGAAAGAACGACAGAAAGAACGGTGCTTCTGCTTCCCTACAGGACACAGGTCTTGCCTATGTTGGTTCATTTCTCAAAGAAAGAAAGACAAGCTGAGTGCAGTTCTAGTTGCAGACAATGTTGTGCACAAATACCAGAAAATTCAAGACGTCATAATAAGAGTTAAGGCAAATACTACTTGTCAAAACACAATTGCTTTGTCTGATTTTACTGAAGCTTGGAAAATTATTGGAGCTTTTGTATTCAATAAATTGTTTCAATGCTTAAGGTGCCCAGGTCACACAAGTGCATACATTCCACATGTGCTATGGTTCAGGTCACTGTGTTACTCCTTGTTCTCTTAAAAAAAAACAGGATTGATGATATAATGTTACCGAGAGTCCGGTTACTAGTATTTGGCTGTCAACGGTTAGCCCGTTCGTATATACGACGGTACATGGACAGGCCCAGTAGAAAATCGGCAGTGTCATGGTGTCATAGCTACCTCAAACTACAGCTGCCAATCGGTTACCACCAGTAAACAGCAAGGTGCAGTCATAAAAAAAACCGAGTTTATGTCATCCTTGAAACAGTTCCAACAGATGATCCTCGAGATCTTTTACAGTAAACACTAGATGCTTCTCATCCTCGGGGTATTTTGCCAAGTATTCACGGTATGAAGGAACAATCTTCTCTGATATGGCTATCCGCAGCATTTGACGAAAAGGGGGGTCAGGGACTTTCCACAACTTCTGAATGTCATATGCTGAATTGAAGGCTGCGGTGAACTGTTGTAAACATGAAGGCTTCCAGAAACTGAAGAAATTTCCATTTCTAGCTGACAAGAGAGAGGACATAGGAGACCATGAGGTTTCAAGGTATTGCATCAGCTTTTTTTGAATTTGTTGCTGATGCTGCACAATCCAATCATCTCGAAGCAGTGTCCTCAGCACTGAGCTCTCAACTTGCTGATGTATAAAATTCAAATTGTTCAACAAGAACATGTATTGCAATTCTTTAGGCACCAGCTGCGTACAACTCTTCTCAAGAATAGACTCCAATAACATGACCACATTAATTATAAGGTCATTTAATGACTTTAGGCCTTGGTGTGTTTGGACGCAATCACGGGCAACAACTAAACTGAGTGAGCTCCCATAGGGCAACAATGATATTAGGCCTTTCACGACAGTCTTGGTGACTGGATGAATATCACTTCCTTCAGTTTCCAATAGAACACCTAAAGAAATCACATTTGTTAGACTATTGAGCAATTTGTTTACCGCATTCTTCATCTTCTCATGGATTGCTTCAGTCTCCCTGGAGATACATTCTCTAGTTTCCCTTGAAACTAACTTCAACAATACGGGGAGGATGAATGTGACCGTCTCATATGCATGGAGAATGTGTGTAATTCTGGGGAAGAGAACTGACAAGGTCTCAGAGATAGCCAATCCCTCAGGAAGCTTCCCCCACAGCCCATTCATAGCAGTAGATGCAGTTGCAAGCTTCAGCAACTTCAGAACAGGCTGCTCAGCAATCTTTGAGAAGTAGTCCCCCCTCAGCTCATTAAAGGCACCAAAATCTTGTTCATATAGCTGCCGCTCCATCTCAACAAGGAGTTTAGTGATGAAATTTAATGCTGAAGTCCAGCGTTTCAGTAGCACATCTTTGCCATGCCATGAATCATCCTCCTCGAACCGTGAATCGCGTTGGAAAATCCAATTTGGGTCAAGAGCAGAGAAGTGCCTGCTTCATGGCCAAATTCCAAACATAGCATCAATGACTACATGAGGGTTAATCTATGTCATGAAATTTGACAAAAATCGATTGTATAGAGAAATCACCATCACTTATAATAGGGGAAATAATAGCGAAACTGCTTAACCATCAAAATTATCTAAATATCCACAAACTATTCAACACTGCAATATATTCACTAGCAATGTACCTGATCAAATCTTCAGACAATTCAGAGAATGTCTCCTTAAGGCTCTCTTTGTACCCAGCTTGGATCATCCGGCTAGCTATATCCTGGACAGCACTGACAGACTCTGTGTTGATCAAATCGAGCTTCTTCTCCTCCAAGCAGTACATGACCTTCTGCAGTGCTGATTCGTCCTCAGTTGGCATCAATCCACTGTCACTTGAGTTACCAGTGCTACCAGAAGTTGATGTTGACAAAACCGTCTCGCTGCTTGTTGAGGATACAGAGGGCCTATCTACGGCTGTTAACTCCATGATAGAGCTAGGAAGGTTATCTAGGTCCTTAAAATGGTTAGTGTTCCATATCTTGACACAACAGAATGCTCTTGCAAGCTGCAATGTTGCAATGTTGAGAGCTGCTTTTGCTCGCACATGAAGATTATTGGCTGCAGAAGAGCTACCAGAAGAAGTCATCGATAGAACAATGAGGTCATCAACAGCGGAAAGGTATGTTGTGTTTCCTACAAGAGTGGCTTGCTGGTCCATGGAATCCTGACACAGTTTCACAACATTTTCGGCATTGCCGAGACAGGATTCTGCATCAAGGCAGGAAAAAAATTGTGGTACTAGTGTTGTTGCTTCTTGCTGAAGTTTTTCCTGCAAATCTATTACATGACGAGACCTTTTAGTTCCAAAATTGGTGAAGTTGCCAAGAGACCTCAGTTCTTGTTGAATTTCCCAAGGAGAAACTTTACTCGGCAACAAAGTTGAATAGTTCTTGTCCCATCGCACCTAAATTTCATATTCTTGTTTGTCAGCATTCAAGATTAGATTGCCACTTTTAAAAAGCACCTACAACAGAGGTTAACAACCTTTAAGGATCTCCATTTTGAACCTGGCCACATTGTATCAACATCTTCAATCCCCTCTATGGTACCAGAAACACTGCAAGATCATAAACATACATTTTTTTTTATAATGACATACATTGAAACATCGAAAATAATTCCTTTTTATAATGAAAAGGAAGTGCACAAAAATGTATCTCACAAAAGTTCAATAATAGAATTACATACAGGAAAACAAAAGAACCACATACTGAAACCAGAAAAGACAAGGGGAATACACCTATGCTCCAGGGTCTGTTCCCTTCTGACGACCATTCTAAATCTTAATCCTGGGAAACAATGCTTTATAGACTCCATATATCGATTGGAAGGCACAATGAATTCAGCAGCACATGTCCTGTAAGATTCAATTACTATGTAGAGCGTTAATAGCACAGTTAGTAGCAACAAACTCCAAGGCTCATTGCTAGTAAATTAGTAATAAATTACTCAAATGGCCCAACAAGGCTACTGGAAGGAAGGATACCAAGGTCTGTAGAAGACAGTGAAAAGATTTCCTTTACGCATAGCATAACTTATATTTTCAAGCACACCAAGGTGCATTGTGTCGATAGGTACGACTGACGGAAGCACTTTTGTAAGATTGTCCATAAATCGTCTGACCCCAATACGTAGCTCACCATTATCTCCACTGCATGATGTGCGAAATACTCAGCACACACAGGCCCAGACACATACACAGAAGAGGGTGAATGAATGAGGGAAAGAATTTCTGAAATTGACCTCACAAAGACAATTGTGTCACCAGAAATAAGTTTTTTGGAAGTTACAAAGTCTTGAATTTGAAGGAGATGCTTCCTTGATTTCCCTGATACAGAGAATCAAACAAAGCAACAACGGCTATCTTTCAGTTAAAAAAAACTACAAAAAGTATAGAGGCTTAGAGCCTACGGCAGCTTGGCAAAGGATCAATAAGTTCATCATTCACTGAGGCAAAGACTTCTGATAATGAATGCTTACTGCATATCCTGTGCTGGAAGTGCCATTGCGTCCCAAGAAGATCCCTTGCGACGAGCTCCTGCACAGGAGCCTGTTGTGATATATCCTAGAATGCGGACTGAGGTCAGGACATTTGTTTGATAACAAAAGCATACTAACCAAATTACGGTCAAGACTAGTTTGTCCTCTCTTCTCTCTTAATAAATCTTTGGGCCGACTACTCAGAAAAGATTCTAACCAAAAACCAAATTTTCCTTATAATCTGCCATTGACACAAGAGTGTTCACGACTTCATTATTTTTCGCAAATTGGCAAGCACATCTTGGATCTTTTTATTGTTCTGGTTTCCATGCTTCCTCCCATTCCCTCTTAAGGAAACTAATGAAAAATGCTGTTGCAAAAGATTACATAAGATTAAAAAAAAGGCAGCTGCAACAAAATAAAACATGCTAAAAACTGTTATGAATATTGTGCATATTGATATGAGACCCAAAGGGCCATATATATAGGAGAGTACAAGAGGATATGCCATATAGAGATAAAGCATATATGGAATAGAATACAACTCTATCTCCTAATACAACTCTATCTCCTTAACACCCCCCCTCAAATGCAAGGCGTATGCAATAGCGTTGCATTTGAAAAAGGGTGAACACTTAAACAAGAAAAATCCGAAGTCCGAGTCTTGATGATGTCGTCCTTGCGTACAGCCTTTGAATAAACTGTCAAATCAAGCCGAAGAGGAATAGATAGATGCATGACGGCGCAGATCGAAGCCCAAGAGGTGGCGGCGCAGTGCACAGAGGACGCGCAGCGGCCTTTGAAGCTCGGGGCGGCGGCTAGAGAAGCGGCGGCATCATAACGACTTCTACGATCTGCACGCGGCTCAGAAAATAGAGCGGCGGCTACTGCCATGCAAAAGAAAATTCCTACACTTCTATAACTGACAATATATTTGTGGACTCGCACGACTTGACAAACTAAAAATTTTAGACTACAAACTTGGATGAACGAAACGAAAGACTCATAAAACAAAAGGACTTGAGGACTCTAAATGGACTACTCAAAGACCTTAGTCTCACAGTAGCAGCACCACAGCTAACTCGCCTGCCTCACGCTTTCGGCGCACTCCCATTTTGTCACCGTCTTCGCCTCTGCGAGAGAGAGAGAGAGAGCAGAGCAGAGCAGAGACAATGGGCTTGCCCGCGACTCCTCTCTTCACTCCCGCCCGCCCGCGTCTCCTCCTCACTCGGAGAGAAGAGGAGCGGCAGGCTCCAGCGGGAGACGCCGACCGAGAGAGGCAGGATCCGGAGGCGGCTCGCCAGGGCCGGGCGGCGGCGGGATCCGGCGGCGTCATGGATCTAGGAGAGGCGACTGCAGGGAGGAGGCATCGGCGCGAGCTCCGATGGCTGCACGGTGGCTGAGAAGGCGCTTCCCCTCCAGATCCGGGAGGCTGCGAGCGGCGGAAGGGTGGGCCGCCGGGCGGCCCAGCGCGGCGCGGGCGGCACAGATCTGGGAGGAGGTGGCGCGGCCCGTCGTCCGGCGGCGGCGCGGGCGCGGCGGCCAGGAGGCGGCGGCTCGGGCGACGGCGGAGCCAGATCCGACGGGCGTTGGGCGCGGAGTGGAGCACCGACGCGAGCTCGGGCCGACGGCGCGGAAGACGGTCGGATCTGGCCCGGAGGCGGCCAGATCCGAGCTCGGCGGCGACGAAGACGACAGATCCGGCCCGGATCGGCGCGGATCTGGCGCGGGCCAGCGGCGGCGCGAAGGAGGCTGGCGGATCCGGCGCAGAGGAGGCCGGATCCGGGCGGGAGTAGGCGCGGACGTGGGCGGCAGCGAGACGATGGCCAGATCTGCACGGGGGCGCGGAGGCGCGGGATCAAGCGCGACCGAAAAAGAGGTGGCCGCCCCGGGAGTGAAGATCGCGTCTCCCGGGGCAACAACAGCGGAAGTAGATTGGAAGTAGATCGAGGTTAGGGTTTCAACCTAAGCTCTGATAACATGTTAAGTTTCATGCACCGGCCAATTCACCTAAAAACTTAAGCTGATGATGAAAGATGGGCAATTCACTTACACTTCAACACTCCCTCACGTGTAGACTCCCTTAGACCTAATACGTGGAATAGAAGTGGACTGCAATTAATTTTTTTTAATTGCGTCAGCCAGGTCTTGAACTCGGGACCTCTTGGCTCTGATACCATGTTATGAATATTGTGCATATTGATATGAGACCCAAAGGGCCATATATAGGAGAGTACAAGAGGATATGCCATATAGAGATAAGGCATATATAGAATAGAATACAACTCTATCTCCTTAACAAAACAAGGAAAAATGTGACACACCATGGTACAAACAGGCTGCAAAACAGTTACTTATCTGAATGTTACAGCCATTTAAATCTCACTAACCAAAGTGCACTGGGATGTGTTCCCAGTGGTAAAGAGAGGGAGTGGGGCATCGTGTCTCTTGCCCGGTATCGAGTCCCAGCTGCATTCCTATTTCAAAGATAAAAGGGGATTTGTTCCTGGGGTAGAAAAAAACAAAGGATTTGTTCCCAATTACAGGAAAAAAAGAATTGAAAAAAAACTTCGCCGGCCTGGGTTAACTTGGCTTAACTAGGGGCGTAAAAAAAAATCACCCTAGGAAAACTCACAAGCCAAAAGGAATTAAAGTTATTAAACAATAAATACATTCGCCTCGCCAGTGAGGAAACCCCACGCCCTTCCTTTTTTGAACGCGACTCACTCTGCTCCCTTATTGTTTATCTACATTTGGTTCCTATACGCTCTTTACTTAACGTGTAGATGCACGTCAGATAGTAATCTATAAAAACATACATGTTTTTGGAAAAAGAGAGAAGTTCAGGGTAATGAGCAAAAATCCAAGTAACTAATATCGAATCATGCAAACAGTTATCTATTGTAGACAACTACCAAAGGGGGAAGACACTGCTCGGCATGCTTCCACGGTATAGCTATCCCTGCATGGGGTCTCATGTCAGACGACGTCAATGTCTTGCAGAAAGAGGTCACACAAAACTTCGATTGTGGTATACATGAATGCTGCTCCTTGGTTAAGTCCAAACTCTGCTAAAATAAACTCGAAAAGATGAGGAGCCATTTGCATACATATATTCAGAGTTTAAAACTGTAAATCAGAATGTTGGATGGTACATGCTAATCTATTTAGTCAGAAACTCAGACAACCAAATCAACACATAAAACTCCCATGATATTGTTTGGAGTTAGTCCTCAAAGTTACCTACCACCCTATAGAATTTTAAATTCAGACTCAACATATGCGCTGATATAAAAAAAGAAAACTCCATGACTTGACAGATCATAGATAAAAGGGGGAAACAAAACCTACTATTCACAATAAAATTCTTTATTTTTTTCCTCCTACCACACATTAAGCCTGATTTTCCAATTTTATATGGCGATTAATGACCATGAGGACTACCACTACAAGAGTTTTGAGAACTTTTTGTGTTAATTTAATACTCAAACTAAAGTAACTAATATAAGCAGCACTTATTTAATGGAGTAGTTTGTACTACTAGATACATCCTATTGACAAAATGCCATTATTTTCTTACATCGCTGTCGCTGTTTGCTGCCTCGTGTATCAGCACCACCTGAGCATAGACCTCATCAGTCTCCTGCTCTACCTGGAAGGACGAAACAGTTTGTCAAAACTAGTAGTAACAAATTTTGAGGCCTGCTAACAAATCAAGCGAGCGAATTATTACCCTTAGCTCCACATTAATTACACGGCAGAGAATCTTCCATGGGATGTCATATAAAGGCATGTGACTGCTGGCGGTCTGTTTCATCGAAGCATCCACCTAAATCACAAGAAGTAGCAGCAGACAGCAGTACTTCCAATCAATTTCTGGAAGTGATAGAGCTTGATTCAAAAGACAAAAGAGGCAGAAATTTCATTGACCAAAATTACTTATATTAACTATCAGGCCCAGCCATGCATGGATTGGTGATCTGGCACTACTGGATTTTGTGTCTTTGCTTGAATGCTAACTGGCTGAGACATAAGAGATGAGCATAGCGATCCCAACACACGACATGCAGTCAGAATCAGTTCCTACTTGAATATTACAAAATTTCCTCTAAAATACACTTGAATACAGATCAGATTCAGGAGTAAATTAAGAAAGATAGCATAGCAGATTTCTCTTTTGGTTTATATTCCAAGTGAAGCGAAATGAAGATATATACCAAATTACTAATACCTGCTCCAGGTGCCCTTGAGGAAAGTAGAACACGAGTTCACCCGCACGAGGGATTGTAACCCCCTTGCCCGCGCATGCATACCAATATACCATAGCTCTGTGTAGAGCACATTGCCATCGCCCAAATCTGGAGTGCGTGCAGCGAGCCAACCAGTAAACATACGCAGGGAAAGGAAAAGCGAGAGTAAACCCACTCCAAAGCTCACCAAAATTGCAAGGACGAAGGACGGCCGCCATCGCCGCCAGTGGCATATCCGGCGAGGCAAGCAAATCGCCCCCAAATGCCTCGGCTTCCTGTAGGGATCGCCCCCAAATGCCTTGGCTTCCAGTACGGACCAAATTTTCGCCAGCCGGAGACCTTCTCAGTCGCAGCACATTCGCACTAACTTTTATCCCCGAAACTCTAATCGCAGACTAACTTGTGAGCTGAACTTTTCCAATCTCGGAACATCTTTTCTCACGAAAAATGCACAGAACCAATACTTCGGGCTTTCGGTGATACGGTCTAGGCCAGGAAAAATGCAGAGACCCGATACTTTGAGCTTTCGGTGATACGATCTAAGCCGGTTGAGTTGCACTTGTTAGGCAGCAGACTATCGTAGACTTCAGAACCACGAGTGAAGTCGTTTCCACACGGCCAAAAGGCCACATGTCATTTTAAAACGCTGCAATTTAAGAGATGTCATTTCAATACATGTAATTAGTGATGGGAAGTTTCTAAACATGTTCTAAGTGGTTTCTAACTTTTGAAAATTAGAAATCAAAAACTAAAGTTGTTTAAAGGGGAACCATGAGCCAGTCCAAAACAAAGTTTTATGGTGTTTTGCCACCCTTTGACCCTGTTTGCCTTTTTTTCCTCTCATAGGCCATTGCCATCGTCGCTCCAACTAGCTCCAAAGAAAGCACTTTTCTATCTAGGAGAGTCTCAGATGAGATTTTTTTATTATTTGTCGTTGATTTGATAGGTCTTATGTGAATAGAAAGGATCTCACGTGAGGCTCTTCCACTAGATTTTCTTCCCTCCAGGGGTGTTCTACCCTATCCACAGCGGCAAGTTTCCCCAGGCCTCGCGACGACCGTTGGATGGTTTGCACCGTTGCACAACGCTGCCTTGGTCGCAACGCATCGTCCCCTGCGGCTACGGGCCTTCGCGCGCGGAACCATCGGCTGTTGGGCCTATCGGCACCATCCGATCATTAGAGCTGCCCTCCGTCTTCTCTACTGGGCCAGCAGCCCATTAGAAGCCTACGGCGTTTAAACTTCTGGGCTTACATTGCCAGCTTCGAAATATTACACACATCTCATGAATTTTTTGTACGGATAATCCATTTTTTATTCGAAATTACAGAAATATACCCGCAGGAAAAATTTTTACAAAAATAGGCTCCAGTCGCCTAATGGTTGGGCGACTGAAGCCTTTCGCCCAACCATTGAGCGACTTTAATCCAGTCGCTCAATGGTTGGGCGACTGCATCCAGTCGCCCAACGATTGGGCGACTTAAATGCAGTCGCCCAATGGTTGGGCGACTGCAGTCAAGTCTCCCGTGAATGTTTTAAATTTTTTCAATTTTGTAGTTTTAAACTGGTAAAAAATATGCTGGAGTTGTAATAAAAGTTTATGTTCATTGTATATTATAGGTGTGTAAAAAATTTTGGAAAATTTTTTTTAGGAACGATTGACCGTAGAACGATCGGTACATACGATGGTAAGTGATATTTTAATGTTATTGAGAATTCGTGTCTCTGGGCTAGGATTGGGTTGAGGAGGATCGACGGGCCCAGCGGTCAGATTATCACAGACGGTTCTACATACAAACCATCTGTAATACTCGCTATCACAAGTTTTATATATCGATGCAATATAAACAACTAGTCTGAAAAGATAAAATAGCAAAGTTGTATATGGCTTATATATACTCATTAAAAAGGTTTCGACGAGATCTACAACTTTTCAGTTGAAGCAAAATCCAAATTCCGAAAGGAAGGCCAAGAAAAAGGGCAAAAACAGAAACCAAAAACTTACGACGCGGGTTTAGGTCCAAAGATGGCCGATTTTTGGGGTCTTGGAGGGCGACTGGCGCAAGCGGGTCGTTTTTATTGGATCGGGCTCGTCGTTAGCTTTCCAACGAGTACAAGAACGTCGAAAACGGACACCGTATGCAAAAGTTATGCCTATTTTACTGAAGGTGTGTCGGAAACAGACTGAAACTGCTATAACTTTTGATCCCGTGGCCGAAATTGCTCAAATTTTTTTCTAGAGGCTGTTGGATGTATGAAGAACAGCTCCACCAATTTTCACTTTTTTTAGCGAAGGTTTGATGCACTTTCCAAATTCTCAGTAAATCAAAATATTACTTACCATCGTATGTACCAATTGTTTTATGGTCATTTGTTCCTAAAAAAAGTTTCCCAAAAGTTTTTACACACCTACAACATACAATGAACATAAACTTTTATTACAACTTCAGCAGATTTTTTACCAGTTTAAAACTATAAAATTGACAAAATTTAAAACATTCACGGTAACATTTGGAATTTTATAGTTTCGAATAAAAAATGGATTATCCGTACAAAAAATTCCACATCTCACACCCTGTAAACTCCATTTTCGTAAATTCTCTCAGGTCTCATGCTCGCGGTAACATTTGGCCGGGGTTTTGGCAATCAAATCTACCCTACTCTATAACTAGTAGTGTGCCCGTGCTAACGCTACAGTAAAATACAAAACAAGATAAAATTTGTAAAAAATAAAACAAACAATCAGATTCATTAAGATTCACGTCTCATATATTGTATAACCAAATATTTTTGTCACAAAATGAATGTCACATAAATACGTGACCGGTCGGACCCACCCAACACGCAATGCTCAAAAGCCTACGACCGATTCCCAGGTCTTGCGACCGCTTCGCGAGACCAGACGACCGGTTAACAGAAGCTACGACCGTTTATCGCGTGATTTAAACACCTTCCCGACCACATACAACATTTTTCGTCGTGGTCGAAGCCACTTCCGACCATGTGCACCGAGTTTCGCGCTGGTCGAAGCCCTTCCTGACCACATACAACACTTTTCGTCGTGGTCGAAGCCACTTCCGACCAATGTGCACGAGTTTCACCATGGTCGAAGCCCCTTCTGACCACATACATGGGCTCACAGTGGTCGAAGTCCCGTCCGACCACGTCCTGAGCACGTCACAACGTGGTCGAAACTTCGACTACCGACCGCAGCTCTCGATAATGTGGTCGAAGCCCGCTGTGGTCGAAGACGCAACTACGACTACCGACTTCCAACCACTGACAATGTGATCGTAAACCCTTCGGCTGGCTTCTGACCATGACCAACGTGGTCGTAATAGCTTTCGAACACTTGTAAAGGCTTCAGCTAGCTTCTGACTCCGTTTTGCGCTGATCGAAGCCCTTCCCGACCACATACAACACGTCACTAATCAATACACGTCACTAAGAAAATAATAATGGAAATGGAAATAACTTTTAATAATACCCTTTCCCATATAATATAGATACCGTATTTGAATGTTTTGAAAAGATGTATTGAATAAATAATTTCAATTAACAGGCAGACATTAGAAAGTTACTACAAACAAGATCTTTTTTGTCCGTATTGTTAGTCATGTAACAATGCTACCCATCAAGGCCACAATCAGAACATCTACATGACTCGCATCTCCTTCCCATTAAGAAATCACATGAAAATCGGGAGATGAGCAGACATAAGCCAAAAAGTTCTTACCATGGTTATTACGGCGGTGCGGCGAGGCGCGGCGATTCACCACCTTCACACAACAATATCGCTTATGGCGACGCCATACATACAAGTAGCCACAACAGTATCAGACTTCTAGAGGGTCTAAATAAAAGAAATATAAAGGAAAAATGACTTTATTGCAATTTCAGAAAAGAAGAGGACTAAATTGCAAAATGTCAAAACCACACCCCCCCTCTTATCTGGCGTCCAACCTCCACCCTCTCCGCACTCTTTCGCTGGCTCCGCCCCCTGCCGCTCTCCCTCTCTCCCTCCCCCATCTCCAATGGATCTGTCGTTGCCGTCGACCTTATCTGGCGTCCAACCGCCGCCCGCTCGGCATTCTTTCGCGTGGCTCCGCCCCCTGCCGCTCTCCCTCCCTCCCCCATCTCCAGTGGATCCGACGGATCTGGCGGCGTCGATGGTGGATACGGCTGCAGTGATGGAGGATCCAGCTGCGGCGACGGTGGAGGTAGCGGATCCGGCGGCGGCGGCGAATCTGGCTGCGGCGGCGGCGGATCTGGCTGCGACGACGGCAGAGGCAGCGGATCCGGCGACGGCGAAGGCGGATCCGTCGGCAGCGACGGCGGATACGGCGCACCTCCATGTCGTCCGGACGACATGGTGCTGCAGGCCGCCACGGCGATATGGCGACGAGATATCGCCGATATCTCGACGCCATAACAACCATGGTTCTTACACAAATAACTGAAAGGAAGAAAGGGTGACGAAATTCAAACAAGACTATATGGATAATTCCCACAAAGTGCTTCGAAGCCAGGTCGTGCCAAAAAACATAATGCGAGAAAAAATGGTTTTGGCAATGATTGAGCTCATTCTTCCTGCATGCCGCTGTAACCGAATAAAAATCCTACAATTGGTAGGTGTGTCCGTTGGTGTAATTTCTTAGTGTTATCGTATATTTTTTCTAAGTAAAATTTGTAAATCTATAACTTTAATATCAAAACTATCAAAAAAACTACACATCTTAGCTCGAATTTCGGAGATCCACAAATGTAAGCACGAAAATTTTCACAAAGCTACAACTCCATTACACTGCTACCTTCCCTGAGTCATAGATATATGAATATTCTTCCAGTGGCGAGCCCAAATGGACCCATTAATGGCATTTTCATGACAGGTGATTTCCCTTATCAACAGCTCCTTCCAAGCTATTGTACAATGATCTAATCATAAGGCTGAGAATATGGTAGATTCTACATACTGATCAAAACATGGTCCAATCGAAACTTCTGTAATTTTAGCATGTCATGCAAATTTTAGATGCACGATTTAATCACTTCTCAAGTTCAAACACAGTAGTGGTAATTATCTTCCTCACATATCCTTCGCTTCTGATAATACCAACGATGCCATCTTTTTACCCAGAATTATAAATCCTGGATTTCCATCTAAAGCTAAGTGCATGCTGCTATGATTGGGCATGGTTAGCGTTGTTTGTGGTTAGCTCGCCGTGAAATCAAGCAACTTTCTGCATAGCACTCTGAAAGCAGGACAAGAGCAGCAACCCAAAAAAATCCAAATTTCAATGAATTTGACTGAAGGACACACCAGCAGAAAAGTTTCAGGAATCAATCCATTATTTATTGCTATTGAACCAAAGGAGAAAAAAGGTGGCTACACACATGATAGGCAAAATAGCCTCCAGACGCCGGTTCTGTGGCGGCTCAAAATGTTTAATTATGGACATCAAGGAAGTATCAGCGATTGTGTCAAGCTCGTGCCCCGGAATGGCAATCCAACAACTCATCCTGAGCGATTTCAGCTTGACATCCTCTGCTGAAAAATTTTCATAACCCAAGTACTTCAAAAGATTAGTTAACCCATGAGCATCTTTCACCTATTCTCGTAACTACTGAATTTTATGTAAGCATTATCCCTCCCTCTATGCCTTTAGCACTTTCAGTCTAGCCATTCATTTAGTGACACCATGCAGCTTCATTGCAGATCAGAAATCCTTGAACCGTCAAGGCATTAACCAATGGAGCACGTAACCAATCTAACTAATCAAGTTGAAAATATCTCACAATAAGATGCAGCAGGTATGAAGTAGCCAGGCACTGGTTATACCTTGTGCCCTCGCTGCTTTCTCTTGAGCAAACAATGAACAAAACATTTCCTCACCCATTTTGCACAAGACGCTGAAATTCATCTAAGGCACCATATTTTAGTTTGATTACTACTATACCATCTTTATCTCTGATCTATGCTGCTTAGCCCTTAACCCTTACAAGGTCCTGCGAATAAGTTTAAATTTTTTATATGATTTAGTTACGAATTTACTTCTTAAATTTCTGAAAATAATATTTTGGTGCAATGTATGACACAAGGGTAACAGCAGCTTTACGTAGAACCTCACATACCTGCTGCTTGCTCTTGCCTTGTTAGGTTGAACCTTGCTTCAGAAACCTATGACCTGAAAATTTCACAATTTTACATTTGAATGTTTAGATCTAAATTCTTCGAATTTTTTTAATGAGTGCAATATGAAAATGTCCAACCTAGTCAAACAATAACCGAAGGATCATGTTCATAAAACAACATCATTGTATAAAAAAATAGAGTAGAAATCAATTAGCAATTCTTGCAGTGCTGGTCCTCAATCTTACGAAAGGAAACCAATACCTATCAATACATAGGAATTTTACCCTCAGATTCAAGGATTGATGAGAAAAACTACCACCAAACATACATTCTGTTTTAATTTCAGGATGGCGTGAGGTATTATACATTCAATTATAGTGGCTTGTCTCTGAAATAGATGTAGTAGTAAGAGAAGAATTTGTGGCCAATATTTAACCTGGACCAATTGACTAAATACTGATAGGTGGATGGTCTCGACACAGGGAAGTGAGGTGGTGATTGTTCCTCCATCCATTGTTTTGGGCACTTTGATTTGCTCCTGTGGTCAAATCATCCTCTTGAACCTACATTCAGAAACATTTCAAGTGAACAATGAGAAATTACCAACTTAGGAATTTCAATCTTCATTAGATATTTTTTTAAAAAAAAGATAACGTACAAGAAAGAATTTTCATGATCTAGTATTATAATTTCATATGTGTCTTCACTTACTGGAGCAATATTTTTGGGATGAAATAGTTGATGGAGCTGAGCATGAGCCCTGACCATTCAAATATTGATAGTAAGAAGTTCCATTCTGTGGCATAGACAAATTCTACAGCATGTGCAATTTGATTGCCAAAACTTTGAGCAGCTATAATAACATGGAGGATAATGAAACCAACAGGAACTTGAATAACAATTTTTTTCCAAAATTTTCAGCATTGATCCATGTGGTTCAACCTAGTCGATTTCAATGTCTTCCCGTATACATTCATAACCCATCAGATGAGTTTCATCAACCTAAATCAGTACGAACAAATTCCTTTGTGCCAAGAAACTGTATGAATTAAGGAAAAATCCAGATCTCATCAAGAGCATCGACCAGAAAAAAAGAGATTAAAAGAAATTGGGGGTACCGTTACCACCGAGCTGCGGTTGTCCATGGCCCCCATGAGCCTCGCCGCCATCTCTGCATGCCTCCACCATGCTACGGAAGTTAAGCAAAACTTCTTAACTTGGTTGTTCTTTCCTAACTACTGCGATGGCAAAGAACGATTCGCCTAATTATGGCATTCCATTTAATTCAATAGTAACATGTAGCACCCCTGGGCTATCTGGTATATTGGACATCTCAAAAAATACCTATGTAGATGCAGTTGAGTTCCTTTTGGTTTAGAAAGTCATATCCTCTTCTTGTCTTCTTTCTTTCACCCAGTCCAATTCTTCATGCTCTTCATGCGGTTTTGTTGAACCTGCAAAACAAAAGGTAAGGCTAAAGCTCATAATGGATAGCAGCATTTTAGATTCCTTTTGCACTCTTGCAATGTAGAGCTAGGGAGGGCAACACATTCTAAACATACATTGAACTGAAACAAAATGAGCTGACATTACTATGGAAAATTGTGACCAATCAGAGTAAAATATAGGGAGTTGATACAGTGAGTACGTCCGATGCAACGAAAAAAATGGATTGTCCACTTCCTCATGGATCACTTCTTTTTTAGTTTTTTCTCACTTTCGTTCTCAAAGCCGAAACTTTATGGTCAGCAAGCAGAAATCGCACTGCAGTTCCAACAGAAACACACATGCGTCATACGTCATACGTGTGCGTGTGATGATCACCTCACCTGGACGGCGTGGTGGGGCGCGCGGAGGACGGGGTGGTCGGGCGCGCGAACGCGGCGGAGGGAGTGGTGGGGTGGCCGCTGGAGGACGACGACGGGGTGGTGGGCCGCGCGGAGGATGAGGAAGGGGTGGACGGGCGGCCTCCCGACGAGGTCCTCGCCGGAGGCCCCGTCGCCGCCGCCGCCTGCCCCGCCGGCGAGCGGCGGGATCGGAATGGGGAAATACTCGAGCGCGTCGATCTCGACGACGACATTGCCGCGGAGGTGGAGCTCGGAGCGGAGCCGGGGTTTGGGGAGGGCTAGGGTTTTGGTGGAAGCACGCGACGCTTTTGATTAGGAGGCGGCGGCAGAGTGGAGGAGAGGGGGAGGAGGCAGCGGAGCAAAGGAGTGGGGGGAGGAGGAGGGAGCAGTGGCGGCGGCGCGGGGTGGGGAGGAGGAGGCGGCGGCGGTGCGGAGTGGGGAGGAGGAGGTGAGGGGAGCGGCGGCGCGGGGGAGGACGGGGGGAGCGGCGGGAGTGGAGGCGCGGGGGAGAGGCGGAGATGGGGGAGCGGCTGGAGTGGAGGCGCGGGGGAGGAGGCGGCGGTGCGGGATGGCAGGGCAGGGGAGGAGGGGCGCTGCGGGGTGGGGAGGAAAGGAGAAGGAGGCGGCGCGTGGGGAGGGAAGAGGAGGAAGGAGGAGGTGCCGGCGCATGGGGGCGGAAGAGGAGGCAGTGCGGGATGGGGGAGGGAAGGACGCCGCGGCGGCGGCGGATGGGGAGGTAAGGGATTCGTGGGAGGTTCAATGATGTGCATGATCCAGATAATTTTGGCCTTAGGATCTTCAATGAGTAAGAGAAGAAGGCTTGAGAAGAGATCCAGACCATTCATTTGTATGAAGTTGGATTACTTTGGTACACAAATGTGGGTGGACTTAGATTTGGCATGACTGTGGGGGTGGTTGAGGGGGTAGATTTAGTAAAGAAAATTTTGGTGTATTATAGAGTAGGGTAGATACACCAAAATTTTCTTTACTAAATCCACCCTCGTGGAATACCCGATCTCCGCTACATTGCTGGATCTCGGTTAGTCCACCACTGCAGCAATGTTAGAAGGATCCACGGAAGGCCTTTGCCGCTGGTGACATGGACAAAGAAACTGACATCGAAAGCCAAAAAGCACATTTCTTCAATTTAGCAAGAAGTTGATGCTTCCAAAGAAAATCAAGTATAATCTGAAGGTGCTGCTCATGCTCCCCCACGATACTAGAATAAATCAATATTTCATCAACAAAGATGGTGACAACTGATCTAAGTACTCGTGGAATACCCGATGCATCTGATCTATAAATGTTGTCGGCGCATTGGTCAGCCCAAAAGGCATAACCAGGAACTCAAAGAGGTCAAAACGAGTGCGGAAGGCTATCCTCAGAATAGCAAAAGTTTCGATCTGGACGTGGTAAAAGCCGCACTGCAGACCTATATTAGAGAAGACCTTGGCTCCCTAGAGCTGGACGAAGGGATCATCAATACGAGATAAACGGTGGTGGTTCCTGATAATCGCTGCACTGAGAACTTAAAAATCAATGCACAAACACAAACCCTTACCTTCTTATGCATGGGAGTGATCAGGGAAGCCCATTCTGAGGTATTGCGTCAAATAAAGTCTTTGATCTGAAGGGCATCCAACTGACGCTTCAACTATCCCAACTCGGCATGGGATGGATGGTAAGGAGTCTTGGCGATAGGAGTGGTGCCAGGGATAATATCAATGACACACTCAACTACTCTAAATGGAGACTGGCCTGGAAACTTCGCAAAAAGATGTCAAGAAATTCTCAATCAATAGGTAAATCTTTCGATAAGGGTCCAATGACAGGCTTTTCTAATAGGGCGAGAAGGCACCTCAACTTGGCCATCCAACAATGGCCGAAATAGGATGCCAAGAGTAAGAAATGGAGGCATCGCTTTTGCCTTGATAAACGATCTCCCCATTATCCTGATAGAGAGTAATCTTGCAGTCAAGGCAATGGATAATAGCAGAAGGAAGGGACTGCTAGTCCCTACTCACAACAGGTCAAGGGTTGGATGGGCGCCACAACTGCGTCAGTGCCGAAATTTATGGCCTTGAACTCCCAAGCAACATTGAGACAAATAAGATTGCTAGCAAAGATCCATTAGTAGTGGTCACCACCACGGAATACGCTAAGATACTGATGGGTACAGATTGCTATTGAAAGAAGCGAGATGCCAAAAGAAGAACTAACTCCCGAGTCAACAATGCAAGAGCAAGGCATGAATCCAAGATAACAAAACCTAAAGGTCAAGAAACGAGGAAAGTAAATGGTGGGATGGACAGCAATAGGGAGGTAAGGTGTGGTAACAACTACACCACTCCCGAGTCAGTAATGTGTAGAGACACACATCAATACCCTTTGGTACGGTAGCAATTGGAGTAAGAACCGGTTACGATAACCACGTTCTGATTGGCAGCGGTGAAAGTGAGAAAGCAAACTAATTTGCAGTTCCAGCCGGGGTCTTACACCTCTCAAGCAGTCCAAGCGGAAGAATGGAATCAGAATCCAGGGAAGCATGAGATTGAAACAATGTCACAAGATAGCAATGAAATAAAGGAGACAGTAATTAGATATGAATTCATGGTAATATGCCAGTGCACGTGCAAATGTATGACACAAGGGTAACAGCAGCTTTACGTAGAACCTCTCATACCTGCTGCTTGCTCTTGCCTTGTTAGGTTGAACCTTGCTTCAGAAACCTATGACCTGAAAATTTCACAATTTTACATTTGAATGTTTAGATCTAAATTCTTCGAATTTTTTTAATGAGTGCAATATGAAAATGTCCAACCTAGTCAAACAATAACCGAAGGATCATGTTCATAAAACAACATCATTGTATAAAAAAATAGAGTAGAAATCAATTAGCAATTCTTGCAGTGCTGGTCCTCAATCTTACGAAAGGAAACCAATACCTATCAATACATAGGAATTTTACCCTCAGATTCAAGGATTGATGAGAAAAACTACCACCAAACATACATTCTGTTTTAATTTCAGGATGGCGTGAGGTATTATACATTCAATTATAGTGGCTTGTCTCTGAAATAGATGTAGTAGTAAGAGAAGAATTTGTGGCCAATATTTAACCTGGACCAATTGACTAAATACTGATAGGTGGATGGTCTCGACACAGGGAAGTGAGGTGGTGATTGTTCCTCCATCCATTGTTTTGGGCACTTTGATTTGCTCCTGTGGTCAAATCATCCTCTTGAACCTACATTCAGAAACATTTCAAGTGAACAATGAGAAATTACCAACTTAGGAATTTCAATCTTCATTAGATATTTTTTTAAAAAAAAGATAACGTACAAGAAAGAATTTTCATGATCTAGTATTATAATTTCATATGTGTCTTCACTTACTGGAGCAATATTTTTGGGATGAAATAGTTGATGGAGCTGAGCATGAGCCCTGACCATTCAAATATTGATAGTAAGAAGTTCCATTCTGTGGCATAGACAAATTCTACAGCATGTGCAATTTGATTGCCAAAACTTTGAGCAGCTATAATAACATGGAGGATAATGAAACCAACAGGAACTTGAATAACAATTTTTTTCCAAAATTTTCAGCATTGATCCATGTGGTTCAACCTAGTCGATTTCAATGTCTTCCCGTATACATTCATAACCCATCAGATGAGTTTCATCAACCTAAATCAGTACGAACAAATTCCTTTGTGCCAAGAAACTGTATGAATTAAGGAAAAATCCAGATCTCATCAAGAGCATCGACCAGAAAAAAAGAGATTAAAAGAAATTGGGGGTACCGTTACCACCGAGCTGCGGTTGTCCATGGCCCCCATGAGCCTCGCCGCCATCTCTGCATGCCTCCACCATGCTACGGAAGTTAAGCAAAACTTCTTAACTTGGTTGTTCTTTCCTAACTACTGCGATGGCAAAGAACGATTCGCCTAATTATGGCATTCCATTTAATTCAATAGTAACATGTAGCACCCCTGGGCTATCTGGTATATTGGACATCTCAAAAAATACCTATGTAGATGCAGTTGAGTTCCTTTTGGTTTAGAAAGTCATATCCTCTTCTTGTCTTCTTTCTTTCACCCAGTCCAATTCTTCATGCTCTTCATGCGGTTTTGTTGAACCTGCAAAACAAAAGGTAAGGCTAAAGCTCATAATGGATAGCAGCATTTTAGATTCCTTTTGCACTCTTGCAATGTAGAGCTAGGGAGGGCAACACATTCTAAACATACATTGAACTGAAACAAAATGAGCTGACATTACTATGGAAAATTGTGACCAATCAGAGTAAAATATAGGGAGTTGATACAGTGAGTACGTCCGATGCAACGAAAAAAATGGATTGTCCACTTCCTCATGGATCACTTCTTTTTTAGTTTTTTCTCACTTTCGTTCTCAAAGCCGAAACTTTATGGTCAGCAAGCAGAAATCGCACTGCAGTTCCAACAGAAACACACATGCGTCATACGTCATACGTGTGCGTGTGATGATCACCTCACCTGGACGGCGTGGTGGGGCGCGCGGAGGACGGGGTGGTCGGGCGCGCGAACGCGGCGGAGGGAGTGGTGGGGTGGCCGCTGGAGGACGACGACGGGGTGGTGGGCCGCGCGGAGGATGAGGAAGGGGTGGACGGGCGGCCTCCCGACGAGGTCCTCGCCGGAGGCCCCGTCGCCGCCGCCGCCTGCCCCGCCGGCGAGCGGCGGGATCGGAATGGGGAAATACTCGAGCGCGTCGATCTCGACGACGACATTGCCGCGGAGGTGGAGCTCGGAGCGGAGCCGGGGTTTGGGGAGGGCTAGGGTTTTGGTGGAAGCACGCGACGCTTTTGATTAGGAGGCGGCGGCAGAGTGGAGGAGAGGGGGAGGAGGCAGCGGAGCAAAGGAGTGGGGGGAGGAGGAGGGAGCAGTGGCGGCGGCGCGGGGTGGGGAGGAGGAGGCGGCGGCGGTGCGGAGTGGGGAGGAGGAGGTGAGGGGAGCGGCGGCGCGGGGGAGGACGGGGGGAGCGGCGGGAGTGGAGGCGCGGGGGAGAGGCGGAGATGGGGGAGCGGCTGGAGTGGAGGCGCGGGGGAGGAGGCGGCGGTGCGGGATGGCAGGGCAGGGGAGGAGGGGCGCTGCGGGGTGGGGAGGAAAGGAGAAGGAGGCGGCGCGTGGGGAGGGAAGAGGAGGAAGGAGGAGGTGCCGGCGCATGGGGGCGGAAGAGGAGGCAGTGCGGGATGGGGGAGGGAAGGACGCCGCGGCGGCGGCGGATGGGGAGGTAAGGGATTCGTGGGAGGTTCAATGATGTGCATGATCCAGATAATTTTGGCCTTAGGATCTTCAATGAGTAAGAGAAGAAGGCTTGAGAAGAGATCCAGACCATTCATTTGTATGAAGTTGGATTACTTTGGTACACAAATGTGGGTGGACTTAGATTTGGCATGACTGTGGGGGTGGTTGAGGGGGTAGATTTAGTAAAGAAAATTTTGGTGTATTATAGAGTAGGGTAGATACACCAAAATTTTCTTTACTAAATCCACCCTCGTGGAATACCCGATCTCCGCTACATTGCTGGATCTCGGTTAGTCCACCACTGCAGCAATGTTAGAAGGATCCACGGAAGGCCTTTGCCGCTGGTGACATGGACAAAGAAACTGACATCGAAAGCCAAAAAGCACATTTCTTCAATTTAGCAAGAAGTTGATGCTTCCAAAGAAAATCAAGTATAATCTGAAGGTGCTGCTCATGCTCCCCCACGATACTAGAATAAATCAATATTTCATCAACAAAGATGGTGACAACTGATCTAAGTACTCGTGGAATACCCGATGCATCTGATCTATAAATGTTGTCGGCGCATTGGTCAACCCAAAAGGCATAACCAGGAACTCAAAGAGGTCAAAACGAGTGCGGAAGGCTATCCTCAGAATAGCAAAAGTTTCGATCTGGACGTGGTAAAAGCCGCACTGCAGACCTATATTAGAGAAGACCTTGGCTCCCTAGAGCTGGACGAAGGGATCATCAATACGAGATAAACGGTGGTGGTTCCTGATAATCGCTGCACTGAGAACTTAAAAATCAATGCACAAACACAAACCCTTACCTTCTTATGCATGGGAGTGATCAGGGAAGCCCATTCTGAGGTATTGCGTCAAATAAAGTCTTTGATCTGAAGGGCATCCAACTGACGCTTCAACTATCCCAACTCGGCATGGGATGGATGGTAAGGAGTCTTGGCGATAGGAGTGGTGCCAGGGATAATATCAATGACACACTCAACTACTCTAAATGGAGACTGGCCTGGAAACTTCGCAAAAAGATGTCAAGAAATTCTCAATCAATAGGTAAATCTTTCGATAAGGGTCCAATGACAGGCTTTTCTAATAGGGCGAGAAGGCACCTCAACTTGGCCATCCAACAATGGCCGAAATAGGATGCCAAGAGTAAGAAATGGAGGCATCGCTTTTGCCTTGATAAACGATCTCCCCATTATCCTGATAGAGAGTAATCTTGCAGTCAAGGCAATGGATAATAGCAGAAGGAAGGGACTGCTAGTCCCTACTCACAACAGGTCAAGGGTTGGATGGGCGCCACAACTGCGTCAATGCCGAAATTTATGGCCTTGAACTCCCAAGCAACATTGAGACAAATAAGATTGCTAGCAAAGATCCATTAGTAGTGGTCACCACCACGGAATACGCTAAGATACTGATGGGTACAGATTGCTATTGAAAGAAGCGAGATGCCAAAAGAAGAACTAACTCCCGAGTCAACAATGCAAGAGCAAGGCATGAATCCAAGATAACAAAACCTAAAGGTCAAGAAACGAGGAAAGTAAATGGTGGGATGGACAGCAATAGGGAGGTAAGGTGTGGTAACAACTACACCACTCCCGAGTCAGTAATGTGTAGAGACACACATCAATACCCTTTGGTACGGTAGCAATTGGAGTAAGAACCGGTTACGATAACCACGTTCTGATTGGCAGCGGTGAAAGTGAGAAAGCAAACTAATTTGCAGTTCCAGCCGGGGTCTTACACCTCTCAAGCAGTCCAAGCGGAAGAATGGAATCAGAATCCAGGGAAGCATGAGATTGAAACAATGTCACAAGATAGCAATGAAATAAAGGAGACAGTAATTAGATATGAATTCATGGTAATATGCCAGTGCACGTGCAAATGTATGACACAAGGGTAACAGCAGCTTTACGTAGAACCTCTCATACCTGCTGCTTGCTCTTGCCTTGTTAGGTTGAACCTTGCTTCAGAAACCTATGACCTGAAAATTTCACAATTTTACATTTGAATGTTTAGATCTAAATTCTTCGAATTTTTTTAATGAGTGCAATATGAAAATGTCCAACCTAGTCAAACAATAACCGAAGGATCATGTTCATAAAACAACATCATTGTATAAAAAAATAGAGTAGAAATCAATTAGCAATTCTTGCAGTGCTGGTCCTCAATCTTACGAAAGGAAACCAATACCTATCAATACATAGGAATTTTACCCTCAGATTCAAGGATTGATGAGAAAAACTACCACCAAACATACATTCTGTTTTAATTTCAGGATGGCGTGAGGTATTATACATTCAATTATAGTGGCTTGTCTCTGAAATAGATGTAGTAGTAAGAGAAGAATTTGTGGCCAATATTTAACCTGGACCAATTGACTAAATACTGATAGGTGGATGGTCTCGACACAGGGAAGTGAGGTGGTGATTGTTCCTCCATCCATTGTTTTGGGCACTTTGATTTGCTCCTGTGGTCAAATCATCCTCTTGAACCTACATTCAGAAACATTTCAAGTGAACAATGAGAAATTACCAACTTAGGAATTTCAATCTTCATTAGATATTTTTTTAAAAAAAAGATAACGTACAAGAAAGAATTTTCATGATCTAGTATTATAATTTCATATGAGATATTGTCATTAATGGAAGACAGATATTATGAGAACTGTATATTAAAGATGTCTGTTATGTGACAAGTTATAGCAAGTATAGCAAGGGTGTCGGCGACCTCATCCCACATACCCGGTTATACGAGAATAGCCAGGCACAACCTTGTCCTCGACTGTATAACCGCAGACGGGGTGTAATATCCTGTGTAACGAGAATGTACGGCCCCCCGTACGTTACCAGGTTGGGTGGAAATGACCCCTATATGTGAGTAGCCCCGGCGTGATAACCCTTAGTTCGTTATTTAGCGTTTTATCATGATATAATTAGAGATTTGTGATTGAGTTAAGGTAAAGTTATGAGAGTAATGATTTAATCCAATGAGACCGAAGAGACAGGATTGATGTTACTAGGTGATAAAGCAACTAATATATCATGGCAGATTATAAAGTATGTATTTAAGGAAACTAAGAGATGGCGAGGATAAAGTTATGATAAGTTATGAGAAATGAAAAGATGTGTTAAGTTGAAAATGGAGAGTCACAGTTTCTAATATGTGGGCGATGTGGAATACTGATAAGGTGATAGTGATATAGGAATTAACCTAAAGAGGTATGATAATATAGCTCACACAAGATTATCAACCAATCAATTTTATTATGTGATAAGTGATTATTAGTCAGATTAACAGGTTTAAAACATACATTCTTCATGGTTCAAATACAACATTCATACAATTAATGAAACATAATATTAGGAACTAAAACATAGCAGCCCTAATATCAAGAGTACTAATAATTTAAATCTAAGTTAAAACATGGTCATGTGCTACGCCCGTTATTAACGATTTAAGCATGGATTCTAAAACATTACCTAAAAGTATGAACTCTAGAACATTTAACTGAGCATCCTAATAAACATACAAGTAGGTGAAATAAATAATCTAGAACATCATGGTATGAATGCAATGTTAAAAGTCTATAACTAGGCAAACGTGAACGATTTTGATAATCACTTGACAGCAATAGTGATATGATATTGACCAGATAAGCTTTAGGAATATGATACTAACCGGGTAAGGTTCAGTAATATATCAATGGCTAGGCAACTATTAATAATATGATGTTGATCAAGTATCGATAGTGGTATGATATTAACTAGGTATCGTTAATGATATGTTATTAGCCAAAAAGCATGAGTGTATGATAATTAAGCTCAATGACAATATGACAAGCAATATGGAACCACATGATATGCGAAACGGAAAGGTCACAGCCGCGAGGTACTTGCCTTGAGCACGCTCGGCGAAACCGCTACACGAAGGATCGGAAATGCGCAATTGTTCGGACGCTCCCTCAACAGTTGCGTGCTTACTTGCTGGCCAGGCGTTCAACGAAAAAGGCTACAAGACGGATCAACAATCTAGAGGCGATCAAACCTCCCTTCTAATAATCCCACGTGTGATCCTACATGCACACAGATGATAATTAGAGATGGAATTACACCTTAGAAGTGATGAATAGATGAAATAAGCATGCAGGAGCCGTCGCTTGGTACACAATGACGACAGAGGTGCCGCACCAATGAAGGAAAGGATGACGACGCCCTGCCACTCAGGCATTCCGTCGAACACCTCGCGTGCACTGCCGAGACCCGCCGGCTCACTCCGGCATTTCATCAAACCTCGCGTGATGTCGCTACCCACACGCTGCTGCCATTGCCATTGCTGCGCTCGCGCATGCGGCCGCTCCACGCCGCCTTGGGCTGCGCCGCTCCGCCTCGGCCGCTTCGCGCCCGCGCCGTCACGCGCCTCACGCTGCGCCACGACGCCGTCTCGGGTCGCGTCGCCGTCGGCCCGACTCATGCCGTTGCCGGCCATGGCGCCTAGCCTGCGCCGCCACCGGCTTGCCGCGCCCGGTCTGCGCTCAGCCGCGCCACGCTGCCCGACCTCCGTTGCGTGCCGCGCGTCGCCTGCCTTCAGCCGCCTCCGATGCCGCACAGCAGCAGCCACCGGCCAACGTCGCCATCACGACGCCACAGCCACCATGGACCGCCGCCTCCCGTCGGCCCCCGCTGGCCGCTGCACCAGGCCGTCGCGCTTCATCGCCATGCGGCGCGCGGCGCTCGCCGCGCGCCGCCGCCGCCACTACACCCGCTGCGCCGCCTCTGTTGATTTGTGGTATTAGAGTTGTAAATCCCCGGCGTTGTAACCTCACCCCGATATAGTGAAGATTGTTGCTGGCTGGCGCCCGTGGTTTTTTCCCTCTCGCATTGGGAGGGTTTTCCACGTTAAAATCTCGTGTCTCGCTGCGATTGATCTTGTTTACTTCGTCGTTCCTCCGCCGTCGCGTGTAACAGCCTCTACTGCACCACAGCCACTGCGCCATCCGCATGCATGCGCATGCACGAGCAGAGGCTAGCTGCATGCGCCGTCGGCCGCCACTGCCGCCGCCGCCGGTGCCGTGGTCGCCGGCCGACACTGCTGCTCACGCGTGGTAGACGGAGGGAGAGAGATAGAGGTTTCCATGCATACGTGAGGGAGAGAGAGATTGAGATTGGAACTAAGAGTGTTTTACGGGAGAGAGAGATATTATGGTTAGTGTTTACGGGAGAGAGAGATTAGTGGAGAGAGGTTAGGGATAGATGGAGGGAGGAGAGAGAGAGAGAGTTGGTTAGTGATATTTTTGAGGGTGCTACAGCCAGCCTCCGCCGCCGTGTTCACGACCCGTCCGCGAACTCGCAACTACGGCCATGTCGGTGAGTCCCCAAACACCCCGCGCCCCAAACCTTCCCCTCGCCTCAGATCTCAATTTTCTGATGGTTTGACCGGCGCGGCTCGCAGATCTTCGAGTACAATGGTGCCACCGTGGTGGCGATGGTGGGGAAGAACTGCTTCGCTATTGCCAGCGACCGGAGGCTGGGCGTGCAGCTGCAGACCGTCGCGACCGATTTCCAGAGGGTGTTCAAGATCCACGACAAGCTCTACATCGGCCTCTCCGGCCTCGCCACTGACGCCCAGACTCTGTGGGTCGCAGTCAAATCCCCCCTTTTGGTTGTTTATTGGTTTGGTGACCGCTGATTCGGTGGCTTAGGGTTTGGGTTTTTGTGTAGGTACCAGCGCCTGGTGTTTAGGCACAAGCTGTATCAGCTGCGGGAGGAGAGGAACATGAAGCCCCAGACCTTCGCCAGCCTCGTCTCCGCGCTCCTCTACGAGAAGAGGTAAGGATTTCACTAGCGCAAAACGATTAAGTGGGGGTGATGCGTGTATATAAATTTAAACGCTAATCTAGAATTGTCCAAAAAGATGCAAAATTTGGATATGTGAACTGTTTAGTGTTATATAGGGCATAACAATGTATTTATACGATGTTGCGTAAGATGAATTGTCCAAAAAGATGCAAAATTTGGATATGTGAACTGTTTAGTGTTATATAGGGCATAACAATGTATTTATACGATGTTGCGTAAGAGCTTCATTATACAAAGGTAGAGTTATTGGAGGCAGGCAGCTACTCTGACTCTGGTGTAGATATGTGCTGTGTTTTTTGGAGTAGATGGGAAAAAAAGTATTATGACCATACAAAGTATAGTTAAACATTTACTGCTTGTATAACTATATTGCACTATTTGTGCTAAATGGGCATCCTAAGAAGTAATAACCATACCAGCAAAGTTGTTACATTGCCTTGATTATTGATTTGGTCATTTAGAGCCAGAAATAAGCACATATTACTATTTAGGCGGGATTACTAGCTCGCTAATTGTTCAGTCTATTTCTTTTTTGAATATATAATGGAGGAATTCTCAGTGATCATCATTTCTTTTTTGTCTTTTTGAATAATGAGTTAATTCCCTTTTCACCTAAATTCAAAGATAGCTTTTATTTGGTGTCGTACTAACATGAAAGCAAATCTCTGGCTAGCCACATATCAACTCAGCTGTTTACCCTATAGATATGTAGTAGCACATATTATTTTCAGAAATGAACAAATGCCAAAGTTACAGCCCCAAAACATCACCACCCACGGCTTGTTATATATTGACGATGAAGTTCAACATTAATCTTTCTAGGTCAGTATTCCCAACTTCCCATGATTCTTGGCACTCCAAAAAAAAACTCTTGATTGACTCGGACTTATGACTTATCATTGGCGCAAAGGAAATATGACACACCCTTCCTTTCGCTTGTTTATCTTTACGCTATGCTACACATCATTTTCTGTTCCGATAATGCTATGAATGAGGGGAGGAGCTACACATCATTTTCTGTTCAGATAACGCTATGTAACAGGTAGGTGGAGTTACTCCTAAGAAAGGTGGAACTGAGCACCTAGGCCTCCCGGTGTTCAACTCCGTAGCAGAAGCTAAGGCGGAGACAAAGGCAAATGCATCTGTTATATATGTTCCACCACCATTTGCAGCTGCTGCAATAATGGAGGCAATGGAGGCCGAGCTTGACCTTGTTGTCTGCATTACTGAAGGGATACCTCAGCATGACATGGTAATTTTTAACAATTTCAGTACCTCATTAGTCACTTCTACTGCTCTGTCTTTCTGAGCTTGATAATTCTCATATGTTTTCACTTCATCAATAACCGTAGACATAAGCTAGAAGATTTTAGCAAAAACATTAGAAAATACAATGTGTGGTCAATTCCATTTTATTCAGATGGATATATAGCCCTAGGCTGATAGGCATACATGGAGTGGCATGAGGTTGACTTTTCCTTAATGTGTAATTTTGGTAAATAATAAATAGTTCCAAACTGCCATGAATTTTAGCATGACCCACTTAGCAGTTCACTTGCTGATATTCCTCTGACTATTTATTTGCTGTGCATAGTGCTGATAACTCATGGCACACCATAATTAGGTGTTTGTTGTTCCCACATTTTAGATGTTTTCTTTCAGGTTTATTTATATATTTTTTGTTTTGTAAGAGAACTTTATGAGGCAATCATCATATGGTTTCCTTTGCAAATCTCAGGTGAAAGTGAAGGCCGCTCTGAACAGGCAATCAAAAACTCGATTGATTGGACCTAATTGCCCTGGTATCATTAAGCCTGGAGAATGTAAAATTGGAATCATGCCAGGTTACATCCACAAGCCAGGTCGTGTTGGGATAGTATCTCGTTCTGGTACCTTGACATATGAAGCGGTATGCCCATTATTATAGGGATGCTTTTAATCTGGGAATACGCTTGCCTAAGGTGTATTTCTTTCTTCGTTGGCAGGTGTTTCAAACAACAGCTGTAGGCTTGGGGCAGTCAACTTGTGTAGGCATTGGTGGTGACCCCTTCAATGGCACTAATTTTGTTGATTGCCTTGAAAAGTTTGTTGATGATCCTCAGACAGAAGGTACACAGTTTGTGACTGAGGCTTCACAATCTCAAGCAAAAGCCTATTTTGTTTTATTTACCTCTAAGATGTCCGAATGTCCCTTAATTTGGTATGTTCTGCACTACACTGGTCTCAATTAGATCGGCGTGATTGGTTTTACAATTTTTATTCTAATCGCTTGTAGGTTGCCATGAATTTGTAGGACAAATAAGTGAACCTTGATCTTTACTATAGCTTAAGTTATCTACCCTTGTATATGCCAACCTGAGGACTTCTCACGAATTGTTTGCTCTGACTCGGTTGAATCTAACGAGAGAAGAAAATACATTTAGTAAGAATGGAGTCCACTGTTTTCCACATTTCTCTGTTTTTTGAACTTTGTACTCTTCTGTGTGTTGTTAATCCCTCATATTGGTTAGTCAAACCACTCAAATACATTTGCTAAATTCCTCAGTACTGCTGAATGTATTTTAGCTATTTTTCTAATCGGTCAATACTGCACTAACCCTTTTAAGTATTGTTCTCATTAATAAGTGCTGCTCTGTACCTTTTAGGTATTGTTCTCATTGGAGAAATTGGAGGTACTGCTGAGGAGGACGCTGCAGCCTTCATCCAGGTGAGGGTTTGTTAGGAACTTGGGATTGCATTAGTTTGTATAACCTTTTTCTGTATTTTATATCCTATTTTTTTATTGACTTTGTATGTTGCAACACCGCCTGTCTCATGAACCAGTGAAGTATCATTCAATTTCACTCATGAACATAACACAAGTCAAAATCAGGATCTCCCTATTTCTCTAATAGGGTTCATGATTTCCTATGTTCCTTATTGCAGTTCAAGCGTGATGGCAATTAAAAAGCCGCACTCTCTTTGATTTCAAAGTATTATACTTTACGACCCTCAATATTTAATAATATGATCATGTGTCTTTCCCAAAAGATTTATTGTATGTCAATTGCCAATGCATTCTCTTTTTTTACACAGGAAGCCGCAGAGTTATCTAATGTTGTGATTCTCTTTTTTTTCTACATACTAAAATAGTAATAGTATCGATGGGTGTGATGTAGTTCACCATGATTTCACAAAATAGGTTTGAATTGTTGTTAAGTCCGCAAAACTATTTCTGTTATCTTCCTAAAAATGCTTCTTTTTTTCGAAGACACTATGGAGCCAAGACATGTTCTAGATATATTGCCTAAAGGCCCTTTTGGCCTAGGTGTTACATAGACTATGTTCTTGATTAAGTATAAATTAGCTCATTAGATAAGCTATAAATACTGGTTGAGTAAAAGCAGCTTGTAAACACTTGCATGCTTACAAGCCCCATAAGCCACCCTCCCGTCTTCACCTTCTGAGCGGAAATGGAGCTTAGGTTCTTCAAGGGAACCCAGAAATGAGCTCTGTCTGGGCCTTAGCTTAAGCTTATATGACCCACAAGCCTAAGCTTTAAATATCCCGCACAGTCCCCAAACAAAGCTGTTTTTGATACCCATTTTGGCTAGATAGGTCATGTGACCATGACTCTTTGGCACTATCAAAACATTATGTACAAGAATTCAGTTTCAGTAAGAGTCCAACTAGGCCACCTCACTATTGTCATGGTATTAAGGTAGCTGCAGTGAACTCGGTTAATTTTTCATGTGACATGGAATGTCTTGAGGCTGTATCTGGTCAGGTTTAGAAGTTAAAAATTATATGTTGATGCTTTATTAATGTTGTGAAGTGGCAAATGATTGTTAGTCACTGCTGATATTGTATTTTATAATATTGCATATGTCCAGTTGCATGGTCGCTGGAACTTTCATCTTTCTGTCTTTTCTTTCAATTAGATATGTGCTCAAAAGTAAGAATTCTTATCATAAGTCATGCTGGAGGTATCAATTTAATAAGAAGTTTATTGTTTGTTTTTCCTTTGTAATTCATGCTTAACCACATAGTACGTACTTTCTCTCCACTCAATTGTAGTCTTTGGAAGTATGAAAATAATCTTTGGAATTATAAAGTTGAAACAATGCTCCTGGCACTGTTCATGAGTTCTGGGTGATTTTCTATTACTCTGCTAAATTGATGCATTTTGGATTTCATGTTTGTTCTGTCTGCTTCGATCTAGCTATCTGGCATTTTAGATACCCATTGTAAGAAATACTGCGATTCATTTCACAGAAAAGCTTGGTTAAATGTAGTAGGGCAACAACGCATATACATCCTTTAAATAATCCAATAGATTGTAATCTCATACATTTAGTTATGTTTCCGTCGCAACCTGCTATAGCTATATACTAACTACAACTTGCAGGCTGTCGAGAGGAAAAGTTGCCTAAGAGATGCTGCGGCTCGGCAGCAGATCCAATGGACGGAAGATTCTTCACAATCTGTGGATCCAACAACTCCAGTACAAACAGAACAGGGTATTCCTCAAAGCACACCACCAACTCAGGAAACCCTGACTGTTGTTGCCTCTGGCCCTGGCTCAGCTCAAGTTGTTGCAAGCACAGCAACTTATTTGGTCGAGGGCAAGCTGAAGGCATCTTCCTCTCCATCCCACTGCTCCTTGCAGACTCCATCAAAACCAAACGATCCAGCTCTTGCTGATGTCGTGGGGAAGAAACTTTCCAGTTCGTTTTATTTTTTACAAATTTTATCTTGTTTTGTATTTTACCGTAGCGTTAGCACGGGCACACTACTAGTTCATGACAAGAGGCGAACGGGCCTCTAACCTGATGGTTAGGGCGCTCTAGTAGCACCCCCAGGTCCTGGGTTCAACTCCCAGTGGAAGCGAATTTCAGGCTGGGGAAAAAAACCCCTCGCCTGCTACCATAAACCAAAGCACAGGTCTAAAGGCTGTTGCCAGGTCGTTGGGTCGTTCTCACGGGCAATGATGCCACTGTGTTAGGGTGGAGCAGGGGTTCGGGGTTTTTCTCGATCTGCGTGAGAAGATCTTCTTCTTAATATTACGCCCAGGGGTCATCTTACCCCCCGCGGGTCGAGTTTTTTAAATTCATGACAAGAGACCGGAATCATCTGATTCGGTAACAGAAAGAGAAACCTAGTGAAACTTTAGGGGCACAAGAGCACATGCAGTTTCCTATTGGGAAACCTGAGTTGAGCTTGAAACCTTGGTCTATGGTGGGCATCTTATCACTAGGCTATATATAGGAAGTCCTATTGGCTGTTTTGTACACACGTGAAAGAGAAAGCAACAAAGAAAGAACAAGAGTTCTCCCCTCTATCTCTGTGCTTCTAATCTACTATTTGTATTACTCAGTGATTGATCCGTCTCTTTGCATAGGAGAGGAATCGATCGGTCTGGACTCGCCAGCGACGGTTTCTTGACACGTTATCAGCACGAATCGCTCCATGGATCAAAGGTAATCATCAAAGCACTCATAAATTGAATTGCATATATCTAGATCGCTTTAAATTTCACGGATTTTACTTTCTAGATTATTTTGTACGGTACAGATCCACTTTAATTTACCGCGAGCAAACTTGAAGTCACCGGCACAATATTGATCGGTAGATTACATGAAAGAGTAGATGTTGATTGCACTGTAGATTGAAAAAAGAAAAATCGCACGTGGCCGAAAAAGCCGGCAGCCCCGTACGGCCGCCGCGCGTGAGTGCCGTGCCAGACCGTAGGCCGCCATCTGCATACGGCTGCACACCCAAAGCCGTCGACCGCTCGCACGCCACCCGTACGCGGCCATGGCCGCCTCAATCGCTGGCGCTGCACCACTGCTCACGCCTGCGCCCGCACTAGCGCCGCCAGCCGCCGCCTAAAGCCACTGCGCCCGGCCGAATCGAGCTCAGCCGCCAGCCCAAAGCCACTCGATTACCGTCGCTCAGGTCCACGGTGAGGAAGACGCTGACGCCGCCTCTACACACGGCACCACCGTCGCCGGCTTCGTAGGTGTCGCTGTTCGCCTCCTTAAGGAGTGCCGCCGCACCAGGCAGCCCCGAACGGCCACCACCCCGACCACTGATCCCCAAGCGCCTGGACGCGCTTCGGTCGCCGCCGCTCCCACACGAGCCCCGGCCGCCGCCGGCCACACGTGCTCCACCAGGCTCCTGCCGTCGGTCGCACACTCTCCTCCAGACACTTGCCGTCGGGCGCACGCTCTTCGTCAGGCTCCTGCCACCAGCCGCACACGCTCCATCGGTTCCCGGCTGCCGCCACTCCCGCACAAGCGCCGCCGCTACCCCGGGGAAGCCAACGCCGCCGATGCCACTCATCGATCTTGATCCAGAGCCCGCATTGCTCGCTAAATGTAAGAAAAGATCAAATTGGAAAGATTGAAAAAAGGTAATAGAAACTGAATAATTGTCTCTGAACAAAAGAAAGGTGTTTGGACCTGCAAACCGCACGCCTCCCCATGTGCACCCCGTAGGGCATAAGTAGGTATTTGTTCAAAAGAGAAATGAAAGATATAAAGCAAGGCTTATTGCACAAGGTTTCACTCAATGTCCAGGAATTGATTATGAAGAAACATATCACTGATCATGAGTGGTATTACCTTTAGATACTTTATCTCAATGGCAGTAAACCTGAACTTAGAAATAAAATTGATGAATGTGGTTACTACATACCTTTATGGAAACTTGGATTCGGATATTTATATGAAGGTACCTAAAGGTATCCCTGTCTTGGACCAAGACAGAGCAAATAGAAATATGTACAGTGTGAAAGTCAAGAAATCATTGTACAGACTTAAGCAATCAGGTAGGATGTGGTGTAATCGCTTAAGCAACTTTCTATGCAAGAAAGGCTACACAAACAATGAAGATTGTCCCTGTGTATTTATACGACGATCCCAGGATGAATTTTGTATAATCTTAGTATATGTAGATGATCTGAATATCATCAGGACCATGGAAGACATAAATGAAGCAAGTTCTTACTTGGAGTCAGAATTTGAAATGAAAATTTTGGGTAAAATCAAATATTGCTTAGGCTTACAGCTCGAGCATGTCCCTGAAGGAATATTAGTACATCAGTTAGCCTATGTCCAGACGGTGTTAGAAAGGTTCAGCTTTAAGAAGGCATACCCATCAAAAGTACCGATGATCAGGAGATATTTACAGCAAGACAAGGATCCATAGCAACCTAGAGAAGAGGGGGAGGGAGTTCTGGAACCGGAATTTCCATACTTAAGTGTAGTAGGAGCACTTATGTATTTAGCGAACTACACTAGACCGGACATTGCATTTGCCGTAAACCTATTAGCAAGGCATAGTGCAGAACCTACCAAAAGGCATTGGTAGAGAATAAAGGACATCTTCCGATACCTCGAAGAAAGTAAGGACATTGAGTTATTCTATAGAAAGAACCAAGATTTGAATATAACTGGCTATGCAGATGCAGGGTACCTGTCGGACCCGCATACCACAAGGTCACAAATAGGCTATGCATTCCTGTGTGGTGGAACTGCAATTTCATAGAAATCGTCTAAGCAAAATCTTGTAGTGACTTCGACGACCACTCGGAAATCATAGTGTTGTACGAAGCCGCATGAGAATGTGCTTGGCTCCAACAAATGATTCACCACATTTAGCAGTCATGTGGGATGAATATCATGCAAGCTTCCACAATTATCTATGAAGATAATGCAGTTTGTGTTGCACAAGTGCAGACGGGCTACATGAAGAGTCATCTCACAAAGCATATCAACCCCAAGTTGTTCTATGCTCATGAATTACAAAAGATGGATGAAATTAAGGTATTGCATACTAAATCATGTGAAAATCTTGCAGATTTATTCACTAAGTCACTCCTAACATCTAGTTTTGAAAGATACGTACGAGGAATTGGAATGATGAGACTTAGAGATGTGCAGAATTCAGAGGAGATTGTTCTCAAGCTCGTTATTAAAACTTGATCACGAAGATCAAGTACCCAAAGAATAAATCCTGTAAATTAAATAAAATTGGGTGGATTGTACTTTTTTCCCTTGACGAGTTTTCTTGAAAGTTTATCAGCCAAGGTTTTTAATGAGGCAATTCGTGCAATAAAGCACAACATGTATCATATACTCTTTCTTCAAATTTTTTCCACAGGGTTTTTATAGAGTTTTGATGAGGCATGAATGTGTCGCATGAGTGCCCAAGGGGGAGTGTTGCGAAACCTGGGCCTAGGCTTGAAGCCTTGGCCTATGGTGGGCACCTCACTACTAGACTACCTATAGGGAGTCTCATTGGCTATTTTGTACACACGTGAAAGAGAAAGCAATAAAGAAAGAACAGGAGTTCTCCCCCCTATCTCTGTGTTTTCAATCTACTATTTGCATTACTCTGTGATTGATCTGTCTCTTCGCATAGGAGAGGAATGATCGGACTGGACTCGCCAATGACGGTTCCTCAACAATTCCATCCAAAAGCCTCTCTTCCGGGAAGGAGAGAAAGATCAAATGACTACGAGCCTTGCTACGTGCCGGATTATTTTCTCTAGGACGATTGTGCACGGGATATGAAGCTATATCGCACCATAAATAATGAGAGGTATCTTTGAACCAGGTAAGATTATCTTAGAAGAAAGTGGAGGTGACAAGTAGCTCGTGGGCCACACTAAGCCCTAGGAATAAGTCTATTTTACCCCTTGAACTATCACGTCTGTTTAATTTCAACCTTCAACTACAAAATCGGGTATCCAGCACCACTCAACTATCAAAACTGTCTACTTTACCCTCTCAAGATCAAAACCACCCTGATTTTTGCTAAGGTGGCATCTACGTGGACAAGTTTCAATAACATGATGTCCACATCAACCTCCACATCATAGTCTATATCCTTCTTCTTCTTCATCTTTTGCTCTCTCCCCCTTCCCAATCCTCCATGGTCGACCTCTACCCGCCAAAGCTCGACACCAATGACATCGAGGCCACTAGTGCCTAGGCCCCTACGCCGTCCTACTCCAAGCGCCACTGCCACCCCAACGTCCACTCCGCCACAGCTGATGTCCCTATCTCGCACCACACTACAAGCCCTTCTCCCACCACTGCCCACCTCGCACGTGCACCGCCTGGATCTCGGTGCCCTTCAGTGTCGACGACTATGAGGACGAGGAGCACTACTACGATGATGTGGACCACTCCAACTCTGTTGGCTACAAGGATGGGAACGCTTGTGTCTTCTTCAGCTCCGACCAAAACCACCACCACCGACACCATTATTTCCTTGGTGATGGGGAGGAGGTGTACCTCTAGCTGGCTTCAAGGACGTTAATCGCGAGGTGGTCAAGGTGCACCTCCATCCTCCGCCGAGCGTCATAGCCAGATCTAGGCATACCTCAGCACACTTCAGCAAGCACCATGGCCAAAGCTAGGCCCGTCGTGCCCAAATCTGGAGCTGTCGTGCCTAGATCTAAAGTTGGACGTCGTCGAAGGAGTGGAAGAAGCGCCGTTGGTGGAGGTGATGGCCGTCGCCGAAAGGGATCAGGAAGAAGCACCACCGCAGCGATCGTCGTGCTACCATCATCCACCACCCTCGACCGCACTGTCGATGCCGTTCGTCGTCTGTGTGCAGGGAGAGAGAAAGGAGAGAGAGGCGGTGGATGGAGTGAGGAGAGAGAGGGGGAGAAGCTTTTAGGTGGGGAGGAGTGCTTGGAGAAGGTTGTTTTCCTGCAGTGTGAGAGGAGAAGAGAGAGAAGGAGAATAGAGGGAAGAAGGGGAGGACGTAGACCATGACGTGAATGTTGATGTGGGCGTCATGTTAGTACAACTTGTTCACGTAGATGCCTGATCAACGAAACTGGGGTAGTTTTAGTCTAGAAGGTAAAATAGCTGGTATTAAGAGTTGGAGGTTGTAAACATCCGGTTTTTCCTGTTCGAGGATAAAACTTAGAAAAATATAAGACTTCAGGGTAAATTAGACTTATTCCTAAGCCTCGAGAAAGCCGACGAGCAATCTAAGTGAGATTTCATTCCCTCGAGTGCTGTAGGCAAAAGAGGGATTTGATGCCCATTTGATGCGCTGCGTGCTTCAAATTGTTGCAAAGCTCTTGCTATGGTGGAATTGAATAGTCGAGCATGGATTCTGCGTGTGGAGTGGTTCGGCCTTCCCACGGATTAAAATATTACAAGGAAGATCGAGGAAGAACATTGTAATCTCAAGACCATGTTCTATCTTGAAAAGGACAGTCCTAACTTTGATACCTGATTTTATTGTTAATTACCTTGAAAGAGATCCAACATATCATCGAACTATTATTGGCCTTACTTTCTGAACTAGTACTCTTGGTGCACAACCAGAGTTCAGAACCTGCTTTCACCTGCATTTGGTGTTCGCCATTGTCCACTCAGAAGTCTAGTTGATCCTTAGTTCATATGATTTTGGAGCTAACTGCTTTTTTAAAAGGGCCAAATACCACTGGTTTAGTTAGCTTTCTGGGGGGTTAGGTTTTTGTCGTTTCAGTTCATGTCCACTTAAAGATATTTTTGCCCTGGGTTGCACAGTTTCTAGAGGCCAGTGCTGCCTGTTTTGGTGTCCCCAACCAGCAAAAAATTGTAGAGGCTAGTGCTGCCTGTTTTGGTGTGCCCAACCAGCAAAAACTGGCATTTCTCAAAAGGAATATTCTACACAATTATGCAAATCAAAGGCATCTAACATCAGTCCAGCACTGCAGAAAAACATTCAGATTCTCTCTCCCTCATGCTGAGGAAATTCTGACCTCGGAATCTGCACATGACACGAGAAGCTGCTAGTGATTGCTGGAAACAAGCAGGTAGTTTCATGTTCTGTCACGAATATGTATTTGCACTCAGATAACATGTTCTTGGATAGTGAAAAAACCCCTAAAGCTCAATTAACTCTAAACAGTGCCATTAACATCAAATATGGAATTATTAAGATAATTATAACACAATGGATTACAAGAATTTACTTCAAGAAATGGCTTTGGGCAATCCTAAGTAAATGAAAACATTATTACAATGATTTGGCTAATTACAAGAATTCCATGCAAATATGGAAAGCCTGAATAATTACATGACTGAAAATCACAGTGGAACAAGGTTAAATAAAATTGCAGTGCATTCTTGTCTTGCATCACCTTTCCCGTGTGTTGTGCGATGAGTAGAGCCAGCCAAGCCAAGCCAAACCCCCAACCCACCATTTCATATTGCAATCAAAGAACGAATAAAAAAGAATAATCCAAGAGAGAATAAAAAGAAATAGTGAAAATCACCATCAGAACCCTCTTATTATAGAAAGTCGATTTGAGTGACGCTCATCAAGGTTCTCAGACCGTCCCAGGACGATCGGCACCTCTCACCATAAGTGAGTCCCATCATTCAGCAATCGAAAATCCAACGCCCACATTTTCATTGACTTACCTCGGCTGTAGAGAATCCAAAGCACAGTGCAAAACCCACTCCTCGGATCAATGGTCCTTATGCCAACAGTAAACCAAGAGAGAACCAGAGATAAGGTGAGGGCAAATCGGTCATGAACAAGATAAGAGAGAGGAAGGCAGCCAAATGCCTCTCCCTCTTAAGCCGCCCTAGTTTTCTCCCCTTGCATGCCCAATTCATTTCTCCTCACAACCGAGAGGAAGCCCCAAAGCCAACTGAAGGAAGCCAACACTACTCCACCAGCACACCACTCGGCTAAGCCACAAGAAGCCCACCAAGCTTAGGCACGATCACCACCACCGAACAACACACAGAGGGAAGGGGAGGAAGAGTGAAATGGAGGAGAGGAGCTAGGAAGGTTGAGGAAGATGAAGAAGAGAAGCGAGGACCGCGGACGACATCGTGGGTCGACCACGACAGCAAGCCGGCAAATACCACAGCGACAAAAAGGAAGTCGGTCGAGTCACCAAGCACGTGAGGACCACACCATGACCATCATCAGCATCATTACCATTCCTAGCCCAACATCAAGTAGGCCCACATTCCCTCCCAAATCCCTTACCATCTCTTTTTGTCCCACAGCAAGGCACAACACATGACATGCACCACATCTCAACACAACCGGCCATGCAAGGCGGCCGAGAAGAAGGACACCACCTCACCTCGACCAGCGGCTACCACACTACCGGTGGAAAACCTATAGAAGCCGTCGTGCGCCCTCTGATAGGGGGAGTGTGCTCCCCGGCGCAAAACAACCCTATCGAGTTCTGTCACATTGGCACCCGTAGGTCCTCCCCACACTGGGTGTGGTAAGGAATGGAAGCAAAGTAGAAACAATAGCTAAAGCAAAATGTGTAAAAATAATAGGGGACAAGGGTTTGAACCGTCCCAGGTAGGAAGCCGAGTAGTGGTGAACCAGTGAACTGTAGCTAGTGTGAGGGCCACCAAAGCCATGGCACTCGACTGTGGCCAAGACAAACTCTAGAGCCACCTCAAACCGATGGCAACCTCCATGGGAGCCGAGGAAGCCAGGTACACCGAGGAAGCTGACGATAGAGCTAGCAAAAGCAAACCAATGGGAAAGTGGAAAATAGGAGAAATACTAAATAAAAATACAATAGAAATTAGCGAATAAACCATAAATGTACAGAAGAACAAAATAAATAAGATATAGAGAATTTGACAATTAACCTTGCAAATAATGCTAGCAAATTAGTAAAAAGTATAATTCTCTGAAGAATGAAAAGACTCTATATATTAGTCGGTGACCTTTATTGGTGCACCAATGCCTCACCATCGCCATTGGCGACCTTTGTCGGTGCACCAATGGCTCACCATCGTCATTGCTTTGATCGGGTGCATAGTAGCGCCAAAGGAAGAAGAAGCCAGCCGAAGCAGGCCTTGGGCTAGGCCAAGTCAGCCCAGAAGCCAAAACCATTTAGCCAGGCCTTAGGTCGGGCCCAACACCGTAGACACAGCATTGTTCATAGACTGACCTGACACTATTTCAAACTAAAACCAATAATGTGTCAAACCCATTACTGTTCCCAAACCCAACTCATTATGAATAGTGTAGACCTATTACTATTCATCCAAAACTCGTTAAACATATGTATACTCATTTCGACCATCCCGAGCCCATCTAACCCATTTTTAACTCCGTTCAGCCAAACCAACACCACTTAAACCCTATTCATTCAAACTTATATTTTTTTTGTCTTTTTGGTTATTTTATTGTATTTTGTTCCCAGCTTGCACTCTGCAAAGCAAGAACTCGTTTATATTCGTCCTTTTGTGCTAGCATCCGGATTCAACAAGTTGGTCAATGGAGGAGCTATAGGAGCAATTAAAGTAGTTGGTGTCAGATCCGAAGCCTACAGAGAAGTAATCAATGACCTTGGATAAAGGGGAAAATCTGATAATTGATCATGTTAAATCTAATTTTTAAATACAAATATTTTGCTTTCAAATACAAATGCATGCTTGTCATTATTATTTATGTAAATCACCTAGCTACACCATACTATTGATATATCTTATTTCCCTTTCTTGATAATACTTTTTCCTTGTCGCCATAGGATACTCATAATAGTAATAACACCATATTATGGTTGTGCTCAGATATGCTCTAGTGGTAAAGTCAAATACAACACAAATATTGCCAACTGAATCTTGAAATATGATAATAGAATTGTAACATGGGTTGCCTCTGAAAATAGTGAATGTTTTATAAAATGGTTGAGGCTCGGGTGAGTAGTTGGTATAAGACCGTTGCAGGGACAGCACCAAGTTGGGTTTGTTGGTTTGTCTCGCCTGAGTCGATTAAGGACCAAATCTGTGTGCAGTCATTTCAACACCCAATCGTGCAACCATAAGTCTAGTATGTGATGAATCTAGTTAACTAATTTGCTTAGTTTTAGTGTGGACTCCTACGCAATTGTAACTAATTGGGAATGGCCCACGTGGTCATTGCCCAGGTGGAATGTGATGGGAGTGAACTTGAAGAGTCACTGCCCTTGTAAGAGTGCACTGATGATGAGGGAGAGACTCTCTAACAACGAGGATTCCTCAATGTTGCCCTTGTAAAATCCTTGTTATGACTTCTCAGTCACATATTTACAGAAACATGTAATGACTGACATTATAAGTTAATCATATCTTGTGGGTAAAATTATACAATCTCTGCAGAGTATTATAATCTATTCGAATATTTGTACCCTTGGCCATGGGTAAAGTGTAGATATAACATAATATATAGTTTTCACAAAATGATTACTGGTTAATGGGGCTAATAGACATGGTATGGTGGTATGAAAATGGATATGGAATGATGTCTATGAATTGGACATGGTAAATAACTGTGAAGAGAGTTGCCCTCACAAATTTAAGTGAAATTTGATATTTTGATTTTAGTTAAAAATGGCTAAATCGTAGGTTTAAAAACTAGCTATTATACGATATTAGCAAATTGGCTTCACGCTAAAGAAACACAATACTATCCTTTGGTCAAGCCTTGCATATAGATATTAGTTCCTACAAATTCATTCTGCTATAGGAACTTGCTGGGTATCTAGTGTACTCAATCTTACTTTATTTTTATCAGAGCAGATACCCAAAGAAGAAAGGATGTTTTAACTTTCTTGTTAAGGTTACGACCTCACTCAAGCGTTTTTGTGGCGATATCTTCGATTTTTCTGAATGTAGGTTAAACTTTGGGTTTGAACGTCTGTAAAATCGTTAAAGTTGACTGTTAGGTTATATTTTAATTGAGTTAATCCTTTTTAAATGATTGTGAGAAAGCATGATACTCTTTCTATTCGTAATTGAACTCCTGGTTTATTACAGAAAGTACGACCGTGTTTCAAAAATAGATCGTTACAGCATGTGACTGTGCTGTCCCCTACCCCCTTAGTGCTTGTGGACGGAGGATATCCTTGGTACGCTTTGCAGCGGCTGCGCGAGTGGTCTCAGCATGATGAGCTTTGTTAGGTAGCAGGAAAGTTCTCCAAATAGGAAGACTTAGCTCGTCGTTTGACATGCCATTCTGGTTCTAGCAGTAATAATAACGTAATGCTAGTCAAGGAGCCCTCAAAGAGTTGCACGCACGAGACACGGCATTGGTAGGGCGTTGTAAAGTTCTTGCCTTGCCTGCCTGGAGAATTACAAGCTAGGTACAAAAACAACAGTTGCATGTATTGTCTGCATTAAGGAGAAGAGGAGGCGGCTGCTTTGGTTTCCTTCAGAATGGGGCCTTGTCACGGAGGGAAAGGAAAGCACTCTCACTGCCTTTATTTTGCTAGCTTTCTTCGAGCATTATCAGGTACGCTTTGATCGGAGACATGAACATTACAACGGCAGGTCTTTTCCACGTAGAGTCCTCTACGATTTGTCGGTTTTGATTGGGGAGACAGCAATGGCATGACAGTGAAGCCTAAGCTAAGCTCCCTCCCTCTCAGTTTGATTTTTTTACTAGCTTACATCTGAAAGAATTGTTAGGTAGTAGGGTTTTGTATCCAGAGGCTTTCTCCGGTGCCTGGAAGGTACCTTTCCTTAAAAAAACATCAACCGTTGATTTGCATAGAGGTAACCTAGTGGAAATTTTGTAAACATGGGTACTGTAGTAATCGTTCTTTTGACTTAATCTTGTACATTCAGTCGAACTAATTGCAAAGGTGAAGCATCTAGACCCTTAAAAATAATTTTGGTAATTAATAACGACAATGCTTAAGAGATTAATGTGGTTGTTTAAAATGATTGAAAGGTTTAATCCCGGTTTTTCATAATATAATAGAAAACGTAAGCAAAGATGACTAAGAATGGACATAGCTCAAGATATGACTCAAGGCAAAGGTAAAAGTTTAGCCTAAGGATCTCTTTTATAACTTTTACTGGTCTTAACGTTTGGTGGAGAAAGACCGGATTGGTAGATTAGGTGTCTACTATTAAGAGAGGGTCATGGCTAGTAACTTAAATATAATCTTGTGCCACTTTGGTCAAGTCTAGTATATGCATGCATTAGAATTTTATTTTGGAACACTCTTTGAATTTTATTTGAAAACCAGTATGACCGCCATTGTGTCAGAGATAGTACCGCTGCATCAGTACTGCCAGATTTTTCATGCTAGTACGTTATTTCCAGATACGTGTACTTTCGGACTTCAACTAGAATGGTACTACCGCTGTTCTTAGCTGGTAATACCGCAGTGGTATGACCGTAGCTCCTGATCATAACTACCACATTGCGGTATGACTACAACTTATTTGCCATTAACTAATTTTCAGAGAGGTACAATTTTAGGAGATTTTCTCTCCTCTGAAAATCAATACTACTACAACTAAATTACGATACTACCACAAAATTGGTATGACCGGACCTTGTGAGTGTGATACTATCGATTTTTGATTTAACAGCTAGTTTCTATTCAATTAATAATCTCTAAGTAGCCACTGAATAGTGGGTGCGGTAGTATTGGTTGATACATGACGATAGTATCACTCCACTTGATTTTTTGGGGATTTTGTCCCCAACAGTCATTTTAGACCCCCATTGAACACTCTTGAGCCATTGCATACTTCTCTTTAACTCTAGAGCCTTAAATTCACTTCTTGAGATGGTTGAGAGAATTCAAGCGCATTGCATCATCTAATTGATTCTTGTGGTACTTGAAAACCTTCAAACAAGCATTATTGGCTTATTACTCTTTACGGTTGCCGGCACCTAAATGTCTTGGAGAAATTGATGCAGTGATCTCTTTAAAGAAGGTTGGGAAGAGATCTGGCATGATTATGAAGGTTGGAGCTCACCTCCTGGAGTCGAAAAGAGCTATCAATAGTGGATTGAGAAAAGGCTCAAGTTACATAAGGAATCAGCTTGATTAGTTCAAGCTTTCTCAACATGGATTATGAAAGATCGGCAAGTTTTTGAGACCACAAGAAAAATCCTCGTGTCCTTCGTGTGGTTCAATTCTCCTTCCCTTTACTTTCCGTACTTATATTTCTAGCAATTAATTATTTGACTTGTTTAGTTAGAATTGTATCTTGCCTAGACATAGGTTTATGGTGTCATAGCAAGACTTAGATATTTTAGGCCTTGAATTGTACAAAACAATTTTACTTATACTCGCTCTAAAATTGTATTTTAGCCAAAAGAATTTTAAAAAACCTCATATTCAACCCCCTCTAGTCGGTTATCCTTGATCCTACACAAGGCATCGTCTCTTGATTTGTCATCATCGTCTGTGAAAATAAATAAGTCCTCTTGATTGGTCATCTACTCATCTGTGATACTCAATAACATGAATCACCGTCTTCGATCTGCATCCATGGTGATTTTATCTGCCCTTTCCCACATCCACTGGTAGACTCCTCCGATTCTCCCCTTGTCTCCTATACAAACTTATGTAAAGCATCGTGGCAAATTGGATTTTGATCTACCTCTATGATAATCAGTAAGTTTTGGAAAAACTTGTAATCCATGTAAAAGTTACTTAGTCTAGTTGTCTGTTATTCAATCCAGGTATTCATATTGAAATACCTTATTGCCTAATAGATCTCATAATTCATGTCGTCCGTCGTCAAACCCTTTGTGCGATAGATTGTCGTAATAAATTAAATGTACTTAGTAAAAAAACTATAATACTCATACACCATGTAAATTGTGTTAGATTAATTGGGCTTGGTCCATTATTAATTTAGCAATTAATCAAATGAAATTCCTAGGCCCACATGGAAAAACTGTTTCGTCTCATATGGAGAGTTGAATGGGAGTTACACCACTTTAAAAGGTGGAACGTGGTAACCCCCTTGTGGAATTGGAGAGAGCCAATACACGCGCTCGCTCGCTCGCTCGCTCGCCTCGCCTCGCCTCGCCACGCCACGCCGAGCCGAGCTGTGCCGTGCCGTGCGTGTGCGTTAATGGCTGCTGTTACTAGTGACTAATGACTGCAGTTACTGGTCTCTTCGTTTTTGCTGTTACAAAAGAAGGCTCTCCTCTCCATACCAAAGGGAGACGAAACAACAGTACTCTGTCTCTGTTTTTGTTGCTGCTCTCTGCAATCTCTGGTCCAGAGCCTTGCGTGCACAAGTTTCTGGGCGAGTAGGCCTTCGGAACTTCGTCCATTTGTGTACCTGCACGGGTAGACGGGCGATCAAGTTTTTGGGGAGCGCATCGGCGCGACTACTCAATCTGAGACGTCTACTTCCTGGTGGTGAACCGTTCGCGGGACTGCACTGCGAACATCTTCCTACATCAAGCTTCGTCCTGCATCACGCCTACTGCATCAAGCTTCGTTCGCGGGACTGCACTGCGAACATCTTCCTGCATCAAGCTTCGTTCGCGGGACTGCATTGCGAACATCTTCCTGCATCAAGCTTTGTTTCTGTGTGCTATGAATATGTTAATAGATGTTTCTGTTATCTTGTTCGTTAGCGAATATGAATACATCGTTGATAGATCACTCATGCATGTTTATGTCATATTTTATTTGCTGAATTTCTGGATTAAAATATGCCAAAAATTGACTAGATTTTTAACAATCCAAAAACTTGATAGGTCTTTTTCGGTAGTTGGCTTTGCTGTGTCGCTTAAGCCACACCCTCTGTTTGATGGTTCAAATTTTAAGAGATGGCGTGCACGTGCGATCCTGTGGTTTACTGCCATGGAATGTTTTCATGTTGCACAAGGCAAGCCCGCTGAGCCTCTGTCTGATGAGGATGAACGCAAGTTCAATGTAGCGGATAACTTGTTTCGAGGTGCACTTGTCAACATACTGGCGGATAACATTGTGGATGTGTACATGCATTTGCCTACGGGCAAAGATATGTGAAATGCACTTGAGGCCAAGTTCGGAGTTTCCGATGCTGGCAGTGAGCTGTATGTCATGGAGCAGTTCTATGACTACAAGATGGTCGATGACCGTTCTGTAGTAGAGCAAGCTCATGAGATTCAGGCGCTGGCAAAGGAGCTTGAGAACAATAAGTGCGAGTTACCGGACAAGTTTGTGGTTGGCGGTATTATCGCCAAGTTACCACCTTCTTTGTCGGATTTTGCTACCTCTCTAAAGCACAAGAGACAGGAGTTCAGTGTTATTGATCTCATTGGCACTCTTGGTGTTGAAGAGAAGGCGAGGGCAAAAGATACTCGTGGCAAGAAAGTTGCTGCTGAGGGAGGTTCTAGCGCCAATTTGGTGCAGAAGAAGAATCCTCAGGCTTTCCACAATAAGAAGAAAAATAAGTCTTTCGTCAAGCCCAAGGCTACTACTGAGTTTAAGAAGAAAGGCAAAGGAAAGGGTAGCTGCTTTGTGTGCGGTGATTCTGGCCATTGGGCTAAGGATTGTCCAGATCGCAAGGATAAGCAGAAGAAGTCTGCCAACATGGTTATTAGTGACGCTGGAGGAACATCGGGGTACGGTAATTATTTACCTACAGTTCTTTCTGTTTGTCAATCACCTGAGTGGTGGGTTGACACTGGTGCTAATATTAATGTTTGTGCTGATATTTCCTTGTTTTCATCTTATCAGGTCGGTCGAGGTTGCTCCTTGTTGATGGGGAACGGATCGCATGCAGCTGTTCATGGTGTTGGTACGGTCGATCTGAAGTTTACTTCGGGAAAGACCGTGCAGCTGAAGAACGTGCAGCATGTCCCCTCCATAAAGAAGAATCTCGTCAGCGGATCTCTACTGTGTAGAGATGGTTTTAGGCTTGCATTTGAGTCCAATAAATGTGTCGTGTCTAAGTATGGAACATTTGTTGGTAAAGGCTATGAGAACGGAGGTTTTTCCGTTTTTCTTTGATGGATTCCTGTAATAAAGTTGTGAACCATGTGTTTAACGATGATGATGAGTCTAATGTTTGGCATTCACGACTTTGTCATGTTAATTTTGGGTGTATGACGCGCTTAGCTAATATGAGTTTAATCCCGAAATTCACTTTGGTCAAAGGTTCTAAGTGCCATGCGTGTGTTCAATCGAAACAACCTCGCAAGTCTCACAAGGCAGCAAAAGAGGCGAGGAATTTGGCACCGTTAGAACTCATTCATTCTGATTTATGCGAGATGAATGGCGTGTTGACTAAAGGAGGAAAGAAATATTTTATGACGCTTATAGATGATTGCACTAGATTTTGCTACGTGTACTTATTAAAAACAAAAGATGAAGCGTTGGATTTCTTTAAGATCTATAAAGCTGAGGTAGAAAACCAACTTGAGAGGAAAATCAAGCGGGTAAGGTCTGATCGTGGGGGAGAGTATTTTTCAAATGAGTTTACTTTATTCTGCGAGGAACATGGAATTATTCATGAGAGGACGCCTCCCTATTCTCCCGAATCAAACGGGGTTGCCGAAAGAAAGAATCGCACTCTAACTGATTTGGTTAACGCCATGTTAGACACTGCGGGACTTTCTAAGGAATGGTGGGGTGAGGCTATATTGACCGCGTGTCATGTCCTGAATAGAGTTCCTACAAAGAACAAAGAAGTAACACCATTCGAGGAATGGGAAAAGAAGAAGCTGACTCTCTCATATTTACGCACCTGGGGATGTTTGGCCAAAGTTAACGTGCCAATTATCAAGAAGCGCAAACTTGGACCAAAAACCATAGATTGTGTATTCCTTGGTTATGCTATGCACAGCATGGGTTATAGGTTCTTAATTATAAAATCTGGAGTACCTGATATGCGTGTTGGTATAATCATAGAATCCAGAGATGCTACATTTTTTTGAGAATGAATTTCCTATGAATAGTGATGTACCTAGCTCATCTAGTCAAGAACCTATAATTTTCCTTGTTTCTTTTCTACCGATAGAACATGTTGAGCAAACGCCTGTGGAAAATCCTGAGGAGGATAACAATGAAGTTACTCGAATGAGTAAGAGACAAAGGACTGCAAAGTCTTTTGGTGATGATTTCATTGTATACCTTGTGGATGACACTCCAAGAACCATTGAAGAGGCATATTCTTCTCCTGACGCTGACTATTGGAAGGAAGCGGTACGGAGTGAGATGGACTCTATTATGTCTAATGGAACTTGGGAGGTCGTTGATCGTCCTTATGGGTGTAAACCTGTAGGATGTAAATGGGTTTTCAAGAAAAAGCTTAGGCCTGATGGTACAATTGAAAAGTACAAGGCAAGGCTTGTGGCCAAAGGTTATACCCAGAAAGAAGGCGATGACTTTTTTGATACTAATTCACCTGTTGCCCGATTGACCACAATTCGAGTACTACTTGCCCTGGCTGCTTCTCATGGTCTTCTCGTTCATCAAATGGACGTTAAGACAGCTTTCCTAAATGGAGAGTTGGAGGAGGAGATTTATATGGATCAGCCAGACGGGTTTGTGGTAGAAGGTCAAGAAGGAAAGGTGTGCAAGTTGTTAAAGTCTTTGTATGGCCTAAAGCAAGCACCTAAGCAATGGCATGAGAAGTTCGACAAAACTTTGACATCTACTGACTTTGTTGTGAATGAAGCCGACAGATGTGTGTACTATCGCTATGGTGGGGGAGAAGGAGTGATCTTGTGCTTGTATGTTGATGACATACTGATTTTTGGGACAAACCTCAATGTGATTGAGGAGGTCAAGGACTTTCTGTCCAATAGCTTTGAGATGAAAGATTTGGGAGTGGCTGATGTGATTCTTAACATTAAGCTACTGAGAGAAGGTGATGGTGGGGTTACACTCGTGCAATCCCACTATGTGGAGAAGGTCTTGAGTCGCTTTGGTTATAGTGACTGCAAGCCTGCTTCTACTCCTTATGATCCTAGTGTGTTGTTGAGGAAAAACCGAAGAATAACAAAGGATCAATTGAGATACTCTCAGATCATTGGCTCATTGATCTATTTAGCTAGTGCTACGAGACCTGACATCTCGTTTGCTGTGAGCAAGCTAAGCCGGTTTGTTTCAAATCCGGGAGATGATCATTGGCGTGCTCTTGAGAGAGTAATGCGCTATCTAAAGGCAACTGTGAGCTATGGCATTCACTATGCTGGGTACCCAAAGGTACTGGAGGGCTACAGTGATTCAAACTGGATCTCTGATGCTGATGAGATAAAAGCCACAAGTGGATATGTGTTCACACTTGGAGGTGGTGCTGTTTCCTGGAAGTCTTGCAAGCAGACCATCTTAACGAGGTCAACAATGGAAGCAGAACTCACAGCATTAGATACCGCTACTGTTGAGGCTGAGTGGCTTCGTGAACTCCTTATGGATTTGCCGGTGGTTGAAAAACCGATACCGGCTATCCTGATGAACTGTGATAATCAGACTGTAATTATCAAGGTGAATAGTTTTAAGGACAACATGAAGTCATCTAGGCATGTTAAGAGGCGGTTGAAGTCTGTCAGAAAGCTGAAAAACTCCGGAGTGATAGCGCTGGACTATGTCCAGACAGCTAAGAATCTGGCCGACCAGTTTACAAAGGGTTTATCACGTAATGTGATAGATAGTGCATCGAGTGAGATGGGCCTGAGACCCACATGAGTCATACCACAGTGGTAACCTATTCTACGTGATCGGAGATCCCGTGAAGTAGAATGGTGAAACAAGCTGTTGGTTGACTGGGAGGAGAGACCTTTACAAGGCTCATTTCTTCAGTGATGTACTTCTCTCCTATTCTGTATGGCAGGTTGGTTTTTACCTCAATGTGATCTGAGTGGCTTATTTAAAGCAGAGATGTCGGCCTACAGGACATCTTAGAAGGAACACACCTATATGAGTTCGACTGCTGGTCACAGTCTATGAGATTTGGGTGATTTCTAGATACTCATGAATAGGAATGGAGTATGACTTATACGCTCCAATCAGAGGGGATGCTTTAGGCAGCCTAGTACTAGTAAAGGAATTGGGTAAAGCTTGTTCACACAAAACTGTCAATTCAAGGCATAGTCCATTGTTCAGTTGTGGATGAGTATAACTCCTTTCCTAGGTGTATGTTCAACTTAACAGTCTCCATCGAAACACTGGTATATCAAACAACAGCAGAACTGAGAGCATTTCTTGTGTGCCTTGAAATTTGGTGGGGATTGTTAGATTAATTGGGCTTGGTCCATTATTAATTTAGCAATTGATCAAATGAAATTCCTAGGCCCACATGGAAAAACTGTTTAGTCCCATATGGAGAGTTGAATGGGAGTTACACCACTTTAAAAGGTGGAACGTGGTAACCCCCTTGTGGAATTGGAGAGAGCCAATACACGCACGCGCTCGCTCGCTCGCCTCGCCTCACCTCGCCACGCCGAGCCGTGCCGTGTCGTGCGTGTGCGTGTGCGTGTGTGCACTCGCGCAGGCGTGTCGGGTGCGGGCGCGTTTTTCTTTATCTATTCGAAAATCGAAATGCACTGGCTGGCAGTAACGGTGCAGTTACTAGTGGATTATGGCTGCTGTTACTAGTGACTAATGACTGCAGTTACTGGTCTCTTCGTTTTTGCTGTTACAAAAGAAGGCTCTCCTCTCCATACCAAAGGGAGACGAAACAACAGTACTCTGTCTCTGTTTTTGTTGCTGCTCTCTGCAATCTCCGGTCCAGAGCCTTGCGCGCACAAGTTTCTGGGCGAGTAGGCCTCCGGAACTTCGTCCGTTTGTGTACCTGCACGGGTAGACGGGCGATCAAGTTTTTGGGGAGCGCATCGGCGCGACTACTCAATCTGCGACGTCTACTTCCTGGTGGTGAACCGTTCGCGGGACTGCACTGCGAACATCTTCCTGCATCAAGCTTCGTCCTGCATCACGCCTCGATCGACTACATCGAATAGGCCATCGTGTCGACTGATGGTAACGGCGCCTCCGGCGTCTCTGACACTGGCCTCGCCCGAGGGTATAAATTGAAAACTTTTCTGGTGTATTTGTTTCTGTGCGCTATGAATATGTTAATAGATGTTTCTGTTAGCTTGTTCGTTAGCGAATATGAATACATCGTTGATAGATCACTCGTGCATGTTTATGTCATGTTTTATTTGCTGAATTTCTGGATTAAAATATGCCAAAAATTGACTAGATTTTCAATAAATTGCTCCCGTTACTCAGTCAGGAATCTGATCGCTGCTGCCATGCCTTGTTGCCTTCCTCCCTGTCCATTGCCTCATGCCTTGTCGCCTCCCTGCCAGTCACCTCACCTGCACCCTCCACTGACCGCTTCTCCCTTGGCTAACTGGGCATAATCACAACCCCCCGGGGGGCATGGCCACACGGCGGAACATATCCTTCGTGTGCGTCTTCTTCCTCTCCCGTTCCGGCCAGCAGCCAAGCATATGGATAATCACCAGGGTTTGCACAATTAGAGGGATATGTGTTTTTACCAATTTACTCTTTTTTTCTTCTTCTTCAAATTTGATAAGGATACGGAATTATTTATCTAACCTTCCATCTAATCTTTAAGTTTAAGTACCATTTGTGTAGGCGTATTTAATTGTGGATCATCGGATTGGGACAAATAAACTGCTCGCGTAACTCCAAGCAGCGGAGAAAATCTCTTGTATCCAACACTTATGGTGCTTGTTTAATTAACTCGATCATGTCAACTCCACCCCGGGTAGCAAATATCAGAAGTGCTTATATGCTTTTCTATGAGAAAAATGCACAAACCACAAAAGTGATCCAGGAGTTGCTTTGTACCTAACTACTTAGCAACTACTTAAGTATTAGAATATATGCGTTTTTCTAATGTTTTATATAAGCACTTCTGTAGGATGTTAATTCACTCGCCAAGAAATTTGATTCTTTTCTTACTGCAATTTGGGCAGTGACAGTCACTAGTCGCTGCAAGGTTTCAGTGGAATCGTACATCACAAAATTCAAGGACCAATCTACTACAAAAGGCAAAAAAGCTGAGGAAGGGAACTATCTGAAACATTATCCTGCAGTTCAGTGCTTGCAAAGGTAGGAGAAGGGCACCCAAAAAATTTCCGAAACTACATAAGTGAGGCAAGACTCATCACCATTTGACTGCTTATTTTTGGCTAGTCCTGACTGCTTACCCCATTACTTGACCTTTAGATCAGAGAGAAGAAGTAAGCCCTACAAGCACTAAGGAGTCAAATGGGCACGACCAATCTGGCAAATTCTCGAGAAGGATATATTTCTTTAAAATTTCTTCCTTCAGGACTACACCAGACTGTGACACACAGTTGCCTGTCCTATTGTGACTACCCAAAAAAGGCTTCATAGTGTTGCATAATTTAAACAACCATTTTGTTGCGCCTTTCTTGCTACTAAAATGCAGCTATTGGTTGTGTGCGCCTTTTAGATAAGAAACACACAAAATATTTTGTTCCTAGCCTAGCATTGCTTTACACAATGCTAAGGCCTAAGGTGTAAATGGGGGCATTTTGCCTTTTCTTAGTCCCACATTAGGGAAAAGAAGTCAGATGCTGTTGCCTTGTCATTAGAACCCTCATTTGGTATATCTGAACAGAAATTTTCAATGATTAAGCTCCTCAGTGGCCTCATCTTGTTGCCTTGCTTCCCTTTGTATCTAGTACTAACATAGCATCAAGCTCAAGCGCGCGGTAGTATTCCAACCAAAGTCTTTTTGAGTCACTACTCTACGAACATAAAAAAAAAAGCTGAAACTTTATCTGTTGAACTGCTCTGAGGCCAGACAGGTGCTGCTAGTTTATTGTTACTGTCTTTCAGTTACACTTTCACGTAGGGTCAACTCTACCGGTAAATGCAGAATCTTCTTCTCTGAGTATGTAGTATATAATAGCACAATAATTGCCTCAGAAGCAACCTTATCATTGGAGGTGGGCAGGCTGCCTGTGCAAAGCACTGAATTTCGCTGATACAGATGGAAAAGTAGGATTGATCCTCATCTCAAGCTTACCAAGACCAAGCACCACCACCAGATAGCAGTAGATAGATTTCAGAAGCACTGGCCTATCAACCTACAAAAGCTAGCCATTATTATCGAATGCTTCAAGTGCACACTTGTACATCAGAAGGACATCTCATTCAGATCAGTTGGATTAAGAAAAGGAGGAGATCCACTAAATTTCCTTCTTTGTTTAACAGAGACCAAGACAGCAATTTTCACATGAGGTGGATCACACAAAAGATGCCCCTGCACGCAGCAGCAGCAGCAGAGCAAAGGAGAGAAAAGGACCGGGTGCAGATGGGCGAGCAATTGGAGGAGGAACAGGAGAGGGGGGGAGCAGATAGAGAGGAATCAACCGAACCCATTGGCCGCGAAGCGAGGCAAAGCGGCCGCGGTGGCCGTAGGGCCGTCGCGCTGCGTTGCCTGTCCGCTCCACTAATCCGAGTGTCCATAGGAGGGCTCCCCACCTAAGGCGCCTGTCATGACCCATAGAAAAGGGGGGCTTAAAGCCCTGAAGCTTTTTCGCAATTGCAGCCAAGGCCAAGTACATCGGCCGCATTATTGCTTTTGAATTATGAGAGAATCCACCGACCGGGCGATGTGATTTGTGTCCCCAGCCAATTACTCGTCCCCCCCTCGAACCCTAAGCTAGCCTCGCTTTCTCGCCGCGAGTGCCCGGCCGCGTGATGAACATTCCCGCGCCCCGCCACTGGCCACCGGGCTAATATTTTACGCCCCCGGTGCGGTGCGGCCTTTCCACGTTGGCCGCGCGCGGCACCGCCTTTTCCCTCCTGCTGCTGCTAGCTTCTGCATGCATGCCCCCGCGCGGCACATTCCAATTCCCTCCCCGGCCGGCCGCGCGCCCGTCTGCGGCTGGCGATGCGCGCGCGCGAGCGCCCCCCGATCCCCCGGGGCCGCGGCACGGCACGTGTTCGGATGCGCCGAGGGGAGGGATCGACGCCCTGTCTCTTCTGCATTGGCCCGCGCGCGCGTCCCAACCGCACCTGCATGCCTTTGCGGTGCGCGACCTGCACAGGCTGGGATCGATGCGTCTCTTCTCTTCCATCCCTCGCTCTGCCGTATCGGATGCGGTCGAAAGCGTACGTATTTTTCTGCGCGACCGGCCGGTGCGCGCGCGGGGCCCGGCCGTCGTGCTGTTACTGCTGTACGCGCTGATGAGCGCACACCTGTGTTCGGATAGGCCGCATGGCGGGGAGCCGGGGCGGTCGGAACAGTGACGACGACGGCCGCGCCGCGCGCGTCGTGTCGGCACGGGAATGGCCCAGGCATGCAGGTTCCGGATTCCCGGGGCGCCCTCGGCGCGACAGCCACCCCTCCGATGGGTGCCGCTCCACGTAACGCGCGGAATCTCGCGCGCGAGAAAGGCTCTCCTCCCGCCGGTGACACGATCATTCGAGGGGCGGCGGCGCTCCCGGGAGGTGACGCGCACCGGTGCAGCTTTTCCGCCGCGCCGGAGGCCACTGGCCGGCCACAGATGGAAACGCATGGTCTGAGACGAGACGGGCCGGCCAGCGGGGTATAGTAAGCCCAAGTGTGCGGCACGTCCTTTCGGGGTCACCAAATGGAGGTGATCTGAGACATGGGCGCTAGCTGCTGGTGATCGGGATTCGACCGACAAGTTTCTTTTTGGCGGAGGGAATTATCATTTCATGTGACAAGATTGCCACCACTAGGGCACGAGGGGAAGAGTGATGGACACATCGAGGAGAAAAGAGGAGTGAAAAAAAAGAGGGAATAGCACCACCGGTGCTTTGCTCAAAGGGGCACACTTTGACCTAAATTTCAAGTTTCACGGCATTAAAGAGTATCTTTCAGGAGCGTGTAGCTACATGTACGGAATGAAAACTCTGGCAGCTAGTTTATGGTTTTGTGGGGTTTTTTTTAAAATAAATTATATTTTTTTTACTTCACACGCAAAGTTTCATTCATTACTCCTCGAGATAAAAAAAATATTATTTCTGACATCGACACGATCTTTAAACGTAACTTTGACTATTAATTTCTATTATAATATACTTATAAAATACAAAAAATTTGTAATATTATGATAGTATTTTTCGAGACAAATCTACACATATGTTGTCATGTATCTAATTTAAATACTTAAAAAGATGTTGATAGTCAAGAGGTTTCAAAATTTTGATTACACGTATCCCACAATAACATATTTTTTTTGTGAACTGGAGGGGGTATTAGGGTGCGTATGTGACTACATATGTTTCATCTCATCCAGTGTGCAATTAGTTTTTTTTTGGACATACATTGTTTGTTCGAAGTTTCTATTATGAGGTTGAATTAACTAGAAAAGTAGGATAAAAAGTACATTTCAGTTGATTTCTTAGAGTGTACAATTCTATTGTTGCTAAAAATATAAAGGTCTAAAGCTCCGTTTGGCATAGTGGTGTATTATGATAATCTCGTTTGGTGTGGAACCACTTTTTATATCTTGGTGTTAAGCTAGTTGCTTTTTTTAACCACAAGAAGAGATATTTTTGCCCCAGGAATAAAGAAGAGATATTTTTGCACTAGGAATAACAAAACGTATATTAGAATAATAGTTAGCTAAGGAAAAAATGCAGAAGGATTAACAATTGGATAACAAATTTTGTTGAATATAATCTAATTTGCTAAACAGGGTTGTAAATTCTTCGTAGCCACACAACAACTGCAAACTGACTGTAAATACAACTGCTACAATATTTGCGAAGCATTAGTAACATAGCAAAATTAATCCTAGTTGAAAATGCAGTTCCATACAGCTACGGTCCTCACTACATGTGCATTAAGCCATTAAGCCATTGCCCACCAAAAGCACATTACCCCTTCCAAGACCGATTAACAAAGCCTACCTAATAATCATTTCCCAACATTCCCTAAAGGCTAAAGCCATTTTCCAACCAAACAAAACCAACAAAAAAGCAACATTCATATTCCACTTGATCAAGACCGGGCATGACTCACTTCCACATGCTCGATCCCTGGCTCGTTCATAAGTTCTTATTCCAAAGTAGAAATTATTTTACCTCACAAAGCCTAGTCGCAAGGAAGATATAAGAGACGCATATGGACAGAGAGAGAGAGAGAGAGGAGGGATGAAGGGAATAAAGTTTGTTAACAAATGGCGCTAATATTTATCAGCCCTCCGCCTCGGCCTTCACTTGGCACCTTTTTTTTAACCGCTTTTTAAAGCGCTCCTCGGCCTGCGCTGCCTGCTGGCTCCCTCCCTCCCCACTCCCCCCTGCGAGGCCCGGCGCGCGCGGAGAGGGCGACAGAGCGAGGCGGAGGGGCTGAGCGGCATGGCCCTGGCGGACGCCACCGCCTTCCCCTACGGGCTGCGCGTCCTCGTCGTCGACGACGACCCCACCTGGCTCAAGATCCTCGAGAAGATGCTCAGGAAGTGCTCCTACGAAGGTTGGGATCTTTGCTTTCCTCTTTGGCTTTTGAGCTTGATTGATGGTTATGGCTATGCTGTGGTAAAAAAAACTAGAGAAAGATGTGCACCCGTCGTCTATGCATACCTAGTGTTTGTTTAAATTACGCAGTGGGTGATTTGGGAAACCTCGCTCTTGTCGGTATGCTCTGAAAAGTACTCTCTTTTTGGCAAGTACTTGATAATTTAAATGGGGTATTTGGATCTTGCTAATTTAAATTAAGTTGTTTGGGGGATTTTCTTTTACAGATTTATGTCAGCAATATTTCCTGCCTTTCGGCTTCATCCTGTTTGTTCTTGCTTGTGTATGTAACATGTGGTTGCTCAGATAGGGGGTATTTGTATGTCTTTTTACATAATTGTCCAAACTGTGTGGTGTCAACTGTTAAGTGTGGGAGCTACAGGCCTGGTCCATTAACTTTTTGCTATAAAACTCCTTATAGCGCAACATGAAACAACATAGGTATTTAAAGCCTGCGTTCACTGTTAAGTGATGATTGTTCAATTATTTAGATGGACGGCTTGTTTCTCTACAAAGCAGTTGGTTCCACTCCTGCATAATTTACTACTTACCAAGAATTAAAATTCAGAGAACTTAGTTCTTGTCATATCTTCTTAATTACTTTGCAAGTTTGCAGTCTTGCAGACCATTTTGGTGCTGTCCTTTTATGGCAACAGTAACTGGCTTCCGAGCCGGTATGGTTTTCAATGAATTAGCTAGCAAGCATAGCATATATGGCTTTCAAGGACTATGTAGATTCAAGTTGAACGCACTTATTGGTCCTTTTGGCAGACCTATTATCAGTTTATCAGTAATGCATGGTCAGTGTTTTCAACAAACTTGACTGCCAATCTAATAATCTCTCTCTCTCTCTCTCACCAAAACCATTTTGTATGCACCGATATTTATGATTGATAGTCATGAATTATCCAGTGCTTAGACAGTTAGACTAAAGTAGTTATCTACCTGCAGTCATCACATGTGGCCTAGCCAGAGTTGCTCTTGAAATTCTTCGGGAGAGGAAAAACAAGTTTGATATTGTTATCAGTGACGTCAACATGCCTGACATGGATGGTTTCAAGCTTCTCGAACACATTGGACTTGAGATGGATCTGCCTGTTATAAGTCAGTATTCAACACGAAAACCTGTCTCTCTGCAAGTTTCAAAGAAGAAATAATATCTTCTATTTGGTTTGAATATCTATTCTAATACCAAATTCCTCCATTCTGTTTTCACAGTGATGTCTATTGACGGAGAGACAAGTAGGGTGATGAAAGGTGTCCAGCATGGTGCTTGCGACTACCTCCTTAAGCCGGTTCGAATGAAGGAACTCCGGAACATTTGGCAACATGTATATAGGAAGAAAATGCATGAGGTTAAAGAGATTGAAGGTCATGATATCTGTGATGATCTCCAAATACTAAGAAATGGTTTTGAGGGATTGGACGAGAAGAGCCTAGTTATGATAGCTGACTCCGATATCATGAGGAAAAGAAAAGATGTGGACAAGGACCATGCAGATCAGGAGTCGAGTGACGGTGCTGCTGCTAAAAAGGCTAGAGTAGTTTGGTCTGTTGACCTTCATCAGAAGTTTGTAAATGCTGTGAACCAAATTGGATTTGACAGTGAGTGCTCCCTGAAATTGATACATTTGCATTTTCCTTTGCTCCCTGAAATTGATACATTTGCATTTTCCTTTCTATAAATTTATAAAATTTGCATGATCTCATTTCAAAAGGGCAACTGTTGCTATCTCGCAGAAGTTGGGCCAAAAAAAATACTGGACTTGATGAATGTTCCTGGCTTAACAAGAGAGAATGTAGCCAGCCACCTTCAGGTATGACATATGATGTTCAAGTCGTAAACTTCTATGTTATCTTTTCTTGAAAAAAGCACCAAGTTCATAAAGAAGGTTAAAGGTTAAACAGTCCTTTGCGACTATGACTGAAAATATTTAGACAGGGCGCACTGAATGCAGATAATTGCATCATGATATTTCGTCCAGTCCAGTGTACCTGGTCTGGTGTCACAATTTTGTGCAGCAGTCAGGGACCTTTTCTTTAAGACTCAAAAATCAGGCACACGAAGCACAGAAAGTGCAAATTTATAATCTGATACACAGAGACTCCTGTGTAATAAGGATTACCTTTTCTTAACAAAAGAAGATCACTTTTGCCAGAGTTTGCCTAGAAGTAAGTGAAAGAAGATTCATGGTTCAGTAAAATAGTAAATGACAGAAAAATGAATATTATGGTGTAGCCATGAGTTTCTGACATGTCATACTCTTGACTTAGCCATGCTCATGGCAAAGGTCCTATTGTGTAATTGATGGGTTACTGTAGGAACATATTTATTGAATAGCTCTCTCTTAACCTGTTGTGGACGCTTTTATTGGGAGGGCTTATCAACGGAGAAGGTGGTTTGTAGCAGCGGCAGCAGATAGCAGTGAGATGGCACATATTGCCGGACCGGGTGGAATTGTCGGACCAGCTACAGCGCACGCGATGGGGGCTTCAGGAGTAGCGGCACTGGCTACAGAATCAACAGGCAGATTTGTTACGATTACAGGAGATGAGTCCAACTAGTAGTTTCCCTCTTTAGATATTATTGTTAGGATATTATTTGTGCTTTTCTAAATATGATATTAGCTTCCTTTAGAGATCAATGCGCCTAATATATAAAGGCTGCTACAGTCATTGCGTGAATGAATCAATAAAGCAAGTACATTTTAACCGGTTGGTCTCAAGATCAGAACCTCCACAAGGAGGACGATCTGAAGCCTCTTTGGCCCTATCCCTACCATAACACCTTGGTATCAGAGACGACGTTCCTGCGACCACCATGGATGACGCAAAGTCATTCGCCGACCTCAGCAAACAATTGGCGCAAATCCTCTAAATGGTGACCGGCCACCAGGAGAAATTGAATGAACTGGAGAAGCGCCTTGCACCTGGTTCTAGCCGGTCGCCAAGGAGGGCGCCACCAGATGATGTAGACTCCAAGGATGACATTGGCGAGGCGCGTGGCGAGGGCAATCATGGAGTGCCCCGTTTTCATAAGCTGGCCTTTCTGATGTTCGATGGCAAAAAAAGACCCTCTGCCATGGCTCAATTGTTGTGAACAATTTTTTCGGGGACAACGCACGATGGAGGAGGAGAAAAGGATGGTTGGCCTCCTATCATACGACGAGGACAACACAACAATGGTATTATCGCTTTGAGCGAAGCAATGGCATTCCCACATGGACGCGTTTCGTCGAGCATGTCAATCTTCGCTTTGGACCTCCCATCCGGAACAATCCATTGGGTGAGCTCATCCAACTTCGCTGCATGGGTTCCATCGAGGAGTTCCAGGACCAATTCCTCTTGCTCCTTTGTCGATGCGATGAGATGACTAAGAAGCAGCAGGTGCAGATTTTCATGGCCGGTCTCCACAACCCCTTGCAGACCGATGTGGAACTGCAAAATCCGTCAACTCTTGAAGTAGCCATGAGCCTGGCACGGGCCTATGCAAAGAGATTGACCGTGGATGACATAGGAGACCACAAGTCAGTCTCTAAACCGGTAGGGTTTCCTTGTCAGGTAGCCCCAATCCGCGAGTCACCCTCGGTCCTGTCGGCCACATCCACGACTAGGCCGACTCCATAGTCAGCTCTGACCGCAGCACATCCACTGAATCCAGCCTCCACATTTCGCCGCATCACGGCCGACGAGATGGTGGAGCGCCATGTGAAGGGGTCGTGTTTCAATTTCCCTGAGAAGTTCACCTAGGAACATGCGAGCAAGTGTTCGATGAAAGGCATCTATCTTCTGGAGCTTGATGAGGGTGACAATTTGGTGGACACCAATGAGGATGCTGTGGAAATCTCCTTGCATGCTCTTACTAGTGTTCAGACAGGCAAGACCATGCAACTTCTGGTGCACATCAACGGACAACCCCTTTGTGCCCTTGTGGACTCTGGTTCGACACATACCTTCTCCCATGCAACGGTCGACCGCTTGGGTCTAGCGCCAGTGCCACACCCTAGCATGTCTGTCATGGTCGCCAATGGGGATCGCGACTCCAATACTGGTCTCTGTACGAATGTCCGCATGGTGATGGACCAAGAGGAGTTTATTTTTGATGGCTTTGTTATTCCATTGGATGTCTATGATCTCATGCTCAGCGTGCAATGGATTCGCACTTTGGGGTTGATCCATTGGGTCTTTGACAAGCTCGTCATGTCGTTTTGGTAGGATTATCATCGTGTCACATGTCATGGCACCACACACATGCACCACCATGGGCGATGATCTGCTGACCGAGCTCCTAGATGAGTTTGTCGACGTATTTGTGGAACCTCACAGCCTGCCTCCCAAACGTCGTTTTGATCACCGCATCCACCTTCTGCCTGGCTCCTCTCCGGTAGCAGTATGTCCATATCACTACCCTCAGCTCTTGAAGGATGAAATTGAGCGTCGGTACGAGGACATGCTTCAACAAGGCATGATTTGAGCCAGCATTTCGGCATTCTCTTCGCCGGTGCTTCTGGTAAAAAAGCACAACAATTCTTGGCAATTTTGTGCTGACTACCGTACTCCCAATGCAAAGACAGTCAATGATAAATTTCCAATTCCAGTCGTCGAGGAATTATTGGATGAATTAAAGAGGGCACGTTTCTTCATCAAATTTGATCTTCGCAGCGGCTATCATCAAGTGCGCATGCATCTTAACGATGTGGAGAAGACCGCTTTTTGTACTCATCGAGATCACTACAATTCTTGGTTATGCCATTCGGCTTAACCAATGCCCCGACGATATTTCAAGCACTTATGAATGATGTCCTCAAGCCGTTTCTTCATCAATTTGTTCTGATCTTCTTTGACAACATCTTGATTTATAGTTCTTCTTGGGCTAAGCGTTTGTGTCATGTGCGGACAGTGCTTTAAGTCTTACATTATCATCAATTGGGGCTACGTTGTTCCAAGTGTCACTTTGGCGAAACATCCATGGCATATCTTGGCCACATTATATCTAGTGATGGTGTGGCTATGGACCCTAGTAGGGTTGAGGCGATGGCAGCTTGGCCAACACCACGGACAGTGCGTGCATTACGGGGTTTTTTAGGTCTCACCGAATATTATCGCAAGTTTATATGAGCATGTGGCAAAGTTGCCACTCCCCCTCACCAATCTTCTCAAGAAAGTCGCCTTTGTCTGGACACCGGAGGCTAACACTTCTTTTTGTGCTCTCAAAACTTCACTCATGAATGGCCCGGTTCTTCAATTGCCAGATTTTGACAAGAGGTTTTTGGTGGATTGTGACATGTCCGGTGCTGGATTTGGGGTTATCCTTCATCAGGGCTCTGGACCCATTGCTTTCTTCAGTAGAGCCGTCGCACCCCACCATGCCAAATTGGCCACGTACGAGAGGGAATTGATTGGTCTTGTCAAAGTTGTTCGTCACTAGAGGCCTTACCTTTGGGGCCGTTCTTTTACAATCCGGACCGATCACTGGAGTTTAAAATGTCTACTGGACCAGCGGCTCTCCACTATTCCTTAGCATACTTGGGTGAGTAAACTATTTGGCTTTGATTTTTCCATGGAGTTTTGGCCGGGTTGTCAAAATGTTGCTACAGATGCGTTGTCTCATCGAGATGAAGATGCACTCGCCATTTGTGCTCTGTCTCATCCAGCCTTTGCATTGTTTCCGACTTTGAAGCGGGAATTCTCCACTCCTTCTGAATGGGTGGACAAGCGTAACTTGATTCTTGTAGGTGAGGCTAGGCTGGATTGGACTTTGGTGGACGGTTTCGTGCTATACAAAGGTCACATTTTTGTTCCTAACACCTCGATGGCTTGGTCCCAGCTTCTGGAGGATGCCCATGGAAGTGGTCATGAGGGTGTTCAAAAACCTTGCATCGCTTGCGCGCTTCTTTCTATAATGCCCATGCCAATCATCTAGTTCATGAGTTTATTCAAGGTTGTCTCACATGCCAGCGTCATAAAACAGAGCATCTTCATCCGACGGGACTGCTTCAGGCCCTTCCCATTCCGCAGACCATTTGGACTGATATTTCCATGGATTTCATAGAAGGTTTTCCAAAGGTGGGTGGTAAGTCCATGATCCTCACAGTGGTTGATTGTTTCTCCAAATATGCTCACTTCCTTGCATTGGGTCATCCGTAAACTGCTGGTTCGGTTGCTCGCATCTTCTTTGATCACATTGTTTGCCTTCATGGACTACCGTGTTCGATCGTCAGTGACTGTGACCCAGTATTTACGACAATTTTTGGACTGAGTTGTTTCAATTAGCTGGTGTTAAACCTTAGTTGAGTTCAGCTTTTCATCCCCAATCGGATGGTCAGTCGGAGGTAACTAATCGCATCATCACCATGTACTTACGCTGTCTTGTGGGAGATAGACTGAAGCAGTGGCTGCGTTGATTGCTGTGGGCAGAATTTTGTTACAACTCATATCAATCGGCACTTCAGACTACCCCATTCAAGGTGGTGTATGGTCGGGACTCTCCGACTTTGCTCTCTTATCAACCGGGGCTTGCACGAGTAGCAGCTGTGGACAAACAAATGCTTGACCATGATGATTTTCTTGCTGAAGTACGTGAGCAACTTGTTCAAGCACAAGGCTATGTGAAACAGTAGCATGATCGCACACATCGGGCATTGGACTTTGAGGTCGGCGAGTGGGCATGGCTGTGACTCCATCATTGGGCGGCATCTTCCATCAAAGGTCGAACCCTTTCTAAATTGGCTCCTCGCTTCTATGGGACCTTTCAAGTGTTGGAGAAGATTGGGCAAGTTTCATATCGCTTGCAGTTGCCTCCTATAGCCCGGATTCACAATGTTTTTCATGTGGTGTTCCTCAAGAAATTCATAGGCATTCCTCCTACCGCCATCCCTTCGTTACTTGTCATCACTCATGGCCGGGTTGTTCCTACGCCAGACAAAGTTCTTCGTGCTCATCTCAACCAGGGTACTTGGGAGCTCTTGGTTCGGCGGGTGGGGTGTTCCCCGGTGGATGCCACTTGGACCAACCTTGACGATTTCAAGTGCAATCATAATGAGTTCCAGCTCGAGGATGAGCTGTTTCATGGAGACGATGACAGTGTTGTGGACGCTTTTATTGGGAGGACTTATCAACGAAGAAGGCGGTCTATAGCAGCGGCAACAGATAGCAGCGAGATGGCACATATTGCCGGACCGGGCGGAATTGTCGTACCGGCTACAGTGCACGCAATGGAGGCTTCAAGAGCAGTGGCGCTGGCTACAGAATCAGCAGGCAGATTTGTTGCGATTGCAGGAGATGAGTCCAACTAGTATTTTCCCTCTTTAGATATTATTGTTAGGATATTATTTGTGCTTTCCTAAATATGATATTAGCTTCCTTTAGAGATCAATGTGCCTAATATATAAAGGCTGCTGTGGTCATTGCGTGAATGAATCAATAAAGCAAATATGTTTTAACCGGTTGGTCCCAAGATCAGAGCTTCCGCAAGGAGGGTAATTTGAAGCCTCCCTAGCCCTATCCCTACCATAACATATCCTCTAAAAACTTTGCATTTTAACTAACCTGCATCCTACCTTTCTTAAACCCTTACATATCACAACCTTTGAGCTTTCATTAAAAAGCCATATGAAGTATGAATCATCTGATTTACCCAATACTCAGAAGTTAGCATTCTTGTATTCCTTGAAATAAAAAAAATTATGTTCTGGTATTCATAAGAAGAAAATTAATTGCTATGCAGAAATATCGCCTCTACTTGAGTAGGCTGCAAAAGCAGAATGAGGAAAGGATATTGGGCACTGCTAGGCAAGATTTCAGCCATAAGGGATCACCAGATAACCTCCGAAGCTCCTTCCAAGAGCAACGAACGAACATTGCCAATGGATATCCGCATGCTTCTCAGAATATACAAGCTCAGAACAGCATGCCAGATTCCCAGTTAGAAGACACTAAGAGCATGGTGCCCTTGGCAGTGTCAGATAAAAACAGAACTCCAGTAAGTGATGTTGCCAACTCTCAGAATGTCGCTGGTGCTTCACCTGTAGGTGGGGTGCTGTCTTTCGAAGGATTGCCAGTGAATCAGGACAGGAAGCTATCAGAAACCATGATCTTGGAATGCCAGGCCTGGAGTGGAGGAGTGTCATCGAAGCAGTTCATGCAATATCCAAAGCATAACCATGAACGTTGCGACCTGTTAGGGGATTATTCATGCCTGCCGAAGCCAGACTTAGAGCACCCCATTGGCCCTGGTCATTTGTTTACCCCGCCAGCACTGATCTCAATGAGTTGCAGTATGCAGGGGGATGCCAGAGACTTCTCCGATGTGAAGCCAGCCCTTCTTGACTGCATCAAATCCTTATCTCCGGCGTTGACATGTACAGTCGATTCGGTTTCTGTTCAACTTAGTGACAGTGTTGTGACCTCAACTGATGGTGACCTCAAGTTTTCCAGTGTGGAACCCAGCATTAAAGATTGTTACTTTGATCAGACAAACAACCGAAACACTTTACTTCCTTCACAAGAGTCAAGTATCATAGGCGGCACAGATTTGGCTTCTGTGCCTGAGGACCTGCTCGGTTATCCACTTCAAGGTGTCTCCTTTGAGAATATAGGACTGAGTAGCATTGGTTTATTTCACTACAATGATACAATGATACTACCCGGACTACAAAGTAACTGGTATGATGATCTAGAGTTTAGCAGCGAAACGACAGACTACCCGTTGATAGATGGATGTCTCTTTGCATAATCCCTCGACTGCCCCCTTCTTTCGACCATGCCAATGTTCTTTGGTATGTTCCATATAGCACCTCCTGTAGGGCTATAGTGATCTAACTTGATCCTACGGTGGAAGGATTTAATTGTAGTATCTCCACTTTTGATAAATGTCTGTATTATAGATTGTGATATGGTATAATCTATATACTTTTCGATGATCTTTCAAACTATATGAAGATTGTTGAATCTTTGCTTACACAACTGACACTTGTGGTAAATTTTTCCTCTGATGTAGCATTGCAAATGATATGTGAGACTGTTATTATAGGCAAACAAGGTAGCGTTTCAGGTTCGTCAGACAGATTTCCGCAAAAGGCCGCAGATTGTGAAGTCAAGTTACTGCCTGATCTAACCTGAAAGCATTCCATAGGTGAAACAGCGGTAAGCAGAGTTCTGGTGCAATCTGATGCAAACCTACTCTTGTAGATGGAAGGATGAAATAGTAAAGATACCGAAAAGAATAATGCTTAACAGGAACAAAAAACCAATCTACTAGCTTGTATGCAGATTGGTTATTGCATCACAGTGGCACTAGAACTCTCTCACTGCTGCATCAACTGGGCCGATTGCTTCCGGCCGATAGTGTTAAGATCATGAAAGTGCCAAAGTTACTGACATCACTGTTGTAGTGCAGGAAATCAACTGGACCGATTTCTTCCAGCCGATAACTGTGTTGTGATGCTGAAAACATGGCTACCCCCCGAGTGGAACTGGAAACTCGGTATACTTATCTGAATTGCCTGAAGCGATAGTTACGCAGGATTCTGTTTCTTTTGTGGAAGCTTGCGTTGTTTGCCCAAGAACTTTGGTGATCAAAATCAGACCTTTTTCTTTCATTTCTTCCCTGAATAAAATGAGTTATAAAAATATGCGTACCTCGTACAAAAACGATAGCAGTTTTGTCAAAATTGTCAATTGAGCTAGCAGTCTTTCTAGCCTGATGCATGTTTCTTATCTTGCGTATTTATGACATGGGGGCATGCATCGCTCTCGGTTAGCTCTTGGAAGACACCTACTAAAAGGTGTAACGAACTGACAATGCGTTTCCCTTTGTATTTTCTTTCCTCCTGAAAGGTTTTGCAGTCTGATCCTAAAGATGCTGGCTGGAAGTGCTCGTCATCTACGTAAATTTGCCACCGTCAAAATTCTTGTATTCTATTCAAGTGTATTTGCCATTTTCTCTCTGTTCGGAATGTAATTAATGTAAACCAGAATCTGCATGTTGAAAGCTTTTGCAACGAGCATGTATAATTGGAGATAGTTGACAGGCGCTTACGAAGCCAAGCGTGCCTTTGATTGGGTGGCGTGCACTCGAGAAGCTGACATAAACCAGGCTTAGGGAAACAAATTTCGGATTTCGGACGAAATTTCGTCCCTTTCAGAGGGTACCGAAATGTGTTTTATTCAGCTAAACTTTGCCCGAATTCGGCTTTATTTGAAATTTATTCAAATTTTAGCTAAATTTCATCAAAAAAAATTGATTTTTTTTCCGTCCGAAATCTCGAACGAAATTTCGGATTTCGTCCCTTTCGCTGGTGAACGAATTTTTTTGGCCTCCGAAAGTTTTAATTAGCGTATTTCTCAGAGCCCGTCAGTTAGCGGAATCCTCACATGTCACTACAAACCAAACGAGAAAAACGAACCAGAGAGAAGCCGGATTCCAGGCGCGAGATCCGCCACTCCACCACCAATGGCGGCGGCCGTGCTCCCGCTGCTGTGGGTGGCTACGGTCTCGGCTGGGGCCGCGGTTGGGGAGGGGCGGCGGCTGCACCCGCTCTTATCGGTGGAGTGCGGCGACTACTTCGACTGGCAGGCGGTGGGTCTCCTCCACAGCCTGCGCAAGGCGGGGCGGCCCGGCGGACTCACCCGCCCTCCTGAGCTGCGCCTCCGACCAGCTCCCCTCCTACCGCGGCCTCCGCCTCGGCCACACCCTCCAGGTCCCCTCCCACAGCCACCGCCCCCGCACCGGCGACTGGTAACTCTCGTCGTCACACACACAGACACACCACTCGTCTCCTCGAGTCTGCGTTTCCCCCATGTATTGTGGTGACTTGTTTCTTCAGTAAAACTATCGTAAGTATCTGTATAAAGTCCATTACCGGTCCTTAAACTTTTTATATGATGTGTTATTCCGGTCCATAAACTTTTAAAGTATATCATCCCGGTCCTTAAACTTTCAAAGTGTGGCAATATCCTATGTAGTTGTAGCAGTGAACTTTTTATACTGTGTCATCCCAGTCCATAGACTTTCAAAAAAAATTGCCACACTTTGAAAGTTTAAGGACCGGGATGACATACTTTAAAAGTTGATGGACCGGGATAACACAACATAAAAAGTTTAAGGACCGGTAATGGACTTTACTCTATCTGTAATTATGATGATACCCTTCTCTGGTTGAGGAGGCTGTTCTGTTCCTGTCGTTAGTTATGGTGCATTGGAATTGTCATGTTCGAATGCAGATTTCGTTTCACAGAGAAATATGGGAGTTTTTGTGCGAACAATCCCCTTACTCATGGTATAATTTGGTGACCGTGCGCCTGGAAGCGATATGTTTGGGTGTAGGATTTTGAACTCCCAGCATGGTGTGCTTCTGCATTGGGAGTTTATAGGGTTGGTTGTTGAGGTTTGGGTGATTGATTTGGCAGGTCATTTTGGATTGAATTAATTACTGTTGTACAGTAAGCTACTGTGGGATAAACTGGAGTGCCTGATGAATATGAATTTGGGAAGATTTGTCTCGTGGAGAATGTTGCGATTGCTGTGTAAGATTCTTCTGTGTGAAACGAAAGTGAGCTTACTGGGCTTCGTGTCATTTTTCATGCGCAGGTAACCGGCCATCAATAAGCCTGCAGGGGTGGTGCATTGGCTGAAGCATAGTCAAGAGGCAGACAATGTTGATTGGGTCGTAACCTTCGATGCGGACCAGATAGTTCGAGGTCCTATTATTCCTTGGGAACTCGGAGCAGAAAAAGGCAAGCCTGTTGCTGCTTATTACGGGTATGGTTTTTTACTTAGCACAATGATATTTTGCCCTTTTATGTGCATAGTATGGTTGTAATTAATAGGAAAGGATGGAACTTCAATAAATTACTGAACTACTATATTGTGTCAATAATCTAGACATTGGACATTCATCCTCACGGAGCATACCTTTGTTTAGAGTGTCATTTGTTAACTCAGGTTCCGTTTGCCCTTGGTACTGAATGCGGCATTCTTCATCATCACCCTTCTTTCTAAACATGTTAGAACCACAAGAGAATTCCTTGTATAAAATTGAATTATAGCACGGAGGCAAGTCTATATGATCCATTATGTTTCTATTATAGGAAAGTCAATTACGGTCTGTTCTTTTGGTTTTTCAGTCAGTTTTCGGCTTCAGCTTCTTTCAACAATCGCTATTCATTAGACTAATAAGCCACAACTAAAAAACATAAGTCGTAGTCCAAAAGAACAGCCCGTATGCATTACTGCCTCTGGGTTATCACTTGGTAGGTAGGTAGTCTGTATTATTGTCTGATTCACAACGAGCTTCCAATCAATATCATCTATATTTTCTCTTAAGTAGGTGTTTGAAGGGTTGTGAACTGTGATAACATTCTTGCACAGTTGCACACTGCACATCCAGAATTTTGTGACAAAGCTGGCGGAATTCTAGCCATGCATATCGATGACTTAAGGGCTCTAGCCCCCTCTATGGCTTTCAAAGACTGAAGAAGGGAGGCAGGATAAGTCCCATTGGTCAACTAATATTATTGGTGATATATATGGCATGGGTTGGATCAGTGAGATGTATGGGTACTCACTTGGTGCTGCAGAAGTAAGCTCGGCTGCTCTTCTCCAATATTCATCATTGCCAAAGTAAATATATTCCACATTATGTATTTTATGTGATCTCGCCTGTACCTTCATTATTTGATCCTCTTGAACAGGTAGGTCTATGGCACAAGATAAATGATGACATAATGATCTACCCAGGTCACACTCCAAGAGTTGGCATTAAGGCACTTATCCTGCACTATGTTTATGCTATTTAAAGTTGGAAACTGGTCTTTCAGTGAGTTAGAACACCACAAGGATGGAGTAGTTTATGAGTGCAACCGCTTATTCCCTCCACCTCCATTTCCTAGTAGGTAAAGTCTCCCTAATCATAGTTTGTAATGTTTCCAATTGTAACTAGCTGTACTGTACAGGGCTTTTAAATGTTGCTAACATTGTAGGTTGAGATGATGGAATCTGACCCAAATGTAAAGCCTGTCATGTCTAAGTATTGAGTGCATTAACACCTTGAATGGAGGGCTTCTATTGCATCACACATCTGTTGAGTGTTGGGTGCCCAAAACCACAGTGGTCAAAATACCTGAGTTTCCTTAAAAGCAGAAGGTTCTTAGAGCTTACGAAAATGAAGTACTGGAACGGTCAAAAGGTTGAAAACAAAATGACTGTGCAACAAATTGCATTGTCCAAAGCAGATAAGAGAGCATCCAAAAATACACACTCTTTTCTCTACTGAATGTTCGTCATATTTTGACTGGCAAACTGTGGGGCCCATGCACAGCTTTCACTTAAGCGGGCAGCCTGGTAATATTACACGCTTATTGAGCTGTACGGATGAGGACTTGAAGAATTATAAGGGCCATGACCTTGCTCTCACACATTATGTTCCATCTATGAACAGACATCCATTGACAGGGGACTGGTATAAACTAGTAGCTTATATTGTGTCTAAAACTATTGTTCAAGACATAACTTTCTCAATTTGTTCTTTTGCTAGGTACCCTGCAATAAATAAACCAGCAGCAGTTCTCCATTGGCTTGCAAACTGATGCTGAGTTCATTGTTATCTTGGATGCTGATATGATCATGAGAGGTCCCATTACCCCATGGGAATATGGTGCAAAACTTGGCCAACCTGTTTCAACTCCCTAGGAGTAAGATTTTGCTGTGGTGTTATGGAATTTGTAGCATGTGCTTGTGTAGTAATATTATGTTTCATGTTTATCTTATATATTATTGGTCGACTTGAAGGCTTGAAGCATGTGTTCAGCCATGTAGTAATATTATCCTTCCTATCAGATATCTCATTGGTTGCGACAACATACTTGCGAAGAAACACACTTGCAATCCATCTGCATGTGACAAGGTTGGTGGTGTCATTGTCGTTAAGGATATATATGCCTTTTCCTATTATCCTTATAGTCTAGGGTTTAGTGAGTCTTATACATAGCCCTATGAGTTGCTATTGCAATACACTTAATATTTCATATTTGTATACCTTCTATTCCTGTAACATGGTGTCAGAGCTTTGATTGAATACCTAGCTCAGGTCAGAAATTTTCCGCTACTACCCCCGAGATGGTGCTCTCTACTCCCAGGGGGCCACCTCGCCGGTCACCGCGCATGCCAACGCGCTCGTCGATGCCTCCTTCCAACCGCCGCATCCACGCCCGCTTCTGCACCGCCAGCTCGCGCTTGCGTTGACGCTTCGCGCCACGCCCACTGCCGACCGGATCTAGGCGGATTCGGCTGCGCCTGCCTCGATCACCGCCAACTCACCACACATATCTGGATTTTCGACGCGCCTGGATCTGGCGATCCCTCTTTGCGGGACGCCATCTCGATAGCCGCTCTAGCCTTCCACTTGAGGTGTGCGTATGCGGACCACCCCTAAGTCAGTCGCCTCCCTCGTGCTTACTGAAGGTGGGACACAATGCGAAGTGCAATGCAACCGGTCGACGTGCTCGTCCAACAGGCTGTAAGGCCAGTCCGATATGCGAAGTTCACGAGCCATACCTACAAAATGAATTTAAGTTAGCATTTCTACGGAACAAAAAACATCTAATGTAAAGCAACAATAAATAGAACTTGTAAATAAACAAACGAAAAAATACTAGACTGCCAGCACAATACTTACAACGGTACTAAAAGGGGAACACCATAACAGTTGTTCAAACGGTACATGCAATATATGATACAGTTAGTACGACAATACGTACGTCAAAATTGCCAACTAGCAAAATACAGATTACAATGCACAATGATTTGTAGTATTCGAGCCACTTTGCATACTCCAACAACTAGTTGCAGAAACCATGTCGATCTGCCTACTCATCAGCAGATGTCTTGCATCGTCTAGTTGTGTGCCCCCTCCCAACCGCATCGCCCGCAGCGTGCACCAGGCGCTCTGGCTTGTCTTCGTCTATATCATTTGTAATATGATGGCTCTGTCGTCGACTCTTCCTACCCTTCAGCATGTCAACATCCGGAATCCAGATCTTCCCTGCAATATCTAAGGTGCGAAGTTCCCCACAACCCTAAATCCCCTAAGCTCACCACACCACGCATGCATCACCCTTTCCTTGAAGAAGTACTTGGATATAAAGTTTAAAGGAACCATGCCCACAATCCCACATGCGGCGAGGACATGAGAGCATGGCTTGAGTAACAGCTTCGGTTTGTTGCACGAGCAGCTAGTTTCATTTACATAATCTTCAAGGCATATCTCGCGGGTAACAAGGGCACCAAATCCGGCTCTATCCCGGAGGAGCATGTCGAAACGATATTCCTAATTGCCCATAACATACACCGTGTGCAATTAGCCATTCTCTGTCTTCGTCTCCATCTATGCTGTAATTTTTTATGAGTATGATGTTTGTGGGTTGGTTGCATGAAGTGTGGCATTTGTGTGTTTCTTTCTGAAATAGCCGATTATGTTGTGCATAACACTTTCCACGATGGCGACAAGGGCTGAGAACGAAGGTCCCTTGAGAACCCAGTTCTACACCTTGGCAATGTTAGTCGTCATTTTGTCATACCACGCGCCGTTCATGTCATGCAGCAGGGACCACTTTTTCAATGGCTCTCCCTTGATTCATTGCGAGAAGCATTTGATGTTCCGTGAGCTCCTCCTTCTCGGACTTACTACGTTAGGCTCAACCAGCTAGACAAGTTCCAGGGAGTTCTTCCGCTTGGGGCCACGGAGGGGTGCTACGTCTTCCCGCCAGGTCAGACACATGGCCCGTCGTTGCAGTGGCTCTCACAGTTCCGGATATGTGTCGATATCTACACTCTCCTTTCCGCTGTACGGTCTTAATAACTTTTTGCTTGTACTCAGGTGTAGTGGATAGACCTGGCCGCAGACAAGCAGCAGGTCTCACGGCACTTGGAGGCGTAATTGTTGTGGCTGTTTTGGTCGGGTGCTCTTCACCACCAGCCATGGCAACACCGTCGATGCGCGCCTCATCGCTCACGCTAGGAGCACCTAATCATCCACTTCAAATTTTAATTCTTGCCTCCTCATTTTTGCATAGTTTTTCTGCCTACTCTGGGCAGCTAGCAGACTTATCTAATATCCGTCACTCGTTCCACTGTCCATTTGACCCAGAACCACCTTTTTTCCCACGACATCCCAACAAAGTGGCAATCTACACTTCCGTTCATACAGAATCTCAAATGATGCTACCCGAACATTGGAGTGGTAGATGTTGTTGTAGGCAAACTCCGCGAGTGCCAACTAATCCTCCTAGCTACCTCTTCAAAATAGAACACAGGAGTTCAGCATGTCCTTTAGTGTTTGAATGGTGTGTTCGGACTGCCATCCGTCTACGAGTGGAAAGCAGTACAAAACTAGAGTTTCATGCCCAGAGCGCCCTAAAAACTCTTCCAAAACTTGACGAAAAACTTGGCATCTCTGTTCGAAACTATGATCTTAACTACACCATGTAACATCACTATCTCACGCACATAAATAGGTACCAAATCATTTATCGTTTTCCATACTATAAATAGGGGTGAAGTGTTTGAACTTACTGAATCATCCATCACTGCCCAAATCGGCAGGACCTCTAAGAAAATCGAGAAAGTCTCAACCTCCAACAAATTTGAGAGTTACACAACGGTCATCCACAACTAGAAATGGACAAAATGCGGAGTACATAGATGTGGCAAGGGAGCAGACTGTTGAAAGTGCTATAACCACTGTATCGCCTATACATGGATCAGGGAGACTAGCCAGATCTTCAACGATGTGGATAATTGCTGTCTGGACAGTATCAGTAGTAGTTTTCTTACTGGTAATCTCCATGTTTTTCAAGGATCGAAGGAGAAGCGTTTCGAGATCTAGGGCTTCTACAAGCCAGAAGGCTCATGTTTGAGGTGGTGATCATTTGAGCTTTTTTTGTGGCTTATAGCTGAAAAGCACTGTAGCTGGCTGAAAAAACACTGTAGATGACAGATGCTTATTTAACATAATTAAATTTAAAAAAACTAAAAAATATGTTAGCCCATTACGTATAATACAAACAAATACGGAAAAAAGAACCGACAAAAAAGCTCAACAAAAAGCCAAAAGTTCAGAAAAAGACGAAATTTATAAATATTGAAAAATAAACCGGAACCTTAAAGCTAAAACCAAAACGATCACAGCCAAATAAACTCTATAACCATAAATTTAATACGTTGCCAATACGATACATAGTACTGTACCAGGACTCTAGAGGCACCTAATTGAGCCATCAGAAGAAGCCGCAGGAGATTGACCATGGATTTATTTTTTTCAAACAAGTTTCTTTTAGTTGCTAGTAGCAGATTTAGTTGCCGCCACTGCAGCGACTGCTGTTGTATTTAATTTTGTAGGTGTTTTTTAGCATGATGTAAAACGCCTATATGTTGTTTTTTACTTTGCTATTGTTTTCCCTTTGTCAGTCGAAGTGCCAACTTGTAGAAGGATGTGTGTGATTAACTAGGCATACAAACACAATAAGCCAATTTTTTGTTCGAAATCCAGGATTGTGGTGTACAAATGTGTTTCCTCTGATCCTCTCAGGAAAAGAATCTTGTTTTCCTCTGATACTGTAGGATTCTCATATCATCTACTAGCAAAACCTGCGAAGAACATGCATTATGATTTAGTATGTTTTGACAGGTGAGGTCTCATTGTCTTTAAAACTCGTGTAACAGTTTGACGTCACAGGATAGAACTGTGCCACCAAAGTACATGCCACCGCATTCACGTGATAATCATTTGACCGCAAAATAGCAGGTTTTTTTTCAAGGAAAAAACAGCGGGAAAAAGTTAAAAAAAAGAAGAGGGAAAAAACCAGCCTTAATCCAATTATCCAAACACGAAGCCCATTGAAAAGGCCATCTTACCATCCCAGACTACGAGTATATGGTCTTGTTGTTTTTTAACTTTTGGTTTTAACTTTTGATTTTTTACAGTAATTAGTTTTTAAACAAAGTATCTTTTAAGATAAGATCTACTAGTTAATTATAGTATATACTGTATTGACTTTATTTATATCGGCAAAAATTACATATAAATTTTTGTTATTCTATAATTTTTTTATACAAATAGTTTAAATATCAAAAGTCATAGCTAAAAACTATAATTTTTTTTAAAAAAACGGGCCCTGTAATACCCCACTCGCCATCACCAACTCACCAACTCCCCTCGGCCGCTCACGAGTCACAGCAAGTTCACACGGCCGAAACATTTCGGAATCCCGACCCCAAAAATCCCCGCGCGTCAAAAATTTCCCGCCCGAACCCACTAAACCCTATCCCTATCTCGGGCCGGCGACGCTTCCGGCGGCCGGCGAGATGCACATCAAGGAGGTATGCCTGGAGGGGTTCAAGTCGTACGCGGGGCGGACGGCGGTGTTGGGGTTCGACCCGCTGTTCAACGCCATCACCGGGCTGAACGGGTCCGGCAAATCCAACATCCTCGACTCCATCTGCTTCGTGCTCGGCATCACCGACCTCCGCCAGGTGCGCGCCGCCTCGCTCCAGGAGCTCGTCTACAAGCAGGGCCAGGCCGGCGTCACCAAGGCCACCGTCTCCATCGTCTTCGACAACTCCGACCGCTCCCGCTCCCCGCTCGGCTACGAGGACTCACCCGAGATCACCGTCACACGCCAGGTCACACATCCCCGCTGCTCTCTCCGTTCCGCTGCCCTTTGAGCTTCTCTATGTTTGTGCGCGTTTGGGTTCCGAGGGTGCATTTGTGAAGGGATTTTGGGGCTTTCGTTACAGTTTTGTCCTTACGAGTCCTCGAAATTGGCGCCATTTGTTGGGTTCAGAGTTGTTGTCGGTCCGTCTGTTGGTCTTAGTGATGCTAATTGAGGTGGTCATGGGGCTTGAGGAGGTGCGGATTTCAAGGTTTGGAGCTGGAATGCTGAGGGGATTTTTAGGAACAGTGATTTGCATAATTTTTAAAGTATGATAAATGGTCTTTTTATAGAGAAAAGTATAGAAACACTACTCGGTGCTTATTTAGGTCGTTGTGGAGTGTGGGGAGCTGGCTTTCTGAGATTATTTTAGGTATTCGGTTACAATTTTGTCCCCATAAGGCTTACAATTGGTGACATTGTCGATTCCAGGGTTTAACTGGATGTATGTCATGTTGGTTCTGTGCAGTGAAGGGGAATTTGGATGATTTTGGACTCAAAGGTTGGGGATGGAGTTGGATTTTCGAAGGGATTTTAGGATTTTTTTTGGCTACCAATGTGTCCATTTGAAGCTTAGAGTTGATAGATATGTCGATCCAAAAGTTTAACTGGGTAGATGTGTTAGCTTTTGTGGATAATTAGATTGCAAGGGATTGGGGATTGTACTGTATGAAGCTGGATTGGTTCTAATTTATTTGTGAGTCAAACACTTAGTTTCTCATTGATTTACTAGGATTAGATGTAGGGAACAAGTGCAGTGCATTTGTTGGTCTTCTCATCTAAGCTGCTCGACAACTGTGTATAGATCCGCTTTAACTGAAGTTGTTTTCTTCATTTTGATTTCTCCTGATTGGATTCTTGATCTTTCATAGTGTTTATTTTGGACAAATAATGCTTCCAACTTTACTGGGTGTCCATAATCCTCTCTTGTATTTGTAGATTGTAGTTGGTGGACGGAACAAATATCTTATCAATGGCCATCTTGCACAACCTTCCCGGGTGCAGACTCTTTTCCACTCTGTGCAGCTTAATGTGAACAATCCCCATTTCTTAATTATGCAAGGGCGCATAACGAAAGTGCTGAACATGAAGCCTCCAGAAATTCTTTCCATGTTGGAAGAGGCGGCAGGCACAAGGATGTATGAAATGAAGAAGGAATCTGCTCTTAAAACACTCGAGAAGAAGCAGAATAAAGTTGATGAGATCAATAAACTCCTTGATGAAGAAATCCTTCCTGCATTAGAGAAGCTTAGAAAGGAGCAGTGTCAGTACATGAAATGGGCCAATGATAATGCTGAACTAGATCGACTGAAAAGATTCTGTATTGCTTATGAGTTTGTTCAAGCTGAGAGAGTGCGAGATGGTGCACTCAATGATGTCAAACAAATCAGGGCAAAGATTGTTGAGCTGGATGAAAGTACAGAAAAGCTAAAAGCAGATATTCAGGACATGGATAAGAATATATCTACCTTGGCTGCTGAAAAAGAGGCCAAAATAGGTGGTGAGATGAAGACATTGTCGGAGAAAGTGGATAAGCTCTCACATGCACTTATCAAGGAAACTTCTGTGATGACTAATCAAGAGGAAACACTGAGGGCGGAGGAAAAGGGCGCTGAAAAGGTAATTATATATTGATGTCGCTCACTAGATATGCTACATTTGTTTCAAATTACTTACTAGGTGTATCTATACATTATTCACATATAGATTATCAAGAACATTGAAGACATCAAAAGATCTATAGTCGAGAGAGATGCAGCTGTAAAAAATGCTGAGGATGGTGCATCTGATATGAAAAAGAGAGCAGAGGATCTGACAAAGGAGTTGGATGAGAGCGAGAAAGAATATCAGGTATTCAAACATTTGCACATCATGGAATGTATTAACTGATAGCCTCTTGACTTTATGTATTCTGGGATATTAAATTCTGCTTTACTCAGGGTGTGCTAGCAGGAAAAAGCAGTGCAAATGAGAAGAAATGCCTAGAAGATCAACTTAGAGATGCAAAAGCTGCTGTTGGAGAGGCAGAATCTGGACTAAAGCAGCTGACGACAAAAATAAGCCATTCTGAGAAGGAGCTGAAAGAGAAGAAAGTTCAGTTGGTATCCAAGCGTGGTGAAGCTACTGCAGCCGAGAATGAGCTGAAGGCTAGGACAAAAGACTTGGAGGCTATCAAGGCATCCATGGGATCTATAAATTATGAAGAGGGCCAGATGGAAGCATTGCAAAAGGTATGCACGAATCTAGCTAAAAATCATTGCTGTGGCATAAAATGTGCCAATTGGAACTTTAGAAGTTTCTTACAGAAAATTCAAACCATGCTTGTCAACTGTTTCCCATTACTCTCTTGCGTGTATCATGATCATTCCCAGGATCGATCTATAGAGTTAGAAGTGGTTCAGAAACTGAAGGACAAAGTTCGTGCGCTTTCTGGTGAGCTGGCAAATGTTCACTTCAGCTATCGAGATCCTGTTAGGAATTTTGACAGATCAAAAGTGAAAGGAGTAGTTGCACGACTTATTAAAATAAAGGATAGCTCAACAGCGACGGCACTGGAGGTTTGTTTCAGCAAACTGCTCATTTTGGTTCAACAGTTAGTACAACACTGTATTAGTTCAATTGTTAGTCAATTAATGCAGGTTGCCGCTGGAGGAAGGCTATATAATGTGGTTGTTGACACAGAAACCACTGGAAAGCAACTCCTACAAAATGGAGATCTCAGAAAGAGGGTAACCATCATACCATTGAATAAAATCCAAACAAGTACTATACCTGAAAGAGTTCAGCAGGCGGCTTGTAGACTGGTTAGCACCTTTTTTTTTGTTACACTGGTTGGATATAACCTTTTGGTTGGAGATGACTTGTCTAAATGAGAACTGTATATTATGGTATGTAGGTTGGAGCTGAAAATGTAACATTAGCTCTAGAGCTGGTTGGCTATGTTGAAGAAGTAAAGGTTGGTATTTCCATCGTAATATTGTACTATTCGGTTATTATTTTTGACATTAGTCTATTGAATGTTTGGTCTGGTAGATTCAGATTTATCCCTGAACTCTAGTGTTGATCTATAGCTCTAGAACAGCATTCTGAATTGTGTATACCTGTTATTCATTATATCCTAAATCTCAGGAATACATGCTTCTGTTTTTTTCTTTAAGGGATTTACTTGTTGCAGAATGCTATGGCTTATGTCTTTGGTTCAACATTTGTGTGCCGAAATATGGAGGCAGCAAAGGAGGTAATGTTGCTTTCTTCAGAAATAAGTTTAGTTACTCTAGTTTTAATATATATAAAATTTTAGTCCTTACTGTTATAGTTGATTCTGTTCTTGTCATAGGTTGCTTTTAATAGAGAAGTTGGCAGTACAAGTGTCACCCTTGAAGGTGACATTTTTCAGCCTAGTGGCCTTTTGACTGGAGGTAGTCGCAGGTAACGTTGTGTCAGTAATGATATTTCACTGGATGTTAGTGTTTAGACCTAATCCTTTTTTGGTTGAATTTGATAATGGATGTTCCTTTGCTATTTCTGTCGTTTGGGATTATGTCCAAATGTCCAATGCTTTTCTGTGAAGAACAATGTTTTTTCCAGCATTTTTAAGGGAATCTAGGTCAGAAATGTGCATGAAGTGCTCTCTCTCTCTTCTGAATTGATTGCTAATAATCAGAACTTGGGACATGAATGGTTGTCATTGGTTTACCACATTGTATTATTGTTGTACTTCCTGGAGATAAACTACATGGCTGTCAGATAGTAAACAACTATCCTGGATTTGTAGTTATTTTACTGGCTAATGTGATCACATTTTGTTTCCTTTTGGTAATGATTGCCAATGTATGCAGAGGTGGTGGGGACTTGCTAAGGCAACTCCACGAATTAGCCAAAGCTGAGGCTGATCTCTCCGATCATGAGAAAAGGCTCTCTGTTATTGAAGAGAAGGTATTCACTGAATGCAATCCCTTTCGAACTCGTATGCATTTATAAGACTCCAAAACTCAGGACCTCATCATGTGATGAGATACTGCAGAACATCCTAGTAACCACAGTTTGCCCTTAAAGATATGTGCTCATCTGTTAACTGAAAGTTCGTAAAATTTATTTTTTTTCTCGAACACGCAAGAGAACTGCGCATCATTATATTAAGAAGAAAAAAAATGGGAAAGGAACCCAAACAAGACACACCCACTCACACCAAAGGGATCAAAATAAACAGACGCGCCCTAAATACACAAAGCAGACGACCTCGACCCAAAATTAACTCCCATTCGGCCCAGGGCAAGGAGGTAATTGATTCCTCGTGCCCCTGCCAAACTCCAAAAAATAAGCTTCTCACTAGCGAACAACAAAGCTCTAGCTAGGTTTGGAGAATCAGCATCAAACACACACCGATTACGAATATTCCACAAAGTCCAAGCTCCCAAAATGATGATGGAGTTGAGGCCCTTTCTTAAGTGACCAACCACTGCATTTGAACTTCTTTCCCACCAAGCATCAAAGGAAGTCTCATCAGATTGGGGGGTACGCATTTGCAAGCCCACTCTACGCAGGAGGAAGAACCAGAATTCACGGGCAAAGACGCAAGATGATAGCAGGTGATTGATATCTTCTTCCTCTTGATCGCAAAGGGGGCAACAGGTCGGGTGTGGGAGGCCTCTTCTTGCTAGCCGATCGGCTGTCCAGCACCTGTCTCGGACAACTAACCACATGAAAAATCGGCATTTACCGGGAGCCCAAGATTTCCAAATCCTCTCATAGGGACTGAAAGTCACCATACCCCGAAATAGATTTTCATAAGCCGATTTTGCTGAATATTGCCCATCACTTGAAAATCTCCACACATGGGAGTCTTCTACCTCTGGCTGTAGCACAACTTCAGAGATGCTGTCCCAGAGCGCTAGGAACTCTGAAAAGAAAGCAGCCGACAAGGCACCCTGGATGTCTCTAACCCAAGAGTGATCTGATAGAGCCTCTAAAACAGTCCTCATCTTCCTTTTTCTGCTGGGAACCAAAGCCAAAACATGGGGAGCCAAATCAGCAATGCTCTGGCCATGAATCCATCTGTCTGTCCAGAAAAGCGTCGCTGCACCATTGCCCACTACTGAAGCCACAGCAGCAGAGAAGAAAGATTGGACACAATTATGGACGGAGATGTGAAACATATTCCACGGACGGTTAGGATCTGTTTTTTTCAACCACAGCCATCTCATGCGAAGAGCCCAACCAAGATTTCGGAGATTAAAAATTCCCAGACCACCAAGCTCTTTGGGGAGGCATACTATGGGCCACGCCACCAGACAATGACCACCATTGGCCTCTTTCCTTCCTCTCCATAAGAATCCCCTTCTTATTTTATCAATAGACTTGATGGCCCAAGGAGGAAGATCAATGGCCATAGCTAGGTAGATCAACATTGAGGTGAGAACATGCTGCACCAGAATTCGCCGTCCTTCCTTGGTCAACAGATCAGCCTTCCAACTGGGCAAACGTGCAGCAATTCGGTCAATATAAGGCTGCAGCTGAACTTTTGATACAGTCCTCAATGACAGAGGGGCTCCGAGGTATTTTCAAGGGAAATCCTTCAGCTCGCAGGGTAGAAGATTTTGAATAGCTGTTATGTCATCCTCTGAACATTGGATAGGAAACACATTACTTTTTTGCACATTCGTTTTCAAACCAGAGGCTTCACCAAAAAGGCCGAGCAAGTCAAGAGAAATCTCCATATCACTAGCAAGAGGCCGGAGGAAAAGGACCACATCATCAGCATAAATGGAGATTCGGTGATGCAAAGCTCTAGAGGATAAAGGCTGGAGCAAACCTACTTCTGAAGCCATAGTGACCAGATGACTCAATACATCCATCACTAAAATAAAAAGCATAGGTGACAACGGGTCACCTTGCCTCAGCCCTCTCTGATGATAGATGATCTCACCAGGGACGCCATTTAGGAGGACAAGTGTTGAAGAGGAGGCAAGAAGACCACTGAGGATGTCACGCCAAAGAATACCAAATCCCAACTTTTGTAGCACCTCCAATAAAAAACTCCAAGAAACTGAATCAAAAGCTTTAGAGATGTCTAGCTTGAGGAGCATACAAGGTTGTCTTTGCTGGTGTAAAAATTTTGCAGTTTGCTGTACTAACATGAAGTTGTCTTGAATGAACCTTCCTTTGATAAAAGCACTTTGATTATGAGACACTAACCCATGAAGCTGGCCTGCCAATCTGATTGCAAGAATTTTTGTGATGAGTTTAGCAAAACTGTGAACCAAACTGATTGGCCTAAAATCCTTGACGCATATTGCATCATCTCTTTTTGGCAATTCGTAAAATTTATACTAAAGTATTTATTTTGCCACATAAGAAAGAAACACATGATCATGCTGTCAAGTGCTTAACACCGAAAATATAACTTGTAGTGCAGTGCTTAAAATGGTACATATTGTTTGGTGCCATTAGCATGTATGCACAATGGCAGAAGTAAAATTCTTTTATGGTGCTACCGAGTAACTTATAATTGTTTAGACATCCTATATTATTAAGCATATGCTTATTTTTGTTGGTCTAATATCAATTATCTCTCATTATTGCGATTATCTCTCATTATTGCTGCTTAAATTGTATGTATTGGTTTCATAACTTCTGTTAAATTTTATTTTTTAGTGGAATGCTTTACAATTTTCTGGTACTTAGAAATTTTAATTTACCTTGTTTTCCAGATTGCTGCGCTTTTACCTCTGCATAAAAAGTACACAGAGTTGAAATCTCAGTTTGAACTCAAATCATATGATCTCTCATTATTTCAGAGCAGAGTTGAGCAAAATGAACATCACAAGGTATTAGCTTACATCATCGATATGGCTAGCTTATCACTTTCGAGTTCAAACTGGATCAACAATTGTTCTATTTGTACTTTAGTTAGGTGAACTTGTAAAGAAACTTGAACAAGAGCTCCAAGAATCGAAGCAAGAGTTAACAGAAAAGCAAGTGCAGTATGAAAAATGTGTCTCTACTGTTTCTGAGTTAGAAAAGACAATCAGGACTTATGGCACTGAACGTGAAGGTAGACTCAAAGCTCTGGAAAGAAAAATCAAATCGTTGAAATCGGAGATGCAGTCCATGTCGAAGCAACTAAAGGTTGGCTTTCTGCCTCATTGTTGCCATAAGTGATTTACACTATCACTTACCAATATATTTTCTCTGGAACACTTTTAGTAAGTTGTTTCCCCTCTTTCTGTTAATTCCTAATTAACTTCTAGTTCTACAATGGTTTCTTTGGTGTTAGTCTTGTTGTTTCTTTCTTTTCGATATGATGGTCTTGCTGTTTCAATGTTTCTTGGTATGCATGTTCAGTTAGATATAGATAAGTGGGATAGTTTCATTAGGCATGCTTGTTGTAGAAGATTCTGAATCAGCCACAAGCTCTTGCTGAAGATACATGTAAGTTTGCAGGGTATGCTACGGTTGATTTTGGTGCAAAAAGATAGTTACATTTAGAGTATGGAATGGTATAATACTATTGAATCTCTGGTGTTATGTTGTTCAAGACTTCATTCGTTTACGTGTGTCTTGAACAGTAGTCTCAACAGTCCAATCTTAAACATCTCTCTTGTTTTCCTTATTGCTTATTCGGGATAGGCCCATGAAAGTGAGAGGGAGAGGCTGATTATGGAGAAAGATGCAGTTGCTAATGAGCTTGCTATGCTTGAAGAGCAATTAACAACTTCAAAAGCTCAGATTACTGCTCTGTCTGAGACCTTGGACACTCACAAGAACAAGGTAGTGAAAGATGCTGTGTGATGGTTTATTTGTACATGAGGTTATTACTGAGTTTTGCATTTCATTCATTAAAGTATGCTGCCGTGTTTCACTTGTTAGAGATATATGTATAGTTGTTATTCCCCATTGTTATGAGGGGTTCTTTGCATATTTACCACCTGTACCTTGTGTATATATACTGGCCCATTGGCCTCATATGAATACAAGCGCTATTCATAACATGGTATCAGAGCGTACCTAGGGTTTCCCGTTGCTTCGGCGCCGCCGCCGACTCTAGGGTTTCCCGTCGCTTCGCCGCTGCCGCCGACTCCCTTGTCGCCGTTTGCCCTAGGGGCTCGGCCGCTCCGGGTCGCCGTTTGCCCTAGGGGCTCGGTCGGCTCTCGAGTCGGTTTTGTAAACCGACCGAAGAAAAAAAAAAGAAAAAAAGCAAAAAAAAAAAAAGAAAAAAAAACGTCGTCCTAACCGCCGCGCCGTCCAGCGCCGCCTGTTAGACTTCGTTCCCTTGGTCGCCGCGCCGTCCAGCGCCGCCTACCAATGGGCACCGTTTCCCTCCCTCGCTGCCCGGTGGTCTTTGATGGTGTTAATTACACCGACTTTGTGTCTCACATGCGCATCCACATGCGTGGTCTTCGTCTCTGGGGCGTCCTCTCTGGCGATGTCACCTGCCCGCCTTGCCCTATTCCTCCGACGGAGCCTACGCCTGTTAAAGCTGCTGCTGATGATGAAGCTGATGGTGAAGCTGCCTCTGCCTATCAGGAGGCTCTGGATTCCTACAAGGATCGTCTGACCGTCTACACTCAGTGGTACGATGACGACGCTCGGGCTGCTGCTGTCCTCATCGCCAGTGTTCAGCCTCAGTTTTCTTCTGAGGTTGTGGGACTCTCTTCGGCTTTCCAGATGTGGACTCATCTTCGTCAGCGCTACGAGCCCTCTGGTGATGCCCTGTACCTGTCCGTGGTCCGCCAGGAGCACTCTCTTCAGCAGGGTGATGCTACTGTTGACGCTTTTTACGCTCAGAGTTCTGCTGTCTGGCGTCAGTTGGACTCACTTCGCACTGCTGGCTGTCGTACCTGTCCGTGCTGCCTCGATGTACGTGCTGACCTGGAGTTTCAGCGGGTTTACGAGTTCCTTACTCGCCTTCGTCCTGAGTTCGAGCAAAGGCGTGCCCAGCTCCTTGCACGCCACCCTCGTGTCACTCTCCTGGAGGCTCTTACCGAGATACGCGCGGAGGAGACTCGCCTGAGTGGTGCTGTTCTGATGCCACTCCCCTCTGTGCTCGCCGCTCGTCTACCTACTACACTGCCTCCTCCAGAGGCTACCACAGGTGGTGGTGGCCGCCCTCCGTCTGGAGGTGGCCGTCCTCACTGTTCCTACTGCGACAAGGATGGCCACATTGAATCCCAGTGCTACAAGAAGAAGCGGCATCTGTCACGCCGTTCTTCTACTGGCTCTGCCTCGACTTCTTCAGCAGCTTCTCTCACCGAGCAGGAGATAGCCAGACTTCGACGCCTACTTGCCGCTTCAGGTTCTCCCTCGACAGGTTCTGCAGGTTCTGCTACTGACTCTTCGGGCACTGAGAGACCACCTCCTACACAGTCAGGTACCTCCCCGTGGATTCTTGATTCTGGAGCATCTTTTCACATGACTCCTGATCCTTTCACTCTGTCTTTTATTACACCTCTTGATTCTCCTGTCAGTGTTCTTACTGCTGATGGTACATCTCTTTCTGTCTCTGGTCGAGGATCTCTTAGCAACTCCTCTTTTCATGTTCCTTCTGTTGCTCATGTTCCTCGCCTTACCTTGCAGCTTCTTTCTGCTGGGCAGATTACTGACCTAGGTTATCGGGTTGTTCTCGAATCTGACTCTTGTTGTGTTCAGGACTGTCACACGGGAGCTCTGGTTGGTTCTGGCCCTCGGCGCCGTGACTCACAGTGTCTCTGGGAGCTTGACTGGCTTCACCTTCCTTCCGCTGCCACCATCGCTGCCAGTCTCTCCGCTTCTGCCACTTCGTCTACCGGCTCTTTCCAGCAGTGGCATCATCGTCTTGGCCATCTGTGTGGATCCCGTCTGTCGTCCTTAGTTCGTCGTGGTCTTCTGGGGTCTGTCTCAGGAGACGTGTCTTTAGATTGTCAGGGCTGTAAGTTAGGTAAACAGATTCAACTTCCTTATCATCATAGTGAGACTGTGTCTCGGCGTCCTTTTGATCTTGTTCATTCAGATGTTTGGGGTCCGGCTCCCTTCGTTTCGAAAGGGGGTCATCGATATTATATCATTTTTATAGATGATTTTTCTCGCCATACTTGGATATATTTCATGTCTTCTCGTAGTGAGGTTCTGTCTATCTATAAACAATTTGCCACTATGATTCATACACAGTTCTCCACTCCTATTCGTGTCTTTCGTGCTGATTCTGCTGGCGAGTACCTCTCTCGTTACCTGCGCAGCTTCCTTGCTGAGCAGGGCACTCTCGCTCAGTTCTCTTGTCCTGGTGCTCATGCTCAGAATGGTGTCGCTGAGCGCAAGCATCGTCACCTCCTTGAGACGGCTCGTGCTCTGATGATTGCCGCCTCTATTCCACCTCACTTTTGGGCCGAGGCTGTTTCCACTGCCACCTATCTCGTCAACATCCAGCCCTCTTCTGCCCTTCAGGGAGCGATCCCTGTTGAGCGTCTCTGTGGTCTTCTTCCTGACTACTCTACCCTTCATATGTTTGGCTGCGTTTGCTACGTTCTCCTTGCCCCTCGAGAACGCACCAAACTGACCGCTCAGTCTGTTGAGTGTGTCTTTCTGGGATACAGTGCTGAGCACAAGGGCTATCGGTGCTGGGATCCAGTTGGTCGTCGGATGCGGGTTTCTCGAGATGTGACTTTTGACGAGTCTCGTCCATTCTACCCACGTCCTGCCTCTCCTTCGGCTTCCTCTGTGGAGTCTTTGTCTTTCTTGACCTTTCCAGATACTCCTATATCTGTTTTGCCCTCGTCCACCTGTCCCACTGAGTCTCCACATATTCCCCTTGTGGCCTCTCCGCCGTTGTCGCCGTCTGTGTCGTCTCCTACGACTCCCCAGGCTCCTCCCACTACAGTACCTCCTCCTCTTATCTTCTACACTCGTCGACCTCGTATTGAGGATCTTCCAGATGAGCCATCTTCTTCTGATGTTCCCTCTTCTTCTGATGCTCCATCTTCCCCTGATGGGTCATCTTCTCCTCGCTACGCTCTCCGCGATCGCCAGTCGATTCGGCCTCCTGCCCGTTTTGCCTTTGCTGGCGCAGCTACTCGTGAGCCTGTCTCCTACCGGGATGCTGTTACTCACCCTGAATGGCAGCTTGCCATGGCCGAGGAGATTGCTGCCCTTGAGCGTACTGGTACTTGGGATCTTGTTCCTTGTCCATCTCATTCTCATCCCATCACATGTAAGTGGGTCTATAAGATTAAGACTCGCTCTGATGGCTCTCTTGAGCGCTATAAGGCGCGTTTTTGTTGCTCGTGGTTTCCAGCAGGAGCATGGTGTTGACTACGACGAGACTTTTGCTCCTGTGGCTCACATGACCACTGTTCGCACTCTTCTTTCGGTGGCGTCTGTTCGCCACTGGTCTGTTTCTCAGCTTGATGTCAAGAATGCCTTTCTTAATGGCGAGTTGCGTGAGGAGGTCTACATGCATCCGCCACCTGGGTATTCTGTTCCTGAGGGCATGGTCTGTCGCCTTCGTCGCTCTCTCTATGGCCTTAAGCAAGCCCCTCGTGCTTGGTTTGAGCGCTTCTCCTCTGTGGTCACTGCTGCTGGCTTCTCAGCTAGTGATCATGATCCTGCGCTCTTTGTCCACACTTCGTCTCGTGGTCGGACTCTTCTTCTCTTGTATGTTGATGATATGATCATTACGGGAGATGATTCTGAGTACATTGCCTTTGTCAAGGCTCGTCTTAGTGAGCAGTTCCTTATGTCGGATCTTGGTCCTCTTAGCTACTTTCTTGGGATTGAGGTTACTTCCACTCCAGATGGTTTCTTTATGTCCCAAGAGAAATATATTCAGGATATTCTTGATCGCGCCTCTCTCACTGATCAGCGTACTGTTGAGACTCCCATGGAGCTCAATGTTTACCTCCGACTCTCTGATGGTGAGCCTCTTTCTGATCCGACTCGCTATCGTCATCTTGTTGGGAGTCTTGTCTACCTTGCTGTTACTCGTCCGGATATCACTTATCCAGTTCATATTCTGAGTCAGTTTGTTTCCGCTCCCACTCAGGTCCACTACAGCCACCTTCTTCGAGTTCTGCGATATCTTCGCGGGACTATCTCTCGCCGTCTCTTCTTTCCACGTTCCAGTTCGTTACAGCTTCAGGCCTATTCGGATGCTACTTGGGCCAGCGATCCCTCTGATCGCCGGTCTATCTCTGCTTACTGTGTTTTTCTTGGTGGTTCTCTCATTGCCTGGAAGACGAAGAAACAGACTGCAGTGTCCCGTTCGAGTGCAGAGGCTGAGTTGCGAGCTATGGCTCTCTTGACAGCAGAGATTACTTGGCTACGGTGGTTACTTGAGGATTTTGGTGTTTCTGTCACTACACCGACCCCTCTCTTGTCAGACAGTACATGTGCTATCAGTATTGCTCGTGATCCTGTGAAGCATGAGCTCACCAAGCATATTGGTGTTGATGCTTCTTTCATGAGGACTTGTGTGCATGATCAGGTGATTACTCTTCAGTATGTGCCTTCGGAGCTTCAGATAGCGGATTTCTTCACGAAGGCCCAGACTCGAGCACAGCACAGCTTCTACCTCTCCAAACTCAGTGTTGTTGATCCACCATGAGTTTGAGGGGGGGTGTTAGAGATATATGTATAGTTGTTATTCCCCATTGTTATGTGTGGTTCTTTGCATATTTACCACCTGTACCTTGTGTATATATACTGGTCCATTGGCCTCATATGAATACAAGCGCTATTCATAACATCACTCACCGCATGCAGGTTGCTTCCATAAAGCAAGACTATGATCAAGCTGAATCTGAGCTCAACGTTGGGCGTTCCAAACTGAAAGAATGTGACTCACAGATAAACCGCATGGCCAAGGAGCAGCAAAAACTTCAACAGCAACTAAGTGATTCGAATGTTGAAAGGAAGAAAATGGAAAACGAGGTACTTGTTGGCTGTAATATCTGCTACATATTTCTGCTTTATAGCTAAATTAAGTAGGCTTTTATTTCCCTAATATAGGTTAAGAGGATGGAGATAGAGCAGAAGGATTGCTCTTTGAAGGTTGATAAGCTAGTGGAGAAGTACAGTTGGATTGCGACTGAGAAACAGTTGTTTGGAAAATGTGGTACGGATTATGACTTTGCATCATGTGAACCTCATAAAGCACGGGAAGAACTTGAAAATCTCCAAGCTCAACAATCCAGGTGCATCTGATGTTTTTTGAATGGCAGTACTTTTATCAGCTGGTTAATTTGCAAAGCAAGCACCACTTATCAGTTCTCAAATGCAGTCTTGAGAAGAGGGTCAATAAGAAAGTTATGGCCATGTTTGAGAAGGCAGAAGATGAATACAATGATTTGATGTCGAAGAAAAACATCATTGAGGTAGGCCCTACCACGTATAAATTTGCTAATAACCTGGGATTGATTTTGATAGCAGCATGCATGCACTTTTTGTTGTCATATGCAGAATGACAAGGCAAAAATCAAGAAAGTGATAGAAGAGTTGGATGAGAAGAAAAAAGAGACCTTGAAAGTCACATGGCTCAAAGTAAACAAGTCAGTATATGAATCCTTTATCAATTTGTTGTTGTTCCCAGAGGATGCACCACTGCATAAAATATTGCTCAGACTCAGTATGAACTATGATGGTCTTCCTTTTACTCATAAATAGGCAAGTTCGTAGCTAACCTCCCCTTTCTATTCCTATAGGGATTTTGGATCTATATTCAGTACTCTTTTACCTGGTACAATGGCAAAACTTGATCCTCCTGAAGGTGGTACTTTCTTGGATGGTCTTGAAGTTCGGGTGGCATTTGGAACAGTTTGGAAGCAATCTTTATCTGAACTTAGTGGAGGGCAACGGTCCCTTCTTGCTCTTAGTCTTATCCTGGCGCTACTTCTTTTCAAACCCGCACCACTTTACATATTAGATGAGGTATGTCTGTATATGATTTACCATTTAAATTGCTTACCACTGTAACCACCAATGTTACCCAGATACCCCGATACGGATACGGATACGGATACGCGATACGGCGATACCGCGATTCGCCATTTTCCTAAAAACACCGATACGGCGATACGTGTGTATATATATAATAAAAATAAAAATTAATGAATTCTTATAAGGAATTAAGAAACCGAGAATACCTTAATTTTGATGTAGACATGTAGCAACTCCTTCCTAGCCTCCTAATTCTGTCTGCAGGGGATCAGCAGAGAGAGCCGCAGCTCTGCACCATATTTCTGATGAGCATAACAAACCATGTATTAGCTATGCAAGTCCAAAAATCAAAGAATTAACTGCAACAATGAATAAGTTCCTGGTGTATAAAAGGCACTGCAAGGAATATTCTCATGATACATCACCGAAATTCAATATCTACTAAGTTATTAGAGAAAAGAGATAGCATTGACTATTTTGATCTTCACACTTATCATCACACCTTTAGCAGCGAAGTCTGCAGGATCAGCGACAGGGTACCCGCGAGCTTTGGATCAATGACCAGACACTTCTTCCCCCTAATCTGATAAGGAACCAAAGAATTCGAGTTCTTCAGTATAAACAACAGGAGTATAGAAGAAATGAAGAATGCAACAGGGAGTTGCAGGATGAGAAACGCACGCTCTTAGCGATGTTAAGCAGGTCCTTCTGCGACTGCTCCCTGAAGGCCGAGGTCGAAACACCAGATGCACTCGAGCCTCCAAATCCACCACCAGATGCCATGACAAATTGACAACAAATAATCTGATCACTGCCCCTACTGAGTCATCCATTCAGACATTCAATCAACAAATAGCAACTAAATACTAAATAGCAGTATAGCAGTACGCAGTAGCTGCAGCAGTAGAGCACATACGCAGTAGCAGCAGAGCAGGCGGCGACGGCTGATGTTGAGGCGACGGAGGCGGCGGAGGCGACGGGCGGAGGCAGAGGCGACGGTCGGAGAGCGGAGGCGGCCGGCGGATGCGACGGTCGGAGGCGACGTGCGCGGCGACAGGCGAGGCGGCGGGCGGAGGCGACGGGTGAGGCAGGGCCGAGGCGGGCGGCGGGATGGGGGGAATAGATCTGTGTCGAGCGGAGGCGGCGGGCGAGCGGAGGCGGGGCCGAGTCTTCGGCTGCTGGCGGCGGGATGGGGGGATACATCTGGGTCGAGCGGAGGCGGCGGGCGACCGGAGGTGGCGGGGGCGAGCGGGCGACCGGAGGCGGGGGCTTTTGCGTGCAGGCGGCGGGAGGGGGGCAGGGGGAATAGATCTGGGGTGCTGTGGGGGTGGGGAGGGGAATATTAGGTTACAAGTATCGAAAAAGTATCGGAGCAGTATCGGAGAAGTATCGGGAATTATTTTCTTTTTTTGAAAAATCAGTAAATCACCGATACGTGCAGGATATGTATCGGCGCGTATCGGGGCAGTATCCGTATCCGGTACAGTATCCGATACCGGTACGTGAGTTTTGTGAAGTATCCGCGCAACGTAGGTAACCACTCTAATCTGACTGGTGATTACAAAGCAGCATAGCTTTGTAATATTAACAAGACTGCGGCAGTGTTGCACAGGAAATACAATTGACATATTTTACATAAGGTGCTTTGTTGAAATTAAGAAAATTCAGCTTCATGGATGTTAGATTAATGGAACTCAATCCTTCTTTCTCGAGATCAGTCATTTAAAAATATTTGAATGTTGGAAATGACTAGACATTAGTAAACAGCGAAAAGTTATACTTCAGCAACCATTCATCAATAACTTGTGAGCATGACTCTACCATCTCACCTAGCTGCAAACATTTGCACTTGCTGAATTTCTAAACAACATGGTGAAGAGTAGGCCGTGGTATGGATTACGAAGAATTGATATCACATTGCACCATGGCATGTTGTTCTGATGTTAGGTTTCCATTGTTTTTTTTTATTTTTTGAAGGATGGTCTCCATTGTTAGATAGAGTGGTTCTAGTCTAAAAGCTATGTCTTGAACTGAAAGGACCTAAAAGTATGATGCTAGCAGAACTATTTAGGGAAAAGAAATAGGGCTGCATTTTCTGTTGTTGTTCCAATCCGCGTCAGCTTCTGGCTTTCAGAAGCCGAAAGCTGGTTGGAGTGGGTGCCTGGGTGGGCTTTTGTGGCAGCTTCTGGAAAGCCGCTTTTATTGGAATTGTAGCCGCTTCCAAGACTGCGGATAAGGGTGAGCATAGGTGGCCGGCAACAATAGCGAACAACGGCTCAGGTGGAGCATCTGATGGGTAAAATTGGTCGGCCCGACCTCGAGAGAGCTAAAGGTGGCGGCGGCATGGGTAGGGGAGCTCGACGATGTCACTTGTGGCGTCGGGGTAGCGGCAACAACGGTCGACATCGGAGGAGGCAAGGTGGTGGTGCTCCACGATTGATAATAGACCTAATTGGCGTGGGGAACAGGTAGAGGGGATGATGGTGAAGCTTTGGATGCAAGGAATTTGGGTGAGCCTTACCTAGAGCGACGATATCGACGGCAGCAGTGGGTTGAGCCACGACGGGGACGACGGCAAAATTCCATGTACTACGAGAAAAGAGAAATTTATTGAGGGAAATGTTGATAAGATGCTATGACACAACATGACACGAACAAAATTGTGAGAAGATGGCATGAGTGGTGGGGTCGGGTCAACAGGCGGTGGCGGGCCGTGAGGAAAACTGTCCCGTGTGGCAGCGATGGCGCACGAGCAGCAATGGGGATTGTGGAGAGCATGCAGGGGGTAGAATGCAGTTCTGAGTCTCTAAAAGCCAATTTGAACGCCCCTACTTCTAACACACTTCGAAGTCAAAAGCCGATTTGAACACCCCTACTTTCAGCCATGGTTTCTTCAGCCACTACAGTGTCATTTTAGCCAAAATCTAACAGCCATGGTTGTTTGGAATATGGCCTTTGTTTTGTGCTAATATGGATTGATTGGTTTATGTAGAGGTCCTCCTTCTGTCTAATTGGGGGCTTTGTTCATTGCCATGATAATATTGTTATAAATCCTCGAAAAGATTTCATTATGTTTTTTCTTTGCAAATTCTGTATGCCTGATGTCTTGGGTATTTGCACACTGGTTTGATGAGTCAGGATAAATTTCCTGAAAAAAAATCCTTTTCAACTGATCTGGATGTTCCTGCACTGCAGGTTGATGCTGCCCTTGATCTGAGCCATACCCAAAACATTGGTAGAATGATCAAGGCACATTTTCCGCACTCCCAGGTAAGCTTGCTCCCTTGAATGACACAGTTCTGTAACAGCTCACGTTCCTGCATATTACAGTTAGCGTGGAGGGGGTAGCATAACAATTACGTACTAGGTGAACTTTGTTTCATCCTTTCAGTTCATAGTTCTGAAAGTTGTTAACTACTGTCTTGCAGTTTATAGTTGTCTCCCTAAAAGAGGGCATGTTCAACAACGCCAATGTGATATTCCGAACAAAATTTGTTGATGGGGTGTCCACTGTGACAAGAACAGTCCCTTCGAAACAAAGGTGATTGAAATGTATATCATGCATCGTCTAAAGGTACGCTCTAAACTCGAGATAAGGTTATCTAAAGTAAAAGCTGTAAAAATTATGAATTTTCATTCTTCATTTTGGAACTGCGTAACGCAGGAAGATGAGCGTATGAAGATGAACTTTGACTGCCAAATGGTTGTTCCCCTTGACTACTTTTCTATGTGCTAGTACGTTGTGCTGTTGCTGCAAGATGCCTCAGGCTCCTCGCTTGTCAGGCCCAGAACATCAGAACAGGCACTAAAAACGTACGTGAACCAGTAAATTAGAACATGCAGTTATGTTCATGTATCTATCTTGTTCCTTGTATGTATTTCGACCTGACATAATGTGTAGATTAGCAGCTGAACCATCTCCTTTTGAAGTTTGAGCGCTCTCGCATGCTAACATGATTTGCATAATATAGTATGTAGCGGCCATTTATTGTTATGGCTTATTGCAACGTGCCAACGTCTACGAAATTCTGTTGTTTCTGAGAGTTTCTTTTGTTTGGGGGTGTAGTATTCATATTCTTATTAGTCGTAACCACGATTCACGTGGAGTTGCCGTGCCATGGAAACACTACGGACAATGGACTCTTCCAGCCGCACCGATCGCATGGTTCCACGATCAGATGGCTATGAGCGAGGGTTGTGACGTGGTTCTGCATTGACAGTTGACGACAGCGGCACGATGTGAATATTCTAAACCGTCCAGTCAAGAAATTACCTGCCGATGCATGTACCGAGCTCTGTTGAGCTTTGATACCTCCGTCTTCATCAGCTTCAAGCAGGCTATCCCTCGTAAAGTTGCGAAACCGTAACTACTTGGTTGCCTCAACTTGTGTCCCTCCTTTGGGAACACAAGTACGTCGGAGTCGAAGGACGACCCGTTTTTGGAACAGGACAGCTGTATGTTTTTTAACAGTCTAGGAGTTTAGTTGTAGATAAAAAAAATCATATCTACTCATAAACATTTTTAAAAAGGTTAATTTGATTAAAATAAAATCTAACAATCAATTGTCATAGCTTTAAGGGTGTTCAAGCCCAAAACTTACAATCAGGAGATCTGCTAAAATATTTCCATAAGAACGCTTAAGTACGGTTGTAACCTTAATACGAATACTTGTAACATCCTTTTCTCTTCTAATCTCTGTGTTGGTGGAAAATAAAGTAAGACTGAATACAACCAACGTACTCAACAAGTTATATGGAGAAACGCTATTTAATTATATACCAGGATTTTCAAGAAATGGTGATATATGGCTTTTAACATTTTATGTGAATGCAGTTTTATTTGTAAACATTTTTTAATTTAAAATAAGTTAACAAATCATATACTTCTTAATGAATTTAGGGTTTCAACATCTTGATAATTAAACTGCAATGTTTTCAAATCATTTCTAAATCTACTTATACCTCGATGTTGGAATCACCTATTAATCTCAGCTTCTTTTATCAGAAGCACGACATATTCGAATACTATTTATAAATGGCTCTGCAGAGTTACCCAACTTTACCCACAAGATTTCTTAACCCTCATGACAGTTAAGAAAAAAAAGGTTGCTTCACTGCTCATCTCTTTATATAGGTTCTACCCGATAGATTAGGTACCCTCTATCACGGAATACGACGGCCTGACAGGGCGGAGCCTACCGTTGTGAGTATGGTTTTACTGTTTCCATACCACATTATTATGCTTGCTGTTCCCTTTTCTGGAACAATATATTAGATCCTTATAGTAGATATTCAATCGATTTAAGCAGCTACTAAACCAGATTTGACAAGTCAACGCTTGGGTTGAGTGATTAATATGTTCTTTACTTAGATAAGGTTCTAGTCTTTACTTTTCATCAACTAGGTAACCATTCACAAATAAATAACCCAGTGCACTGTGGCACTATCACTACTAGTGTAAAGCAGTTGAATTTCCTAAACTACCATAGTATATTTTATAGTAATTTATTATTAGTAGAGTTTGTCAAATTGAATATGGCCATCAAATTAAACCGGGTTTTTTTTCATGTGGTAGGGTATAACTAATATCATGTCATTTTAAATATTTGTTATACATGAAATACCAATACGTAAATAACATAATGAAAATGCTGATAAATAAATAATTAAATGAATGTAGGTTCAATATGATCAAAAACATATAACTTGCCTTGCAGATCAATGTATTCTACGATTTCGTATTCTTCTTATTCTTGGGCTTCTCCTTCCTGGGCCGGCTGATCTACGATGTCGTGTGTTAGCGCAAAGCAAAAGAAACAAATCAATTCAGTTCTCAAAGGATTAAGCTAGGAATAAAATGAAAGAAAATAAAGAAATAAAATCCAATGAGGAGAGGGGTGATCACTGAATCTACCGAGACTTTGGTAAAAAAAAAAACTTGTGTTCCTTATCTTTTTTACGTTTCCGTATTCACTTTATAGTAGTTCTCTTAGTTTACTAAACTTATATAGGGTTGACATTAGGTTGCTAAACTTCACTGTAACTCTAGACACTTAGGTTAGGCTAGAAAAAAATTAGGTTTTTAATTTAGTTTTTGTAAAAAAAATCTCAATTTACCCTTGTCGGCCATCTCATCCACTTGAAAGTGTCTTTTACGGGAGACTGCACAGGTGCCCGTGAGTACGCCGTGCGTTCCGGGGAGGGGGATTGGGGGTATAAAAGGGCGGGAGGATGTGGGAAAAAAGTACTTTTAACCAGTATATTGAAAAGACTTTTAGGTAGAAAATGACTTGCAACCAGTTAAAGAAACTTTAAAAAGGATCATTCCACAACTAAAAAGGAAAAAGGTACAAGAAAAAAAATCCAAAACATGTATTTTTGAATACTCGGCAAGATAATTTACATTTAGATTGTAAAACAAGAAAAAAAGGAAACACTCCAATGATGTGCAACAGAGTTTTTGGTACTAATAAACATACAATTCGCCAAAAGACAAAAAAACGATTCAGCATTCATGCATATAATAAATAAAATAATCTACCAGATAAACACAAAAAAAGAGACGACCACCAATATCAATTTTGAACCCAAAAAAAAAGTTACAGATAGAAATAATCATAGTTAAGTACAAGACATATACACTAGCTTTAATCATCAGGTGTACTAACAAGCACTTACAGATGGAACAAAAAATATAGAGGCTATTTTTGGGCTACGATTTATTATCTTTGGCTATAACTTATTAGTCTAATAAATAATAATTATTGAAAAGAAGCCAAAGCTAAAAACTGGCTAAAAAAGGAAAAGAACATGAGCATATACATGCCTTCACAACTTGCTGGTTCGCCTCAGAAATGTGGTACCCCTCGTATTAAACTAAAATGACAATCACACAAAAAATTTGTGAGCAAAGAAAAAAGATATGATGTAATCACAAATTAAATACAAAACGTTGATGTTATGTAATTACAATGATTTTTTGTTGGTAAAGCTATCAATTCTTTTAAATTTAATTGAAAAGAGCAAAGTTTTGAGTTGAAAACTTTGAATCATTTGAATGTTTCTTCGAATCAAATTTTTTCAAGCCACATGGTTGTTTTTTCGAAACACATGAGAGTTTCTTTGAATCAAAAGGTTTTTTCAAATCATATGAAAGCAGGGACGGACCCAAAGGGTATGCCGGGTGGGCCACGGCATACCCTGGGCCCAGCCGACTCCCTTCGTCGCCTGCAACGAGTGCGCCTTCCGCGTCTGCCGCGACTGCTACGAGTACGAGCGCCGCGACGGCAGTAGAGAGAGAGAGAGAGAGAGAGAGAAGCGGCCAAGGCAAGGGAAGAAGGAAGGCGACAATGGAGAGCAGGAACGTAGTGGTGTGCGACAACGGCACCGGAGTAATCGCTCCTCCTCTCCCTGATTCATCCCCCCTGGAGGTTGTTCCATTTCCTAGATCTGCCTCCGTCCCAGTTCTTGTTCTTGGCCAATTTCTTGCAAACTCCCTGCGAAATCCCGCCGCTGATCAGGGTATTAGTTCGTGAGTCGATCGATGCGGACGGGTGCGCTGGTCGCTGACGAGGCTGTGGGGAATCAATTTGGCCAGGCGCGCTGCTGGAATTTGCTGGGAGTGACAGAGATATTGGGGTTGTTGGTATTGAGAAATTGTTGTCAAGTGTGGAGCTGTTCCTCAGTTCAACAACTTAGGGATATAGGAGTGTTAGACAACTCCGTGCCGTTTTCTATAGGAGCGTGGAGCTGTTCGCCCGTATGATAAAGTTTGGGCATGGCAAAATGGCTTAAGTAAACAACTTAATGACATTATTGTCATTTAAAAGATGGACTTTGACATCTAATTGGGAAATGAAAAAATAATAGGATGTTCAATTGTTACGAAATGTTCAGAAGGCACAGCCCATGGTTTAACCTGAGCTATTGGGCTTTTGATGAACCCGATACTTGCAGATCGTAAAATGTGTTGGTGAACTCTCTATTTGCAAAGTACAAACTGAGATGCTGCTCTCAGTTTTTGTCAATATTTGTCATCATATCTGTGGCTTGTTGAATCTCTGATATGGTTAAACAACAATACAACAGATTGCAAAACGAATAATTTTGCTCTTCTAATTAGTTGACGGTTGGTATGTTGCAATGCTACCAAGATCCTTGGACCCGTCCAAGAATCTCGCTGCATACGGGTATGGGAGCGTCGCTTGGAAGGAGAGGATGGAGAGCTGGAAGCAGAAGCAGGAGAGGCTGCACCAGATGAGGAATGACGGTGGCGGTAAAGGTTGGAACGGTGATGGCGATGATGCAGATCTATCACTGTATGGCCCTGGAAACTTACTTGACCTCTATTAGTTTGGTGACCCTCTGATAGGTTATTTAGTTTCCATGCATTTGTCAAACTTGAGATTCCATGCTCCACTTGAGTGTTACGACATGCTTCGTATGGGCATGACTATGACCTGGCTATCAATTTTGTTAGAATATTTTCCTTAAAACTGTTGCATTTCGTGATCTGGATGAATGGTGTAGTTGTATAATTAGCCATTTAGTATACGGTCTACAAAAATCGTACTCGTCTTGTTTATTTGTACCTTTGAGTGCAAGGAAGAACTTTCCACCTGTTATTTGCTTAGGCAGATCTTTGTCCTTTTCTTTGCAAAATGTGCTACTAGACTTGAGTACCAACTCTGTTTTTTGAACCTTTTTTTTTTACCAGAATGGATGAAGTTTTAAAGGACATGAAAATTTTGGTGCAGCATACTTTTTGGTAAAATCCTGGGTCCGCCACTGTATGAAAGTTTCCCGAATCAATTGCAAGTTTTTGAATCACTTGAAAGTTTTCAAAACCGAAAGTTTTTTTTGCACCAACTGAAAGTTTTTTGCATAGGTTGAAAGTTTTGTTAATCATTTGAAAGCTTTTCAAATCAGAAGCTTTTTGAACAAGTTGAAATTTTTTTATTCAATACAACTTTAGTTGGGGGAAAACTTCAATTAGAAAAAAAATTTTAGAAAAAATCAACCAAATTTTTTTCAACTGACTAAAAAAGTCAGTCTCATAAAAAACCTTCAATTGATATTAAAAAATGATCACAATATACTTTCGACCGTACTTACTAACCTTTCAACTAAGATAGCAAAACTTGCCCACAAAAGCTGATACGTCCTACCAAGAAGGCGGAGGCAGGTCGTGCGGGGATAGAGGTAGGGTTTTGGGGAGCATTGTTGGATGCGAAGGGGAATGGGACTGGGAGCGAGAAGCATCGCCATTTGGCCTAGTGTATATAACCCAAGAGACTTTAAGGTGGGTCCCACCTAAACCTTAAGACCGACTCCATAGTGTATATAACCCAAGGGGTCTTAAGACGGTCCCGCTCGGCAGATAAAGAAAAATTGTATTTTAATGCTTGTGGTCAGGTCTTTAGCTTGAGGACCAGCCTTAAGCCTTTTTTGCTTATAGCCTGCTTAAGGTCACCCTGTAATGTATAAGGTTGATCTTAAGGTGGCTTAAGACTTTCTATTTTCATACACTACAGATGCCCTGAGGACGATGCGTGCATGCGGTCACAGAATCAATGGGAGGAACCTAATGAACTAAGTGGGCCCCATCAATCAGTGACCTTTTAGGATGGGTATACGGCAAACCGTGTGGCCAAAAACTCAAAAAAAAAAAACACCTACGAAGTCACGGACGCCCCGCAAATAACCAGCTCCTAGATCAGACGGCCGATGGCGTCCGTTGGGAGATCCAACGGATCGGAGTCGCCTCCGCGAGAAGGGGAAGTTAAGGGCGCCCACAAAATAGTATTTTCGGTTCTTTACATACAAATGCCCTTGCTGAAGGCACAATGCTCCTCCAAAAGGAAGGCATGAAAAACAAAAGGTTCATATAGGGTCATAATTCAAGACATACAATTTCAACAAGTCGATCAATTCAAGGTTTGAATTGTAAATACTTAGCAAACAAAGCAGTTTTGGGGGGGAATACACACCCAACAAAAGAAGTTAATATTCAAAAGGGGCATTGTTGAAGTTTTTGCAGGACAGATCAGCTTTCCAGTGTTAAAAGCCAATGGCTCTAAACTTGACACATGTGGCGTACGCCTTCAGAAGCTAAAAAATCATGGTTTTTCAACTGCAAATGGCTACAAGGAATGCTTAAATAGCGAATGTGCTGTTCAGACTAATCAAGAAGCTCCAGATGGACTTAGTATAACATGGAGTGCAGAAAATACACTAGAAGGTTACCTTTTCACCAGCTATTGATCTGATTTTGCTGTCAGCTGCTGGGCTGTAAACTCTAAGAAACTCAGCTGGCAGATGGAACGAACTGCCATCCGCAAATTCAACGTCTACCTGAGAAGAACCAGAAATATATCTCATTTGAAAATAGACCCACAGCCATACCTGAAACAAACCAAAAATTTGAAACAATTTTTGATTTCATTGAGAATTGATTTCATTTAATTCTTCACCCAATCCACCACCTCTCTCCACCATTCAAGCCCCCAATTCCCAGTCGCAACATTCTCCACATCCATCTGTTTGCGACACGGCGAGATGGCACTATTCACCGTTCGACAAATATCGGAGGACGATGCACTGCCACAATTTTTACCCATGCCTCTCTCTTGATCCTCAGCCAATCACCGCAGCAATTTGGTCAGTCGATTGTACCATCTTTCCCTAAGCCTCTTGACACTTCATTAATTCCCCTTGGCTTGCGTCGAAGCTCCCCGGCCGAACTTTGACACCGTCGCCTCACTGCTTCCTCTCACGGTTGACTACCACAAGCTGCAATATTTGACCACTGCTCCTAATGCTTTTAGCCTCTGTACGCACCCGCCATCTCGCTTGAACATGCACCGTGGCCATCTCACCTACCCGCCACTCACGTCTCTCCCTCTGCTCCCTCACTGTGCCTCTACACTCACAGCCGACTGACATATTGTACTTCCATTAGACCGCTGCAATGCCCTACGTGAGGTAGCACAAAGATCATCTCAGTCAGCTACACCGTGCCCTCCCGCGCCTTCCCGACCTAGCGACATGCCGCCTCACCTCCAGAGCCGCCCCTGTGTTAAACCACCATGGGATGGCTATAAAAGTCTGAGACCTCCTCCCAAATATCGCATAGGCATTCAGTAAGCCACCCCCACACTCCAATTAAGCCCTCGACCGGAGCCTCGCTGGCGACCACTAGAAGACCCTAATGTAAGTCAATTTCCAATTACCTTTTCCTGTAACCTCCTCATGCCCCTAGTAACACTTTCGAAGCAAGGTCCTAACTTCCCGAGCCCCCTACCACACTAGCGACTAGCGCCGCCGCCCAACCATAGGAGGCCATCGTGGACAACTCAACCTGTTGATCCTTTGCCCGAGCCACTGCTCCCCTAATCCTCTTCTACCCCCAGAGATGCTCAAACCCTAATGCTATTGTCCTCTTAGCCCACCATTACCCCCATGTGACATTCAAAAGTCTCGATGAAGAAAGACCTCGTTGCCGGCGATCGCTTGATTTTCAGTCAATGCCGACCTCCAAAATGGAAACCCCACAGCACCAGAAACCCATCCATGGTCTTTGATTGCGTCGCAAATGATCGTAGCCCCGCCTTCAGCCATCGCCGCTTCCTCTATTTCTGGTTGCTACAGTGCCGGCGCCGGGGAGAAGAAGATGAATAGTGCGTGTTTTTGGGCCGCGCAGTAGCAAGCCAAATCAATTAGCAAATTAGGCCGACATGAACAGTACCTAGACCCGGTATGAACAGTAGTAAACCCGCAATGAATAGTGAAACCCATTACTGTTCATCCATACCCAAAAATACAACATATACCCATTTTGTTCGCTTCGAGCCCGTCTATCCTATTCTCGGGTCCATTTTCCCATGTCAGACACCGATAAAACTCTAAAACACCGCTTCAAACCCTTGACACAGTCCAACCTTCAATATTCGCCGAAACCTATGTGTATATATATACATATACCCGTCTTAACCATTTTGAGCCGTGAAGTCCCTTGTCAACTCTTTTTGGCTTGAATACACTTCAATAAAACTTTAGCCCTCCCTGATGTCAATTTGAGCCTATGTCCAGTACTATTTATGTCGTCACTATTTATTGAAATAGTAAATAAATAAATAAATATACCCCTTTTGATCGTCTTGAGTCTGTCTACGTCATTCCTAGCTCCATTTCGCCATCCTACACTTTGATAAAGCTCAAAACCACCCGGATGATATTCCGACTCCAAATCAATACCGACCATAGCCGTCGTCCTTTGCAGAAATCCATATAACACATTTATACTTTTTTTAATTGTCTCAAACCTGTCTGGCCCAATTCCAACTCTGTTCAGCCAATCCAAGCACGTTCTAAACCCTGACCACCCAAACCTATTTTATTTCTATCTTTTTGTTTATTTTATTGTGTTTTGTTCCTAGCTAGGCAACTCCGCAGAGTCATTTATAAATGATATTTGAATACGCCGTGCATCCGGTGAATGAAGATGTGTTTAATAGGTGATTGCAACAACGAAGCATAAGTAGAATTGGAAATAATTTGGAAATGTTGGAAGTCTAGTAATCAAGTTTTGAATTCCTTAAGGAGTTATTGTTCTTTTGTGTTTTAAAAAATATTTATAAATAAAACTGCATCCACCTAAAATGTTAAAACCCATATGCCCCCGTCTCTTGAAAAATCCTAGCATGTAATTAAATAGCGTTTCCCCTATATGACTTGTTGAGTACAGTTGATTGTACTCAATCTTGCTTCATTTTCCATCAACATAGAAATCAGATAAAGAAAGGATGTTATAAGATTTCGTGCTAGGGTTACGACCGCACTCAAGTGATCCAGTGGAAATTTTCTTTGGATCTTCTGAATGTAGGTAAATCTTGGGCTTTGACACATTTAAAGCTATTAAAATTGACTGTTAGATCTTAGTTTAATCAAATTAACTCTTTTTGAAATGTTCATGAGCAGCCATGATACTCTTTCTGTCCACAACTGAACCCCAGGGCTGTTACGGGACGTACGACGATCTTGTTCTAAAAAACAGAGGCGCTACAATACCCCAACCAAGGCAACATATCACCAATATGAGAGTAAAATTTTGCAGTAAGAAACTGCGGGAAAAAACTATTTACAACCAAATTTTTGTACGTCAAATAGGGCACTACTCATGGGATGGCTATCACATTCAGACAATGTGAGATTTTCACTATAAATTGTTGCTTGTAAGCTTGTTTCAGTCGTGCCCGGTGGCATAAGGTTGTACACAACAAAACAAAATTCCGCAATCAAGAGACTCTAATGCCAGCATATATTGTCATTCATCGTCAGATAATAATATCATCCAACATTGATCTGTCAAGCAATTGAGCAGTACACAGTAGATACTAGTTACTACTACCAACCAAAAAGATGAAAAGAACAAGATATATGGTGCTAAAAACATATATTAATCTCTACTATTATATAAAGAGGAGTTGGTGATCGTCGGTGCATTCTCCTCTCCCTTCTCTACAGCCATCCGATTTGATCTGGACCGTTCGTCTCTCTCCTCCTCTCTTTCTCAGGATATAACTGCCCACCCCCTCTATTTTTTTCCATCTCTTCGCGCATTCTGGTCACCCTTCTCTCTGTCGCTTGTTCTCTAATGTTTGATGTATGAAATTGATCAGACAATAAATTTTATCTTACTATTTTTATAATTCTATTGTAACATACGGATCTCTAATTAGTGATAGGAAAAGGACTGGATAACCAGTCCATGGCAAGAACAAGGACGCAGTGAGAGACACCGAGACAAAGATCACTTCCCCCTGCCACTGGCAATGAGAGCTCCGCATGGACCGCACGGCAAGATTTCACATCAATCAGTGCCCACTGGGGGCTCTCCTCACATTCCCATCACTGTACCACTAGCTCGCTATCGGCCACCCACGGATGAACAGTAAGGGCAATTCGTTGTACTAAAATCCAGACGAGTTACGGTTACTGGTCCCCGCATTCATTGAAAGGAATAAGCTACGCGCGCCAAAAGAACAACATGCACAGAGGCGTTGGCGTTTCGGTTTCAACTTCAGGCTAATTTATCATACTTTAAATTGTTTTATTGTTTTTAGTTTTTTGTGTTTCGTTGCATTATCTATAATAGGATAACATATTTTTCTATTTTAATTTTTAAATTTAAATACATCAAAAAAATCTACCAGCTGGTATAAAGTCAGCTACAGTAAAAAAAATCAAAAGGAGAAAAAAACAACATGATCTTGAGCATATGCAAGACTACGGATTGGCATGTCGACAACGGCGGAGAGCGAGAGGCCACCCGCAGGGCGCAGAGCTTGACTCGGGCGCACGAACCACCCCCATCCGATCACAGCCGTCCATTCCCTCCAAGTGGCGCCACTAGGGACACCACACGGCCCACCTCGCCACGATGCGTGTCGCTGGCGCACAGTACAAACCTGGCCAAAGCCCACGCCTTTTCCACTGCTCCCTCGCACGCAGCCGCCTCGTAGTAGTAGCTACTACTACCCTGTAGCCACCCACCCACGCGGGCCGCGACGAGCCACGAATCAGACGGCGCGGCGCACGCAATCGGCAGACATATATCCATCTCCCCGTGTCGAGCGCCGCGGCGGACGCTTCCAGGCTCGTCCGCCCCGCGACAGCGGAAGCAGCAATGCCGCTCGCGCAGCTGCAGGACCTGCGGGACAGCCTCTCCGACCGCCTCCGCCCGTGGAGCCGCTCCGCGGAGTTCTGGATCCGCGCCGCCGACATCTACGCCAGCTACAAGGTCCGCGCCTCGGCGAGTGCTCGTGCTCGTGCTCCTGTTCCATTGGCGCGTGCGCGCCAGGTGTTTGTTGATATGCCTCTCGGCTCATGGTGGGGTGTTTTTGTTGGTTGGTCCGTCCAGGTGTGCCAGCTGCGCGCGGGGTTCGTCAAGGATGAGGAGGTGCGGGAGGCCATTTGGGAGCAGCAGCACGAGCTCGGCGCCCAGAAGATGTACTCCCTCTGCTCCGAGCTCGGCGGCTTCTTCCTCAAGGTGCTTGCTCCCCTTTCTTCTCGGATCGTTTCGCTTTTGTTTAGTTCTCTTAGACTATAGGATTGATGAGTTGGAGGAGGATTTTTTAAAATTTTCAGCGAGATGAACAGAAGCTGCAATCCAATTGTACCGTAACTGTAGTTGCGCCCCGGGTGCTTTTTCATGTATGATCGGGTTATACTGTCTTCTGTAGTTCATTTGAATGCTCTGTAACAATTGATTTTGAACAGGCTGCTCAAATTCTCGGTAAGCCCGATCTGGCGCCGATGGCTTGGGTGAAAAGGCTTGTTACGTTGTGTGATGATGCTCCAGCCACGCCGATTGATGTGGTTAGAGATGTTGTGGAGAAACAGTTCGGCAAGAGCTTTGATGAGATATTTGAGTGCTTCGATGTTGAGCCTGTTGGATCTGCTTCTATTGCACAGGTTCGTGTTTAGGTACTTCTCTTCATCTGTATCATCTGGGGAATTGTATAACATTGGTGCTTTGCATGATTTCTATGATTCATAGGCATGTGCATATGCCATTTGCTTCTTTGTACCATAACGCCTTATTGCAAACTTGAACAGATAATTTATGCCTCTTATTAAGCATTGCTTCATATTTGTTAGGTGCATCGAGCAAGGCTCAAATTATCAAAGACAGATGTTGCTGTCAAGGTTAGGACTACATATATCTATTTCATAAACAACTGTTTCATAATATCAAATGTGAGTAATTTTTATAATGCATCTGGAACTATCCAGGTTCAACATCCAGGAGCTGAACATTTGATGATGGTTGATATCCAGAACATGCAAGCATTTGCCTTGTTTTTACAGAAGTATGACCTCAACTTTGATCTGTACTCTGCCACCAAAGAGATGGAAAAGCAGGTTTTTATCCAGTCCAATAGCACTGTTTTTTGTTGCTTATCCCAGTATACTTCTCTACACCTATTTCTAAAACATCAAGAAATTTGGACATATTACGACATTTATTACCTTCTTGACATAAACTAAGGCAGACTGCCCTATTCGTTCAAATGTAACTATATTTATGTTCTTCGATGAAATGAGAATGAAATAACTTTCGATTATAAAACATTAGATAATATCCACTCATCCACAAATGAAATCAGCTGAGCCACTTAGGCTATTTGTTTATTGGAAGAATAAAGAAATGAAATTTCAGAGTTCACAATACATTGAGTATTTGAGTGTAGGAGCCAGATGTTTGTGTAGATTGCTGTACATAAAATCGCATTTCCTATATGAGATTATGTCATGTGAATACCAGTTTCGTCCTGATGCAAATTTCATTATAGGTTGTAGATAGTATTTTGTTGTATTCTCATTTGTTAGCAGTTACAAGAAACGAAAAAAGAAACCATGCGAATACCAGTTTCGTCCTGATGCAAATTTCACTATAAGCTGTAGATAGTATTTTGTTGTATTCTCATTTTTGTTAGCAGTTACAAGAAACAAGAAAAAAAACTTAACCTCTCTTTCATACCACTCTGCACCTTGTGTAAGATCAAAATTATCAATTCAAGATCTTTTTTTTTTGGCATTGGCACTTCATTGTTTCCATAGATATGCTATGAGTTTGACTTTGTGCGAGAAGCGAGGGCAATGGAAAGAATACGAGAATTCTTACGTGTCTCCAATAAGAAACCTCCAGTTATGGTGCCTCGTGTGATTCCTGGAATGGTTAGCAGGTATCTTGTCATATCTATTCAATCAACCAAAGTGTTTTTCAGGAGGTCATTTTATTGGATCCTACTTCTGCACCATATTTACAAGTAGTTACAAAGATTGCCATCAATTGGATGGATTCAGCAGAGCAGTTATAAATTGGTCATTTGCTAATAGCTGGACACTTGAATTGAATTAGATTTACTTCTTTTCCTTCAAGCGAAACTTTCCTCCATGAGATGCTTCTTTATGCATAGTGAATACTTGCATTTTCTAGTGCATTTTGCTCCAACAGACATTAAACACGGACATGACGTAGGAGTAATTTCCTTACCCTTTATGCTATTGGGACATTTAACCTATCATTCAGTGGCGGTGCTTCAACAAAAAATTAGAGGGGGCCAAGCGTCATTTGTTAGGAAAGGCAAATAGTGTGTATATACAGTAGAACATCCATACATCATTAAGTATTTTTCGCCCGGGGGGCGGGGGGGCAAGCTCCACCATTGCTATCATTTATAGTTGATCTGTCTGCCCCTCTAGTCTCTGTATCTGCCCTTCCTGGGACTACCATTCTCGTGTGTTGGCTGGTTAGGAATTTTAGAGTTGATGAACAAACTATTCATCATGAATTTATTAGCCATTTTATCACATCAAGAAGTCTGTTGCTGATTTTATATCATGTATTGTCATTCTTTCTTCTTGTATTGCAAATATAGGAAATGCTGTGATTGTGTATGACTTTATCCACTGTAGATAAAATAAAAAAGCGCTTAACTGAGATGTAATAATAATGAGTTATAACTTTTTTTTTTGTTGAGCCAACTCCCTCTTCTGTTTCTTTGCAAAATCAGACAACCAGTATATGGGAACTTTCTGTCTTGTTATGAATTAAATGGGCCTTTTTGTTTCTTTGCTTTTTTTTAGGAAGGCCTTGGTCATGGAATTCATAGAAGGGACCCCAATAATGAATCTTGGCAATGAAATGGCTAAAAGGGGCATTGATCCTGGTGGTAAGCTTGCAGCAATGGCAAAGCAGTAAGCCCCTTCATCTCAAAAGAGTATGCTTCTCATTTGCTTGGTTTATGAAACATTGCATTAGAGCATCTCCAACAATCCCACTAAAAACCCACCCCAAAAGACACCTTTTAGGGGCACCCCAAAAAATTTGTTAACCTATTTTAGTCCCCTCCTCCAACAACACCCCTAAATATATCCTAATAGTATTTTGAATCTGGCCCAACATTAACAACCGGCCCATTTACTTTGTTCGATACATAATTTTGATCGTGAGCGATCCTGGAGAGTTGGCCGCCAGCTTGAGGTCAGGGAGGAAGCGCCGGCGGATCGACGACGTGCAGCCATCTGCCGCGACAAGCAAATCTCCGGCGACCTCCACCGTTTCTCCGGTCTGGAGCACGCAAGCCGTCGCGACGACCCCGCGTTCGCCGTCATCCGATACCTCAAACGACAGGAATTGGTGCCCCCAGAGCACGGTCACCGCGGCCGGCAGCGCCTCGTGGAGCCGCCGGTGCAGGTCGCCCCAGTGCGCCGCGCGGAAGTTGAAGCCCTCGTCTCGCGTCCGCGTCCGCGCCGCCTTCATCTCGCTGTCCGTTGCTCGATTCTGCGGTGGCAACAGAAGCATGCGTTGACCATTTCTCAACCATAGGGCAATAAGCAAAAATATTTTGCCAAAGCACAGGAGGCAGTCAGAAAGGATGTCGAGCGAGCCTTCGGAGTTTTACAGGCTCGTTTTGTCATAATTCGAGGTCAAGCTCGTTTATAGGATCAAGAGACATTAGGATACATTATGAAAGCTTGTGTTATCATGCATAATATGATTATAGAGGACGAGGGTGATGTAGATGCAGAAGAACATTTTGACTCTGAAGATGAACATGTCCGAGCTTCTCATAACTATACTGTTGATCTTATGGAGTTCATTGAGACAAGGAAAAAAAATAAGAGACAAAGAAGTTCATCATCAACTACGAGAAGACCTAATAGAGCACCTATGGCAACATAAGCCGGATACATATTGATCATCGACATTCTTATGTCTGCTTTATGGTCTACTTATTTTTAATCGTTTACTTAGATGTGATTGAACTATACTACAGTCGTCTCCTTATTTAGTGTTCACATTTGTGATTGAACTATAGTACCGTCGAACGTCGTACGTTATGGTCATGTTATTTTTTTGATGATGAATTGATTACAGATTAATATTGTGTTCCTGATGCTTGCGATTTGGTTTCCTCTATAGTTTTCTCTACTGATTTGCCAATCTATATGTGCCCCTGTATTCAAGGATTGCCGGCACATGCTATGTGCCACGATTACAATTCAAGGCACATATATATGCCCCTATATATATGCCCCTGTATTCAAGGATTGCCGGCACATGCTATGTGCCGCGATTACAATTCAAGGCACATATATATGCCCCTGTATTCAAGGATTGCCGGCACATGATTTATGCCATGATACTTTTTAGTGGCGCATAGTTAATCTTTTCGCAGCTAATAATATGAGCCATGCATTACTCGCCGGCACATGTTTTTGCCCTCATCGTGCTATAGGACGACATATAGTATGATAGAAGCAGCCTTGAATACACAAACTAATTAGTAGACCATAAAGCACACACTAAGCATGACCACCCCGACGGTTCATGATGTCCTCCCTCACACTCATGTAGAATGCTTGTTGCTGCGCAGACATATTTATGGCAACATAAGGGGAAGCTTCCAGAAACGGCATTTTTCATAGTTTATCAACTTCGGCACCTGAGACTTCCCTGGAGGAACACATAGGATGGTCAATCTAGGACGAAGTTTGCTCCCACAACCAAATTAGAGCTTAAGAATATTATGGTCATCTGTTATTGAGGCTGCCCTGGAGGATCACAGGAAGCATCACAAGCATCATACAGGAAACATCACATGCATCATACAGGAACATATAGGAAAATATAAGGTCCACATTCAACACTTGAACTAGTAAACGTTGGGCGGCGTCTGGAGGCCGCAGGGCGCCGGGGCGTCAGGCAACGTTGGGCGGCGTCTGGAGGCCGCGGGGCGCCGGGGCGTCGGGCGGCGTCCGGCCGTCGCGGGACGCCGGGGACACGGGGCGCCGGGTGGGGGGCGCCGGTTTGGCAGGATTGGGGCGGCGGGCGGGGAGATGTGGCTGGGAAAAAGGCGGGGGCGGCGAGCTGTGAAGGAAAAATGTGGCGCGAACTTTTATTCCCAGCGCGCGTGACGGCGGGAGCGAGGATACGGGACCCCTGAAAGTTCCCGGTTTCTACCTGGGTTTTGTTAGAGTTTTGGGGGGGAATAGAAATAGGGGGTGTTTAGGGGAGTTGTTGGAGAAGACTTTTTACACAATTTCCCAATAATTTGATTTAGGGGGAGATTTAGGGGGATTGTTGGAGATGCTCTTAGTTCTCTCTCCTGAAGTATCATTTTGATGGTTAGTAGTGCTATTAGAATGAATTTAATAAAACTTTACACCGTTCAGATCTAGTTACCATGAGTAGACCTTATAAAATACTTAACCATTGCCCTTCTTTTTTGCAAATTTTATTTGGTTGTAGCACGTCCTTCAATTGTTTTGAGTGCTCAGGCCATCTCAAAAAATACCTTCTCTTTTAATGCAGGAAAATTTTAACAGATCTTACACTTGCTTATGGCCAAATGATCTTGAAGGATGGTTTTTTCCATGCAGATCCACACCCAGGAAACATCCTTATCCGCAAGAACACGGAGGCAAGTGACTCTTTATTTACCCAAAAAAGAACTCTCTCTCTCTCTCTCTCTCTCTGCAAATCTTTCCTTATATGGCAATGACATCTCAATGACATCTTCCAGTTGAATATTCTTTTATGGTGGCCCTCTATTAGGTAGCTTTACTTGATTATGGACAAGTAAAAGAAATGCCAGAGGATTTACGACTTGCTTATGCAAATCTTGTAATTGCAATGGCTGATGATGACCTTTTGAGGACTAAAGAAAGTTTCAGGTACACTTAATTGCTTGCCATGTTAGGTGCTATTTCATGCAAATAATTAGAGTTTATATGAAGCAGTAAATTGGAATCTGTTGATGTACTATTTTGTAACAGAATAATCTGGGCTAGCACAAAACTTATTGACAAGATCGAATAATGATTCTTGTTTAATTTCCAAATCAAAGGGTATAGTCAAGGGCAAGATGGAATAATGGTTCTTGGTGAATAGCCATTGGTATATTACTTGTTTTTCTTATTGATTTATGAAATATTTCAGGGAGTTTGGTATTAAAACATGGAGTATAGCTGACAATGAGTTAGAAGAACTGTTTCAGTTATCCCTTAGAATGTTTGATACAAGATTACCACCTGGAGTAACTGTCCTCTCACCCTTTGCCGATGATTCTTCACTGAATAAAGTTGGAGTGCAGGTGTGCCACTGTATGATCTACGCTTCCATAGTGCAAACATATAAAAAAAAGTGACCTATGCTGTTATTCCTCCATTTACTTGCAAACTCGAACATACGGATGATTTGTCTATGTATCAGTGCTTTAACTTTCAGAACTACTTCCTAAAATATCTTCTTTCTATTTGTTTTCCTACTTGAAGAGCTTCCCGGAGGAGTTATTTTCGGTGCTTCGAACGATACATCTGTTGCGTGGGCTGACTGTAGGGATGGGCCTTCGTTTCTCGTGTGCTCAGCAATGGAGACCAATTGCTGAGGAAGCTTTGTTAAAGGCTGGGAGACTTAAAAGGTAACTATGTTTTGATCAGCATAGCTAGTCATCCTTCAGTCCACTCAGCATGCATCGTGTTGTTCACCATGCTGCATCTCTAGATAGTGAAGACATGCCTTCATGTACATTCAGTTTGACTAACTCGAACTCTGTCTTATTGATGCGGATGTTAAAATCAAGAAGCCCAAGGAGAAGTTTTCTCGGAAGACTGTTTTGGAGAAGTAGAGAGAACGACAGCCAAAGAGCGTGATGTATGAAACATTGTAATGATGGATTCTCGTTTCTTGTTTGGATACATGACTAGGGAATATATACATATTCACCAAACACCATTGTTGTACTCGGAAGACCGGAAACTACACACTACACAGAGAAACATTTTAGATGGAAAATAAAGTTGTCACATGTTGAGTTACGAGCTTGTTCTTTTCCTCCGAAACTGGTGGTTTTTATCTTTTGCTACAGTCCTTAACTTTCAAACAGAGTATTTTCTCAAGACGGGGTCTACAAGTGAAACGATCTACACATTAAAAGCTCAACATTTGTACCAGCCAAAATTGCAAGTGAGTATATGTCTCTCCGTAATCTGTACCGTAAACAGATAAAATTCAAAAATTTTAGCCAAAAGACACTAGCCGCGCCAAACAGGCCCTACATCGTGTTGCTTGCAAAATGCAAAGTGTTCTAACGTTTACACTCATGTGAGGCCATGTGGGGTCCATCTGTCAATTGATGGATGTTTTTGGTTGTTGGCAGTGAGGTGGAGAGTTGAGACAAGGTGATTGCGACTGCCTGCTCCACGTTGTCACCTTCCCGTTGCCAGAATCCGGAACCATAGCCCTCTTTGCGCATCCTCGTCGCGCCCTCTGCCTCACTGGCCGTTGATTGCATGCAGGAGCAGGTCGACATCGTCGGCTTCTTCGAGGATGGGATCAGCGAATTTTAGAAGAGTTTGGGGAGTCAGACAGCCCAAAATTTTCAAAAAAAAAAATGAATTTTCTAGAATTTCAGTTGAATTTGAATTTCTTTCCCAATTCGGCAATTCTCAAACTATTTCCGCTTTTCCCCTTTTGGCTTTCCCGTTTTCCTCCTTTCGTTGGCGCCCTTCTTCTCCTCGCCTTCTCTCATGTGCCTCAGCGCCATCCGTCCATGCATTGTTTGCTGCCACTGCCACCTCCCACATGTCACCTTAGCATTGCCGTCCCGTCTACATTGTCGACCGTGTCATTAAGGCATGTTCGCTCACTTGGCCCTGCACCGTAGCCACCTCGCCATTAAAGGTTCTTGGTTGCCAGCACGTAGTCCACGTGTCACCACTGCTGCCGAGCCCTACTCCCACCGCCTTGCGCATGCTTTAAAGCTTTGCCAACTAGCACTATCAACTCTTGTTAGCCCCCCAATTGCACCCCTAAAGCCTCTCTTCTCTAGCCCCAACCTCAATTCGCTGCCGCTGCTAAGCCCTGTGCCAATGAGCCTCCAAGCTCATTTCCCCGCCGTGGCTAATCATAATCCAATTCCTCACAACCTTAGCATCGTATGCCCACCACAAACCCGACGCTGACCTTGCCGACTCCTCCCTCAGCCTCTAAGTCGTTGGCAACGTGCACCACTGCCGTTCAAGCCATGCTATAGTGGGTAGTGTGACGAGCTGGGTTTTTACCAAGGGGTAATAACTATAGTCATCGGATTATTATTCATTTTAGCCAATAGAATATCACCATAACGAATGATAAGCACATCAAAGTGTTGTAATAGAACAATAATTAGAGACAATACCTGCTATTATTACATAAACATAGCCACGTAGGGCTAGAGATTGTTATAAAGCCACTAAGGCTCGAATAATACAACACCAAAAATACACATGCTAGTTCGACATCTAATTATACATGAATTACTTACTAGAAAGATAATTAATTAGTTGTGTAGACACCCAAGAGGTTGAACTTGGGGTGCTATTAACTCCCTCATCAATCTGAGTACCATAAGAGGGATCCACTCATACCGTTCGTTCTCATACCCATCCCCGTCTCCTTCTAGATAGAGTTCCCCTGGAAGTACCTCCTCCGTCCCTAGTGAAGACCCACACTGGCGTTCATGTAAACAAAGGAGAATACTAGTAAGGATGAGTACAGAAGTACTCGACAAGCTTATAAAAATGCATTGTATGCTACTAAGCTAACATTTCTCAAAACATCCATTTCCACTTTCATTCTCATTTTCATTTCCTTTCTCATCTTTATTCTCATTCTCTATATTTCTCTTCCTTTTTCTCTTTTTCATTCTCTTCTTACTCTCTTTCTCATTCTTTCTCTCATTTACATTGCTTATAGAAAATAAAGGCTTCGTGGTTAAGTTTTGAAAGAATTCCAGATTATTAATTTAGAAACCTACTAAACACTCGTATAATGGCATCAAACCACCACTAATTTCTGTAGCCTCTAGTCTAGGAGATAGGTATGAATTCATGATTTATATAGTACTACACAGGCTTGTACCACTTTACCCATAGTCATGTTGATCGTTGTAGTGAGTGGTTCTTCGCATTTCCTTAGATGCGATACCCAGATCAAAGTACAAAATTTTTACATTTATCTCAGTATATTATATCTCCACCCAACTACTCACAACCAGCGGCCTGCACTCACGGAAAGTGACATAGCTGTTGGTTGGGCCAGTTCATTCACTGTTACCCAACACTCCATTGCGCTAATATATTCATTCCACGTCCCCCACTTCTGGGCTCTCTCTCCTAGTTCTGGGTTCATGTGGTCCATCTCCCTCACTTCTGGGTTCTGTCCCAGTTCTAGGTTCCTGCAGCTGCGTCCCCACTCCTAGTCTTTCTACCGGCTCTGGCTTCCCGCAGTTGTGTCCCCCACTCCTGGTCTCTGTACCGAGTCTAGGTTCCTGTGCCTAGTTATACTACTTACCCATGTGGAGAATCTAATAACCTCGATATAGCTAATGATTCTGCTCGTCTTTAGACGAAACAATGGTTAATCCGATTGGTACAGTCCATTACACAAGTGAAGTATGATTAACCTTATATTTTATCCCTATGCAGAAGATTCCATACCTGCCTCTTTTTCTTTTCTACCTTGGGACCCTTCATCCACTTATTTACTGGCCTGATAATGGCTTCTCCAACTGTCTGCCCTCATCTCTTTCCTTTTCTTTCTCACGACATTCATTCGATCTAAACATGATTTTAATTTTTGATGCAAGGTGATAATAATTTAATAGGGAATATACTTATTTTACGGAAGATACTCTAATCATATGCTCAAGGGATACTTGCTTGAGTTTATATTGCAGCTCTGGGTCCATAGATCACTCTGGAAAAATCCACTCACACCCTGGTTCCTCTCCTGAAAGTTTATATGCATGCTAATATTTAATTCACTGGTGTTGCAGAGAATAACATATGGTAAATAATTAGGCAATTTACCCTAAAGCACCTCAGGGTAATTCCTAAATTTTATTTTAGCAATTTGCGGATTTTTACGACTCAGTTGCTATTTTAATCGTCGCATTATAGTTTAATCGCTGCACATAATTTTAATTAATCATACACAGTTTTCAATCATTTAGTGGCAATTAATTTATTCTGATAGTCCTGATTAATTATTTGAGGGCTACTACTATTTACATGTGATTAATAAAAATTAACTGAGTATTTATGTATGTACAAAATGATCTAGATGGAAATGCATTAATTTAATCTTTACACACAAAATTTCATCCTATTGGTATTGCTTAGCTTGTTGTTAATAAATAAAAGTGTTGATTAGTGACTTTTTGTCAATTAACATGACCAGAGAAATTTATTAATTAATTTTAATTTGCCATGGAATGTTCAGGTTTAGGGGTTTGCGAGAAAACCAAATTTCATCGTGCACGTTTAATTTCTTTCCTCCCTTTTCTTTCCCTTTCTTTTCTTTTCTCTCTCTCCTTTTTCTTCTTCCAGCCATGGCCTTCCTAGGTCATTCTTTTTCCCCAAACCTTATCCTCTTCCTCCTACTTTCCATTCCTCTACTCCCCAAATCTCGCCCCCACTCCGATCGGTCCTTGCCCCAGCCCGACCGACGTCGCCGTCCCACGGGCCTCCGGCCACTCAGCTGTGCCTGCGCCTCTAGCCGCCCGCCTCTGGTCCCCTATGCACCTCCCCTTGATCACATTTGTGTTGCCCCTGAGCTCAGTCCTAGGCCACCATTGGCCTCCTGCGGCCCAACTGCCACTGCTGTGGCTCGGCCTCCAGCCCCTGGCCTCCATGGCTTCCGCTTGAGCCAGCCTAGGCTCCAGCTATGGTTGCCCTGGATCCAGTCCTACGTCACCGCCGTTGGCTTGACTTCCCCTACTCATCGTCCTCTCCCCTTACGGTGGTCCCAGGCGGCGCTCTCACCATGTCCTCTTTGGCTCCAAGCCTGCGCCACCAGTCTCCTCGGCAACCCTAGCCACGCCTCAAGTCCCCTCTTTGGGTTCTGGCCATGGTTGGTCGCTTGAGGTCGTCGGCACCTCCAGCTTCTCCCTCGGCTCTCCCTCTACGCCGCTACCTTGGGCCCCTTCAGCGTCGACCCAGGCTGCTCCCTTTCGGCTCCGGCTCCTCATTGGCTGACTCCTCTCTAATCCCCTCTTGGTCGTCACTGACCTCAGTGGCTTGTTTTGCTTATGTTTATTCTCTATTTGTAATGTGTTTTCTTGATTTGAACTCTACTCAGGGTAGTGCTATGCAGTTGCTACAGCGGGGCTCAAAGTTTGTCCATTCACCAGGGGAGGGTGGATGGGCTGTCGGGTGCGAGTAGTAACTCTACATGACGGCAATATATATATATATATATATATATATATATATATATATATATATATATATATATATATATATATATATATATATATATATATATGAATGCTTAGAAGAGAGGATATAGTCACATCATTGAACACTCATATAAAAGTTATTTCCTGCAATACAAGTATTTTTATCTGAGTGCTTAGATGTTATATTACCTATTAATTACATATAGTTATATATGTAAGCACCTACTAATCACTGTGCTTAAGCATCAATGCTTCAAAGTAAGCAACTTATCTATCCTTTGTGATAAGAAAAATAGAATTGCTAGGCATATCTCTAACCACCTGTATTGCACATGCCCTCGGTGAGACCTTTCTTGCAAGGCAAATGGCCCAATTAACTGTTTTAGGAAGAAATGGCCCAATTAATTTGTTACGTAAACTATTGCGTTTTTTTTTTTTTGCTGCTTGCCGGTAGATTTTCAGTTAAAAAGTCATGGTTTTCTTCGAATTTAAATGCATGCATGATTAATTAGAGTTTGTTATAGTTCAGTTGTTGTTAGATTTAGATGCATGAATTCGGTTGAGTTATGGTGTAACGATGCACAGGTTAAGATCTCCAGTTTACTGATCTGACAAAACTGGGCCTGGGGCGCTGGGGTGATCGACTCATCATGGACAAAACATTCCACAGTTTCATGCACAAGACAAAACCATTTCAGATTTAAACAAGGAGGTCACTAGCTACTACATCTTGTCTTCCTCCACAAAACATTACATTTCCCATGGTAAAAAAGAAAGAGGGAAAGAAAAGGAAGATACAAGAAATAAGCAAGAACCTCCTGCATGCAGTTAGATCGGTTAAAAAACCTACAAAAAATTTATCAAGCACTATGTGGAGGGGCCTTATTTAGTTATAGCTTGAACAGCATAGTATCGGCTCATCGTCCATGCATACCTCTGGTGAGCTCTCTTTATTTACTGCTTGTATCCCCTCTATACCTTCTTCCTCCTCACCTCCTCACGTGATATCCATCACTGTGTATGCATGCGCCACACACATACTCAGGAGTATCGTGAACTTTGTGAGGTGTTGAAGTATGCGCGTGTATGGTATAACACCTCTCCGGCGGCCGGCCACGAGCGGCGGTCTAGCATTTCCAGCACGAGGCGGCGATGACGGGCTTGCCCTTCCAGCCGAGAACGAGGCAGCCCTTCTCCTCGGCCACCGTGTAGCCGCCGCCGCCAGCGTTCGCCCCCAGCCACTCCCGCGCCTTGGCCGCCATCTTGATGGGCGTGGACTGGAAGCCCGCGCGGCTCATGCGGCGGCGCCACTGGTCCGCGCGCTCGTGCCGCTCCACGCGCGCCGCGCCCTCGCACCCGACCACGTTGCGGATCTCCGCGCCGAAGTGGAACTGCTCGATGCGCGCGCGGCGCGCGTCGTAGCGCGGGAGCGCCGCGTCCAGTGCGTCGAACACCGCGGCGTAGTAGTGGAGCGCCTCCATGAACCGGCCGAGGAAGAAAGGCCCGTTGTGGCCGGCGTCCTGCTCCACAAGCACGAACGCCTTGGGCGAGAGCTTGCGGATGGTCTGCAGCACCGAGTTAAGGGCCCCGCGGCTCTCCTTCACCACGCAGTGCAGCTCCAGGATGCTGCTGATGGCGACGGCCTCGTCCGCGTCGATGCCGAGGTCGTCGATGTGGAGGCTCTCGAGGCTGCGGTCGATGGCCCTGAACTCGAGGTACATCCCAAGTTCCTCCGCGTGCGCCTCGAGCTCACGCCCGATGGCTCTCATGGTGTCCATGCGAGCGCCGACGCCGGTGACGCGCACGCGCGCCGGCTTGGCGCCAGCCCGGGCGGCGAGGCCGTCGAGCAGGCCGCGCCACTGGTGACCGCGGTAGAGGCCCAGCGTCATGCCCAGGTCCACCACGTGGACGTTGCTCTCTCCCTCAAAGGCTTCCAAGATGGACGCGTTCGCCACGAAGTGCGCGAACTGCAGGTACGGGCACAGCTCGTAGGCCAGCGCGAGCGCCTCGCCGCGAGCGCCGTCGCGCCCCGCGCACGAAGGCGGCATGCAGAAAGCCATGCTCGCCGGCCCCAGAGCCGGCGGGTGCGCGAGCGCCAGCCGGTCCGCCAGACCCTGCACGAAGCAGGACGCGACGCGCTGGAACGCCGTGCCATGCACGGGCGCGCCGGCCTGCAGCTCACGCAAAAGCGCCCCGGCCTGCGCGCGGTCGCGGCACGCCACCGCCTCGGCGCAGGCGACCAGCAGCTGCACGAGCCGCATGCCATCAGCTCCACCACCAGCAGCGTCCCCCACAGCAACCCCTTCCTCACCTTGCTGCTGCTGAAATCCCCCCACCGGTGACTCCATAGCCTCCATGGCCTCCACCTTCTGCTTGCAGCTCTCAAGAACGTCCCGGAACCGCTGTTTCCGTACGCGCGACGACTCGGCGGCGCCGACGTCGGCCTGCGCCGGTGGCCATGAGGGCTGGTAAGGCGAGCTGAAGTAGTCGACCTTGGTGGCCTTGGAAGAACGGGGGCCGAGCTTTAGCTCGTCGCCGTCCAACGCTGCCGCCTCCTCGGTGCCGTAGAGGTAAGGGTGGTAGTCCAGTTCTTGATTAGTGCAAATCGAAGCATCTTGCTCCGGCAGGTGATGGTTTTTCTGGGAGCAGTAGGAGGTGGTGAAGGAGTCAGTCGTGTTCCAGCATGGCTGACCAGACATGCCCATGTGAATGTTTGAACTCGTTACTTTGGCCTTCTTGCAAAGGCAAATACCTCTATTTATAGATATATGCAGATGCGCCAGGTGGGAGACGAGGTGGTATAATTAACGAGTCTCCTCACTGATAACAAAATGCCTCTGTTTGTCTGTTATATAGTACTCCTTTTATTCTTTTTTTTTACTTTAAGTTTTTGAATTTTCACGATTTTTTATATACATCTTGGCCATTACTTTTTATAACTTTATACTAAGATATACTAATAAAATTGTAATATTACAAAAATATTTTTAACGATAAATCTGATAATATAATTTTGTATAGCTAATCTAGATAGTTTTAAATATATTAGTGGTCAAACTTTAAAAAATTTGACGACACATATTCTAGAATGTCAAGTAAAAAAACGAAAAGAGTACAATTCAGGTTTGCCTATCTCTCCTCTATTAAGTATCCAAAGGCTTTTCATCAAGGTCCATATATGTTTAAATAGGACGTTTTAGTTTAATACAAAATAAAGGAGCATCTATACCATGCTATACCATCGGAAGCTCCCTTACGGTATAGCCTTCTCCCATCGCTCCTTCCCCTCCGCTCCCCCTCTCTTATGCAATGCTCGTAGCAGCTCCACACCCCTCCTCCCCCTGCCTTGCCATGCAGCCGTCTGCCTCCCCCCACTGCCGCCACCCCACCCAACTTAATATTTAGTGCGCCGCCTCGCCATGCCTCTCTTCGCTGCCACCCACCATCGGACCACTACCTCCCTGAACTCTCTCTACATCTGGTGGGCACAGTGAGCCCATCAATGGTAGCAGCGTCCCTCTTTCGACTATCGTGTGAGAGCAAGAGCGAGCGAGAGAGAGTGAGGGAGCGGCCAATGGGAGCGAGAGAAAGTGCGGCAAGAGAGAGAGAGAGAGAAAGAGATAGAGATAGGGAGCGGCGGCCGGGAGTGAGAAGTAGCACTAGATTTGTTAGAATGGGAGACCAGCCAGAGGTTGAAGATAATGGCACGTCCGTTGGATACTTGGATCAGATGGTGTGGAGCTATGCCTTCGGAAAGATAAAAAATGATATACTGTATTGTAGTTTTTCTCCAAAATAAAATGCACAGTCGTTTGACTGAAAGTGAACACTCAGACTACAGACGGAAGAGAAGAGAAATTGTTCAGATTAAAATTGGCACAAGGAATTAGTAATTCCCCTCACTGGGAAGAAAGACATGCACATACCTTGATCGTGTATATTGAATTGAAAGTTACAAGAAAGACGAGGATCTCGTTTGTTGCACGAAAGGTCTCCCGGGGCGAGGGTTTTTTGGTTCGGTTTTGCTTGGCTGGAGAGCAAGCTGCAAAACAGATGGCGTTAAGCTGTTGAAGATGCGGTACCAAACTGGCAGTATAGAATTATAGAATCACATCAAGTTAAGAGGTGCAGCTGAATTAGTCTCTTCGTTACGAGCAAAGTTTTCGTCTTTAATCAACTCTTTTTGTGCAGATTGTGCACCGGCCAGCACCTAACAGTCCACTGGTTTATCGGTGAGTTATTTTGGACTGTGTCTTATAGTTTAGGGGTTAAAATTTTGAATTCTGACTGTTTACGAGAGACAGTACGCAGAGGAAAATAATCACATGCGATTTTGATTGATATAGTTGAATTTAATTTTTTTACTATAATCTTTTTGTTTATCCCGCCTTGAAAAACGCATAATTTGAAAGCTAGTTACTATAGCATAAGTCATAAGTAAAAAAAAAGAGCCTATATCAGGAGGGTTAAAAAAATATAACCTAAATGTCATATGAACTTTGAAACGGGCATATTCGATTTGGAGATCAAATATATTGTATGAAAATTGATCTTGGCAAGAAGAACCATTAGTTTAAGTACTAGAGTAAAATGCATGAGGGTCATTCAATTTATACTGATGTATCATCTAGGTCGTTGTATTTTTAAAATACACATCTAGGTCACTGATATCGGTATATTCTAACTATCCACGTTGGTATATTAGGTACATATGGTATACCATGTCGGCTTCAATGCAGTTGACGGAACATACACACAGAAAACCTCATATGCATTGTTTTTTCGTTCAGTCCTACCATATGCCATTATCAGTATCCATCGAACCAGCCCTACCGCATGCAACGGTGTGATGTGTGCTTTGCTACCTACCCAACACAACAACGACAAGGATGGCCACATCAAGCAAGCTGCATGCTTTGCAATATGTGAGCTCTTAAGAGTAGCCTGTTGCTTGTGTGTAATCTGTCCGGATGTTCTTTCTGTTTGTCAAAACCTTTGTCCTCTTTTTTCCTCTTTTCTTAATAAAATTTGGCAGGCAGGTCCTCTGCTATCCAAGCAAAAGAGTTAGCCAACATGAAAATCACACAGGAGAACAACAGCGGTCAAAGAACATGGGAAGGGAAAAATCACGATGCAAAGGGCCATGTAAACCTCGTAACCTTATCGGACGTCCACCTCGAACTCCGCGGCGACGAGGCGACCTGTCGGCCAGTACCGAGCGCGGCGAGGAGCTCTGACAGCGAGTGCCTGGCGGTGAGGACCCGAACGTGACGAGGGGACATGATGCTGCTCACCTGAGCACGACGAGTCCCGCTAGTGAGAACACCGCCCCGCCGCTGCGGCCTCGGGTTCGATCGCAAGAGGATCGAGGAGATGAGGAAGAGGACTGGCCCCGTTTATTTTAGCTTTAGGCCCTGTTTGGCATAGCTCTAACTCCGAGATTTATACTGGATCTGTAGTTTGTTGACTAAATTAAAGTGATTTAAATATTTTTATTTAATATATAATATAAATGAAATGAGTCATGTAAATGCACTTAACATGCCTGCAACTCTAGATCCAGGATTTTCTAGAGTTACAGATGACCAGCTCTAGGAAATCTACAGATTTTCTAGAGTTAGAGCTCTGCCAAACGAGGCCTTAGTTTCTGACTTCTGGCTTATTTTTTCTATTTATAAATTTCGTATTTTTTTGAATTTTTGGTTTTTTAGCTTTTTTGCCGATTCTTTTTTTGTATTCGTTTGCGTTGCCCGTAATAAGCTAACATATCTTTTCTATTTCTAAGATTTTTTTAAATTTAATTACGCTAAATAAGTCATATCCAGCTACAGTGAAATTTCAGCCATAAACCACAGCTTTTCAACCCAACCAAGCGAGGGTTAGTCGAGAGACTGGCTCGAGTGGATGAGATCTGGTTCGACCGATTCTGATAATGGCATGTGGTGCGGTTGAATGGAAAATAATATATAGTGGGGTTTGTGTAAATGTTCCAAGATTGTATTGAAGCCGACATGGCATGCCATGCGTAGTAATATGCTAGCGTGGACAGTTAGAATAGATTGATGACTCACTTATCTCATATCAGTGTCTAAATGTGTATTTTAAAAGTATAGTGACCGGATGATTAGCCGGCACAAGTTAAAATTTCCTTCATGCATTTTACTCCGTAGCAATTACTGGCCGGCCCTAGCGATGGAACAAAAACGGTTAATTCCAATTGTTTGAGTCAGCCGAACAAAAAAGCCCACAAGGACAGATTAACCACACAGCTGCACCACGTTATAAGGAACCAGCAAGATTCCACAGATAAACAGCTAATTCAGGGCTTGCTTCGTTGACATGGCTCTGAGAAAATTTAATAGTGAAGGATATCAGGGCCCTTTCAACGTAGACGTCACCAGCGACGCCATGTCCGTTGTTCCTGACCATTGTAGCACCATCAACCTCTCCTCCGATCAAGGAACATGTAATAAACCTTCGTTCGAGCGTAACGATTCTAGTTGTTGTACGATTAGTCTGTGCGTTAATTCTCCGTCATAGACAATGCAACATACATGGGAGATGATTGAGAGGTGTCATTCTGTCAATGTAACCATAAACAAAGCTCGTAATCATGGAACGAAATGCATACGCGATATATGCGTAATTTGAGTGTACTACCAAGCAGCTCAATTTGATATTCTGAGAGGTATATAAGTACGAAAACTAGGACTCGGAGTTGTACGTAAGCATGAAAACTAGGACATTTTTTACGACCAAGATGTGGTTGTAATTTGAGAGCTTAGCTTTTTCAGAACAGAGCGTATCCGTGGCTAAAGATTTAAAGATTCAAGAAATTGATCTGTTAGTTGCAAATATATTGATGAGCTTGGCGATGATGCTACAGCTAAAGCAGAAGGCCCTGATAGAAACTTTCAGGTTTTTGTAAGATCCATCCATTCATCAAAGTAGTGCTAGACTACTAGTGCTTCGCTTCCATGCACACCTCGGACATTCCCAAAGGCTAGGATTTGGTAATTTTTGTTGCTTCCAAACTAAAAAGGATTTTGTAATTTGGTATCAAGTGGAATCTATTGCGTTCGTTTATCATGCATGTGCGCTCTGGCACTTCGCTAATATGTGACTTAAATTGGTTTACAATGTGCTCGATCGGCTTAACTAAGAAATTCATATTAGGAAATTATCATAAACATTCGCTACTACAAAATAAACTATACTAGATACCTTATCACAGACGGTTCAGGGAGAACCATCAGTGCTGTTATTATCACAGACAGTTTTACACGTGTGACCGTTTGCCATCTGTGACGAGCCACTATCGCAAATAGTTCGTATTAATAACCATCCGTGATAGTTTACAGACGGTTATTAACACAAACCGTCTGTGATAGTTGAAGACATCACAGACGATTCATATTAAAAACTGACTTTGATATTTCATAGACGGTTATTAACACGAATCATCTGTGATATTTGCACATATAACAGAAATTTATCAATACAAATCGTCTATGATAGTTCACAAATGGTTATTAACGCGAACCGTCTGTGATAATTATGTATTACAGACAGTTTGTGGTTAGACGTGTCTGGGATATGCCGTGTTATTAATTAACACCAAGTTAGACAGGTCCCGACAGATCTATCTTCATTACACTGCATTGAAGAAGGCGACCGGCTTTGGGAAGCATAACGATTGTAAATCTAGCTGCTTATAGATCGATTTGTTCTAACTTAGTGATTAGATGTTAGCATTTGTTTCTAACTTATATGCCTTGTAATAAAGATAGATGATAGCTAGATTTAGATCTAGTTTAATTGGTAGCCTGCTACAATTTAAGAATGGGTTAATACTCCTAGTTTATTTCAAAAAGGGGTATATATGTTGGACGAGTCACGGTGAAAAGAAGATTATATACGAAAGTGTCAAGAGAGACAACGATATGCCGGTTATGGACTGTGTTTTCGATGAGAATAGGTCGTATGATGACAATCTGGATCAGATGTTACATGATGCAGAATGAAACTATAATGAGAAAGTTTGGTAAATTCGAGAGCTTGATGGAGGACCTGAAGAAACCTTTGTTCCCGAGCTTGTAAAATGGAGGGGCTTTTTCGCAAAACGGGTCTCCCGACCGTACCGAGATTCGGCGGCGCCGCAGCGCGCGCGGGCGACGTGGCCGCCCTCTCCTCGCGCGAACTCCCCCGGTCGTAATAGCTGATGATTCCATTTCAGAATTTAATTATTGGCACGAGAATTGGTCATGCATCACGGCTCTCTTTGTCGTATACTACTTTCCCAATTCGATCAGTCTCGATAGAATATGCCAAAGTCGTGCTTTGGCAACCTGCCTAGTATCCATCCTTCGAGGCTTTACAAGGGGAAAAAATCGCATGCCATGTTTGAATGTGATGCCTAGGGTCATGATCATTCGGCTCTATGCTCACTGCTCTAATCCTAATTCCTAAGAGGTCTTTGATCGTAAACATTATTGCTAACCAGTGTTCAATATGATTTCAGAAGGAAAAAAACAGTGGTTGATATGCGAATAAATCTTTTATATTGATGCCACGCCGCGCCAGCCACCGTGTGTACCGAAGTAAAAGAGGCGATAATCCGTGAGGAGTTTGTTAAAAAAAATTTTAAAAAATCGAGGGCGCATGTGTATTTTCGAAAAAGTCAAAGGTCTTTTTCGAAAGAAACCGAGAGTCTGTACGTAATAAATGAGAAAGTCGAAGGTCTTTTTCGTAAAAAACCGAGGGCCTGTAATTAATAAACGAGGACATGTACGTAATTTAGAAAACACGGGGCGCTATCCTGCAAAGTGGAGGGGCTTAAAAAAACTGGTAGGGACCTATTCGCGAGGAAAAAGGACCTTTACATAATTTTCGGAAAATACAGGGAAACTGCCTCCTCCGGCCGTACAGAAATTCCGAAGCCACGCGGCGGGCGGAGCGATCGCAGGGGTGACGTGGATGGCCTCTCGCGCGGGGAATCCTTCGGAGCGTAATACTGGTAAGATACCCGACGTCGATCCAGCAGGGCTCTACCAAAACTACCTCTGATTTAATTTATCAGGGAAAAAGAGAGCTTTTTGCGGTGACATTTTTGGAAGTGACATGATGGAAAAATGAGGATAATTTTCATATACTACATCTCCTTTAGTTTGTCAAAAATTGGCTGCAAAGCTAGTTAGCTAGCTGTTGATCTTGTTCTTTTGGTCTGCGGTTTTTAGCTGTGGCTTATGATTTTTTTATTGTATTTTTTTAAGATATCATTGAATGGCGAAGATATCGATGTAGACAGTGCACACGGTTTTAGGTTCAGAAAGCCGCTTTAAGAATCCACTTTAAGAAGTCATCCCATTTATTTCGATTTTTGGAGAATCCAAAAGATAAAAGCCAAAACGAAATGCTTGTTTCCGTACGTACACACGTTGGCTCTATGGGACGCACACCTTCGAGTGCCGTTGGATCGGGAGGTACGCCATCGCAAGGAGTTCATGCGCGAGCGAGCATGGGAGCAAGGTGCCATCCAGTTTCGTCACGTAGCACATGTGTGCGCCCTGTGGGTTCCACTGCAATGCATTTTTCACTCACTGGTCACTGCCTTGGACTAGTACTAGACTACTGCTACTGCTCCTTGCTTCTTTTGCTTGTATCAGCCGAGCCTCTCCTCTCTCCCCTCTCTCCTCTCGTCTCCACGCCACCAAGGAGGTGGCTTTACGAGCTTTGCTTCTGTCCTACTCTTCTTCTTGCTGCTCGTAAGATCATGCATGTGGATTTGATGGTGAGCTTTGTGGTATGGATCGAGTAGTTGCTTGGGCTGACGGAGTTTCTTATTTCTAGGATGGTGGACTACTGGTGCATGCAGATATTTTCTTTGATTTTTGAGCTTGTTTTTAGGGGAATAAGGTGGTCATGATCACGGGCATGTTATAGCCTTTCTGTTCTTGTAGGCTTAGAGCAACTCCAATCGGTTCTTTATCCTGCTCTTCATTGTATATTTACCTAATATGACTCAAGAAATGGACTCCAACCGGTTCTTTATCCTCCTCTTCATTTTTATCGAGTCGTTATTTTCTCCCGGCCGCTAGCTAGATTTGGCGAGCGCCTCCTCACTCGCTTCTCAAATAGCTAGGCCATTGGAATGCTAACTCAAATAGAGAGCTGAAAATAATAGCTAGCCTCTTCATCCTAGGAAATAGAGAGGGAGAAATGACTAATGGGATGGAGTTGCTCTTAGGTGCTTCTTGGGTTGTCTGGTTGCCTAATTTTAGTATTGATTAGACCACCAAAATGCCATGTTTCCATGCTCACATGCCCAATTTTAGCTTATCTGGTCAGAAATGTTTCCCCTTGTGTGCCCTATGGTACATATAATTTGTATATTCGTCTTGATTTACTCGTAAAATTGTGTTGATTTGCTCTTGTTTTTTCGATCAATTTGTAATCAATTTTACCCTTACTTTGCTCTAAAATTTATACCGATTTCTCCAACATTTGTACTAATGTGTTTTTGAATTCGCAATACTTTGCTCACAAGTATGTACTGGTTTGCTCTCGAATTTACACTAATATTGCTCTTAAATTTGTATCGATTTCTCCAGCATTTGTATTGATATGCTTTTAAATTTACAATACTTTGCTCACTAGTATGTACTAGTTTGCTCTCGAATTTACATTAACATTGCTCTTAAATTTGTATGATTTCTCTAACATTTGTACTCATGTGCTTTTGAATTTGTAATACTTTATTCACAGGTCTGTACTGGTTTGCTCTCGGATTTACACTAATATTATTTTTAAATTTATACCCATTTTTTCAATATTTTATACTGACGTGCTTTTAAATTTTGGTTGGAGGGAGCAGGATCATCGTTGAGATCGCTTATGGGATTGAATTGGCAATCGAATTATTAATTCTGGTTACTATGACGATGAGTAGTACTAGTACCAACAAGTACACGGTCGTCACTAGTGACGCGCGCGCACCTCTTCGGCCAATCATGCGGCCGTAGGGGTGGAACCATTGGTTAGTTAATCCTAGTCCGTCGTTAGTACCAAAGTTACGTCGATAAGATGGAAGTGATCGATGATCGATCTCACTCCAGCGTATATGCAAGTAGGCCGACCTTTTTTTGACCTTGTTTCCGGGTGCTGAGTAGAGGTGCAAATAGGGCGGATACGGACGGATATTGCTCATCTCGTATCTTTTTCTATATTTTTTTGTCGGAGTCGGAGTCGGACACGAATAGTGTCAGATACGAATACGAATGCGGATATTCTCGGTCACGAATACGGAGTGAATACATGACGCTCCGAATACGGTTAGTTTCGGTCACGAATATTTAATCGGATAATGCGCGAAAGCAAATTTCACATGGTGACAGAGACAAATTAAGCAAACTGAGATATAATACGAGTGTACCGACGTTGCAACAGCCACCGAAAGAAGCAATCTTATATAAATAAATGATACTACATATCAAGAAGAGTCGGAGATCCCACCTGGCTGGCGGAGAGGCCAGGTATCCGACTCCGTTTCCGTATCCGGGTAACTATCCGGGTATCTATCCGGTAACTATTCGGAAAATATCCGGATAGTTCCGTATCCGTCGGATAATGCTTGTTCCGAATCCGTTTCCGTATCCGACAAAAAAATATCCGAATCCGTTTCCGTATCCGACAAAACCTTCGGATATCCAAAAATTTGCTACGAATTATATCCGAATTAAAACGGACGGTCGATCGGTAAATATCCGCTCCATTTGCACCCCTAGTGCTGAGTAGAGGTGCAAATGGAGCTGATATTTTTTTTATCGTTCGTCCGTCCGTTTTAATTCAGATACAATTTGGAGCAAATTTTCGGATATCCGAAGGTTTTGTCGGATACGGAAACGGATTCGGATATTTTTTGTCGGATATGCAAACGGATTCGGAAAAAGCATTATCCGACGGATACCGAACTATCTGGGTATTTTTCGGATAGTTACCGAATACGAAAACGGAGTCGGATACCTGGCCTCTCTGGATACCAGATACGAAGGCTTTGTGGAATCATTTGCTAAATGTAATGAAGTTAAATGAACCAGTGATGTACTTGACTACTTGACTATGGGCAATTCGTACTTTTGAATCATGTGACATGTAGCTAGTTAGCTACTACTTGTTTAACTAGCCTCTATCATTTACTTGCTCTTTGCTAGTTAGAATTTACTAGTTGCATAACTTGTCCCTGTCACCATGTGAAATTTACTTTTGCGCATTATCCGATTAAATATTCGTGAGCGAAACTAACCGTATTCGGAGCGGCATGTATTCGCTCCGTATTCATGATCGAGAATATCCGCATTTGTATTTGTGTCGGGCACTATCCGTGTCCGACTCCGGCAACAAATATGGAAAATGATATGGGATAAGCAATATCCGTCCATATCCGCTCTGTTTGCACCCCTAGTAGTGAGGGCCTGCATCCACAGGCCATGGCTACTAGTTTGAATGATCCACGTTTTGTATATTTCTGAAAGTCTTACGTTTTGTTCGTTTCGGTTTCGGTTTTTTATTTTTTTATTTTGTTTTTTTCTGATTTTTTATATTTTTGGATTTCTTTTCTTTTCTTTTCTATATGTATTTGTATTATCTGTGACTAACTTATTTTTGATTTTTGATTTTTAATTTAATTATGCTAAAAAAATCATCAACACTTACGGTGTAAAAATAAGTGAGGTTTGTATCTTACGTATTATTTTGCAAAATAAAAAAACATCTTACGTATGCATGGCACAAGCACGCACGATTATTCGTGGACAACAAGACGCAGAATTGTACCCGGAGCTAGGTGTCTTACAGGATCCAAGGTAACCTAGCAAATTTACTTAATGCGTGCCTGAAATCTGTAATCTTTTTTGTCTAGGGGCATCTTCAATAGTTATAGCTAGCAACTAACTATATGACTTTCACATCATCTATATAGTACACACTAAAGTTAGCATTCTAAAGAACTATCTATAAAAATAGATATTTGATGTTTACATGCACACACAGAATTTATAGATGCTGCCTTATTTGGCGTTATAGACTAGTGCTTAAGGAAGAGCTGGCTCGATTTTTTTTGCATATTCTCTTTCCTCCATATAGGATATATACTGATGTGTACATGCATATAGCTAGCTGACTCAGACCATTGGAGATGAGTTTGTCCCTCCCCGTCCGCCGCAGGCCGTGCAGCTTCAAGCCTCAGCTCTCAGGATTTGTTGTCCATGGACCACGGGCTCTTGGTCAGGCGGAAGCTTCCACGGCGTAATTTCCTTGGGCCAAGCTTCCACACAGTGTGATGTCACATGGCCCCTGCCCCGGCCCATCATTTCCTCCACTCAAATTATTACTCCCGTACTAATACATCATCACCCTCTCCGCTAAATCCTTCAGTTGGAGGTCGAATAAGGGTAGCACATACCATGAGCCTGGGCGTCTCCGACGCAAAGAGAGCTTCTGGTCCGGTTCAACAGGGCTTTTGGCTTTTTACTTCCGACTTCCTGTTTTTAATATATTGGTTTTTTAACATGATTTTTTCTATATTATCTTTAGATATATAAGGTTTTTTTATTTTTTATTTTACTTAAATCCATCGCCTCAATCAAAAGCTAGCAAACCCCTACAGTATCTATTTCAATTAAAAAACATAAATCATAATTAAAAGCTATCCATAAAAGCCGTTTTGATCGGAGGCTTTATATTGTCAAGCTTCGTATGTAAGGGCATCTGTAGTGTATGAAAATAGAGGATCTTAAGCCACCTTAAGGTCAACCTTATACATTACAGGGGTGACCTTAAGAAGGCTATAAGCAAAAAAGACTTAAGGCTGGTCCTTAAGCTAAAGACCTGGCCATAAGCATTAAAATACAATTTTTCTTTATCTGCCGAGTGGGACCGTCTTAAGACCCCTTGGGTTATATACACTATAGAGTCAGCCTTAAGGTTTAGATGTGACCCACCTTAAGGCCCCTTGGGTTATATACACTATGGATGCCCTAAGAGCTGCCTACTCCGATGCAAGCACCTCGATTCGTGTGAGAGCTTAGATGGTTACGAAGGCCCGCTCGTTTGGGCTTGGATTTCTGGCTTCCAGCTTATTTTTTATTATTTGTAAATTTCGTCTTATTCTGATTTCGGATTTTTTTGAACTTTTTTCCTATTCTTTTTTCCCGTATTCGTTTGCATTATACATGTTAGGCTAACCTATTTTTCTATTTTTAACTTTTTAATTTAATTATGTCAAATAAGCTATCATCAGCTACAGTATAATTTTAGTCAGCTACAGTAAAAATACAACCATAAGCCACAGATAATAAGTCCAACTGAACACACTATTATTAATTAGAGGTCGTTATATGTATAAGCACTTGTAATACACCGATGCCGCCTCAAGCAGCGATGCTATGTACAAGATTAACTAACACATGTTAGGTCTAGGTTTTCTTTAGGATCTCCTAGGTTAGATCTAGCGGGGTTCATTTCTAGTTCGGGTTCTTGAGAGTTAGCGAGAGGGAGAGAGGGGTACTAACCATCTGTGGTCTTGGCTGCGGGTGCAGAGGCGTCCGCCATGGAGTCGGTGGAGTCGGGAGTCGGCGTTGGTGAAGTCCGGTGCCGGCGCTGTCCAGGGGCGGCGTGGCAGTGGTGCTTCCCGTCACTGGCTGCGCCCCCTCGCTAGATCGGATTAGGGTTTTCGGTGGGGTTGCGCTGGCTCCGTTCAACCTCGTAAAAAGAGCCGCCGGCCCCCACCCTTATATATGGCGCAGTGTGACAGGGGCCCACCAACCATTAGGGTTGGGCGCCCCCGATCAGGGCGCGAGCTCAAGGCCCGGTAGGCCGTTGGGCCTACCGGGGTGGAGATCATCCTAACATTCTCCCCCTTGATCTCAACTTATATTCTGAACTCTATACTTATCACTCATTGTTTTTCTCATTCCTTCACAGATCAGTGCATAGAGCGTGCCTCATCGTCACAGTCCTATGCCATTAGATTCAACAGCCACAATGTACTTCTCTGTTTTTGAAATGAACTCTCAACTGGGCCCTTATTGTCCAGGAATCATAGGCTTTCCCGTAAACCCATGCCGGCTAAATGTTCTCTGAACACATTGGGTGGTAAGCCTTTTGTGAGCGGATCCGCGAGCATCTTTTCTGTCCTTATATGCTCAAGACTGATTATATGATCCCGGACTTTATCTTTCACAACATAATACTTTATGTCAATGTGTTTGGCAGCACCACTTGACTTATTGTTGTGAGCATAACATACTGCTGGTTCATTATCGCAGTATAACTTTAGTGGCTTATGTATGTCATCTACCACTTTCAACCCGGGTATGAATTTCTTTAGCCAATTCACCTGCCCCGTGGCCTCATAACATGCTACAAACTCGGCATACATTGTGGATGATGTAGTGACGGTTTGTTTTGAGCTTTTCCACGATATAGCTCCTCCTGCGAGAGTGAATACATATCCGGATGTCGACTTTCTATCATCTCCCGCATAATCAGAATCTGTATACCCCACTATATGGAGTGAATCTGATCTTCTGTATGTCATCATGAGGCCTTTTGTTCCTTGCAAATAACGCAAGACTTTCTTTACTAATTTCCAATGTTCTATTCCAGGATTGCTCTGGAATCTGCCAAGTAACCCGGTGACAAACGCTAAGTCAGGGCGCGTACACACTTGAGCATACTGTAAGCTTCCGACAGCTGAAGCATATGGAACCGCTTTCATTTGATCGATCTCATATTGGTTCCTGGGGCATTGAAATTCCCCATATCTGTCGCCCTTGACTATAGGAGCAGGTGAAGGCTTACAATTTTGCATACTATATTTCTTTAGAACCTTTTCTAAGTATGCCTTTTGAGATAAACCTAAAACCCCCTTAGTTCTATCTCGGTGAATCTCTATTCCCAGAACGAACGAAGCTTCACCAAGATCCTTCATATCAAAATTCGAGGACAAGAACTTCTTGGTCTCTTGTAATAGGCTAACATCACTACTAGCAAGTAAGATGTCATCCACATACAGGATTAGGAAAATGTATTTCCCATTCTTAAACTTTGCATACACGCAATTGTCCTCTACATTCTCCTTAAACCCAAAACTTCTTATTGTACTATCAAATTTCAAGTACCACTGCCTTGATGCTTGTTTTAATCCGTAAATGGATTTCTTCAGGCGGCATCCCATACGTTCTTTTCCTTCCACAACAAAACCTTTCGGTTGTGCCATGTAAACATTTTCCTCCAAATCCCCATTTAGGAACGCCGTCTTTACATCCATCTGATGTAATTCTAAATCATAATGAGCTACAAGTGCCATTATTATTCTAAAAGAATCTTTACACGAGACTGGAGAAAATGTCTCATTGTAGTCTATGCCTTCTCTTTGCGTAAAGCCCTTTGCCACAAGTCGCGCTTTAAATCTTTCTATATTCCCTCTAGAGTCATGTTTTGTTTTGTAGACCCATTTGCAGCCTACTGTCTTGGCTCCTTTAGGAATAGTTTCTAAGTCCCAAACACCGTTGGTGCTCATTGACTTCATTTCATCCTGCATAGCTTCAAGCCACTTAGATGAATGAGCGCTTCTCATGGCTTCTTCAAAAGAGGTGGGATCACCCTCCATTTCAAATTCCTCAGTTTCATAGACTTCGTAATCATTAGGGATAGCTGATCTTCTGGCTCTTTGAGACCTTCTGAGTCCCTCGCCAGTTGACGCTTGTTCTGTGTGAGGCTGTTGTTGTTCTTCCTCTTGGGTGACAATGGGTTCTATGGGATCCTGAAGGACAGGTTCCTCATGTTCACTCATCGTCCCCACAGGAGAACTGACAACAGGTGCTGTCACTACAGTGTCTGACACTGTTGGTGTAGCAACAACAGGTAGCGTGAAAAATGGTTCCTGAACCATCGGAGTTGGCACATGTACCCGCTTTTCCTCTAGGTTAATTTCTCGCGCTACTCTGCTCCCCCTGATCATCTCATCCTCCAAGAAGACAGCATGTCTTGTTTCTACAAACTTCGTATGTCTGTCAGGACAATAGAAGCGATAACCCTTCGATTTTTCTGGATAGCCAATAAAATGGCAGCTGACTGTCTTGGGATCTAGCTTCCCTATGTTTGGGTTAAAAACTTTAGCCTCAGCAGGACAACCCCACACACGTAAATAGTTAAGTGAGGGTTCTCTTCCCGTCCACAACTCATACGGTGTTTTGGGTACCGACTTGCTTGGTACTCGATTAAGAATATGAATGGCGGTTTTTAACGCCTCCATCCATAAACTTATCGGTAGCGTGGAGTAACTTATCATACTTCTCACCATGTCCATTAAGGTACGGTTGCGTCTTTCAGCCACTCCATTCTGCTGAGGTTCGCCCGGTGTAGAGTACTGGGCAACTATGCCATTTTCCTGTAAGAACCTTGCAAAAGGTCCAGGAACTTGGCCATACGGGGTGTGCCGACCGTAGTACTCCCCCCCCACGGTCGGATCTTACTATCTTAATTTTTAAATTGTGCTGATTTTCTACTTCAGCCTTAAATATCTTAAATTTATCCAATGCTTCTGATCTTTCTTTAATTGGATAAATGTAGCCATAACGCGAATAGTCATCTGTGAATGTTATAAATGAATCATAACCATCCACACTTATCACAGGAAATGGACCACAGATATCTGTGTGAATTATTTCTAAAATTCCTGCGCTTCGTTTGGCGTCTTTCTTTATTTTCTTAACATATTTTCCTTTTATGCAATCAATACATTGTTCTAAATCTGAAAATTCTAATGGCGGAAGAAGTGTTTTCTTAATCAATCGTTCTATTCTCCCCCTCGAAATATGGCCTAAACGACAATGCCATAATTTCGACGATGCATCATGATTTATCTTCCGCTTTTTTCTTTCATTCATAGACGAAGAGGTATTCTCATTCTCAATGGTTACATGATTCACATTCTCAGAAAGTGATAATAAATAAAGCTTGTCTTGTCGGAAGGCAAGACCAACACATTTATTATTAAACACAAGTCTGCATTTGCCATCACCAAAATGGCAATCATAACCATCATCATCTAATTTCGACACACTTATTAAGTTTCTGCGCAAAGAGGGTACATAAAGAACGTCTGAAAGCCTAAGTACAAAACCATCATGAAATTCTAAAGAGAGATCTCCAATGGCCTCGACTTCGGCTTCAATTCCATTCGCAACTTTAATTGTTCTTTCTCCTCTTTGTAGGGTCCTCCTCGTATGGAATCCCTGTAATGAATTGGCAACATGAACAGTTGCACCTGAGTCAATCCACCAAGTAGATTTTTCATAACTTAAATACAAGGATTCATCTATTAATGTAATGACATCCTTACCATTCTTCAACAGATGCTTCAGGAACTCTGGGCAATCCCTCTGATAGTGCCCCGCCTTCTTCTTACAAAATTTACAGGTGTCTTTGTCTACTGTAAATTGGTTGGGCTTATGAAACTGGGGAACCTTTCCCTGTGACTTAGAAGAGGAGCTACTATCCCACTGAGGTTTCCCTTGTGGTTTGGCATTAAAGTTCTTTCTTTTGTTGTTCTTCACAAGGTTTGCAAAGTCACCCTGTGAGGTTTTAAGCCTCTCCTCTTCTTGCACACACATTGCAATGAGCTTTTCTATATCCCATTTGTCGGGCTGCATGTTGTAATTAACAACAAAAGTGTCAAATTCTTTTGGCAGAGAAGCAAAAATCAAATGAATTAGAAACTCATCCTTGAGCCCCATATCCATGGAATTTAGCTTAGCTGCCGTAGTGCTCATCTTTAATATGTGTTCTCTTATTCCACCACTAGAGTATCTCTCATTCACTAGTTTCTTAATCAGCGTGCTTGCTGTAGCCTTTGAAGACCCAGTAAACTGATTCTTCACTTTCTGTAGATACTCTGTGGCAGTGTCACAGTCTGGGATGGATCCCCTTATTGGATCTGCAATGGTGGCCTTAGCCACCATCAGGCACTTGCGATTCGAGATGTCCCATTTCTTTTTCTCAAGATCATATTTCATTCTGACTTCTGCATGATCACGCTTTCGGGCAGTGAAATCAGCATCAGTCTCATTTTCTGCCCTCACCGGGTCCTCTGGCTCAGTAGGACACGGAGAGGTGAGGGCTAAGTCATTCTCGGACAGCGCAAGTGCCAAATCATACTTTTCTCGCCAGACCCGATAATTGTTCCCATCAAGTGCCGGGATGTGCGAGATGTATGCCATTGGGTTGAGTCCTGAAACAGTATCAGAAAAATGAGGAAACATAATAACATAACAATTGCATGCCTTGATTTAACGTTGGTCAAAATTAAAACATGCAAAATTCTTGTACATTAATTCTACATCACCGTTGGGCAGAAGATAGAATTAATGCATAAATTCATAAACAAATCAATTTATAATATTGCTATCATCAACTTTGGTCAGAAAAATAGCAAATTATAAACATGAACTGTAAATAAAAGTGACCATTCCTCTAATTTTAATTTTCCCGTTGGTTCTAATTAAAATTAGAGAAAAACTTAAAATTTCTGTTCTCCAACATTAACTTTTGCAGCGGAAACATCCGTAATTATTCTAAAATTAATTCTTATTCAGAAGCATTAATACTGTACATATTTAATCTCTGGAAAAATAACACGTTGGTGCAAAATTTACAGAGATTTTAAATCAAATTTCTATCAAATTCATCAAAGAAAAATGCTTCTGAAACTCATTAAAACCAATTTTCGGGATTTTACTGTGCAAACCGGCCATTTGGCCCGGCCTGCACAACCGCGGCCCACGGTGGCCTGCCCGCGCGCGGCCTCAGCGGCCCGCTCGGCCTGCCCCCTCGCGGCCTTGGCGGCCTCTCGGCCGGCTCCCTCGCGCAGCCTCGCGCGCGGACGCGCTCGCGCCCGCGGCCTGCCCGCACACCCGGCCGAACGCGCGCACGCGCGCGCACGCGCCGTTCTCCTCGCGCCCAGGCCGCAACCTGGGCCTGGGCCGCGAAAGCGCCTCCCCGCCTGGGCCGAATCTCGCCCGCGTGCTCTCGGCGCTGTCTCAGCCGTCGGATGCGATCCGACGGCTGCGCGACGATCTCGCCCGATCAAAACGCGCCGCGCGGACGCCCCCCGAAACCCTAATCATTCGGCCTCCCCTCTCTCACCCTCGCACCCGAGAGCGACCGCGAAGCGGCGGCGGCGGCGACTTCGTCCACGCCGCCGGAGAGGAAGAAAGGAGCCGGCGCCGCCGCGGGCCCTCTCGCCGGCGTGCGCGCTCCCCTGGGAGGGAGCGCGCCGCCGTCGAGCGGCTCCGTGTCGGTGCCCTTCCGAGCGCGCACGCTCGGGTCTGACGCCGGCGCCGACGGTGGCTAGAACATGGAGCGCCGGCGAGCCCAAGGCTCGGCCGATCCCCCAACGCCAGCGACGACGACGGCGGCTCCGGTAAGTACCCGGTTTCTTTTCTAGGGTTAGGGTTCGGGTAGGGTTAGGGTTCTTCTTTCCCCCTTTTTCTTTCTTTTCTTTTCCCCATCTCAGATCTACGCCTAGAGGCTCTGATACCATTGTTAGGTCTAGGTTTTCTTTAGGATCTCCTAGGTTAGATCTAGCGGGGTTCATTTCTAGTTCGGGTTCTTGAGAGTTAGCGAGAGGGAGAGAGGGGTACTAACCATCTGTGGTCTTGGCTGCGGGTGCAGAGGCGTCCGCCATGGAGTCGGTGGAGTCGGGAGTCGGCGTTGGTGAAGTCCGGTGCCGGCGCTGTCCAGGGGCGGCGTGGCAGTGGTGCTTCCCGTCACTGGCTGCGCCCCCTCGCTAGATCGGATTAGGGTTTTCGGTGGGGTTGCGCTGGCTCCGTTCAACCTCGTAAAAAGAGCCGCCGGCCCCCACCCTTATATATGGCGCAGTGTGACAGGGGCCCACCAACCATTAGGGTTGGGCGCCCCCGATCAGGGCGCGAGCTCAAGGCCCGGTAGGCCGTTGGGCCTACCGGGGTGGAGATCATCCTAACAACACATCGACTGTCATATGTGGCAAGAACAGGTAGTTTCTTTTGCTAACTACCCCTCCATGATATTGCATCCGAAAAATAGAACCAGTACAAGACTACTAGTTACTAATGATGATTTATTTAGAAAACCTAGTTACTAATGATGCCTACAGTGGTGTACTGGTGTTTGTACGGTGATCTTTACTTTAATCTACGGTCTTCTTGTACGTGTACCACCGGGCGATGAGCAGGTAAACGCCGAAGTTGCCGACGCAGAGCATGGCGAGTAGCCAGAAGAAGTTATCGAGGTGGGCGCGGTTGATGTCGTCGGGGATCCAGCCGGGCCGCCCGCCGTGAGCCGTCGCGCGCGCCACCACGGCCACGAGCGCCGAGCTGGCGTAGCTGCCCAGCGCGAACGACGTGTTGGAAAGCCCCGAGCAGAGGCTCCGCATGGCGTCAGGCGCCTGGTCGTAGAAGAACTCCAGCTGCCCGATGTACGTGAACACCTCCGACGCGCCCACCACCACGTACTGCGGGACCTGCCAGAATATCGACAACGGCAGGTAGCTCCCGTCTCCGCCGGTGTTGGAGTCATACATGCCGTGGCGCGCGATGACCTGCCGCCTCGCGACCTCGAGCGTGCCAGCCATGAGCATGGCGACAGTGAGGATGACAAGCCCCACACCCATGCGGGCCAGCTGCGTGAACCCGCGCTCATGGCCGGTGAGGCGGCGTGCAAGCGGGACAACAGCGCGGTCGTAGAGTGGCACCCAGAGCATGACGCTGAGTGTGTCGAAGACGGAGACCACGGCGGCGGGGACACTGAAGCGGCCGACACGGGGGTCCAGCGTGTTGCCCTGGAGGATGAAGGTGGTAGTTATCTGGGTGTACGCCGCCGAGAAAATGATGCCGCTTGCCCACACCGGCAGCAGCCGGAGCACGCACTTGAGCTCCTCCACCTGCGTCACCGTGCACAGCTGCCACGGACTCGGCCGCGCCTTGTCGTCCGCAGTCTCCACGGCCGCCTTGTCCAAGAATCTGATTACCAACCAGCCGGGTGCAATAGGTTAATTTAATGTGGTGATTTCATTGTGCCATGCATGCATATGTCATCTCAAAGGCTCGTTAATTACTGGAACCATGTAGTATAATTCGAGTTCAGACTTCAGAGATAGCTTTGCGTAATATAAGAATTTTGCGGAAAATTTTCACGCGGCGCCCTGGATGCATGTGCTGAATAATTGTGATCCGTAATTTCAGTAAAAGATGCCATGACTATTGACTAATGCAAGCTAGCGTCCAAACAGTCTTGAGTGGAATCTGCAAATTTCTGTAGCAGACGTACGGCAGCTAAAATGGTCTCCGTCTGAAAGCCAAGGAATCAAAAGGGAAAACGATGTGAAATGCACGGTCCCTAGGCGTGGAAAAGGCCGAGGGATCTTCCACACACAATGCTGCGCAAACTTTTGCCCTCCCCCCCTAAGCATGCTATATTTGCCTTCCCGTGTCAGCTTGTCGTCCTCGCATGTATCTGGCCTTGTTTATGCACTGCCCTTCATTAGCAATAAAATGGCTCATGCACATATGAAGCTGCCAATGCAAAACATTTGCTTGGTTGAGGCAAAGAAACTCCAGCAAACCAAACGAGAGAGGAAGAGAGATCTACGCTGCTTCATTTGGAGTTTGAAGGTGGTGTAGTTACAAAAGTTACAGATCAGCCTACGAGCATCAAGAATAGGTAATTTTTGTGCACTTGCAGTACATTTGTAGCAATACAATTAGCATGTAATTAGCTGCGGAGTAGGTTGTTAGTGTGAAATAGTATCAGTAAAAGAAGGGTCGAGTACTAGCAGCTTCATTCATGATGTCCTGTAAAATCATGTTATTTAGGTTGTTTGAAGATTATTAGTGATATAGTATGCCATTTGATTAGGGAGCACATGACCTTGTCGTGATATGGTCAGTAGCATGCGCATGTGAATGTAAATTTGTTTAGCTAGTTAAGAAGGTTGTTTCTTTAGAAGCAGCAGATGTAATTGGTGCTAAAGTATGGATAGTTTCAACAAATGTAGTTTGTGAAAATACTATTGCACCTTAATAAGCAAGAGTACATAAAATATCAAATATGTGTGGCATTTAATACTTAGTGTATGTGTAAGCAAAGCAAGCTAAGAGTTGCATCATGTCCAAAAAGAAGTTGAATCGTAGGATTAAATATTACGGTATTTTAGTAAACAATCGGTAAACTAAAGTAATTCAGTAAAATAATTATTTGCATGATACTTGTTATGTATTAATTGTGTTTCGTATGCGCCAATTTTAGATACACCATGTCAGACATTTAAGATCTGTTTGTGTTCTATGGGGATCGCCTCGTACGCGACGGACCATGCGGGGCGGTCCTATCCGATTATGACCGGACCGTGATCCCAGCGCCGGGTCTGAAGGACATGGGCCTGTCGGAGCTACAGAGGTGCATGCATTGCATATTTGATCGCGCTGTTGCAAGGTTGAAGCTACGCATTGAGGCGGTGTATGCCTCGACACTGGGTGCTGCAGGGGGCACCTTTTGGCAACTTGTGAAGGTGACAAGTGACGCCTCGTAGGACAATTACATGGAGGTGTTGTGCAAACCAATCGCTGCAATATACACAATGCCGATGGTGTTTGCTTAGTTTGTGGAGAGGACGGAATCATCCAGCATGGGTGGTTCTGGTGGAGCTCCTATTGATGAAGTGCTAGGATTGGGCTCCAGTGCTGATGTAGATGTTGGGGTTGGAGCAGAAGTCGGCGAGCAAGCCGACAATGGAGACTTGTGAAGGAATGTCGCGGGTTTTGAGCTGAACGAAGGTCTTGGAGCATATGTACGGCACATACGAGGAGGCCTACGACCTAGGCCAAGAATGCTCCATCAAATTGCAGAAGTCAATCCTGGCACATACATTAACAAACAAGAGCGGGCGCATCATGCTAGGAGGCCTAATTGCTTTGTTCTTTGTAGAGTCTTCTAGGCCTTTCGCTAGACCATCGAAGGATTCAAGCACTGTCGTCCCGTGCTGACAATGGACGGCACCTTTCTCTACGCCAAGTCAAGGATAAGATTCTCACCGTGGTCATAACCGATGCGAATGACCAATTACTCCCTATGGCCTACGTACTTGTGGAGAATGAGAACATGGATAGTTGGTTGTGGTTCAAGGCCAATGTGAAGCAAGCGGTTGTTCAGGACCGGCCAAATGTTTGTGTCATCTCAGACCACGATGCTGGGTTGCTATCCGCATTGAGCATGATACAGAATGGGACGAAGCTGCATTGCAGTGGAACAATGTTAGGAGCCATTGGTGCATAAAGCATCTCGTGGCTAACTTCCACACAAGGTTTCGAAGTAAGGAACTGATAAAGCTGTTCAAGAAGTTGTGTATGCAAAACCAAAGGCGGAAGTTCGAGGCCGGGTGGAGACGGCTCGATGAGGAGACTATGAAGCATGTAAGCCATTCTAATGCAAGCTAAGGAGAACCGTAGGAGGCTCCACGAGAGAATTGCAGAGTTCACGCAGTGGGTTCACTCCGATCCCATGCCCCTAACTTGGAGGAATGATCTCTCCTCCACAACTTCGGTGGTGTAAGATATGGAATAATGACGAGCAACATGTTAGAAATGTACAACGAGGTCCTGAAGGGTGTCCGATCCTTACCGATCACCACCACTGTCGAGAAGATCTGGAACCGTACCGTCAGGTACTTTGTTAATAGAGCTAGGATGGCGAATAAGCATCTCAAGGAAGGCAAACAATTTTCCAAAGTGATGCAAGCATTATGGATAAGAAGATCGAAAAGACTCGTTCCCACAATGCTTGGCCCTCGTCTGGGATCACGAAGAAATTCGAGATCCATATGAGGACGAAGTATATCATTGGTCAAACTAGAGGAGATCAAAAGCAAGTCTGCACGCTCGACGACGAAGCATCTTGCACGTGCAATAAGCCGTAACTTGTTTTTTCTACGTGAATGGATGACTGCATTGTGCAATACATTTCATTGTGGTCACAAATAAATTTATTTACACAAACATATAATTGAGTACCAAAGACGCACCTCAAAACTTGGTAAATAGCTACCAGAGGAAATTAGTGAAATGCAACTCCCACATTCCAAGTCACATGAAATGATGAAACCCTAGTTTTTGAAATGTAACATTTTTGAAATGTACGTCCAAATTTCTGAGACGTGAACCCTCAATTTTTGAGACAATTTTAGACCATATAAATTTTTGCAAAAATGCACAAGCAACTGCACTGCGTAAGGAGTTTTCAATACATATTTCAAAATATTTTGACCTTCTTTTCTATATTACAAATTTGTGCAAATAATACACATAAATAAATTACAAAGCAAAATTCTCAACGTTTCAAATTAGGAAATAATTATATAAACAAGTAAGCTGTGTTGCAAGGCTCCACTGAGAAATTGTAAATTTTTCAACCTCATTTCGTATATCGAAAATTTAAAAGAATTCGAATATATTTTTCAAAAAAAAAGTGTACTAGCCAGCTGACAGGCGTGAATCCGCGCCCCGCCACTGTAGATCCGGCATGGCGTTTTTTGGGGCCCTGACCACAGTTCTCGGGTGGGCCCAGCCGATCACGCGCATGAGCCAGGGGAACGGAGAAGCCACGGCCCATGACTGCTGGTCCACGCCTCCCCACCGCGGAAATGCCACGTGCCGCCCTCTGGTGGCTCCATGATCGGGAGGAGGCTATAAACGCAAAATACACCGATAGGAGGCCAATTGTGCAAAAAAGTTGCTATAAGGGGCCAGAAGTAAAAAAAAGCTGTTATGTTTAGCTTTTAATAGTTTTTATCTTCTCAATAATTACTATTTATTAAATTAATAAACAAAAAAAAGACCGAAACACACCGTGCATGACCTCAACGGCACGTCGGCACCCCAGAGACATGATAGATGTGTTCTGTAATTTTGTCCACGACATTTGTCGCGATCTACAGGGGCATAATATAAATCTACAGAACCAAGATTCCCTATATTTTTCACTATGAGATAATATTGACAAAAAAGCTACACATAAATATTTCCATTGTTATTACACGTTTGCTGTGGGTGATGTCACACAGTACCTGGTGTAAAATAGGTCTGGTGACCGAGGAGAGTAGACTAGCCACGGGGCTACCTTGACTGAGGTAAACCATAATACCACAAACTAGTGATCACTGACGTGGTTCAACTTTTAAGAATTGGGACACGATTACATTCCGTCCGTACATCCAATAAACTCTCTGCACGTACATACAATTTCGGTATCATGATAAATCCACCAACATTAATATTTTCTTTTTCATCCTATCAGCTCAACTATGCTACCCATACAGACAATCGTCGCTCTCCTCATTGTTACTTCAACTGCCTAGGCCCCGATCAACTCGGCTTCGGCTTCTGGCTTATTTTTTATTATTTATAAATTTCGTCTTTTTCTGAACTTTTGACTTTTTGTTGAGTTTTTTTGCCGGTTCTTTTTTTTCCCGTATTTGTTTGTATTATACGTAATGGGCTAACATATTTTTTATAATTAAATTAACATATTTTTTATAATTAAATTTTTTTAAATTTAATTATGCTAAATAAGCCTCTGTCAGCTACAGTGCTTTTTTCAGCCAGCTACAGTGTTTTCAGCCATAAGCCACGAGCTTTTCAGCCGAACCGATCACCACCTTAGACTCTGAATACAGTTTATGATTAAATATCAATTTAGAAGCAATCAAAATGGTATAGTTTGAAAAACAAATCGGTTTACATTTCATAAGCAAATCATATAAACTTCAGAGCAAAAATAAAACATGTAATTGAGCAAATCACTATAACTGCAATATGAACAACTATGGAGTGGTTTCGTTTTATAAAAATGGAATCTAGGCATTCCGCGCTCTGATTCTAAAAACAAGAGGAAAATCAGTCCATATGTGAGAGCAAACCACAGTAAATATAGGAGTAAATCTATATAAAATTTGAAAGCAATTGAAAGGATACAATTGAAAAGGCAAACAAAGATGTAAGAAAATTCAAGATATTTCAAAAGCAAATGTAGTGCAAATTTGGGAATAAATCAAACAAAACTGGATAGCAATTCAAGATAATTTCCCAAGCAAAATCAAAACATTTCAAGGAATAATTTAAGTCACCAGCCTACCTATGCCTCATCGGTGGCATACTGGCATTGCCAATGCTTCTTGGTGACACAAATCATATGCGAGGCGGCATTGCAATAGCTCAGTTCGCTGTTGGGTTAGCACAAACCGAGCTCGTCTAGATGTCAGATCACTCCATTTTACTATCGCTTTGCCCAGGCCCTCACCTCACGTGCTCATCACCACCACTCGACTCACCATGCAGTGCAGCCCATCAATGGAGCTCCTTGATGAGAGAGAGAGAGAGAGAGAGAGAGAGAGAGAGAGAGAGAGAGAGAGAGAGAGAGAGAGAGAGAGAGGATGCATGCAGTAGGGCTCGAACCAGACCATGCCAGTGCAGTGGCGACTGGCGAGGACCAATGGGTGAAATCAAGGATGCATTCGGTAATGGAAACAAGAGAGAAAAAGAAGAACTCACTCTAGCACCTAAGACTGATGACCCTCCTTGCTCAAAAAAGAGCACGTAAGACTGATATTTTTGGGATACATATAGCCTAGCTATTGATATCTATAAGAATATTTAGGTGGGGGACACGAAAATAGTATAGATAAATTTATCTTAAAATACTTTCAGAATGGATATCTATATGAATATTCATGCAAGACACGTAAAAAATATATACAGAGACAAGGTCGAAAATAATGGATATCTATAATATTATAATTTTAAATAATTTTTATAAATATATTGCAATGGAAAAAAAGGTCGAAATTGTGGGGTAACAGTGACAAGGTGGGTAAGGCTACTTACCTAAACTGGTCGGTGTGCGCGAGCCGGCGGCTCCCCTGTATCGCGGACATGCCACCATCGGCGTCACACTCGTACAGCAGCGCTGCGTCGGACGGCGTCTCCGCGTCGAACTTCCTGACCGCGGCGACCACCACCTGCGCGATCCTGGTGAGCGGGCTGCCGCCCGGCGGCTGGTGCCGCCGGTACGCGCCTGTTCCGGCCAGGAACAACACGACAGCCAGTACGCTGAACAGCGCCGGGATGCCGTACCCCAGCCCCCACCCGTCGCTGGACTGCACCCACACCAGCACGGTGCCGCCGACGAGCGAGCCCACGCTGACGGAGAGGTAGAACCAGTTGAAGAAGGAGCTCTGCCGGCTGCGCTCCTCCTCGTCGGACTCGTCGAACTGGTCCGCGCCGAACGACGACATGACCGGCTGCAGCGCGCCACCCAGCGCCACCAGGTACAGCCCCGCATAGAACACCTTGCTCCCCAGCGCCGCCGCCGCGCTCGCCGTCACCACTCCATATCCCTGCAGTTCAAAACATGGTAATAAGATCAAGGAGAGCTTTATCCAAGACGGGGCGCGCACGTCTTGTTGTTCTTGCCGGGGTGCTTGATGATGTGTTTGTGGACGTACCACGACGGAGATGAGCAAGAAGAGCGTGATGGTCCAGTATCTGCCCAGGAAGGCGTCGGCGAGGAAGGCGGCAAAGAGCGGCGTGATGGAACCAGTGCCTTGCCAGTTGGTGACGTTGTTCGCCGCCGCCTTGCTGCCCTCGTGAAGCTGGTCCTTGAGGTAGTTCACCAGGTTCGTCGACAGGCCGAAGTAGGCGGTGTACAGCAAGCAGGTGTTCACTGTTCATGGAGCAACATGATCACGCAAGCATGAAGAGGCCAACGCATGAACCATACATGCCACAGTGGGAAACAAAAAAGGCCTGCATTAGTAATGATCATATCGATGCTTGGAGAATTATAAGCTGTGATTGGGCGTGTGCTAATTACAGAGGAGAAAAACGCAGGCCCATAAATTCCGGCGATCCTTCTTGGACGTCCGGCGGTCGGTGTCGCCGTGCCGGCCATTTGATTCTACAGCTTCCATGTGCTTCAACAGTTGAGGAGATCCTGAAAATTTACACATGTGCAGAGATTACGCTGGCGCTCCTCCTCAACATCGATAAATAAAACCATTTCAGAGACACAGCACTGCTATTTTTGTTTTTTTTGTTGATGCTTCCGATATCTGTATGTGTGTCCTGTATCACGACCTATGGAAGTTGAGAATAGACAAAGGCTTCAAGATACATACTTTTGCCTAGGACCGATCGGTAATGCTCTGTTGTTTGCTCTTTGCTGCTTCACACCCTACGTTCTCGATATGTTCGCCCTTTTTCTCTTAGCCACGCGTTTTTTATTTGGCTGCTCTGCCTCTGCATATGGTGCCACACTGCCACTTGAGCGGTTGAGCTACTTGAGTGTGAGTGTACTGATGCTAACGTTGAATGTCGACTGAACATGGACAGCAGGTCCACCGGTATTATACTGTCACGCACCGTAATCTCAAGGAAAAGCTAGGCTGCCAAACGAGTGGCTGGGTCTTCTTTTTAGCTTTTTTTTTAGTAGCTAACTTTTAAATTGAATGTCCTTTTAAGACGAGGTTTATAAGTTAATTGTATTACACACTATAACGACTTCATTTATATTGGTCAAAACCGCACACGAGTTTATGTTACTCTGTACTCTCTTACAAATAGCCCAAAAATCATAAGACACGATAAAAAATCATAAACCGAAGTAAAAAAAGAACAGGCCCGTAACGTGGACTAATGTGTTTCTAGTTACCTTACCTGTAATAGACAAATTGGACGGTACAAATATTAGGTCCAATGCAAAAACGGCTTTTGCTAATAGTTTTCTACTGTTGCCGTTAACTTTTGGCTAAAATGGATGTCGTAACGGTTGTTAGTTTTTAGCTGAGACATTCAATTAAAGAAAAATGGTGAGAAAAAATAAAAAAAATTGTCATGTCTTCACGTACAATACAAAAGAAAAGAAAGAAAAGTTATGTTAAAAATCAACATATTCAAAATAATTTTTGGTTCTAACTAAAAATTAAAAGCCACAAGCTATCTCAATGACTCGGTATGTGACTACACTAAACATGGTTGTGTGCAACTGCCCATGACACACTGGTCGGGAAACTGAACTTTTTTGTACGAATAACCTATTTTTAATCAAAATGACAAAAATATACTCGTGGCAATATTTTTTTACACAAATAGGATCCAGTCGCCCAACGGGGGAGCAACTAGAGCCAATCGCCCAACAGCCAGGCGACACGCGGGCAATCCGCCGACCGTTGGGCGAATAATTATTGTCGCTCGAGTGTTGGGCAACTGGAGCTCTAATCGCCCAACGGGCGAGCGACTGGGGGGAGTTAAAAGGCTGAGCGCTCGGCTGCCGCCACTCACACACACAGAAGAAGCGTTCGGTTGAAGAAGAAAAGAGAGGAGAAAAAGAGAGGAAGGGGAGAAAGAGAGGAGAGGGAGAGAGGAGGAGAGGAGAGGAAGAAGGGGGAGTAGGAGGAGAGGAAGGAGGGGGAGAAAGGAGGAGTGGGAGGAGAGAAAAGTAAGAATCAAATTCAGATATTTTGTTTATTTGCAATATTGTATTTGCAGTATATTTGCGACATGACTGCACGGTCCAGCTTTCCACAGCGACATGACCGCACGGCCTAGCTTTCCTTAGTGACATGACATGACGGCGGGGTCTGACTGGGGACAGCCTCGTACATCGCCAGGCCAGCTTTGGGCAGTGACATGACCACATGGTCTAGGTTTCCACAACGATATGACAGCATGGGCCAGCTTTCCTCAGTGCCATGACATGACAGTGCAGCTTTTCGGAGTGACATGACAGCGCAGCCCAGCTTTGCGTAGTGAGAAGACCGAACACGCCAGCTTTGCGTAGCGACATGACTGCACGGGCCAGTTTTTCACAGCAACATGACCTCACGGGTCAGCTTTCCTCAGTGACATGACATGACGGTGTAGCTTTTCACAGTGACATGACGGCACAGCCCTGCTTTGCGCAGTTAGAAGACCAAACGCGCCAGCTTTGCGCAGCGACATGACCGCACGTGCCAGCTTTCTGCAGCGACAAGACTTCATAGCCCAGCTTTACCACCTTTGCACACTTGGTAGCTTTGCGCAGTGCCAGGACCACATAGGGACATTCATGTACCGACAGGGCAACAAGAGACACTATAAAATGAGGTTGTGGAGATTTATCAAAGAACACTTCACAACCAAATCTCACACTACACTGCGCTTCCTTCACCGCACTGGAATGGACAAAAGGCAGAAGAAGCAATAGGACAAGATGATGAAGCAATAGGAGGAGACCCGCGACCTAGCACGGTTAGCTGCCGCCCACGATGAGAAAATAAGGGCTGCTGCGGCCCGGGCAGAATAAGCCTAGCGTGCTACGATGTTAGCTCCCTGCAATGACGCGCCCCATAGCAACAGACCCACCCGAGGGGAAGACGCCCCCTTGTTGGTGCCGGAACACATGCAAGTTCTTCAAGTCTAAGTACTGCCTCAGCCTAGGTATGCATTACTGGGGTTGCGCAAACTACTCCAGTGACTACCTCGACCGCTGTCTAGACACCGCAGCCTATCAGCAGTCGGTAAGGACCAGGTGCACCATTTTTCCCTACCTTTATCCTTCACAGCATGCACTCCCCTGTATTCACAGTCCCCAGAACCCCTATGTGGCTACTACAAATGGATCGATTTTAAGATCCACCTAGAGAACCAGTGGGCCCTCGACTTCGAGGAGTGAAATGTCGTAAGGTCATCGGAGATCCGGAGGAGGAGCGCCGTAAGAATGAGCAAACCCTACGTATACAACGCGAGACGAAAGCTTGTCTCGAGGCGTGCACGCGTAGGAAGCGGGAGGCTCGCGAGAGGGAGTGCAAGAGAAAGAGGGAAATAGTGACCAAAGCAAAAGAGGTCGTCGAGGAGTTCAACGCCGAGATGGCAAGGGAAAATGGCACCGGTCCACACAGTAGGCCGTACGAGCAGTTAGGTGGGTTAGTCACACATGATACCATATGTTATGCATGCAATAAAAAAAAGTACGCGGCATATTATTATGAAGTCTATTTAAATTTAGACAAGCTTATTTTCTCGTCTTTTCGCATTCAATTATTCACATAGCAAGTCATCCAACAATATTAACATACCAGTTTTTCTCCGTATATGAATTCCCAGTAACATCACAATATCATTTACTATCGTCCTTACCGATCGTTCTAAGGTCAATCGTACTTAAAAAAATTTTCACCAATTTTTTTACGCACCTACAACATACAATGACCATGAACTTTTGTTACTAATTTAGCATATTATTTTCCAGTTATAATCTACAAAATTCGTAAAATGTACAAAATTCATGGGGGCCATTGTGCAGTTGCCCTCTGGGTGGGCGACTCTATAGCAGTCGCCCCTTGGCTAGGCGACTAGTTTCAGTCGCCCAATGGTTGAGCGACTAGAGCTGTGTCGTCTGGCCGTTTGGTGACTGGAACCTATTTGTGTAAAAAAATATTACCGTAGGTATATTTTTATAATTTTGAATAAAAAATAGATTATTCGTATAAAAAACTCTCGGGAAACTAGGGGCCCACATGAGAGGGATGATGCAGTATTTTAATAACACGAATGCATGGTCTTTCTCTCACGGCGTTAGCTAGGCTTTGGATGCCCTCCCAGTGGATGGTGGTCAGGTCACTATCGATGTGTACTATCACAATTCGCAGAGTGCTCTCTATCTGACTACAATTCCCGCCCTACTTTAGTGCATGCTGGAACCATGCTACCCATCATTAGGTCACGTATCAACGATTTCTTTCTTCTTTTTTTTTTTGCAATGAACATATGTACGATAGTAATTGTGCAGGCGGGCGGCATGGTGAGCAGCCGGCGGCACATGCACTTGACCAGCGGTTGGTTGTCGTCGTGCGAACCGCGGCGCGGCGCCAATCTGCTTGGTGCGATTCACCTGCGGACCGGTTTGGTTTGTGCACGTCACGGGAAACGGTGAGCAAGTGGCCGCACGCGCAAGGCACAACCGCACAAAACTGTGGTTCCGAGTGGGCTGCTAATGTGCGGGGTTGATGCAGCTTTCATGTACGTTACGCGTCAGACAAACGGGCCAGGCGGCTGACCTGATTACACGACACGGCGCGACGCGACGCGACACAGGTTATGAGGGTGAAAAGGCTGCGTGTACCTGTGCTTAAATGGATCATGCATGCATGCGGATCGATGCGATGCGTTCTGTCACTAAATTTTAGGCTCACTTGAGGTTATGAGTATGTTCTTTTCGACTGCGGCTTATGATTTTTGACTGGATTTTTTGAATTTTAGCTATTTACGGTACAGATTACGGAGAGACAGATACTCACTTGCGATTTTGGCTTGTACAAATGTTGGGCTTTTAACGTGTAGATCGTTTAACCTGTAGACTCTGTCTTGAGAAAATACTCTGTTTAAAAGTTAGGTACTGTAGTAAAAGCCAAAAGCCGACAGCTTTTGACTTAAAGAACAGGTCCTATATCTAATGGTACGATGTCAATTGCCTATAATGCTTACCATGTAATGATGTGAAGAAGAAAAAACACGAGTATAGAGAATTAATCCGTCTCTCATATAATAGTTGACTGTAACATAAGAAACAGATATATTGTGTCATAGAGAGATAATCTATTATAGGAGTTGTCTATAGTACTACTTATAAAATAACATAGAGGTGCTCCCTCCGTCTAATTTTATAAGACGTATTTTCTTTTGGCACATAGACCAAGGAGATAATAAAAATGGCTAGATTAGCCCTAATTATTATTACTAAGTACTATATTTAATATATGCATGTAGAGAATAGCAAATAAAATTGTATATTTATTAAAAGTATAAAGAGAATATTATACTAATTTTGTATTAGAATATAAAATACACCATATATTTATAGACTACTTTCTATAAATTTGAATGAATAAAGTATTATAGATAATAGTTATCCGTACTATCTTGATAGGGAACAGACAGAGGTGGATATGCCCTTTTCATTTGACTACAGACATTGATCAATCATGGGGCAGGAATGACGAGCAATAATTTGGGGGCATGGACCAAACTCGTAGCCGCCAGTGGCTCAAATGTTCGCTCGATAGTGCTGCTGCTTTTCCAATTTCCATGATAATGCTTTGCCTCCATGCTTTTACCACTTTAGTCTAGTATGATAGATGTGCATGCGTGCTCCCAATTCGCCAAAGTTTTAGCACTAAATTGTACTTCGGGTCCACCTCATGAAACAGTAGCAGAAAATGAACGTGTCACCTTTTGCCAAACACCATGTTCAAGGCTCCCTCCGTATAAAATTTCATAACTATCGTACGTATTTTACATTCTAATATAAAATAAGCGTACTGTTTTATCTATGCTCCTAATAAATATATAGGTTTACTTTGTATTTCCTCTATAGCTATTTTTAATATCTTTTTTGATATACCGACGCCCATACGGGAAAACTGCGCGAACCTCTGGTTGTGGCCAGTGATGCGGCACGCGAGTGGGACGACGGCGCGGTTGTAGAGCGGCACCCAGAGCATGACGCTGAGGGTGTCAAAGATGGAGAGCACGGCGACGGGGACCTGAAGTGGCCGATATGGGGGGTCCAACGTGTCGCCCTAGAGGATGAAGGTGGTCGTCACCTGGCATGGGCGGATCCAGTTCAATTCATGGGTATTCAATCGAATACCCAAAAATTTTGGCAAAAAACCATTATATACAAGATATAATACATATGTATACTAGTAGTTGGGTTAAATTCGTTCTGTTCACACCCAGTTAGCCCAAATTGATGCCAGATTCTTTTGGCCCATTTCCCCTCTCATTAACACTGGCTCAGACCCACTGTCATCCAATTGAGAGACCGTGTCTCACTTAGTCTCTCCTCTCTTCATCTAGCATTTGATCGTCTCTCCATCTCTCGGCACTCAGCTAGCACCTAGCAGCGATGGGTGTTCGTGCCCCTAGTTCTGGTCTTCTAGAGGTGGCGTAGGTGGCAAGGGGGCTGGAGGCTGCGCAAGTGGCAGGAGCGCTGGAGGCCGAAGTGGCCACCGGCCAAGTAGGCACTACCACACTACAGGCCTGCAGCACTGGGGCAGGTTCGTCCTCTCCGACCAGGCGACCCCCATGCTATAGAATCTAGATGCGTAAATGGTAGATCTGCTATGCTTGTGTGCTCCTAGAGTTTGTAGTTTTGTATTTCTGAGTTAAGTGGATGATAGATCCGTGAATGATTGAATAGATGTTGATTTAACATATGTTTCTTCTTTGTTTCACTTTTGGTACTTAGATCTTGTTTAGATGTGGTGGATTACTGGATTTGGCCCTTAAATTAGTGGTTATGCCTTATGAATTGAAATCCATGTTTTCAACATCTATATGCCAAGTATTTCATAGGTGTGAGCTACTGAGCTTCATGTCATGCCTTTATCTAAGCACTTTGCTGTGAATATGTGAAATGAAATCCTTAGTAACAGACAAATTATTGCTTATAAATTATTGAAATACATATTCTTCACCTCTTACCTATGATTCTATGAACAAATAGCAAGTATTTCACAAGTGTGAACAAATGGTTTCAAGTCGATTTTCACTATCCTAATGTGAATAGTAAATATAGATAGTTTCAGAAGGAATAATAGGGGCTAAGTGGAATTGCATATTAGTGGAACGTATCAATTTAGGTGACGGAATTAGTTTGCTGGATTATGATCCTTAATGTCATTATAAGATGACGTCAGGCACATTAAAATGGACCCGGAAATTCAAAAGTGGAAAGGATATGAAATGGACTTGTTAGGCCCGCGCATCGTAAAATTCCTCCGATGCAACATTAAACGATTCCTCAGAAGAAACAGGTTCCACCGTGCACGACGCGACTAACCTCAACGTCACCCGGAACGTGACAGGCGCAATCTTTGTATTTTTGCCCATCATATTTGTCGTGAAAATATTATAAAGTCAAAAAACCAGGACGGCCGAGCTTTTACTAGGAGATAATTCTGAGAAAGAAAACTACGTGCCTATTTAGAAGTTGAAATTTCATAATAAACAGTTTAAATTATGCAAAAAAAAATGAACAGGACTACATGGTCAGACAATTACACCCAAATATCCCAAGATTGCACTTACTGTGGCTGATGTCACAAAACATATGGTGTTAAAGTTATTATGTATAGTCATCCGAGTAGAGTAGACTAACCATAATATGGCACTAACTTGGTTCACATTTTTTAGAACTTCACATTTCTTTTCAAAAAGCTGCACTGAACGGAAAGGAGGAAAGGGATAGTGCTTGGATCCATCCAGATCTCATCCAATGGTTCATATTGGCTAGTCAGCAAAGTAACACTTTATTTTTTACGTGAAATTAACACTTTATTTCGACCAGCAAATTAACACACATGGATGAGAGCACAGACACTCACCTAAACTGGCTGGTGTGCGCGAGCCGGCGGCTCCCCTGTATCTGTATCAAGGACATGCCATCGCCGGCTATCTTCGTCCTTAACTGCTCTCTCACAGGCAGTTGGTCAAAACCGGGCGATCCTTCTTCGATGTCCGGCGATCGGTGTCGCCGTGCCGGCCACTTGATTCTACCGCTGGCTTCCGGCTTATTTTTTACTATTTATAAGTTTCGTTTTTCTGAACTTTTAGCTTTTTAAAACTTTTTTGCCAGTTCTTTTTCCCTGTATTCGTTTGCGTTGTCCGTGATGAGCTAGTATATTTTTTCTATTTTTAAATTTTTTAAATTTAATTATGCCAAATAAGCCACCTTCAGCTACACTGAAATTTTAGCCGCTACAGTGCAATTTCAGCCATAAGCCATAGCTTTTCAGCCCAACCGAGCGGGCTCCTTCTCAACATCATCAGCAAACGAAACCATTTTAGAACAGCAACACCCGAAGATGAAAACAGGGAACTCATCAATGCCTTTGGATATGCTTCAGAATTTTGTTATTGAAGAACCACATATATGTTGGAAATACACCTAGAAATCACACACTCGATTTGCCCGTGGACATACACTACACGCAAAAACGATGAATAGTAGAGTATTTTTTTCCCGACGTGAACTCAACTTGCGTCGTTTTCCACTTTTCTCTGTTATTCATCTCAACCCTTAACGAATGGATTACAACGATATAAATAGACACTCTATGATTCGGTTTTATTGGCCATAACTCCACGACTTGCGCATACCGCGTACTACCCGAAAGACTCGGCAACTCATTTATTCAGCCATTACTTGGATGCCCAGCCTTGACTATAGCTTCTCAACTACACTCTTTCGACCACGGCTTCCAAGTACTCTTCCAAGTACGACCGAATCACTTGATAGCTATAGTACGTACAACTGTTATAGTAACTTACGACTACTACAATACTTACGACTACGGCTGCTACAATTACGGTTTCGACCACGCCTTCGACTGCAGCTTCGATCACGCATTCGACAGCAGCTTCGACCACACTCAACACAATTAGCATGAGTCAAGATTAGTTCTAAAAATTTCCCCTTAATCTTGACTTATTAAACCTCACAAGACGAAGTTCGATCACCTGATGCATCTCCAAGAAGTTTTGCCTTCTTCTGGCTGACCATACCACCGGTAACACAACATGCCAGCGTCTTTCACATCTTCACCGTTGGTGACACACCTTGCCAATGACTTCAACCTCTTCCTCATCTCCAATTGACTTTTGTCGATGACATAACTTGACGGTGATGGAGACTCTCATAAGAGCGTACACAGAACTCAATACACACATGCATCATGCACTGACTCACTTATGTGCGTGACCATGACACGACTATGCACACGTACGTAATACACCTCCTACGTGCATGACCAAATAAAATGACACATGCAATGCTCCTATTGTGCCATATATACAAATGACTCAAAATACGATCTTGCACTAATACTAGTACACAGACTCAACTACAAGTAACACAACACTACGACGATGCCACCGCCATTTTAGACATCGCCGTATTCGCGACACTTTACACCACGATGCCACTGATGGTGGAAGATCGTCGTTCGCCCTTGACGCTGTTCGCGCCTTGCAGCCCACCTGTGCCGCTCATCGTCGCCACACCATGGTGATCACGTCACTGCCATCGGTGTGCACATCACGTGTGGTTCTGGCACACCGCGCTGGCCTTGCTGTGGGCGCACGGACCTTCATTACCATGCTCCTGAGCGCATGGTGCTACAGCCGACTCATCGCCAACACCTATGCACCTCTGCCGGACGCGCACCGTTGCGCACACCATCACACCGACCAGCGAGTCATCGCTAGGCAGCTTCTCCTTGCACCTCGCTCTGATACTAAATGTTGGAAATACACCTAGGAATCACACACTCGATTTGCCCGCGGGCGCACACTACATGGGGTAGATGATGAGCAGTAGAGTATTTTTTCTGATACGAACTCAACTTGCGTCATTTTTCACTTTTATATGTTATTCATCTTAACCCTTAACAAACTGATTACAACGATGTAAATAGACACTCTGTGATCTGATTTTACCGGCCACAACTCCATGACTTGCGCATTACCTGAAAGACTCGACCAACTCATTACTCGGACGCCCAGCCTCAACCACGGCTTCTCGACTACACTCCTCTAACCACAGCTTCCGAGTACTCTTCCGAGTACGACCAAATCACTCGGTAGCTACAGCACGCATGGCTGCTACAGTAACTTACGATTGTTACGGTACTCTTGGCTGTTATAGTACTTATGAGTCCGGCCGTTATGACTATGGTCACGCTTGCTGTTTCAACCACGTCTCGACTGCAGCTTCGATCACGTCTCGACTGCAGTTTCGACCATGTCTTTGACTACAATTTCGACCACACTCAACATAATTAGTATGAATCAATATTAATTTCAATAATATATGTATATATATTCCCTGTCCGTGTCACAGATATATAAAATTCCAGTTAAGAGATTGAATGAAGAAACAGACCTTGGACCGATCGATAATGCTCGATTGCTCTTTCTTTCTTTCTTTCCTTCTTTCTTTGCACCTTCACCCTACGTTCTTGATATTTTTGCGCTGTACTTCCTTAGCCACGCATTTGGCTAGCTGCCCTGCATAAGTGCATACAGTGGCACACTAGGCACTAGCTAATAGCTATACTAGAGAGACTTGGGAGTGGGACTGATGCTAGCTAGTGTGCAGCTAATGGTGACTGAACAGGACAGCAGGACGATCGATCAGGATGGTAATGGCACACACTGTAGGGAAAAGGTGCATGTACACCGGTCAACCTCCAGCAGAAGAACTGTATATTAGGAGGAGAAAGCTATGTGCGTGATCGCGCAGGAGGCACGGCCCTTGCGGCAGAAACAGGATCAGCTAAGGAGCGTACGCCGTAATTGGTCCAAAATATTTTCCGATTGGTATGAACGTCCACCATGATGTGTTTCTACTCTGGCCTTACCTGTAACAGACAAATTGGAACGGCACGAACGATAATTTCTTAGGAATGAGGAATCAACGGTACCTCAACGATTTCATTAGTCAGAATATAATGAGAAGCACAGTGGCATGAGAACGATTTAAAATCACATGCATGGTTCGGCCAATGATCTAGGTTTTGGATGGGCTCGATCGATCCTAGTGCTTGGAGACGTCGACCCATGCTTCTATGTCACAATTCACAGGTAGTGCTAGCTCCTTGTCCGGTTACTATCTCCATGCTACCTTAAAGATGAGGCTTTAGCCGAAATAGCAAATTTTAAAGTGTGATTAGCAAACTTGACATCTTTGTAGCCGTAATTGTAAAAATGGTGATCGTGACCGTATGGTTTAGCCCACATAAACCCCAACACGTGTCGGTCCGTGACTAATGCCGTATGGTGACCGTGCAGTGGATAGCGTTACTTTTGTAATTACGGCTATAAAGATATCATATTTGCTAATCACACTTTAAAATTTGTCATTTCGACCAAAAAAAAACTCACTTAAAGACATCCTTTGTTGTATTCATGCTATCTATTATTAAAGAGTTCTGTTCGACCACCTGACGACGATGGATATGCCTTGTTTTTTTAGTACTACCGACCGATGATGGGAATGCCCGCTGGTGACTCGTATGTTCACTCAAGATCAAGAGTGCTGCTTTTCCATGCCGTTGTTGGTCTCCATGCACCTTACTCAGCAAATTAAATTTCCTTTCTAGTATAAATTATAATCTTGGATGTCCACTCCACCTCGTGTAGCTGCAGTAGCAAGCCTAACAGAAAATGTTCATCTTTGCACGTTTGATCCTAAAGGTGTTGTCATTCCCAAAAACTAACTTATAAAATAAGAGACTCTCTTACTTTTAAGTTAGTTACTTTGCCCTTCTATAGCTACTGTGAGACTATTCCAGCAATCTCCCATTCACACATATTAGTGTCCTTCAACCGTTCACCATCCTCTTCATCTTACACCAATGGTCTCACAGAGTCACAATCTATTGGTCATTCACACGCTAGTGTTCATTAGGTGGTGTTACTCAACCGTTTACCATCTTCTTCACTATACACCGACGGTTCTCAGAGTTATAACCCATCGGGTATTCACACACTAGTTACATTGCGTAGTGCCCGTAAGTTGTTCGCCGTCCCTTTCACCACCTACAGTCTCTCAGAGTCGCAATTCATCGTGCGTTCACACACTAATGTCTATCATGCCAATGATATTAGGATTAGACTACTTGTTGGATCCTAAGGGTCTTCTCATCTTTAAAAACTAGTTTATAAGGTAAAGATCTCTCTTGATTTTAAGTTAGACCTCTTGTTCTTCTACAACAAATATAAGACTATTCCAAACATTATTGCTCAAGAACTAGTATTGGTTTCAGTTTCAATCTTTGTACGATCAGAAAAGAAAACGATATGGCTGTTATATTCAGCCATATACGGCCCAATTAACCAGTGGCGGCAATGGCGCACTAGCCCTTTCGCAGGGTGGTTCGATTTGTGCAGTTAGCCAGCCCACTGCGTTCGAATCGTATTACTAGTAGGCGCGAGCCGACGGCCGAAAAGAAACAATGGCTGCGCCTTGTCAACACGGCCCACCCTGATTCTTTTCTCTTTTGAGACGGCCCAACCTGATACTGATTGAAAATGGTTTGATTTTCTTGAGAGAGAGAGAGAGAGAGGGCAGATTCCCTTCCAAACTGCGGTCAATTTTGGACTAGCTGAAGGTTTGACGCAGTAGCAATCTGCCCTTGTGAACTGCTTCTGTGTGCCGGTGTGCGTCTCTCTCTCACGGCGCGCGCGGTTAACGTCTCGCTCATTTTGATTTGAACTTTTAACTTATTTTTTATTATTTATAAATTTTGTTTTTTCTAAATTTTAATTTTTTGAGCTTTTTTTCCCGGTTCTTTTTACCATATTCATTTGCGTTGTCTGTAATGAGCTAACATATTTTTTCTATTTTTAATTTTTTTAAATTTAATTACGCCAAATAAACCGCCTTCAACTGTAATACAATTTCAGTTAGCTACAGTGCAATTTCAATCATAAGCCACTATTTTTCAACCCAACCAAATATAGTTGTAGTTGTGGTTGGATTAATCGCTGGTGCCAATACGTGGATACATACCGTTGGATCGTTCCGATTAATCCGCTAACGAGCAGGATGCCCCGGCCTAGCTATGTGCCGTGTTGTTCGTTAAATGTCACCAGGTTTCGGTGATGCGCGCAACACGTACACAATCTTCGCGACGAGCGTACATGCGAATGCGATGATAGGAAGATGGCCCTGCTGATGTTCCGGCCTTGACAGTTGCGGTGTTGCCTCGCTGGACTGGCGGAGCTACAGGGTGGTCCCTGTGGGCCGCGGACCACCCTGCGTTCGGATAATGAGGCCTTCATGTATTTGATCGTAATGCAAAAATTTGTTGAATCACAGCTACATTTTACCTCCCGCTAAATCATTTAATTTGCTCTATATGTGTCAAGCTAATGACACGCAACTTGGGAATCTAGATGTACAGTAAAATCGTTGGCTAGCTTGGCATCTAGATGTACAATAAAATCGATGACTAGCTTGGCATGTTCATATTGAACGACAGTTGATGGTTTTTAGCTAAAATAAATAGTAATGACTAAAAAAAGCTTTTAGTGGGAGGATACGAGTGGTGGGGAAAATAAAAAAGAGATGCGTGTGCGAGACAGGAGCGAGAAGAGTGAGATAGTGATATGTCTGTGTCCCATAACTTATTTTCAGGATGAGAGAAATAGAGAAATTATTTTAGAAAGTTAAATATTTATATTACCTTCTTTCTTCTGTGAACAGAAGTCGGTGTAAACGGTCTCGTAAATTTGCCGAGGTAGGTATTTGTTGTCTTAGCTTGCGTTTGCTCCAAATGCGGCTTTCAGGAAGTTACCCATGCAAGCAAACTCTCCTGATCTACTCCTTTATAAAATGTATTTTTTAAATAGCCTTGTCCATAAATATAGAATGTATTTAATGTTCTAATATAAAATTAATGTGATGTTCTCTTTATATCCTGACAAGAAGAAGAAGTAGTGACGTACTGTTCTTCAACTACTATGGTTATGTAATATTTCAATTCTATGTTAAGAAAGATATATTCGTCTATTTTATGAAGTTCGTATGTCCTTTTTCCCTTAATTGCATTTCGTAATTCATATACTTGTGTACCGACATGTTAAATTTATAGCGGTTAAATAAATTTTAGACAATGGACCACCATAATTACAAATCTTGGCTACACCAGGGTCTAAGCTTTCTAGAAACTACTCCAACTGAACCAGGCATGAGTACGTGTTCAGCATGGGAAAAATGGAGACTACAGGTAAACCTTGCTGACATGAGAGAGAAAGCAAATCTTGCTTACCCATCCACTTGTGAAGGTAACTGCCAATCCACATGTGTTGTCAAAACAGAGATATGTTTGGAACACATCGATTTTATATGAAACGGTTCACTTCTCTAAATTTTAGGGTTTATTTTTTAGTATACGGTTGATATCTTTTGACTGTATTTTTTGATACGACGAGAGATGATAGAGATATCAACAAAATATAAGTTTAAAAAGCTATTTTAAAAAATGACTTTGAAAAGCCACTTTGTTTGTTTTGAAAAATATCGAAAAGCCGAATCCAAAAGCCAAAAGGAACATGAACTTGCATATGTCGTTAGTGACTGGAAATACACTTTTAACGCTAGAGTTAGCCAAATTGTAGCATATTAAAAATTACGTTCATAATCTATCCAACGTTAACCTTAGACCAAAATTAACGAGCGGGGTTTGAAATGAGACATACAAACAGCAGCACCATCGCATTTGGAAGCGGCCGCCGACGCCTGCATCCAAAATACCCCCCTTCCTTCCTTCCTTCCTTCCTCCTCACCCACACCTCGAGCCTTCCATCCTCGTCCCATACGGCCACACCACGCTGCTGCTGCTGCTGCCACCATCGTCTCGTCCAGGTAGCCGCCCTATCAATCACCATCTCTCCTTCGCTTTCCCTTCCCCCAACCACTCCAACGTCGCACGAACCAATCCAATCCAATCTCATTCTCTTTTACCCTCCAATTTGACGCGCCCCAGTTCCAATCTTATCCCCGAAACCAGGTAAAAAAATCCACGGGGGATTGAGTAAGGGAGGCTGCGGCGGCGCTGGGATCCCCAGATTCAAGCGGCCGGCGCGTCGGAAGGATTCGATCGCGTGATGCGCGGATCCAGGTGAGGGCGGGGGTGGCGAGCCATGCCGGGCGTCGGCGTGAAGATCTACAGCGTCTTCTTCAAGTTCCTCCTCCGCCACCGCCTCCAGTCGCTCGCTGCGGCCGCGGAGGGCGGCGGTGACGCGGCCGCGTTCGGGGTGTCCTGCCGCTCGGACGAGGCCACGGCGCCGGCCAACCCGGCCTTCTCCGCGGCCGACGGTGTCGCCTCCAAGGACCTCCACATCGACCCCAACTCCTCCCTTTCCGTCCGCATCTTCCTCCCCACGCCGCCGCCCCACCCGCACCTCCTCCACCCGCGCCGCGCCAGCCATCCCGGCGGCAGCGCCGCCGGAGCGCTCTACAGGGGGTACCTCCCGCACGCCGTCTCGTCCCCGCGCGCCGCGGCCTCTGCGAGGCGCAAGCTGCCCATCGTCGTGCAGTTCCACGGCGGGGGGTTCGTGTCCGGGAGCAGCAGCTCCGCGGCCAACGACGCCTTCTGCAGGAGGGTGGCCAAGCTCTGCGACGCCATCGTTGTCGCCGTGGGCTACAGGCTCGCGCCTGAGAGCCGGTACCCTGCAGCGTTTGATGACGGGGTCAGGGTGCTCAGGTGGATCGCCAAGCAGGCGAATCTCTCTATGATGAGCAAGGTTGGGGGCGGGGTGGACACGTTCGGTGCGTCCACCGTCGAGCCGTGGATCGCCGCACATGGTGATCCTTCAAGGTAAAATTACTTCGATCCTCTCATTTATAGTTGCATTGCTTGGTGCTAAACTTTAGTAAATGGGGTGGGAACATAACACTGCACTGCTAAATTACCAACGAGTGGGCAAGTCAAAGAATTTAGCAACAATGACGTGATTTTTTCAAATCCCATTTCTTCAATGAAAGTTGTAGTTTTTATTCACGAGCATTCTGCAGGGAATTGTATATGAAAATGCATTAAGTCCTGAAAATGATAAACCTTGCAATTTATGAAACATATAACATTCTGGAACAGATTAGGACAGAACAGGCCCCGCTTGGCTCTCGTTCTGGTTTGGCGGAAAGGTGAAAAGCACTTCAAGTTTATTCTCGGACTTTGCTCAAGAAGATTACAAAGCTAAAGCAGTTGAAGCTGGTTATACTGAGATGGCTGTTTTTCCACTATTGCCCTAGTTTAGTGAACATGTTGCATGAAGAGATAGTTTATTTGATCCGTTATTGGTTCATGGTAGTAATATGAAGGTGGCAATTTCTGCATGAGTTGCCATTTCTTGGTAGCAGGTTTAAAATGCGTGAGAATGTCAATTGAGAAAGGTTTAATATTTAGCAGCTGATAATTAGGCTCGCTGAACATGTGATATGTAGTTTATGTTCTATCACACCATCTGCATGTCCCTTAGCTGCTCACAACAGTCACAATGTTAGTTCCACATGGAAAAGAGACACCTTCAAAATTTCCGAGTACTAGTTGAAGTTCACTAGGACTACATTCTCCACATGCTGTTGACATTTTTAAGACATCAATGCCATTTTAAGATTAAGATTTGCTTGACGCTTGGGCGCTTGGCATGTGCATAGACCTTTTCTTTGTGAAATTGTCTAGTGCACATCTTTTTGGTAAAGTTATATTCGTTTGGAAGATACACATTGAGTAGATATCTGCTAATGTTGTCACCACAATCCAGTAGCTTTGAACACTAGTGAAGGTATGCATTTTCATATAACCAGTTCTGGAATTTTTTATTGGCCATTATTTAATTACTTAACTTTGTTAAAACTCAGCTTTCGGTAGAATATGGAGAAATTACTATTCTTGTTGCCCCTTTGTGACTTTTCTCTCTCTCTCTTAAGTGATGATGGCATGTACATATTGATGTACCATCTTCATCTCAACCTCTGTTGCTTGATATTGACCTACCTGAGTGTAGACCCCTCAAAAATTCAGTTCAACTTTAAATAAAAAAAAACTCGACCAGCGGGGGAAGAAACCCTCTGGGCATTATGCTTAAGAAGAAGATCCTCTCACGCAGATCGAGAAAATCCCCGAACCCTTGCCCCACCCTGACACAGCGGCATCAGCCTATGTGAGAGCGACCAATGGGAGCCCAATGCTCAACCCGCGACCAACGACCTAGACCAGTCTTTAGACCTGTGCTTTGGCTTATGGGGCAAGCGAGGGGATTTTTTCCCCCAGCCTGAAATTCGCTCCCACTGGGAGTCGAACCCAGGACCTGGGGGGTGCTACTAGAGCGTTCTACCGCTAGGCTAGAGGCCCGTTCGCTCAACTTTAAATAGAATAAGTGAATCTTCACTAGCATCAACAATTAGTCTACCTAAGAGTATGGCTTTGTTCTTTTTTCAACTTTTGGCTTTTCTACAGTAACTAGCTTTTAAACGAAATGTTTTTTCAAGATGGAGTCTACTAGTTAATTATAGTACATACTGTACGACTTTATTTATATTGACAAAAACCGCATGTGAGTTTCTGTTACTCTGTAATCTCTCGTATGAACAGCTTAAAAGCCACAAGCCGCAGCGAAAAACTATAAGCCTCAACCAAAAAGAACAGACCCATCTAGTCATTTATTGTAGTTTCATTTGTGCTAACTGTTGCGCATTGGTATTTCTGGAGTTTGACCAGATCATCTGTCTTTTCCTTGGAGCAGATGTGTCCTACTTGGTGTAAGCTGTGGTGCCAATATTGCTGCTTTTGTCACTCGGAAGGCGGTGGAAGATGGAAAGCTATTTGATCCAGTCAAGGTTGTAGCACAGGTTCTGATGTACCCCTTCTTCATAGGGAGTGTTCCAACGCACTCGGAAATAAGGCTTGCAAACTCATACTTCTATGACAAGTCCACATGTATACTTGCTTGGAGATTATTTTTATCAAGTAAAGAGTTCAGCCTGGACCATCCTGCAGCCAACCCCCTCGCGCCTGGCAGAGGAGGCCCACCACTGAAATGCATGCCCCCGACCTTGACAGTCATTGCGGAACACGACTGGATGAGGGATCGAGCGATTGCTTACTCAGAGGAACTCCGCAAGGTAAATGTGGATGCACCAGTCCTCGACTACAAGGATACAGTTCATGAGTTTGCAACCCTCGATGTGTTCCTCAAGACGCCACAAGCCCAGGCTTGTGCCGAGGACATTGCCATATGGATGAAGAAATACATATCCCTCAGAGGACACGAGTTCTCGTATTAGCTGTAGCAAAGATCAGCATTGTGGAATAGATTCTTACGGGAAAGCATCAATGTATTCTTTTTTACCTGGCGATGGGAGGCACTGCAAATTAAAGGAGAGGAATCAGTTAGCTTACTGTGAGTACCGATCACTTTTCCCCTTTATTGATGATCTTTTTGAACGAATGTAGTGTGCAAATTGTAGACTGAACTCAAAAGACGATGCTCTTCCCCCTGTAGAGCTCAATTCTTTCATTCCTTTTGTACCCTTTGTGTAATATTTGTTGGGGCTTGAAATCACCATTTTTGAGAAAAGAAGTACCATTCTCTATAATCCACTTACCAAGGATTGATGTACTATCGCTTGTCAATCATTTATATCCTGCAATTTCATATGGTGTGTCTTCGCTATTTTCCACCTGATTTACTTTTTACATATAACGTTTTGTTTGTGATTTTGATATTATTCACAGGCTTTCTTATGCAAATTGCAGATCGATGTTTAAATATAAGTTATCTTTGTGTGCTTGTTACGCGTTTCCTTCAAAGTATCCAGTTTGACATACTTCATGCTTGCACCAACAGCTCAGGATCAAGTTTCTTATATTTTTCTAGCTTATTGTTCAATCCTCATTTATGTTCTCTTGGGACACGTATGATCTTTCAGCAATGACACTTAAGGGACTGAACAATATTTATTAAATAACCCTTTTGTTAAAAATATTATAAAAAACTTCCGTTGTTACTTATTTCTAAAATGAGGGTTAAAAATATTTTAAAAATAATCTTCGCTGTAACTTATTTCCAAAATGACCTTTGCTCGCCACGCTATCCTTAATGAAGTGGCAAATATACATTACCACACCACGAATAAGTCTAAACTTATTTCCAAAAAACAAAAAACACACGCCACTTGGCAAAGAGCATTTTTATTATTTAACCCCTTTTTCAATTTATTTTTATTAATAATCTTCGCTCAACTTATTTCTAAATCTGATTCTTTAGGTCACGCTAACACCCTATGGCGTGGCAAACTACATTACCACACTATAGGATAAATCTAGCTATGAGCTAAAAAAAGACCTTTTTTGCCACGTCGTTGATCGTGGCAAAGCAAAACAACACTGTCATGCCAGTCGGCATGGAGTGATAGGATTTGATCACGCCATAGTGATTAGCATGTCAATGATATTTGATTACACCATGACCAACGGCATGGAAAAAAAAGTTAAATTTAGAAATAAATTGAGTGATGAGTCATCAATAGAAATGAATTTTAAAAAAGTTAAAATAAAATTTTCCTTGGCAAAGGAGGACCGCTGGCATGGCAGCCTTTGCCATGCCCATAGGGCATGGCAAATGTTGTTTTGATCATATCTTCATCGGTCATTTGTAAAAATAAGAATAAGTTAGTCGGGAAGTTATTTTTAAAATATTAATAAATAAAGGGTCAAATGATAAAAAAAATTCCGAATGGAAGTTTAGGTCCCTCTTATTTTCCTCGTCTTTCCAACTAATGATAGATAATTAAAAAACAAATAATAGACACCAGCACGTTCAAAAAACTAGCAGTTACCGGAAAAATCGTTGGATACTGGGATAAAAAAACTTGCTGAGATTACATAAGTGTAAATTTAGATTTATAACTGCATAATACATTTTCTAGTTTAGTTTAGGTATTTATTGTGTTAGATTATCTATTGTATAAAGTAGGTACACATCAATTATTTTTCTCCCATATTTTCTTTACCTTTTCCGGTTTTTCTAGGGGTTTTGCCGGTTTTTCAGTTTTCCTAGCGGGTTTTTGGTTTTCATGGGTATTTCCGGTTTTTGACTGGTTATCGGAACGGTTATCGGTTTCCAACCGTCCAAATTCAAATTTCAAATTACAAAATTCGCTCAGATTTTTTCCTGAGATTTCCGATAACCAGTAGGGTTGCCGTTGCCTGACGCCGGCTGAGATTAGCCCTGGTTGGATACAAGCATTACACTACATAAAGCCTGAGAGGAGGTTAATGTTAGGAAATGATTGCTTTGAGATATCTTGGCACAGCGAACTCATTCCCGTTGTGCTAAGAGGTTGAACAAACTGATGATGATCAGAACTCAACATTAAGCATTCTCTCTCTCACACAGAAAAAAGGGGAAAACTCAACACTAATGAAACCTTCATGGGTTAAATGATCTTTCACAAACTGTTCTTTGTTCTGCTCTGAATAAAAGGCTGTAGTGATGTTCTGCTCTGATATCAATCTACACGATCCCACCTTGAAGAGCACAAATCAACACCAAGGCAAGAGCAAGGTAGCTAAATCCAGTCCAGGATACAAGTTGTCATGATCCCACCTTGAAGAACACAAATCAACACCAAGGCAAGAGCAATGTAGCTAAATCCAATCCAGGATACAAGTATTCGGTGGTACCAATGGGGAGAATTGGAATCAAGGATTGGGGAAAGCACTAGATGGGGAAGAAGTAAGAGATTGGGGGAACTCAGAGAATAAGAATTAGGGGAAGGGAAGCAGCAGGGTGGAAGGAGCCAAGGCAACGCTTGCTATTCTGTTCTTTGATGATTTTCCTTGTTGCTGATGTCCATGCCTCTTGTACTGCACCATGTCTCCACCTTGGGCCTTTGACCAAGACAGCCACATGACCAAGGCTTGGGCCATAGTCAGTCCGTGACAACCGGGCTCTATCCCCCTGATCACCTCCTCTTTTTAGTTGTTGTCGGGGTCGAGTGAGTAAGAGGGTTCCAAAAGAGTTCAAAAAAAAAAAAAAGAGGGTTCCAAAAGTAATTTCTAGATTTCTTTAGTTCATTTTGTGTATTTTTTTTATAGATCAAGTCATTCTGTTTTTTCTTCGACAAGTTACCAACTCACCTAAACAACGACAATATGGTGGCGATCGGTTCGGCTGAAAAGCTCATGGCTTATGGCTGAAAACACTGTAGCTGGCTGAAAAAGCACTGTAGCTGACAGAGGCTTATTTAGCATAATTAAATTTAAAAATATTTAAAAATATAAAAAATATGTTAGCCCATTACGTATAATACAAATAAATACGGGAAAAAAGAACCGGCAAAAAAGCTCAACAAAAAGTCAAAAGTTCAGAAAAAGACGAAACTTATGAATAGTGAAAAATAAGCCAGAAGCCCGAAGCCGAAGCCGAGTTGATCAGGGCATACCTACACCAAAAATCAACATCATGTCGAGTTGGTTTTAAATAAATTTATTTGGTTTTCTTCTGACGAACAACATCGCTATCGAGACATAAAATCTAGACATCTATGGAGACCCTTGACAATTTACTTTTTGCTTATGTGATTGTTGATAATCATGTTGAAGTCACAAGAACCGGAGTTTTGGGCAAGGAAGATAAATAATTTTGGCACGTTCATTGATTCAAGGACTCGATGGTCACCAGATATCTTCAATATAAAAGTTGAGTGGATGGGAGCAGTGGCGGATCTAGGAAATAATATTGGAGGGGCTGAAGTACCTTCAGCTCGACCTCAGCCCCTTCTACATTATACATCTATGGCTAAAAATTTAGGGAGACTCCAGGGGGCTCCAAGGGTCCGGTAACGGTAGCGGGGCTCGAGCCCCCCGCCCCGCTGCTGGATGGGAGGATTTTCTATAAAAAAAAAGAGGAACCGACCGAAATACATTAGTTTAAACTGATACTTACTCTAAATACAATAACTACACGCGCCAATGATTTCGAAAATATCCAACGTTGTAACATGTAAACCATCATCGAAGTATTTCTTTCGGGCTGGTAGAAACTTTTGTAGAAAAATGGCCGTAAGCACCGTTACCGGCGCTACGTCTCGCTCCGCAGCGGCCCAGCCCATCGTACGTGTAGCCTCCAGCCTCCCTCCAATCATCAGCAGGCAATGCCAATGCTCACTGGACTTTCATCGAAAAGAAAAGGGAAGATAGATAGAAGACTACAGCGGAATGGAGTCCAAATGCCTACACTGAAGAAAAGAAAAGTTCAGTACGCACAAAGGAACAACCAACCGGCCGGCCGGGGACAATGGTGCATGTCCCGGCCGGCCCAGAGCTGGCCAGCTAGCGAATCCCCACGACCGTCTAATCGGTACGTACCGTAGCAGCTTCGGGCGGTATTTCAGAAGCGCTGGATTCTTCTCGGCCGGATGGTCCAAATATATAGCCCTTAACCATGCACGTCGATTCAACACAGTAGCGGAGCCAGGATTTGATTACGCTATAAGTTCAGTAGTGAAATGATCTAGGCTATGCAGGTTAGACCACAAAAATATTATCTAGATTGAACTGAATTTACCTGAGCTATACACTAAATATATTTTTTTCACACCCTAAACTACTAAAGTCTATTCTATTCGGAACGTGGCTCCGCCCTGGTGCAGCATACGTAGCCGGTGCGCGCCCATCAGCCCGTGCATGCTGATGCGATATCAACTTGTGCATGCGTAATCGTGCATACGTGCGTGCGTGCGTGCGTGGGCACGGCAACGAAGAACACGGCGGCAGATTCGCGTGGCAGCCACACCACGAGGCCACCCGCACGAGGCACGACACCGATGGCGCGCCGGCGGCCGGTCATGCACGCTATGTCGACACCGTGTGCACACGCTATATATGTCGGCAATGGTCGTCGCTTGAGCGCGAGCGCGCATGCGAATTTTAACCACGCAACTAGTCTCCAACGCCACTGTTCGAATTCCAGAGAGAGAGAGAGACGCATAGCGTGGAATATTCTAGCTATCCGCTGCAAGACTACGACGACGGGCTAGGAATCTGGGATGCCATGTGCTGATGTGCATATGCGAAGCCTGATCCGAAGTCTCTGGCACCAATATGACATGAAAACGAGCGAGCCGATGGAGGCATGCATGGCCGTAACGAAAGTAAACGAATCGAGTACAGATGAAAGAGAATGTTCGGCTCTCTCCGGTCACAGAAAGGAAAGTTATTTTGTGTTATATATTTTGACTATTAATATCTTTTTAAATGTTTAAAATAAATATATAGAATAGACATATAAAAACAATGTATGTAGTTTTATGTAATATTGTAACTCTAGCTGGTTCTATAATAAATATATTACAATAGAAATGAGCGGTGGAGGTTATAATTTGGGAAATGTTCGAAGATGAAAATTTTTTGCCAGAGGAGTATCTAGCCACACATCACTCTTCAGCTCTATAACAGTTCAAGTCGCACGGTACACGGCCAGCAAACGGACATGAATGGTGCAATGAGCGTTTCGAAACTGATCAGGATTCGTTAATAATAGTAAAACTAATCAGGATAACACAGTAGTGGCCCGAAGCCCTGAACTAGTTCGAACAGTTCATATTTATGGCGACCTCGTTAATTTAACGGTATGAAGAACAAACAAGCAGTCTTGGTTTGGAACAGCTACAAATTAAGCTGTAAATAAAGGCTGGTTCTTAGCACAAGAAAGATTCACCCCAGGAGGAACATGACAAGAGTCGGCGATCTGTCGATCTGATCTGAAAGGCGCCGTTGAATTTTGTACGAGTGCAACGCAATGCATGCAGATAAAAAGGCACAGCGGATTCACGTGCCCGAATGAGTTGGCAGCCGTAGGCCTTTTCCAGCACGAATCTCGATGCTGCAGGCAGACCAGCTGCTAAAGGCCCAAAAGGGATCGCTTCAGAATGCATGCACTAGTTAGCATGGTCCTGTACCGTTCTCATTTAGGTTTTCTTTTGCGAATTACTCCTTCCGTCTAAAATTATATAACGTATTTTTTAAATGGTTTTTTTTATAAATATAGAATGTATTTAATGTCCATGCAAAATTAGTATGGTGTTTCTTTTATAATGAGACATATGGTGAACAAACTCTTTTCTGCGTATATATGGACATAGTCAATCTCGGCCGTTCGATCCAAAATCCACGAATGAGATGTTGGCAGGCACTCCCTCTTTCCCACTTACGTAAATTTGTATTTTGACCCCCAATATCCATCCTCTGCTCCTTAGTCCTCCTCAGCCCGATCCAGCGCCGCCTCCTCCTCCTCTGCTCTTCCCCATCCAACACCTCCCCTCTCCGTTCCCACCGGTGGCTCCCCTCTCCCTCCCCTCCAATGGCTCGCCCTCCTCCATCTGTGCCTCCCCATCCCCTCCCCCTCCTGTGGCTCCCCCTCCATCCTTGGTCGGCGCCTCCCCCTCCTGTCTGGCGGCCCCCACTCCCCCTCCCCTGAGCTAGGGTTTGGGTTGTGCACAGGGGAGTTGCCTCCTCGCCACCGCCCCTACCATCCGCTGGGAAGTCGTCGTCACCTGGGAAGTCATCGTTACCACTGCCACCGCTGGGTGTAAGTCAAATTTTCTGAGATACAATGAGATCAGCAAATATGACAGCCGCAACTGCCTTCTAAAGAAATTGAAACAATGATCCTGTTAGATGTATTATATATCTGTGTATTTACCCTATTGTATGAGGGGGTTTCTGCATATATGCCAGTCCTGTACATGTATATATATTGGCTCGTTGGCCTCATAATGAATACATGCGCTATTCACAACATGGTATCAGAGCAAAATCTAGGGTTTTGTGATACCTAGGTATTCGCGCCTATCTCTCACGGATCTGGCTGTCAAGGCGCTGTTGGTTCTTTTTCCAGCCGCCGCCGGACTTTGCTGGTGCCCGCCGCCCTCTGCCGACCGGTGGAGACCGCTCGGGTCGCTCGGCCGATCCGGATCTACGCCCGCGTGAGGTCGCTCCGGCCCGAGACCGCCGGTCGCCGTCCTGCCTGAGATCTCCGTCGCCGTCTCCACTGTCGTCGGCGCTGTCTCCATCGCTCGGATCTGCAGCCGGCGTCGGACTGGCCACCGACGCCGGGTCGCCACTCGGATCTGCCGCCGGCTCCGGACTGGCCGCCGCTCGTCACCCGCTGGTCGCGCGCCCGCTGCTCTGATTCGGCCGGTGCGGATTGGTTTGTCTTGGTCGGTTTTGTAGTGTGACCGACCGACCGAAAGGGAAAAAAAGGAAAAAAAAGCAAAAGAAAAAAGAAAAATGTCTTCTTTTGCAGGCACCGTTTCTGTTCCTCGTTGCCCGGTGATTTTCGATGGTCTCAATTATCGGGATTGGTTTCAGCACATGCGCATCCACATGCGTGGTCAGCGCCTTTGGGAGTTTCTTACGGGCGAGTTGCCTTGTCCGTCTCGTCCTACTCCACCTGTTGAGCCTGTACTCCCGAGGGATGCTTCTGAAGATACTCGTACAAAGGCTTCTGAGGCTTTTGAGGATGCCATGGAGACTTTTCAGACTCAGTATGCTGCTTACAAGACATGGATTGATGAAGATGCTCGTGCCTCTGCTATTTTGGTTGCTAGCATGGAGGTGCATCTCACTGGTGATGTTGTTGGATTGGCTTCCGCACATGCGATGTGGACACATCTAGCAGCCGCTACGAGCCATCTGGTGATTCCTTATACCTTGCTGTTGTGCGACAGGAGCAGTCGCTGCAGCAGGGAGATGCCACTGTTGATGAGTTCTATGCTCAGTTGTCTACGATATGGCGTCAGATCGACTCTTTGGGGCCAGATGTTTGCCGCACCTGTCAGTGTTGCCAGCGTCAGCAGTCTCACATAGAGCTTCGCCGCATCTACGATTTTTTGACACGTCTCCGATCTGAGTTTGAGCAGACTCATGCTCAGTTGCTGGCTCGTCATCCTCGTGTGACTTTGTTGGAGGCCCTTGTAGCTGTTCGTACTGAGGAGATTCGACTTCGTGGAGCGGGTCTGCTATCATCAGCATCATCACTTCCTTCGGTTTTGGTGGCTTCTCCGGCTTCTACACCCGCTGCGCCTTTGCCTCCACCAGCTGTGTCTCCACCAGTGATAGCTGCTGTTGGTAAGGGCCTTCACTGCACCTATTGCAACAAGGATGGACATGTGGAACAGTTTTGCTACAGGAAGAAGAAGGATCTTCGTCGTGGTGCTCGTCCTTCGAGGGGCACTGGAGGTTCCTTCTCTCAGCAGAGTTCTGGGACCCCTGACACTCAGCAGCTTCTCACATTGCTAGGCCGCATGGTTGCTTCTGCATCGTCTGGTTCTGCTGCTCAGTCTTCCGGTGAGAGACCACCTTCTACTTCTCCTTCCTCAGGTACATCACCTTGGATTCTTGATTCTGGTGCTTCTTTTCATATGACATATGATTCCACCTGTCTTACTTTCATTAGTCCTTTAGCTGCTCCTATCACTGTACATACAGTAGATGGTACCTCTCTTTCTGTCACAGGACGAGGCACTCTTTCCAACTCCTCTTTTTCATATTCCTGCTGTTTCTCATGTTCCAAAACTAACCATGCAGCTCATATCTGTTGGCCAGCTCACTGATCATGGTTGTCATGTTATTTTCGATTCTAATTCTTGTTGTGTTCAGGATCGTCGCACAGGGACTCTGGTTGGTACTGACCCTCGCCGTCGTGACTCCCACGGCTCTGGGAGCTTGACTGGCTTCGTCTTCCTTCTGCTGCCCTAGTCAGTCTTCTCGCCTCCACTACTGCCTCTACAGCTGCTGTAGCCTCCACCGCATCGTTTGCTCAGTGGCATCATCGCTTAGGACATCTTTGTGGTTCTCGTATGTCTTTCTTACTTCGTCGAGGTCTTTTAGGGTCTGTCTGGTGATGCTTCTCTACATTGTCCGGGTTGTAAGCTTGGCAAACAGCTTCAACTTCCTTATCCTTCTAGTGAGTCCATGTCTCAGCGTCCTTTTGATCTTGTTCATTCTGATGTATGGGGACCAGCTCCTTTTGTTTCGAAAGGAGGTCATCGATATTATATCATTTTTATTGATGATTTTTCTCGACATACATGGATTTACTTTACGTCATCTCTAGTGAGGTTTTATCTATCTACAAGACCTTTGCCACCATGATTCGCACTCAGTTTGACTCTCCTATTCGTGTTTTTCGCGCCGATTCTGCTGGAGAGTACTTGTCGGGAGTCCTTCGTGGTTTTCTTGCTGAGCAGGGCACTCTCGCTCAGTTTTCTTGTCCAGGTGCTCATGCTCAGAATGGTGTGGCTAAACGCAAGCATCGTCATCTTCTTGAGACAACTCGTGCTCTTATGATTGCTTCTGCTGTTCCACCACATTTCTGGGCTGAGGTTGTTTCTACTGCCACTTTCTTGATCAACCTTCAGCCCTCCTTTGCTCTGCAGGGTGAGATTCTAGTTGAGTGTCTCTGTGGGCAGACTCCTGATTATTCCAGACTTCGCCTTTTTGGGTGTGTGCTATGTTCTTCTTGCACCTCGTGAGCGCACCAAACTGACCGCTCAGTCAGTTGAGTGTATTTTTCTGGGCTACAGTGCTGAGCACAAGGGATATCATTGTTGGGATCCTGTTGGTCGACGGATGCAAATTTCTCGGGATGTTACTTTTGATGAGTCTCATCCTTTTTATCCTCGTCCGTCTCCTTCCTCCACTTCAGCATCTGTTGTTGAGCTGCTTTCATTTCTGACTTTTCCTTCCAGTCCTATAGTCACCACTCCACCACAGCCTTTGGTCTCTCCGGTGCCTCCTTCTCAGTCAGCCCCTTCTTCACCACCGGCATCCTCTCCCGAGGTTGCTCCTGATCTTGTTCTTTCTTATCCTTTCTACTATACTCGTCGCCCGCGAGTTGAGGATCCTTCTGATGGGCCATCTCCTTCGGCCACTCCTCGTTATGTTCTTCGTGATCGCCAGTCTATTCGGCCTCCTAAGCGTTTTGGTTTTGCTGCCGCTGCTCTTGCCGAACCGACTTCTTATCGTGATGCTGTTGTTCATCAGGAGTGGTAGCATACGATGGCGGAGGAGATCGCTGCCCTTGAGCGTACTGGCACGTGGGATCTTGTTCCTCTTCCTGCGCGTGTTACTCCTATCACGTGCAAGTGGGTGTATAAGGTTAAGACTCGCTCTGATGGTTCTCTTGAGCGTTACAAGGCTCGTCTTATAGCGCGTGGTTTTCAGCAGGAGCATGGTCGTGACTATGATGAGACTTTTGCTCCTGTCGCTCACATGACCACCGTTCGCACTCTTCTTGTTGTGGCCTCTGTTCAACAGTGGTCTATCTCTCAGTTGGACGTCAAGAATGCCTTCCTCAATGGCGAGTTGCGTGAGGAGGTCTACATGCAACCACCCCCTGGATATTCTGTTCCCGAGGGTATGGTTTGTCATCTTCGTCGATCTCTCTATGGCCTCAAGCAAGCTCCTCATGCCTGGTTTGATCGCTTCTCCTCTGTTGTCACTGCAGCTGGTTTCTCGGCTAGTGCTCATGATCCTGCTCTTTTCATCCATACTTCATCTCGTGGTCGGACGCTTCTCCTTTTGTATGTTGATGATATGATCATTACTGGAGATGATTCTTCGTATATCACTTTTGTCAAGGAGCGTCTTCATGAGCAATTTCTTATCTCTGATCTTGGTCCTCTTCGCTACTTTCTTGGGATTGAGGTTATTTCTACTCCTCAGGGTTTCTATCTGTCCCAAGAAAAGTACATCCTGGATCTTCTTGATCGTGCCTCTCTTACTGATCAGCGCACAGCTGAGACTCCCATGGAGCTTAATGTTCAACTTCGTCCCTCTGATGGTGAGCCTCTTGCTGATCCTACTCGCTATTGTCATCTTGTTGGGAGCCTTGTTTATCTTAGTGTCACTCATCCTGACATTTCGTACCCTGTGCATATCTTGAGTCAGTTTGTCTCTGCTCCCACTCAGCTCCACTATAGTCATCTTCTTCGTGTTCTACGATATCTTCGTGGAACTATCTCTCGTCGTCTCTTTTTCCCTCGCTCCAGCTCTTTACAGCTCCAGGCATATTCTGATGCCACCTGGGCTAGTGATCCTTCTGATCGCCGGTCTCTCTCTGCTTATTGCGTTTTTCTTGGTGGTTCTCTCATTGCTTGGAAGACTAAGAAGCATACAACAATTTCTCGTTCGAGTGATGAGGCTAAGTTGCGAGCCATGGCTTTGTTGACTGCGGAGGTTACTTGGCTACGGTGGTTACTTGAGGATTTTGGTGTTTCTGTTTCTGCACCGACTCCTCTTTTGTCTGATAGTACAGGTGTTATTAGCATTGCTAAAGATCCCGTGAAGCATGAGCTTACAAAGCATATTAGTGTTGATGCTTCCTACATGCGGATACAGGTGCAGGACCAGGTTGTTGCTCTTCAGTACATGCCTTCCGAGCTTCAGTTGGCAGACTTTTTTTACAAAGGCACAAACCAGAGCCCAGCACAGTTTTCACCTCTCCAAACTTCATGTTGTTGATCCACCATAAGTTTGAGGGGGGTGTTAGATGTATTATATATCTGTGTATTTACCCTATTGTATGAGGGGGTTTCTGCATATATGCCAGTCCTGTACATGTATATATATTGGCCCGTTGGCCTCATAATGAATACATGCGCTATTCACAACAGATCCATGTATTTTGTTCTTGTCCTCTTGAATTTGATTTATTTTACATGTTTTCTGTATTTGTTGGGGTTTTGATGCGAGTTCCTGCTCTGCTGGATTGCAGGTACATGGACAAGCCGCTCCAAAGTAAGTGGAATTACTCTGTTTTGGGTAATTTATATGTCCTCATTGCTCTGTTAAGTAACCTCTGTACTCTTGTCATGTATTTTTCTGTTCTCTATAATCTACAATATGTCCATGGTGTTTTTGTGTTGCCAACAAGTTGAAGCACAAAGTTCAAGCTGTGTATGACTCATTTTGCCTAAATCCTAATAATTTGATGGTGTGCGCACACATCACTAGAGCCCAAATTTTCAATTTGTTTTAACGATTGGTACCACTAACTTAATCAACATTGTTGTTGTCTTCTAGGAACTTGGCTTGGACAAGCTCAAGCTAGATGTAACGCCCCCATTTTTGGGAATAGGGACGTCGTACAGTCCGCAACAGCCCAGGAGTTCTGTTGTGGCTTAACAGTGTATCATGCCTGCTCACGAACAATTAAAACAAGTTAATTTAATTTGAAATAAGACCTAATGGTCAACTTTAATGATAATACGGGCGTTCAAGCCCAAAACTTAACTTACATACAGAAGAACCGAAGAAAACTTCACAGGAACACTTGAGTGCAGTCGTAACCCTAACACGAACACTTGCAACATCTTCTTTTCTTCTAGTATCTGTGGGGGAAAATTTTGCAAGTCGGAGTACTCCAACCCCGTACTCAGCAAATCACATGTGGAGAACACTATATAACTATATGCTAGGATTCTCAAGGGAAGGGAGTATAGTGTTTTATTAAGAGGTGGATGCAATTTTATTTGTAATCAAATAAAATTTTAAAACCATTGCTCCTTAAGATCAGGGGGTTTTCTGTTATCAGATAAAATCTCATCATTACTCAATTTAACAACATCAGAAACACTACTTATGCCTCGTTGTTGGAATCACCCAATTAACACAGCTTCATTAACTGGAAGCACGGCATATTCGAATACCATTTATTTCACTCTGCAGAGCTGCCCTACTTTACCCACAAGGTTTCTTAATTCCACGTCTGATATTAAGAAAACAAAGCTTTTCGCTGCTCAATTCTTTATATAGCCTCTACCTAGTAGGCATCCCAGTAAGCTCAGGCAGCACCTAACTTACCTTAGCCTACTATTGTGCGGCACACATAACACATGATCGAGGTTCAGATCGATCAGTCAGATTGTTCAAAATAAAATCACCAACTTCCATACGGCCCTTCTTACCCCTTCCGTATGGACTCGCACTTTGCCTCCAAACTGCTTTTGTAGAGGTTCAATTGAATTTGAGCAGCTACTAGACCAGGGTTGACGTATCAACACTTGTGGTTGGGCGATCACTGTGTCATTTACTTAGCACAAGGTTCTTGCCCTTATATTTTTCCTGAGGTCCGCAACCTCAGGCTCAGGGTAAAGCGGTGGACGAAGTCTACAGCACAGACCTCCACACCCTTTTTACCCTAAACTACACATCAGCATCACCGGCCTAGGGTACGGTGTCCCATACCACCCTACCCTCTCCGGGTTTTTCAAACCTACAGGCCAACGGCCAATGTCACTTAGTAGTGTAAAATGTTGAATGAGATGGTCGTATATATATATACTTGTACAATATTTTAATTCTTACTAAGGTTGTCAAGGTGAATGTGGCCATCAAAGTAAACAGGGCTTTTATCAGTGGTAGGATTTATCTAATTAGCATGTCATTCTAAATATTTATTTTAAGCAATTATCATTTCACAACTATCAATAATGAAAATACATTAAATAAATAATGTAAATCTCATGGGATTCAATATGATCAAAAATATGTGACTTGCCTTCTTCCTGTTGCTCTTGATCTTCTCGACCAACTTCAAATTTACTTCCTCTACCTTTGCTGTCCTTCCGTTGACTAGTTCGATTGGTTCGTTCACTAGCGTAGAAAGCGAACCAAATAAGTTCCTGCTTTGCTAGATGCAAGCTGGGAACAAATTGCAAATTAAAAACAAGAAAGAATATAAAAATAAATGGGTTGGGTTGGGAGGTCAAAGTTTAACGGTGCTTGGGTGGCCAACAGGGCTAGAATTGAATTAGATAGGTTTAGGAAGATCGAATAGGTAGTACATATGTTAGATCAAATTTTGGGGAATAAAAGATAGACATTTAAAAATGGATGGTTGACCTTTGAATTGGATGGATTTGGGGTTCTATCGAGATTTAATTTGGTAAATCGGAGGAATTTGAATTTAAATTTATTTGGATATGAATATGGTGGAAGGGTGAAATTAAATTATTCAAATTTAAATTTGAATGAATGGAGGTCAAATTTAAACTTAGGGCACTAAACTGGTCAAAATGGGGTATTTTGGTATCTTTGGGGTTTTTGGGGATTTTTCTGGATTTTTCTAAAATCAGATGAACAGTAACCTACAGTGTCGGGCCGGCCCGGCGTGAATAGTGCTGCTCGGCCGGGTTTCCCGCACGGCCAAACAGGCCGGTTGGCCCGCAGCCGAACCGCGCGCGGCGAGCAGGCCGTTCGACTTGCGGCCCATGTGAGCGCACGGGCGCAGCCCAACGCGCACACCTGCACACGTCCGCCCGAGGGGCGACACGTGCATGGCGCGGACGAGGGCGATGGAGCGAGCGCAGGCGCTCGGATAAGGAGACCGTGGAGCATCAACGACTAGGATTTAATTGAGTGCGAACGCTGTGGATGGCTTGGTATCCAGGGCGGTGATTGGGCCACGTCGCCGCCTCCTGGTCATCTTCTACCTCCGGCCGTCTCTCTCTCAAAGGAAAACAGAGGGAGTTGGCTTCGGTGGTGCGGCGGTGACACGGAACTAGAAGGAAATTGGTTTCACCCAAGGGTGCGCATATGGCTTAGGTTTTCATTTTGGTTCTTAGGGGATGAATGGAAGAGCGATGGCGGTTAGCGATGGCCGGAAAGGCAGTGGCCTTCATGACGGCATTATGAGGTTCCGGTAGGGTTTTCACCTAGGTGACTGTGTTTTCACCATCTACGGATCCTAGGGAACATACTGGCGGTGGTGATTTAGCTTGGGGTTAGCTCAGGCATGCTAGCCACGGGAAGGGTGTTACGGCCGAGGGGAATCTCAGCCGCATGGGCTGTAGACTAAAGCTCGCATTCAGATGAGTGTACCAGTGTGATTTGTAAGCCATAGAGGTTATACAAGCACAAGGAATTGAAAATTGATTGAATGAATCGGGAGATCACCTCTAGGGTTTGCCGGGCGCAGGGGAGGTCACTGGCGACAATGCGATAGTCTTGGGCTCCAATTGGTTGTTCGGTAGTGTTTATGGGGATGCTAGGAAGCGCAAGGTAGCGGAGTTTGAGCTTTAAACGCAGTGGAAGTCAGTTATTGCCATAAGGCGGTTCGGAGGTGAGCTTCTGGGGCAAGGAGAGGGAAACGGGGAGGTCTCTGTTGCTAGTCAATGGGTAGAGGGGAACGTGGCACCGCTACTCTGCCAGGGGTACGGGTACTTTGAATTGGGCGCTCAAGCGGGAAGGATCGAGAAGAAGAGAGCTGCGGCCAGGGGAGATGCACACGAAGGTGATTGCGCGCGGAGCAAGAAAGAGCGGGGAAGGGAAGCTGACCAGTGGGGCCACTTCACAGTGGTGACGTTGGTTGAGGGAAGCGGCACTGAAATATCTTGCGCAGAGGTGGCGAAGCTTGCAGCGGCCAAAACGCAGAGACGGTGGGGATGGCGCGCGCACAGGAGCGCCAGAGCGAGGGAGGAGGCGTAATTGCCGAAAATAGAAAGCGCATTTCACTGAAGTTTGCCAAAAAGGGAAATAAATCCAAATTCAAAAGAATTTCAAGAAAATTCAAAAATTTTGAATTTTTCGGGGTGTTTCACTAGAGCTGCAGATTCGTGGATTAAAATACAGTGGAACCTTACAAGAGCACGAGGCAAGACTTTTCCTTCTGAAAACAACCCCACTAGGGAAGCTACCAAAGAAGCTGCTCGCAAAGCCCAATGCTGGGGGAAGTGAGATGTAGTAAACAAATAACAATTACTGTGACTAAGGAAGCAACATGCAATGTTAAGTTTTTTGTGATACTGAAAATTGTTGTACTGTGATCATAAGCTTCGTCTTGGGCCTCTTGGCACTGGAAATTAATGAGATCTCTGTACGTATATATTGTACTTCGCTGCTGCTCGATCTTTGCTAATGTTTCCCTCTCAAGTAGATTCTTCCTGAAGCAGGTTTGTAATGCTTTCTATATGAAATATCCTGAAATTTAATGTCAGTTTCGTTTCTTGAATCTCCATACCTAATGTATTTTTTTTAGTTTATATGGGTGTTGTCATGGATTTTCTATTGTGTTTTTTTTTTTGTCAACAACAGCACTGGATGGATGAAGATGATGCACAAGATTCTATCAAGCACATGCCTATGTGGGAATCCTACATACCCAGAAATAAGAAAGAAGTGGTATCCTAAGAATGTTGATGCTGAGCTTCTAAGAATTGTCTGAAATGGCGGAAAGTTCCTGTTTTTGTCTGGAGTGGACTCTGCAATGACTTCCTGTGCTATCTCTTCTTATGTACAGTGTGACATATGAATGCTACCAAAATCTTGTAGAGAGAGGGAGAGGGAGAGGGAGAGGGAGAGGAAGAGGAAGAGGAAGCTCTGTCTCTGTCGGCAACGGCAGATGGCCCCGATCACATTCAGTGCAAAAGAAAACCAACTCCCAACTTCATTTTTTTTAGCCTGGTTTCTCTTGTTTAGTGCAAAAATGAATCCTTTTTATTGAGATGGTTATATGCTTCCAAAGGAAAATTGCACAGGTTCTAAAGCTAATATTAATTGAGCAAGTACGTTTCCTAGAAAGATCCGCATATTTTTGCAAAGATTGTGCAAAATTTTACATCGATGGTGCCTAACTAGTCATCAACATCACCGGAAATGCATTGTTAGTTTGTTACACACAAATTAAGCAATAGGTAGTGCTACGAAGAATGGCCACTAATATTCAGGAAAATGCTTAATTGCAATGATTAAGACACGGGCTGTCGCGTCCCTCTCTGTTACACGTCCCTTTTATATCATATGCAGAATCCTCTACTTCTAATGCAGTGTAAAAGTACAAAGTTCACATGTATAATAGCTGGATCGTAGTTAAGATCAGTGCAAAACCTGGCCTGGCTTAGTGAACGTAAGCTGATTTAAGTCTCAAAACTTTCTGCTGGTTCGAAGCCTAGCCTGGTTCGGTAATCCCAACTGCCTCACCTGAACCAGCTAGATTGGTCCAGCTATATGTTTCAGATAGGGTCAGGCTAGCCACAAGAGGGGAGGGGGGAGGGAGAGGCGCCGATGGAGGAGGGGGAGCCACAAGAGGGGAGGGGAGACGCTAGCCACCGAAGGGGAGGAAGAGGTGCAGATGGAGGGTAAGCCACCGGAGGGGAGGGGGAGGGCTGGATGGGGAAGAGCAGAGGGGGAGGAGGTGAAAGGGGGAGGCACTAGATCGGGATGGGGAGGACTGAGGAGCAGAGGATGGATACCGAGGGCCAAAATGCAAATTTGTGTAAGTGGGAAAGGGGGGCACCCGCCAGTATCTCATCCATGGATTTTGGATCGAACGGCCGAGATTGATTATGTCCATATGCGCACAGAAAAGAGGTTGTTTACCAGATGCCTCCTCTACATATATATATATATATATATATATATATATATATATATATACACACACACACAGAGGGGGGTAAATGGTGCCTTCAAATCCTTCCCAATTATTCACTCAACTTGCTTTGATAGCTATAGAGCTATAAAGATTAGAGTTGAAATCCCATTGGAAAACCAAAGAGACAGGACGAACAGAGCAGGAAAAGTAAGGTGGTCGAAATCTGACAATGTGGTCGAAACTTACAACGTGGTCGTAAGTTTCGACAACATGGTTGATCATTGACACAGTGGTCCTAAATTTGACTACTCAATAAAAGTATACCGTAGTCGAAAATCGTCGTAGTCGATAACCACCAAACCAGAACCAACATTATCGAAAATGATTGCAGTCGAAACTGACGTAGTTGTAGACAACGTGATCGAATGCCAACTAGTGGTCAAACAATCAATGTTGTCATAATCAGTCGGCACCGTGGTCATAACCAACGTGGTTGTAAGCCAACGAGTAGTCGAACAACCAACGTGGTCGAAACCAGTCGGCAGCGTGGTCGTAAGCCAATAAGATGGTCGAACAACCAACGTGGTTGAAACTAGACTGCAACCCAAAAGATCAACGTGGTTGAAACCTACGTGGTCGTAAACCAACAGGTGGTTGAACAACCCACGTGGTTGAAAACACGCGAAGCAATTGAAAGACCAAATATGATTGAAGACAGAGCGATACTATCTGAGACTCGACCGTGGTCGAAACCAATGTGATTGTAAAGGCGATCGAGACTTTAGACAGTAACCATCACGACTGTTTCAGATCTGAGTGAAAACCAAAGATCTTGCAGTAACTGAAAGCTTGAACGTGGTCGAACAGCAAAGCGAAGCGGTCAGAAACTTGACCGTGGTCAAATCTGGAGGCGGTCGTAACAGCAAAGGAAGAACAGAGGAAAGTAGAGAGTGCACAACCACCAGATCCAAACTCCAAAGAACTTTTAAATAAGAAATCATCTGGTCATGAGACTTTGTACATAGTAAGATTAAGGTCTCACGATGCTGCTCTACTCTTTGATTGAAAACTTAGCAAGAAGATAGAGATCTTTCTGAGATTTCACCAAAAGCGCTCAAAACCGAGACTGAGAGAATGAAAAAACAATCGGACCTTGCTCATGAGAATAGAACAGCCAAAATGGCTTTGAGTATGACTCCCCAACACATAGCAAGTCAGATCATCAACAAAAACGGGAAAAACATTCTCTCAGATCAAGAAAGGAAAGTAACGATCAAAGAACAGAGAAAACCAAGAACACAGACGAACAAGACCAAGCCAACTCAATACCATCTAGACAACAATACTCAAGAAGATGATCAACGATGGATGTATTGCTTTGAGGATTGAGTCTACACCCACTCCATCCAGGAGGACCAAGAGCACAAGTGCTTCACAAAAACCCTAACCCTAAAACATAAAAACACACACAAAGGGAGGAAGAGCTACCTACCACCAGACCTACTCATGGTCTGCCTCTAGCCTCAACTAACTCTTGCCTTCTTTACTATTTTAGAGGCTCACAAATGAACACTAGACCTAATGGATCCAACCACTAGTCCAAAGCGGGGATAACCCGTTAACCCCATCTAACACCGGGTTTTACCCACGCACGCTTCTCAAAGTAGCTTACATGTGGCCCCAATGACTTGTCGTCAAGCCTCTCACGTATTCGGATCTCACTGAACCGTTCTCGCTTGCAAACGACCCAAGTCACTTGGTACACCACGTCCTTTTCCTCGTGTATGATGGCACCCGGCAACCTTGATCGTCTGGATCTCGACTCCTCCCTGAGCCTAGTCTCGGTCCATCTTACCGTTGCCTGTCATGTCCATCTCCGGTAGCTCCCGCTCTGGTTTCTCATCATCCTGGCTTGCAACCACCTCACGAGCCTCAATCATTTTCGGTGTCTCCCTGACCGTTCTGGACCTCAACACCTTCCTGTGCCTAGTCCCGGTCCTCCTACGTCTCACCATGATCTAGCTCCGAAGTCCTACAACCAACACCAACAAGCAAACCATCACATAACACCACACAATACACAAGAATCATCAACTTGCATAATCAGAATGAATTTCAATGAACCATCTCATCAAACCGCTAGTCTAAAACAACTTACGAGTACTCTGAAGCATAAGACAAGAAGTACTCATAGCCCATGAGAACCTTCCAGCAGCCTACGACCATCACATAGGTCGCTACGACCATGAAACAGCTGCTACGACCATACAACAGTCGCTATGACATCGCTCACAACGGCTATGATCACGCAGTAGTCGCTACGACTATCGATCACATAGGCAGAGCGCTACGACCTCTGTACACATCGACTACGACTTTACCAACCTGATCGCTACACTTACGACTATCGATCACAACCAGGCAGAGCTATGACCATCGATCACAACCAGCAGAAGCTACGACCATCGATCATGACCAGGCAGAGCTACGACCATCAAGTCGTAAGCGCACGTACCGACCACCAAGTCGTAAGAACTCCTGCCGACCACCAAGTCGTAGGACTTCCTGCCAACCACAAAGTCATAGGAATCTCTGCCGACCACCAAGTCGTAAAACCGACTGCCAACCACCGAGTTGTAAAATCGACTACCAACCACCGAGTTGTAAAATCGACTGCCGATCACAAACTCGTAAAATAAACTGCCGACCATAAAGTTGTAAAATCGACTACCGACCACCAAGTCGTAAAATCGACTGCCGACCACAAAGTCGTAAAATCGACTGCCGACCATCAAGTCATAAAACCGACTACCGGCCACAAAATCATAAGACAGATTGCCGTCCACATAGACGAACACGGAGGTCGAAGAGCTAGCAAACTTCTGCACAGACCTCAAAAACCAAACTCAACCTTAATACAAACTCTAATCCAAATGTCAATTACTCATCACAATCATGGGGTGACCTCCACATGGTCTCACATCTAAGCCGCGCGAGCTAGATCGGATGGTTCTCAAGAAGTTTTAGCATGTTAGCACCGAAAAGCCCTTTAGCACTAGATATGCTCTCTCTCTCTCTCTATCTATCTATCTATCTATCTATCTATCTATCTATCTATCTATATATATATATATATATATATATATATATATATATATATATATATATATATATATATATATATATATATATATATATATATATATATATATATATGGGACTCCAAGGAGTCCAGGCACCTAACCTATCAACCGTCCGATCGTATGGAGATGTGCTAGTTTGTAGTAGGTATGAGATTAACGGGTATACCCATTAGCAAAGACTGTTTGCGAAAGTATTCAAACGCCGTATTGATTACTGCAATCCGGAGTAGGTATGAGATTACGTGCTCATTTCTCCTGATTGTTGTGCATGCGCGATTCTAGTAGTCAAGCGATCTGAACGTGATCATTTCTCCTGATTGTTGTGCATGCGCGATCCTAGTAGTCCGGCTTGCTGTGCGTGCGAGATACGGATTTGTTATTGCCATACATAACCCGCGCATACCTATTTCCTGATGAGTGTGGAAATAGGTATGTCTACATGCAAATATGTATGTGTGTATATTTGCCATACATGCAAATATGTATGTGTGTATATTTGCCATAAATAGATTTTCTGCTCAATGTGTCATTCACGTGGAATAGGTATGTGTATTGGTGATGTATTAATTAACATGAAGTAGGTATGCACATCTGTACGGCAGTATTGGAAGTATGCTCGCTTGTACATATAAATTTAATCGTATATGGTGCATGGAAAATACAATTACGTGGAACATATGATGAATCATTGTGATTAAATCGAGTATTATACTCAAAAAAATTTAAGTGGCCTAATTACGGCTTAAGAAAAACTGTGTTGATTTTCATTAATTTTTATACACCGCACGAAATGATTCTGAGCGTAGAATTTGCACGTGATGTTAGCAGGTAAAGTGAGAATCATATGTGAATTTTTCAACTCAATCGGACAAATAAATGCTATATTAAATGGATGATGGATACGAACGGCATAGGAAAAACGTGTATGTTGACTTGCATTATTTCCATTAATTTTTGGATGTTGCATGGAATGAATTAGAGTGGCGAATTCGCATGTGATGTTAACATTTAAGGTGAGAATCTTATGTGAATTTTCCATCATAATCGGACAACAAAAGGCTACCTTAAATGGTTGAAGGAGACGAACGGCACAAAAAACCGCATATGTTTACTTACAATATTTTCTATACGCTGCACGGAATGAATTAGAGTGGCGAATTTTTACGTCATGTAATCGGTTAAGGTAAAAATCTTATATGAAATTTTTATCTAATTCGATCAACAAATGCTCGTTGAATTGTTGATGGATACGAACGGCGTATGAAAAACTGCATGTGTTGACTTCTATTTTTTATATGTCGAAGGAAATGATTTAGAGCGACTTATAAGTATGTTGAGGTTGGGCCGTGACAACCAACGACACAAGGGCCAAACAAACGAACGAGGAAAATATGATAGTAAAGCATACAGATAAGTAAACCCATGACAGGGTATTTAAAGCTGAAAATGTATGTACTCTGACCAAAAGCAAACAAGTATTGATAATGGCAGGAGAACAAATTATACGGGGACATCACTGTTAGCATATATACTAAAATTCATACCACTAAATTTTCTAAAAGTTGATCACCAATAGATTTAAAACTATCTAGATTGAATATATACAAATTATGGCATTAGTTTTTTGGTTTAACATACTTTCGTAATATTAAAATTTTATTACTATGTCTTAGTGTTAAATTATAAAAAAATAGTGGTTTAAGTCATATCTCAAAAACTATAAAATATCAAAAACATGAAGTAAAAAGGAATGGAGAAAGTATGGATGCCAGTTGATAGCGCGCAAAGGACAGCATCATGCTAGCTTGGATGAATTGTTTTTCTTTCAATTGATCGATATTTGCCATTTGTCTAAGGGTTGGGTATACTTCCTTGGCTTTTTTTACATGGCGTTGTGAGTATCGTATACAATGCGCATTTGAACATTACTTTTAAATGAAAATATTTTTTATTATAAATCTAGTGACAAGGTTTTAAGATGATAAATTCAAATACTTTTGTGTATATTATAATTCAAAGTGTTAAAAGGTTGATTGCACGTATTTTTTAACAACATCTTAGTAACAATGAAGGGAGTACTTTACAAACAATACTTATATGGCACTTTTTTCACAAATAATTGTTCGTAATTGCGCTGTTACATCAGTATGAACTGTTACGTAAATTTAGCTTGATAAAAGAATATAGAAATAACAGAAAAAGCATGTCTTAGACTAATAGAAAGAAACAGTGGGGATCATTTGGGCACAGAAATTCCATAACGTGATTGTCATAATCACAATCAAGGTATATTAGTGGGGATCATTTGGGTTCAGAAATTCCAGTCTTGATTAACAGTTAACAAAAGAAAACAAAAGAAAACTAACTGGTCATGTGCGTCCGTCCGGAGGTATGCATGTCGGAGATTCCTATTTTGCTGCCGTCTGCAGAAACAACGGGTGGGTCAGCCGCGCCCAACCCGTTAATCGGCATTTCTCTGACTCACTGAGCGAGCCCCGGTCGGACGGCTGTCAATGGAGGAGTCCGGACACCCAGTAGTTCTCACTATTTTGCCTATATATATATATATAGCACCGAAATGGGGCACCATGGTATCTGGGCATCAAGCCTCCCTGCCTTTGGATTGCTTTTAGATGCATGTAAGTGTAATGATATATAATATATCAGGCAAATCTGTTAACATTTATTAATCCTAAAAGGCATCAATTTAGAAAGAAAGTTATTGATTTAGCATGCTGAATCAATCATGGATGGAAAGTCTCAATTATAGAGCATGAGTACCATAGTGGCATGGTGTGTGTGTGTATGTATGTATGTATGTATGTATGTATGTATGTATAGGAAAAATACATTTTACTCCCGGGTGTAATTACACCCACCTCTGATATACCACCTAAACAAACTTGAAATACTCCTTTATCACTTTAGGTATACTCATATACTAATTATAAGATACTCCAATGTGAACCACACTAAAAAATTGCAAGGAAGTCCATAGTTTTTAGCGTATTTTATAAATACCTTTATATACGTACATAAAAATGCATACCACCTCTGAAAAATTGTTCATACCACCTATATGGTCTTAAATACTCGTATACTACACATACATACTCTCCGCTACGCGAGATACTACCTATGTTGTAATATACGACATATGGTGTAATTACACCCAGAGTAGAAAAGAGGTTTCCTGTGTGTGTGTATATATATTCGTAAATATCAGAAATATATCGAGCAAGATAAGAATAATTAGATGCCAAAGCGCCAGTGCTAGTGTAGTTGATACTCATCACCCATCAGCACCGTTACCAGCTTTAGTTAGTACATGTTCTCTGATGCTACAGTTTAGGCACCCTGCACATGGATACTAAAATGATGTTGAACTCGCCCTGTTTATGCCAAAAGAGTAGCAGCTAGTTACCGGCAAACATATATAATCAAGATGCATGATGCAAACCAGTGGCAAATTCAGGATTTCGCCGAGCCCTGGGCCAAATGCTAAAAGGCTAACAGCCTAGAAGTAACGCCACTTTTTACCCACACAACAGCGTAACAAAAATATGTCACAAATATATCATTGACATAAAACTTTAGCTCAATACTTCAACATACAACGTAATAAGAAAAACATGGCAAAAACAAGGATATGACATACCGCGATACGATATTTACAAAAACAAGGATACAACGATACGACGAGTATATATGTATTTAAAAATTTTAAAAATATAGATAGACTATGAGAGCAAAAAATAGACCACGAGAGAGCAAGAAACTGATATTACCTTGATGAATGATATATATTCCAATAGCCGATCTCAATCAGATAGTTAGGGAAATGGCATTTCTTCTCACTTTCCACAAACTCCCCCAAATTGAGGTACCCGCTGCCTAGTACTTCACGGACCAGGCTAAAGGAAGCCATTCACAAAAAAGAACAGCGCACCAGCTACCCCTCTCGTGCACCCATACTAAAGCAGAACGAATCCATAATTTAGAGACATTTTGTCAATGGTACCAGCAATAAACAAGTCAAGAAAATATGCTTAAAACTTCTAACAATGTACTTGATGCAATAAGTAAAGCTGACCTGGAAGGAAACCCTCGCTGCCAAGTCAGTCCTCACATCGCTAAAGCCTGATTAGAACTCAGGCACTGAATTACCAACAGCCTGCACTGCCATTTTTGACATCTCACCAGTTATAGCAGTACTCGATAGTGATGATGTCGTAGAGTTGGAGAATTTATCCTGCTTGTGTTCAATTCAAATATATATTTGCAAGACATTTATGAGCGAGCACTAGGAAAAAGTGATCTAGTAGATGAATTGTTTCATACTAGAAAGCTATGTGGCTACAATTCATTTGAGCGGCCGTAGTGTTCCTTATGAGGATACTGAAAGATCCAAAAATTTACAATGATGCCAAAGCAGGAAAACTTTATCCTGCTACATTGCTATCTAACTAATAAATTTAAGAAATCATAATGAAGTATTCAGTCACACACACCCTGAAGCAACATTAACCAACTATATGAAGTGCATGGCAAGCATGGAATGCGTTGTTGTGGTATCTGCAGTTTTGTAGTATAGTAAACATGTTAGAAGTGAGGTGTATGGAACCTTCTGATATAACAATCATAGCTAATGCTTTTGCAGTTTGTACAACTGAAAATGCAAGCTAACCGTGTGAAAAATCTACTCTAGAACAATGAGAAATAATGTCTGCAGTGACAAGCAACTCTGATACCCAGAACCATGCATGGACTCGCATGTTAACTAAATTGAAAACAGCTAACATGCTCAGATTGGGGAAATACATTTAATGGTTTGAAATAGCATAACCTTGATTTGAGAGTTTACACATTCACTTGATGCTTCAAGAACTGTGTTCTGATTTAGGCTATAAGCAAATAGCAAGTTTGATTATGCACCTCGTTCTGCATTTAATTGATGTTCATTCCAAAGACAATCGATTAAAAAGAGCCCCTACCACAATACTTTGTCATCTTCACCCTCTTCATCCAGCAAAACAATCTAAAAAATTTTAATTCATAGAAAACATCACAACATTTTTATCCAATCTACTGCTACAGCACCCTAAGATAAATTGATCGCATGCCAATCAACCTATCCTTATTCGTTAGAACTTAGAAACCTCACAATCTCCAATCTTCAGAATATGCATGGAAACAATTATCAAATGCACATTGCTATTTACCTGCTTCGCACGCAAAGTACATTGTCAAAACCTGATTGATTGTTCAAATTAGGGGAGCGTCGCCACTGGGACCGGGAGAGAGCCGAGGGGAGAATCACCACTCAGGTGGCTGGGACCACGGGACGGGAGGGGAGATCCGTCGCTGAGCACCAGGCGAGATGGGAGACCCGCCGCTTGGGCCGCCAGGCGTCGGGGGAGAGGCGCCGCCGGGGATAGGGGAGACCTGAGAGCTGCCCTCGGGGAGAGGGGAGAGCCGAGAGCAGTCGCCAGGTGTCGAGGAAGAGCCGTTGTTGCCCGCCAGGGAAGAGGGGAGAGGCGCCGCCAGGGAGAGGGGAGAGCCGCTGTCGGGCTCCAGGGAAGATGGGAGACATGCCGCTTAGGCTGCCGAGCGCTGAGGGAGAGCCGCCACCGGAGGAGAGGGGAGAGGCGCCGTCGGGGAAAGGGGAGAGCTAAGAGTTGCCGTGGCACCGGACATGGGAGCACGAGTGACGACTAGGAGTGCAAGGCAGCAGCCGCCTTCCCGCGTGAGCGTAAGGCCGACGAATGGCAGACGCGCAGCGTGCGTAGGCGAGGACGATGACGAGAACGCAGTGGCGCAGAGGCGGGGGCACGCAGGCGAGGGCGGTGGGGGCGCGGAATCGGGGCTTGCCAGCTGGGGGCTACGCCGCCGCAGAATGTGGGGATTTAACGATTTAGGGTTTCTTGCCTTCACTTATGGGCCTGACGAGGGGGCGTGCACGGGGGCTGCCGCCAGTCGGGCTACTTGACGAACGCCTCGAGCTGGGCCGATATCAAGCAAAAATACTAGGCTAGTTGCTAAAAGGGGTATTACTAATAGTATTTCTAGGTCTCAGGCTGTATTCCACCTAGCCCGAGGCCCAGTTCCGCCCCTGATGCAAACTCTAATATTTGTCGTTCGATTCTTCGTTGTTGCAGACCTTTTTAGGTAGGCAGTAACATTGGATATCACTTTAAAAAAAGACCAGGGCAAAACTTGATGTGTATAAATTGATTGCAGGTCCGATTAAGAGAGTAGAAACCCAAGTCCAGAGTCTCAAAGACATGTGCTTTCAGACTCTCCTTTTGGTTTGCTCTTATCGCCTTTCTACTCCTTCCAACTTTGCTTCTTTTGCTCAAGTTTGTCTCAGCCCTCGACTTTGTCTTGCTTCAATGTAACAGGGCAGTTCCTGTCATCTTTGTGTTTTATTGCTCTGCCACCTTCTGGTGATTTCAGCATCGGATGGAGGACTTACAAGTATTGGATTATGTCCGCACAGCAGCGTTCGCTGTCTTGCTGGTTTGGATCCTTGCAGGGTTTGTCAAACGGAAGAAGAGACATCAAGTAACAGGACATGGCGTCATGGTTTCGGCACTGAGAAAAGGGGCAGCCGGCAGCCCTACTACCAGCTCAGATAATTGCACTCTGCAATGCTTCAATCTCGCTGTCGCATATTGGCTTTTCTGTTCTTGGGGTCTGGAAGCACCAAACTATCTCCCTGGGCTTGATCTTTGAATCAGTCTCATGGCTTCTGGCGACTCTATTCTTGCTCTACTCTAAATACGAAGGTGCAGGAGTTGTATCCAACTGGCCTGCAGTTCTTGTTTCTTGGTGGTTCTTCAGCTTCTTATCAGAATCACTCCTCACTTCACTGCATTTGCTTCACATCTTCATCTCTCCAGCTGTCGTCAATTTCACTTCACTTCCCTTCTGCACCATCATCTGCCTGGTTGCAATAGTTATGAGGCCTTCCAAAGCAAACAAAGAAGACCTGAACCATCCTCTGCTCGTGAGAGAAGATGCTGATGACAGCAGCAGAGACAGGTTCTCCAACTCCGGATGGTGGAGTCACCTCACATTCCAGTGGTTAAACCCAGTCTTTGAGAAAGGACACAAGTTGCGGCTCGAGCTCGAACACATCCCATCTGTCCCGCAGTCTGAGACGGCAGAGCAGTCGTATACATTGCTTCAAGAGACACTTCACAAGCAGAAACCTGGGCCAATGACGCTCCGAAGGGCCATCATTTGTGCTGTCTGGACGCCTTTGATTGTAAATGCAGTCTTTGCAGGTTAGTAAGCCGTTGAAAATTTTCAAATATAGACCTATCCTTTATCCTACAATCTACTAATAAATATAGTGCTTGCCTTTCGTTACCAGGCCTTAACACTGTTGCTTCTTATATGGGGCCATTCTTGATCACCTACTTAGTGGAGCTACTCTCTGACAAGAACCCTGACAAGGGCTACGCCCGTGGCTACATGCTTGCATGCCTGTTCTTTGCCTCAAAGACAGTGGAGTCACTTTCACAGAGGCAGTGGTACTTTGGCGCCCGTAGAATTGGATTCCGGGTGCGTGCAGCACTGATGGCGTCCATCTACAAGCAGTCCCTGCTGACGAAGAACTCGAGCACAGTCACAGGGAAAACTGTGAACTTCCTCGATGTCGATGTTGAGAAAGTTGGTGAGTTCTTCTGGTACATCCATGGAATTTGGTTGCTTCCCTTGCAAGTCTCCCTGGCACTTGCCATCCTCTACCGTAGTCTTGGTGCAATGGCCTCGCTGTCTGCAGTCCTTGCAACAGTGTTGGTGATGGTGAGCAACACACCACTAACAAAGTCGCAGAAGAACCTCAACATGAAGATAATGGAGGCAAAGGACTCACGCATCAAGGATATGGCCGAGGCAATGAAGAGCATGAGGATCTTGAAGCTGCATGCATGGGAGACATCCTACTTGGACAAGCTCCTGAAGCTCAGGGATGTGGAGAGGGGATGGCTCAGGAGGTATCTCTACACATGCTCGGCAATTGCCTTCTTGTTCTGGGCCTCACCGATGTTGGTGTCGGTTGTCACCTTCGGTGTCTGCACTCTTGTGGAGATTCCATTGTCAGCTGGAACAGTCATATCAGCCCTCGCCACATTCAGAATCCTCCAAGACCCAATCTACAACCTCCCGGAGCTCGTGTCAATGGTCACACAAACCAAGGTGTCCCTTGATAGAATTGAAGAGTTCATCAAAGAAGACCACCAGGGGGAGCCAATTTGTTATGGCAACAGAACTGGAACGAAGGACTTGGCTATGGCTGGTGCAATGGAAATTGAACCAGGGGAGTACAGTTGGGAAACTGACAATATCTTGCAGAAGACGAAGTTCACACTCAAGATCGATCGCAAGGTGAGCATCACGAAGGGTCACAAGGTTGCGGTGTGCGGGCCAGTAGGTTCAGGCAAATCAAGCCTCCTTTACAGCATCATGGGGGAAATTCCAAGGGTTAGGGGTGCAGAAACAACAGTTGTTGGGTCGAGAGCGTATGTCCCGCAGAGTGCTTGGATTCAGACCGGAACAATTCAGGACAATGTGCTCTTTGGGAAGTCTATGGACAGGGGCTTCTATGAGGAGGTGTTACAAGGGTGTGCTTTGGACATAGATTTGGAGTTATGGGCCAATGGAGATATGACTGTGGTAGAGGAAAGGGGCATGAACCTAAGCGGCGGCCAGAAGCAGAGGATTCAGCTTGCCAGGGCATTGTACAGTGATTCTGATGTTTACCTATTGGATGATCCCTTCAGTGCTGTGGATGCGCACACCGGAGCACACCTCTTCAAGGTACAGTACACATGAACAATCTGCAACAGTTTAGCTTTCATGAGCTCCAAATGTAATGTACATCAATATTACAGCACAAAGCGAGAATCATAATCAGACAGGAAAACATAACTCGCATATTCTACCTATTGGGTAATCCTTGAATTATCCATAAGCAATCAAGTATTTGTATCAAGTACGAAAGTCCCATTGGTAACTGCAAATGGCCTACTTTATATTATTGAGATGATCATCATAAAATTTATCTAATTTGTAAAAGGAAATAAATTCATCAATTTGTATTTGCAGGAATGCTTAATAAGACTAATGTCATCTAAGACAGTCATATATGTCACTCATCAGCTAGAGTTCTTGCGAGATGCGGATCTTGTTCTGGTAAGGTGTCAATCAAATTCCATACACAACTAGTTTTTACTTGTGAATCTTGTGATAAAAAAGTTGTACATTGTTAGCTTTAGGCCCAAACAGAATAAATACATCATTGCTGATATCTTGATGAGAACGGTTGTCCATGCTGTCATATTTCATTTTCGTGCTAATTACTGAGAACATACATGTACAGCTGTACAATTCTAAAAGATGTTTGTGAGTGGTCACTTATAGGTCATGAAAGATGGAAGGATTGTTCAATCCGGAAAATATGATGATCTGATAGCAGACAAAGGAGAGCTCTCGAAGCAAATGGCTGAACACAACCAATCCCTTAGTCAGGTCAACCCTGCAAAAGCACATGGCCTGACTAATAGCAAACAACACAAGAATAAGCAGATAGAACTCACAGAAATAGAATCAGGTCACCAAGTGATAAGGAGGGAATGTGAGGAAGAGCGTGAATCTGGTAGAGTAAAATGGGATATTTACCGCAAGTTTGTCACCTCTGCATACAGCGGAGCTCTCGTTCCTGTAATTCTTGCATGCCAAGTCCTATTCCAGGGATTGCAGATATGTAGCAACTATTGGATGGCATGGGCAGCAGAGAGACAGGAACAAGTAAGCAGGGGAAAGATGATTGGTATATTTGTGCTGTTATCTGCAGGAAGCTCGGCATTTATATTGGGAAGAGCTGTCGTTCTTTCAACAATTGCCATTGAAACTGCTCAGCACCTCTTCTTAGGCATGACCAGAAATATTTTCCGAGCACCAATCAACTTCTTTGATTCCACTCCATCAAGTCGAATCCTCAATAGGGTGAGTCAACAACTTCTCCATTGGAAGATCTAACAATTACTCTCCTTGCTTTCAGTTCTCACAGCTTAGTTTGTCTGGTTTGCAGGCTTCAACAGATCAAAGCACAGTTGACACGGACATTCCCTACAGGCTAGCAGGGCTCATATTCGCTCTAATTCAGCTCCTCAGTATCATTTTCATTATGTCTCAAATTGCTTGGCCCATATTCATTTTATTCATAATAATAATTGCCATCTCCACTTGGTATCAGGTACAGCTTCACTCATTGTAATTTGCTTTTCTCAGATTTAAAAATGCACACTAGTAATTATTAAAACTTTATATAGAGATATTACATCAGTTCAGCTAGAGAGCTAGCAAGGATGGTTGGCATCAGAAAAGCTCCAGTCCTCCACCATTTTTCAGAGACTGTATCAGGAGCAGCAACTATTAGATGCTTCAATCAGGGAGAGAAGTTTTTCAGAAAGAACCTTGCATTAATTGATGACTACTCCCGCATCACTTTCCACAATTCAGCAACAATGGAATGGCTATGTGTCCGTATCAACTTCCTCTTCAACCTTGTTTTCTTCATGATGCTAGTAATCCTTGTCTCCTTGCCTCGGAATACTATTGATCCAAGTAAGTATTGTCATAAAAGAAATAGTACTCGCATGCAATAGCTTCAACCTATATATATAGCACTGCTTCTTGTTTTTGGTAAAACAAGGTTTGCAGTTTCATGAAACAAAAGGTTTGCAGATACAGATGGATGTTTTAGGTTTTATTTTTGTTTGTATCTAAATACATGACTCTATACAGCTTTCATAAAAAAAAACACATTGCTAGAAACAATAACTCCTTTTGGCTTTCTCCTTCTTTAGGCCTTGCAGGGCTTGCAGCTACTTATGGCCTTAACCTTAATGTGTTACAAGCATGGGTTATATGGAACCTGTGCAATGTTGAAAACAAGATGATCTCAGTAGAAAGAATATTGCAGTTCTCAAACATACCAAGTGAGGCTCCTTTAGTGATTGAGGACTGTAGACCAAAAGACACATGGCCATGGTGCGGAACCATTCAGATCGATGCTCTCCAAGTGAAGTACAACCCTGACATGCCCATGGTGCTCAAAGGCATAAGCTGCACATTTCCTGGAGAAAGAAAAATTGGGGTGGTAGGGCGGACAGGGAGTGGGAAGTCTACTCTCATCCAGGCTTTGTTTCGGGTTGTCGAACCATCTGTAGGAAGGATACTCATAGATGGAGTGGACATATCACTTTTGGGAGTGCATGATTTGCGGTCTAGATTAAGTATTATACCACAAGAACCGACTCTCTTCCAAGGGGTTATCAGAACAAATCTGGACCCTCTACGACAACATCCGGACACTGAAATATGGGAGGTAAACAATCTATAGTGCTGACAAAATACCCTTCTACATGAAAATGCCTTTAGCTTCTTAGCATCTATACAATATATAGGATTCCTTGGAAATCAGTTTCGATATTAATATTTTGCATGTTCTTGAATCAGCAGCTTAAAGAAAGTTTTCTTTATCAAGCCTTAACTTTTGCGAATATTCATCTTTCAGGTTCTGCGTAAGTGCCGCCTTGAGGAAATTGTCAGAGAAGACAACAGGTTGTTAGATGCACCAGGTATAAAGAACTATCTTTCTTTGCAGTAGTTTTGGTTCTCACAATCTTTCCAAATTCATTGCTCAAGATGGTCCAGTTATATGACTAGTTTATGTTACAGTTGTTGAAGATGGAGGGAACTGGAGTGTGGGGCAAAGACAACTTGTCTGCTTGGCCAGGGTATTGCTAATGAAAAAGAAAATACTTGTTTTGGATGAAGCCACGGCATCAGTTGATAGTGCAACTGATAATATCATCCAAAAGACTATAAGGCAAGAAACAAACAAGTGCACAGTTATAACAATTGCACATAGGATCCCCACTGTGATTGACAGCAACCTTGTTCTTGTACTCGGTGAAGGTAAAACCCCCTCAAAGGACTCAAAAAGTATTTGTTTTCTAAACAATTTTTGTGTGTTTAGTTGTCTCTTCTAACAAACTATTTTTCTAACAAAGATATGTCTTACCATTTACTGCAGGTAAGATATTAGAGTTTGACTCTCCAGAAAATCTTCTTAGAGATGAATCATCGGCTTTCTCAAAGCTTGTGATGGAATTCGTGGGAAGGTCAAAGGGCAGACATCAACCGGAGCTAACATAGAAACATCAAGCAACTATCGACCTACTTGGCCTTACCTAGACCTGTATATATCAAAACCCTAACAGGGTAGAAAGAAGGCTTACTTCACCGGAAGATTGCATAGAAGACAGCACAAGGCAACAAGGAAATTTTGTTGTAGTGATTGAAGATTAGACCAGCGACATAGGAACACTTAAGATATAATGGAAATAAATCTATTATCTATCTTAATGGAAATAAATCTATTATCTATCTTCCTGATCTAGCCTGTTCCTAGTGTACAGTTGCAGATGGTGTTTGTTGATATCGTATTGCCAATGCAAGTGATCTTAAATAGACGCATCTTCTTTTCTACCAACCATTAGATGGAACTAAATCGTCACCTTCTTATGTTCAACAACAAAACCAAATTTACAAAAAGAAATTTGATTTCTTGTTGAATTTGATTTCATTTGAATCTTAGCCTAGTTCAGCTCAAATCTCAGCCATCCAAGCCACAAATTCTCACTGGCATTGACTCAACGGAGGATTTTTGCACCGGCACTGTTTATCACCCAAAAACAAATCGCCGCCGCCCCTGTTTCGTCGCCACCCGATCTCTCTCGATCGCTCTTGCGCCTTCCCACACCATCTCACCACTGCCACACCTGTTCATCCTGTCAGAGGCTGTACACCCCCTCTTAAATGCCCTGACCGCGCGTCAGAGACCGTCGGCCACGCCCACCATTGCTGCATCGACCTCCCTATTCTCTCTACTCGCTTTGCTCTCACAGCCGACCTGACACCCCTACACCACTTTTGACCGCTGCATTGCTACACCCGAGGCCGCCAGTACACCCCCTGCCAGCCGAGTCGCGCCTCCCCAACCCTTCCCTACACAGCCACGCGCCACCACCGCCGTAGCCCCGCCACTGTGCCGAACCGCCTCTGCCGCTCTATATAAGTTCCCGAGCCCCTCCATTCGAAGACATCGACGCCTAGGGTACGCCAAACACCCAAAAGCTCCGACGACCTTCCCCATTGCCGACGATCGCCGGAATTCACTAAGGCAAGCCTAAATTCAATTCCACTCATTCAATCAATTACTTTCCAATCACCCTCGCCCATAGCCTCATCAAGCTCCCAGAAACCTCCCTGAGCCATCACCCTAGCTCCCTGAGCCTCCTTCTTCCCTGTCGCCAAAGCTCGTCGCTCGGCCAAAGCACCCCCTGGACAGCCCAACCCCGACCATCTCCGCCCAATCCACTGCTTCCCCTAACCCCAAAGATGCTAAATTGCAAACTCTACCGTCCTGTTAACTTGTCATTAAGTCCTGTGCCATTCAAACATCTCGCAGGAGGAAGACCTCACCGCCGGCGAACGTCGACTTCCCCGCCCCTGCCAACCCCAAAAATGGAATCCCAGTAGTGCCAAGAACCCAGCCATGGTCTCCTTTTCTGTCGCAAACCACCCTAGCGTCACCAATCGCCATCGCCGTCCTCCCTGTTTCTCAGTCGTGCGTGCGTTCAGCCAAATAAGATGAACAGTAGCGGTATGTTACTATTCACCCGACCCGTTAACTCCAAACCCAACCCACAATGAACAGTAGTGGATTCGGTATGATCGAACCCGCGATGAATAGTAGACCCGCAGTGAATAGTGCCCAGATCTGTTACTGTTCACCCAAACCTGAAAATGCATGTGTATACCCATTTTGACCATTTCAAGCCCACCAATCTATTCCCTAGCTCCGTTTAACCTATTCGGACCCCTATAAACCGAAAACCCTTTTCATTTGGATTTCTTGAATTTTCTTTCTTTATTTAATTTCTTTATTCCTAGCTCAGCCCTTCGAGCATGGAACTGAGTTATTTTCATTTGCTTTACGTTAGCTTCCGACGTTGAAGTTAAGCCAGACCAGGAGGGAGAAGCTCAAGCTCAAGATCAAGAATCAGAAGAATTTGAAATCGTTGAATACTTAGACCCGCAAGGCAAGTCACATGTTTTTTATCAGATTGAACTTACATTCCTTTAATTGTTTATTTATCAGTACTTTCATCATCCTATTTACAAGTTGTTATTTCTTGTACAATAATTTGTTTAGAATGACATGATACTAGCTAATGTCCTACCACACGAAAAAAAGCCATATTTAATCTGATGGCTATATTCACCTTGACAAGATTTAGTAATATTAAATATATTATTAATGTAATCATGGTAGTTTAGGAACTCAACAAATTTTCCACTACTAAGAGACATGGCATTTTGTTGATAGAATTTTAAAAGTGGTTCTAGGGTAAGGAAGTTTCACAGGAAGCCATGAGTTGGTTGGGTCCCATGACCTTATCCTAGGGTGGAGGCTTGGAACGGAAAGGTGGCAGTGCAGTGAGCACTGAAATATGGGTTTGTGGGTAGACGTTGCCTCAGAGAAAACTAAAGACTAGATCCTTATGCCAAGTAAAGAATATAGTGAACGCCCAACCACAAGCGTTGATTCGTCAAATCTGATCTAGTAACTACTCAAGTTTGATTGAATATATATAAATGGTGGGGGAGACCGAGGGAGAGTTCGTATGGGATGTGATTAACCATATAACGGTAGGACTGCGACAAATCGGGTGAGGCCTTGTGGGCCACTCGAGTTTGTTGAGATCAAAAACCTACTGGGTAGAGGCTATATAAAGAATTGAGCAATGAAAAGTCTTGTTTTCTTAATTTTGTCGTGGGAGTTAAGAGATCTTGTGAGTAAAACTGAGCAGCTTTGCAGAGTTATAAATGAAAAGTATTCGAATATACCGTGCTTTCGAAAAATGAAGCTGTGTTTAATGGGTGGATCCAAAAACAAAGTATAAGTAGATTTGGCATTTGGCTAAGATTGGTATTCAAGCTGTAAAACCCCATTCTCCTTAAGAAGGTTGTGATTTTATGTCAAACCTGTTTGCAATTAAAATTGCATCCACATAAAATAATAAACTACTTTACCGCACTCCTTGGTAAATCTTTACATATAGTTAAATAGTACTTCCCATGTGACTTATTGAGTACGGTGATTTGTACTTATACTTGCTAAAACACAAATAAAAGAAAATGTCTAGCAAGAGAATGAAGAAGTCTATGAGGACGGCGTGGAAGGATTCTACGAAGTAGATGGCGCTTGGGATTTCGCATAAGTACTAAGATTGGTATTCAAGTTGTAAAACTCCGTTCTCCTTAAGAAAGTTGTGATTTTATGTCAAACTTGTTTACAACTAAAATTGCATCCACATAAAAATAATAAACTACTTTACCCCCACTACTTGGTAAATCCTTGAATATAATTAAATAGTACTTACCATGTGATTTGTTGAGTACGGTGGTTTGTACTCATGCTTGCTAAAAATAAATAACAAAAAAATGCCTGGCAAGAGAATGAAAAAGTCTATGAGACGACTTCGAAGGATTCTACGAAGTAGATGGCACTTGGGATTAGGATTGTTCTTTGATGAAGCCTGCCTATGGTGTGTTTTAGTTTTGTATTGTACTTAAAGGCCGCTCACCCAGCTGTAGTACTTGGCTGTTAAGCCTTTATCTTGTAATAAAGTTGACTTTTGTTCTTGAGCATGTGCTGGTAATGTTATACACTCAACTGATGTAACTCGCAAGTCGCAGCTGAACAATCCTGAACAATTACGAGTGATTCACGACGCCCCTAGAAATAGAGGCGTTACAGTTGCAACACATAGTTCTTCGTTCTCCTGGTTTGTTTTGTATGGGTGACAATTCTACAGAGACATTCTACAATTAATAACTTTCTCAGACCAACAGGCCCATTGCCCCTTCCCCTGTCTCGTTTTATTGGAAATGAAACAGGCATCAGTTTTAGCACCTCACAATTTCAACTAAACAGAAACAAATCAAGAGCAGAGCCTGTATCTCCCTCCCATCCTCTCCCCTCCCCTCCCCTCAATCAAGTACCACCAGGTTCTTACCCTTTGATACGACAACAGACACTCAGACAGTGAGCAAGAGTACAGCGACAGGTTGGAGCAGTGCCGGCGTCAGATATAAGCGACCATTCTGCATTTGTGTTGGCAAAGAAAGGAGGCATGTTTGCGCAAACTAGCTCTACAGGCAAAGAGACGAGCACAGAGTAATGTAAAGCCATTTTGTATGGTAGGCAGTTGCAGAACATATATACAATCCACAGACCACAGAGCGTACAACCTGCATAAGAGTACAAGCATGGCAAATTGCAAGGGAATCGGCAGCGCAAATCGGTAACCCCACGAGACCGCGAGACGGCGGAGGGGGGGGGGGGGCGAGTCCTTACTGTGTGCGGCGGAAGGACGAACCGTCGGTGGGCAATGGGGACGCCCCGTGACCGCGAGGCAGGCTGATGCCGCCGCCCACCCACCCAATGCAGCACGAGCGATCGATCCATCAGCCGGCTGCTCCCGCGCTTCCCCCGATCGCCCCGCTCGCGCTCGCCCGCCCCGAGCGTAGCCTCTGCCTCCCTCCCTGTGTGCTTGGCGCGTGGCGTGCGCGCACCGTGGGTCGCCGTCTCGCGCTGCTCCGCGAGAGAGAAGGGTGTGCTGCTAGGGTGACGGCCTAACTAGGCGGCGGCGGGGAACGACCCATGTTAGTTGGGCTGGTAGACAGGCCTTCCTGGGGCTTTGGACGATCATCTGGCCCAGAAGAAACATACAATATTTTAACGGCTTCGTCTGCTCTTCTGCAGAAGCATTCCTTTTGTCGAAACCTGTCTGCTAAGTGCTAACTAGCCCTGGGATCCTGATTAGCAGTAACTTGCTTCCATGGCAACAGCAGAATTTAGTACCAGCACGATGTTAGCTAGCTAGCCATCCCATCCCCTGTGCAAACAAATCGAAGGAAAAGCGTATATATATAGGACTCGCTTATTTCGACTTGAGTTTATGACTTTTATCTTATTTTTTACTATTTCTAAATTTCGTTTTTTTTTGTTTTTTTTAGCTTTTTTGCTAGTTATTTTTTCTTATATTTGTTTGCATTGTTCGTGATGAGCTAACCTATTTTTTCTATTTTTAAAATTTTTAAATTTAGTTATATCAAATAAGACACCATCAGTTACAATATAATTTCAACCATAAGTCAACTTATTTCAGCCGAACCGAACGGCACCATAGACAGGATCGATCCATCGTTCGTTCGATAGATTAAGCGGAATCTTAGATCTTGTTGATTCTTATTTTTCAGTTTATGCTTTTGGTTATATAACAACCCACTTCTCTGAAAATTTATAGTTGTATGTGAAAAATGTTTGATTAGTAAGTTGGCTCTAGAAACCCAGAAGAGGAGGATTGAAGGCAAATAGATCATGATACTCCTGTTTGTAACACTTCATCTGTATCTGTGTCACAAATTTATAGATTTTCCCCCAAAATTTTGAAGACCATACATACACAAATTATTAAAAAATCCAAATATTTTAAAATTACATATGCATAAATTATGAAAATTTTATTTCAAATTTTAGTTATTTTTATTATACTTGTACGGACTCTTTTTTTTTAATATAAACCATTATAACTTGGGTCCACAAGATGAAAGGCTAATTTTTTTCTCCTTTCACTCTAATTAATATGGAAAATTCTAACCACTAAGAGTATGGACTTTTTCATTATAGTTAGTATGTCCGTGTCAACTTTTCCTTTTTATTTAATTATTATTTTAAATTTTAGTTATTTTTATTATAGTTAGTATGGACTTTTGTTTAAATATAACCTTTATAACTTGAATTTATCATATAGATGATTAGATCTTTTTTTTTCTGTTAACATAGCAATTTCTAGATTTTGAGCGGAGGCGATGGCTTTTTCCTTAAAAGATAAAAATAGTATCACTCGCTGACACGTAGTCCCACAACCGCACCTTATCCTCCTCGCCCGCCGCTCCCTAAAACCCCGCGACGACGAGACGGCCACCGCGCCGCCCTCCCAAAACCCAAGAAATGACGACCACCGCCACCTTCCTCCACCTCCTCTCCCCTCCCGGCCTCCGCCCCAAGCCCGTATTGAGGCCCCGCCTCCGCCGCCTCGCCGTGTCCGTCTCCCCCTCCGGCCCCGACGAGACCCCCGCCGACGACCCGCCCGTCCTCCCCTCTATCCTCATCAAGAACACCGAGCCCGAGGACGTCGCCCGCCGCCGCAGCTGGGTCGAGCACGGCTGGGCGCCCTGGGAGGAGGTCATGACCCCCGAGGTCGCCTTCGCGCGCCACAGCCTCAACGAGGGCGAGGAGGTGCCGCTCCAGTCGCCGGAGTCCCTAGAGGCCTTCCGCATGCTCACACCCGCCTACCGCAAGAAGGTGGAGTCCGAGCCGGGGTACATGGAGCGCCTCTTCGCCACGCGCGACACTCCCGAGCCCCTCGAGACGACGTGGGCCGACCGGCTCCCGATGCGGCTCATGCCGCCGCGGGACTGGCCGCCGCCCGGCTGGGAGGTGGACCCAGACGAGCTGGAGTTCATAAGGGAGGCGCACAGGGCAATGTGGGAGAGGGTGGATATGGAAGCGGCGGCTGCGGCGGGGGCGAGGAACGTGGAGAAGGTGGAGGACGCGCCGGAGGATCTGGCGCTGGACAGGTACAAAGTCTTCTTGAAGCAGTACAAGGAGTGGGTGGAGGCCAACCGGGACAGGTTGGAGGAGGAGTCCTACAAGGTATAACCAGATAATTTGATCGATTATTTGCGCAGTGCTTACTAATCAGGTATTAGTTAAGGAGAAAGTACTTTGTGATTGTCCTGGTGCATTATGATAGTCTGATGCAATGCAAATGTGGGTTTTTAGTGGTTTTTGCTTGTAGTTAAATGGTTGTGGTGGCACCACCAGTATTCTAAAAGTCGGCATTAGTCGGCCTGTTAGTTGCCGCTAATCGGTCGTCAGCCTAGTCCCAACGCAATTTGGGCCCAGTCGGCCCATTAGTCGGCCGGGCTGACTTGCCGGTCAAAGTCGGTCCAAGCCGGCGACTTCTCGGGCAAGGAATCCCGACTAGGCCGGCGACTTGGCCCGTGGAGGCCCGACTAGGGTTAATGGGGGCACATATAAAAAGGGACAAAAAAATTTTTTCGGGTTTCCTCTCATCCCGCTGCCCTGCTCTTGACCTAGCAGCCGCTGCTGCTTGCGCGGGGGCCCAGCGCCGCCGCATTCGCCGCCTCCTCTTGCACCGCCCGCCGCTGCCAAGTGCCAACTGTTGCGGCCCGAGCCGCCGCCGGCCGCCTGTTGCGCCCGCGCCGCCGCCGTAGAGGTTCTCCTCGACCTCCCCTCCTCCAGCTCGGAGGGAAATGTTGAGGGAAATGTTGCTGCCCGGCGGGTTGGCCAAGTCGGCCAACTAGTCCCGATTGGTCGGCGACTAGTCCCCCAAGTCGCTAGTCGGCCCCTAGCCGACCGACTAGCGACTTCTTGAACATTGGGCACCACAAACCCCATATGTGAACTTCTTCAGTCACACATTTGTTATGAAATGTGTTCCTCAGTAGTATGTTAGCAACCCTTATAGTGAGTAGGTAGTGATACTTTCAAAAAAGAAGTACCATGTAGTGATTAGCTCAAAAAGTACCTTTGTAGTGACGATTGCAACGGTGCATTGTGATAGTTCCACAAATTCTTTCTTCGTTGTTATAGAGTTGTAGTTAAGTGGTACTATGGTGGTATTCACAACTCCTAATATGCCTGTTTTGTTGTTCATTGGTTGTGGTCTGTGTTGTTCGGTAGTCCATGAGCACCTTTAGCCTAGCACTTGGGGTTGGTGCTGGCAAGCGTTCTGTTATTGATTTTGAGTAGAACTCAAATATCTGTTTTGTGCTTGCTCTAGAGTGAGAATTGATAGATAACTTCAGAGCTGATTTTTTTTCCCTCCAGTAACTAAGCTTTGCAGCGAGCAGCCTCGTACCCAAGTGTTGTTAGCTTATTATTTTTAGGGGTGTTACTGTTGTGGTTTAGCAATTTGATTTCCTGTAAGCTATACAGCTAGTAATGATTGTGTTTTGTCCCAGTTACAATCCAGGCCAGGAATGGTTTTAATTCATTTACGCGATACTGCCTCTTAATGATCGCCCTGCGAGCTACAAAGCTAGTTTTGGTTGTGGTTTCTTATATACTTGGATTACAATGATTTGAGTCTAGCTTGTCATCTCCTCGAGTATTTGTAGTTTTTCTCCATATTCCAGGATTGAGCAGTAATATTCTACTTGGGCTATTTCTGTTATGCAGTTTGATCAGGATTACTACCCTGGTAGACGAAAAAGAGGTAAGGACTACAGAGAGGATATGGTATGTCCATTAGCTCTTGAATATTTACTGCCTGATCTATTTTACGTTTTGTTGACCCTGTTAGTTATTGATGTATTGATTGCTTTCGTGCAGCTTGAACTTCCATTCTTCTATCCTGGACAGGTACCACTAAAACTTCGATTGTATTCCCTCTTCAGCAACTTGTTGACTTTGTTCATTCTAACCTTGATAAATGGTTGGCTGTACCTCACACAGATATGTTACGGGAAAGTGACGTCTGTTCACCTCTACCAGGGAGCTTTTGTGGATGTCGGTTGTGTTCATGATGGGTATGGACTACTCTTTGTCTTCTTAATTATAGAGTTGCCATTGGCCGATTTAAGCTCATGTGTTTTGTTTTTTAGTCATATTTTTGTTGTTGTCTTGCTTTTTAATTGTGACCTGTGAGCTACAGAGAATAACAGTACATGAAATCCTACCAATCAGCATTCTTTACTGTTGAATGATGAATGGCATGGGGCTGCTTTACTTTCCTTAATAGAGTTTAGTCTTCGATTTTTTACCATAACTTGCCATAGTAAATTTTGAATTTTAACCCTGAATTTTAATTGCATCTTCCGATATTTAACTTGTGTGACATTTACTGTTAGTCGCTGGACTCTTGCTCTTGGTGATAGCAAGATCCTAACTCTCATGGAGAGGATGACACTAGGAGATGGGGCAATTTTCTTCTTGTTTATTGCTCACACAATGCCATACCAACCTGAGGGGTTGGAGATACATATTTCTAGGCTGAGAACCAGCCAAGCATATGCTAAGATGCTATCCTAGATGCTGTCCTAAAGCGGTCAATATGCTGTCCTAAAGCAAAAGCAGATGCTGTCCTAAAAGCAGATGCTGTCCTAAAAGTAGATGCTGTCCTAAAAGCAGATGCTGTCCTAAAAGCAGATGCTGTCCTAAAGCAAAAGCAGATGCTGTCCTAAAGCAGTCAAAAAACAAAAAACTACCACAGCCCCACAAAGACCACAGTACAGGGACTTATTCATCATTCTCCCCCTAAGTCTTGTGCGTTGTCTTGTGGGAGGATCGAACCATCCTGATCTTGGAGCAGAGCTCAAGGAACTTGATCCTTCCAAGAGGCTTGGTGAGCAGATCCGCAAGCTGATCCGTGGTGTTGATGTAGCTTGCCTTGATGCTTCCTTCATCCAAACAGCCTCGGATGAAATGGTACTTCACCCGGATGTGCTTGCTCCGTTCATGAAAAACGGGGTTCTTTGCCAGGGCTAGAGCGGACTTGCTGTCCACCCTGAGCTCCACTGCTTCAGTGTCCCTGCCAAGGAGATCACCAAGCAGTCGAGCGAGCCAGAGCGCCTGAGTCGAAGCGGTGGAAGCCGCTATGTACTCGGCCTCACAGCTAGACAGGGCCACCACCTGCTGCTTGACTGACTGCCAGCTAACGAGGCACTTGCCGAGGAAGAAGAGAATCCCGCTTGTGCTCTTGCTGGTGTCAATGTCGCCTGCGTGGTCGCTGTCGCTGTACCCGATGAAGTGTGTCGCGCCGGGACACCTCGGGTAGTGCAAGCCGTAGTCGGAGGTGCCCGCAACATAGCGGAGGATCCTCTTTACGGCCTGCTGATGCTCCGTCGTCGGTCGCTGCATGAACCGACTGACGTAGCCGACGGCGAACGCCAAATCCGGACGCGTGTGGACGAGGTAGCGAAGGCTGCCCACGATGCGCCGGTACTGCGTCGCGTCCACCTCCTCCGCCGTGCTGTCGCGGCTCAGCTTCAGCCTTTCCTCCATAGGAGTGTGGGCTGGGTTGCAGTCGGTGAGCCCGCCCAGCTCGACGGTGCGCTTGGCGTAGGCGGTCTGACGAAGGGAGATACCGGAGCTGTCCTGGTGGACCTCGATCCCCAGGTAGAAGGAGAGGAGCCCCAAGTCGCTCATCTGGAAGGCGGTCTTCATCTCCGCCTTGAACGCCTCGACCTCGGCCTCCTTGGAGCCGGTGATCACCAGGTCGTCGACGTAGACGCCTACCAGCAGAGCATTGCCGCCTTTGCCCCGCCGGTAGACCGCAGCCTCGTGTGCGCTCTGCTGGAACCCCATTTGCTTGAGGGTGGAGTCCAGCTTAGCGTTCCAGGCTCGTGGTGCCTGCCGCAAGCCGTAGAGGGCCTTGCGCAGGCGGAGAACCTTGCCCTCCTTGCCGGGGATGACGAATCCCGGCGGCTGACGGACGTAGACCTCCTCCTTTAAATCGCCGTTGAGGAAGGCGGACTTGACGTCCATGTGATGGACGCGCCAATCCTCCTGGGCTGCAAGTGCGAGGAGAAGACGAACGGACTCCATGCGCGCGACGGGTGCGAAGGCGTCATCGAAGTCGACCCCCTCCTGCTGCACGAAGCCTCGTGCTACCAAGCGAGCCTTGTGCTTGACGATGGCGCCGGCTTCATCCCGCTTCAGCTTGAACACCCACTTAAGGGTGATCGCGTGGTGACCGGCAGGAAGATCCGCCAGCTCCCACGTCCGGTTCCGCTCGACGGCGTCCATCTCCTGCTTCATCGCGACATGCCACGCCGCGTCTCCCTCCGCCTCAGCGAAGGAGCGAGGCTCGCCGTCGTCGCACGCCAAGTGCAGCTCCGCCTCGAAGTCGCGCTGCGCCAGTCCAGGGACGGGCAACTCGCCGAGGATGTTGTCCATGGTACGATAGCGCAGAGGTTCGTCGTCGTGGTAGACGTCGACGCGGTCCTCGTCGTGAGATAGCGGAGTAGCGAACTCCACCATGCGCTGCTCGTCGTGGACCGAAGCTGTTGGGGCCGATCCCGGTGGTGTGGCCGCCGGTGCAGGAGAGTGGTGAGCCGGTGGTGAAGAGTGGGGCGTAGCCGGTGCCGAAGGTGGTGGAGCACGCGCCGGAGCTGGTGGCGAGCAAGGTGTCGAGGTGGACGAGCTCGGTGAAGACGAGCTGCTAGCTCCCCCGGCTCTCTCGAAGTGGACGTAGTCGATAACAAAGTCCCTGAGAGTCGAAGTCGAACCGTCGTCCACCGCCTTGTCCCACGTCCAGCCTCGCCCTTCGTCGAACACAACGTCACGCGAGATGCGGACTCGCTGTGTGTCAGGGTCGAGGATGCGGTAGGCCTTCGAGCCCTCCGCGTAGCCGATGAACACTCCCGGAGTGCTCCTGTCGTCGAGCTTACCAATGTGGCCAAGCTCCTTGGCGAACGCGAGGGAGCCGAAGACCCGCAAGTGGGAGACCGCCGGCTTGCGCCCATGCCAAGCCTCGTACGGCGTCCTGCCGTCGAGCGCCTTGGTAGGCGAGCGGTTGAGGATGTAGACGGCCGTCACCACCGCCTCTCCCCAGAAGACAGCCGGCATCCCCCTCTGCTTGAGGAGGGCCCGAGCCATCCCCACAACCGTCTGGTTGCGCCGCTCGACGACGCCGTTCTGCTGCGGGCTGTACGGCGCGGAGTAGTGGCGCTGAATGCCCTCATCAGCGCAGTACGACGCGAATTCAGCCGCCGTGAATTCGCCGCCGTTGTCTGTGCGCAGCACGCGCAGCTTGCGGCCGCACTCCGCCTCCGCAACAGCCTGCGTGTGCCTGATGGCGTCCGCAGCCTCTCCCTTGCTGCCGAGGACCATCACCCACATGTAGCGGGAGAGGTCGTCGACGAGCAGCAGGAAGTAGCGTCGTCCTCCTGGTGTGGCCGGTGTCACCGGGCCACACAAGTCCCCGTGCACGAGCTCGAGCCTCTCCTTGGCTCGGAAACTCGCCTGCTGGGGAAAGGGGAGTCGCCTCTGCTTCGTCAACACGCAGACGTCGCAGAGCTGCTCCACATGGTCAAGGCACGGCAGGCCTCGCACCATTTCCGTGGCACTGAGCCGCTTCAGGGCCTCGAAGTGAAGGTGCCCAAAGCGCTCGTGTCACTGCCACGCCTCGTCGTCCCGACGAGCTGCGAGACAGATGGGTTGTGCCACCTGCACGTGAAGAGTGTAGAGTCGATTTGCGCCTCTGGTTACCTTGGCAAGGAGGCGGCGTCGAAGATCCCAAATTCGCAGCACCCCGTGCTCGATCTCGACGCGCGAGCCGTTCTCATCCAGCTGTCCCAAGCTGATGATGGAGTTCCGCAGATCGGGGATGTAGTAGACGCCGGTGAGCAGCCGGTACTCGCCAGTCTTGGCGACGAAGACGACAGAGCCGACGCCCTTGATCTCCACGGCGGAGGCATCGCCGAACTTGACGGTGCCTCGAACGCCTGAGTCGAGCTCGGAGAAGAACTCCCGCCGCCCGGTCATGTGGTGGGTGGCGCCGGTGTCGAGGCACCACCCGTCGGTCTTGTCATTGCCGGAACTGTCGCCGAGGAGGGCGTGTGCTTTTGGCTCGTCAAGGTGGAGGAGAGCCACTGCGGCCGGTGCCGCTGGAGGTAGTTCGATGCTCGCATGAGCAATGAACAGGACCGGCTGCTCCTCCTCCGCTTGCGCGACGTGGGCCTGGCCGCGTCGTGGCTGTCGGCACTCCTTGGCCCAATGACCAAGCTTGCCGCAGTTGTGGCAAGAGTCGTCTCGTGCCGGCTTTTGCTTGCCAGCATCGCCGCCCTGGGCGCCTTTGCGCGGCTTGCCGCGCTTGCCACTCTTGCGGCCGCCTGTCGTGGAAGAAGGCTCCCCCTTCTTCTTGTCACCTTGGCCGGCCTCCCACTGCTCCCGAGTGAGGAGGAGCTTCCCGCCAATGGTGACGGGTCCCGAGGGGCGCTGTGGCTCATCGATGTCGACAACCTTGAGGCGACCCAACGCCTCCTCGATGGTCATCGTGGAGAGGTCCAGCAGAGACCCGATCGAGCGAGCCATCTGCTTGTACTTCTCGGGGACGCAGCGGAAGAGCTTCTCCACAGCTCTCTCTTCGCCGTAGGTGTCGTCACCGAACTGCACCAACTTCTGCAACAGAGTGTTGAGACGGAGAGCAAAGTCATCAACGTCCTCACCTGGCTTGAAGGCCAGGTGCTCCCACTCCGTGCGTAGTGCCTGCAATGTAGACTTGCGGGCGCGATCGCTGCCGATGCGTGCTGCAGCGATGGCGTCCCAAGCCTCTTTGGCAGTCCGCTTGTTGGTAAGCGAGAACTGCATCTCGGGCGGGACTGCGGCGATGAGAGCATCCAGCGCCCGTCGATCCTGGTCGTAGTCGACGTCGCCGTACCGGACTGCATCCCACATATGCCGCACCTGGAGCTTCACCCTCATCACCGCAGCCCACTCGACGTAGTTGGTCTTGGTGAGGGTAGGCCACCCGCCGCCGGGGCCGACGTCCCTGACGACAGCCTGGTACTCGTGGTGACCACGGTACCGAACCGGAGAGAGAGAGCCGCGTTGCCTGTGAGGGCCGCGCTCTCCGTCGACCCGTACGCCGCCGCCGTGCGTGCCTCCTCCAGGAGCGCCACCGCCGTGTGCGCCTCCTTCAGGAGCGCCGCCGGCGCGTCCGCGCCTGTCTGGGCTGCCGCCGCGCTCGTGGGCATGCGCGGCTGCCCATTGCGCCGTTCGCCCTTGCGCTGCCTCCTTCTCCAGCAGCTGAGGGTCCGCGTCGGCGCTGTCATCAACAGAGCCGGAGCTACTGTTGCTGCCGCGCAGAGCCTTGACCTCTGCTGCTGCCGCACGCGCTGCATCTGCCGCCGCCGCTGCTTCCACCTCCGCCCTGGCTGCTGCCAGCTCCGCCGCTGCCAGCCTTGACGCCCTTTCCGCCGCCGCAGCGGTCTCTGCCGCCGCTCGCTCGCGCTGCTCTGCCGCGACGAGCTCGGCCGTCTGCTGACGCCGCATGCTCGAGGCGACCGAGCGCTGAGACTGCCCTGCGGACATGGCGCGCTACTGGGGGGCTGTTGCGTGGAGAGAGGGCTGCTTCTGGCGAGCTGCTGCTCGTCTCCGGAGAGGAGTGAGCGGGGACAGCCGGAGCTGCTGCTGCTACCGGCTGGGGCTGCTGTGAGGCCGGAGAAGGAGATGAGCAGGAGATGCTCAAGCTACAGGATACTAAGGCTCTGATACCACTTGTTAGTCGCTGGACTCTTGCTCTTGGTGATAGCAAGATCCTAACTCTCATGGAGAGGATGACACTAGGAGATGGGGCAATTTTCTTCTTGTTTATTGCTCACACAATGCCATACCAACCTGAGGGGTTGGAGATACATATTTATAGGCTGAGAACCAGCCAAGCATATGCTAAGATGCTATCCTAGATGCTGTCCTAAAGCGGTCAATATGCTGTCCTAAAGCAAAAGCAGATGCTGTCCTAAAAGCAGATGCTGTCCTAAAAGTAGATGCTGTCCTAAAAGCAGATGCTGTCCTAAAGCAAAAGCAGATGCTGTCCTAAAAGCAGATGCTGTCCTAAAGCAAAAGCAGATGCTGTCCTAAAGCAGTCAAAAAACAAAAAACTACCACAGCCCCACAAAGACCACAGTACAGGGACTTATTCATCATTTACATCTCATTATGTGTTTAGGTGGGTGCCCATAAAAGGAAATGATTGGTATTGGATCCGCCATCACATCAAACCTGGCATGAAAGTCTATACGGAAATTCTGGTTAGTAATCTTAAAATTCACTCTTCCAGCTATGCTTTAAAGACATCTGAGAGCAATATGATAAAGGAATACTCAAGTTTTCCACATTGCAAAAAGGATATGTCAAAATTGTCAACTGTGCTTTTGCATCTACCAAAGTGTAGTTTTGTTTATTTTTTAATAAAAAATAAATTTGTTTGTTCTTTGCTACCTGAGTTCTGGTAGTTTCTTTAACTTAAATAGATCAGGCTTAGTAATATATCTCTATTATTACGCAGGCCAAACGAGACCCCTACCGTTTTCGCTTCCCACTTGAAATGCGCTTTGTATATCCTAACATTGATCACCTAATGTGAGTACCGTCACTATCCTTCTTTTGGTCGCCGTTGATGAGTCCTGATTGTGTGAAGGTTGTAATGACCATTGTATTATACGTTGCTTCAGTTTACTCTCAGTTGACTAATGGTTTGCATCCTATTTTCTTTCTGACTGCAGATTTAATAGGTTTGACTTTCCACCAATATTTCACCGAAAGGAGGATACTAACCCAGAGCAGTTATGGGTGCGACTTAACCTCTGTTATCTTTCTGTTACTTTGTTCAATACTTCAATCTAGTAATTCTGACAAGAATTTTCACATTCTTTCTATTAGTACTAATTTTAGGTGATTAAATGCATATTCTCTAGTATTGTATGCGCATCTTACCTTTATATGCACTGACAGCGCGAAGGTGGAAGGCCGCCCATTCCTAGGAAAAAGCCCTTGACAGACATGGAAAAAGAACCTTTGGTATCAAACCACCCGTTTGTTGAAACGGTACTTTTCAACCACATTTCTAACGCTAACATGCTTATGCTTCTTGCTTCCTATCTAGTGTTACTCATCCTGTCGTAGCTTTCTTGGCTTGTTGCCTGCTGTTCCCATTCAATAGATTTAGGAGGATTTTTTTTCGTTTGCAGCTTTGGCAATGGCATAATGCAGAGCAGATGATTTTAGACCATGAGGAGGAAAATCCGGAAAAATTCAAGGATAAAACATATGAGTCCACAGTTGATATGTCCTCATTCGATGAAGAAAATAGAGTTGAATACACCGAAGGACGCTTCAATGAAACATTGCTGAAAAAGAAAGTTGTGGTATGTAATCATATGTAGCTCCCGATTACTAGCCTTGGGTGATCAATTGATCATCATAGGGTGGTTGTTTTGCAGTACAGTGATCCCATAATGATATGCTGATTCTTTCATTCTTTGTTCTGAACTCTTCCATTAGAATATAGATATCAAGGAACTTGATCTGGATGCTGCTCGTGCTGAGCGTCAGGTACCTTTTTTCTATATGTTGGTCATATTACTTTTACCAATCGCTATTCCTGTTGTAATACCGAAGTTAATCAATGCAGCTGATAAAAAAACTAAAAAAGGAAGCCGAGGAAAGAGGAGAGGAGTACAAAGTTGGGAAGCTCCGACGGAACAAAGAAATGGATAAGTATGATCTGATGCAATGGCGTCGCTCTTTTGAAGAAAGGGAAGCTCTTATCAGAGACATATGCTGGTAATTGCAACTAACGTTACTAGTGCTGCAAGTTTGGTCACACATAATGCATAGGCTCTTAACACCTAAATTGGCAGTCGGAAAGCCCTTGGTCTTCCTATTGAGGAGCCGGGGCGATATGATGTGGACGAGACAGAGGTCTTTGGGAAGGACTACTACGACCCATCGAAGCCTATGTACCGCTACGACTACTGGGGAGAGCCCAGGAACACCGAGAAGACCAAGCTGGACAGGGATGTGGAGCTTCACAACCAGCAGGTCGTCGGAGACGCAAAGAAATGGTGTGATATGTCATACGACGACTATGTCCGGAAGAAGGCGTGGCTGGAAGCCGCTGAAGCCAAGGCAAGGCAGAAGAAGGCGTCAGAGACACAGGAGGAGGAAGAGGAGTACGACGACGGGATGGACCTTGACTTCAAGAAAATGACCGATCCCCGCGCCCCGCACAATCGGTTCTATATCACAAAATGATAGGTTAGACATGGCATGGTTTAGATTTAGTTTGTGCAAGAGAGGTGAATATTTGATAGCTCTGTTGTGCCTGTTCAAAGTTGTAATTATGACAATTTGCCTATGATTGTTTTCTGATGAATTGCAAACTCCATTGGTATAAATGCAAAGAAGATTTTAGGCAACAGCTCCAAGTCAAAACAAACCAATTTGACTTTTCAGAAGGGGTCCAAGTTAAACTCTTTAGTCTAGTATAAATACAAAGTTGAATGGTTGGTTGGTTGGGTCTATAGACTACTGATGAATACAGAAAGCATAGAACGCAAATCGAAGCACAGAACGCCGCAGAAGCAAAACGTCCGCACGATGGGGATCCAAGGGAGGCAGAAATCGACTGAAACTTACGATTTTTCAGTCGTCTGTGCAATAAAAGCCCCCTTGTTATTATTATTAGGACATTGATTAATTTGGCTGTTAAGCGTGAAGCTTCGTGTACGTTTTTGGCGTTGCGTGGCTGCAAATGTTTGTGCAAGAATGGCCGCTAGTACCACGTCCCTTTCGTTCGTCCCAATTTAAGAGTTACTGTTAAATCGCATGTTTGGCCCCCGGTCTAAACAACTGTAGCAGTTGGCTTTTGTCTGAATTAACATTGTAGTTGTTATTATTTTTTATGTATTTAATGAAAAATAGAAAAAAAATTAAAAATATTGTTATATCTCTATGGATAATAAAAAATAAAGGTAAAAAACGGTGTTCAGAAGTCAAACACATTTTAAATAATTTTTAGCTTTTTAAATTCAGAAGCCAAGAGCCATAGCTTTTTAGAACGAAACTTTTTATATTAACAGGTGTGCTGCTCTTCGGGTGACTTTGTCTCTTGTTGTATGCGGTTCATTATTCATTTTTTAAGTGACAGTAAATCTGGAACTCTGACATATGCAGCATGTGAAGTGCGCATTTGCAACTTTGGCATGTGGAGCACTTACATTAGAAATAAACAGGGCCAGTTTTTCCTCCGATGAATTTTGAGCTAAGTAATTGTATCAAGTTCTTTCAGTACAAGTTCTAAGCCTACTCTGGTCTGGTGGAATGGAGACATTCTACTATCACCTGACCGAACACTGAACAGTCAGACCATTTGAAGTGTCACAGAGACCAACGTGTACGAGCGATCACGCGTAGCAGCTCTCTACGCTTCTTTATACGATGGTAAACGTGCTCACACCCACCCACCTCACGCATGTACTTGATGCGAGCCGATTCTGATCACATGAGATGATGAGAGGGTCAGTCGCTTGCTCACCATCTTGGCACCGTAAACTGAAGTCACCGTGCTCGTTAGTATTGTGGGAGTGCCCCGTTTTGTTCCAGTCGTCCACTGTATCTAGAGGCCGATTAACCGGGTAACCATATGGCTAGTTTAAAAGAGTTGTTATGAGACAAAGAATATGTCTATTTCTATGGTTGTAAACACCGTTAAAGATGTTTATGTAAGTAACTTAGTGCCGTTATGAGAGGGTAGGATTCATTTTTTTCAGAAACGAGACTATGTAATAGATCATACATTTATGCATATATCTTCTACATCCAATCTCTACAATTGTAAACACCGATAAAGATATTTATGTAAGCAACCTCGTTATATCTATAAATATGTGACTCGGTGCGTCATGAAAAGGCAGGATTCATTTTTTTTAGAAACAAGACTATGTAATAGATCATATATTTATATATACACTTTCTACATTCAATCTCTAATGGTTTTCCGGCTTCAAGCAGTCTATCTATAGCCTCTTAGGGCATCCGGAGTGTATGAAAATAGGGGGGTCATAAGCCATCTTAAGGTCGACCTTATACATTACAGGGTTGATCTTAAGTAGGCCATAAGCAAAAAAGGCTTAAGGCCGGTCCTCAAGCTAAAGATCTGGCCACAAGCATTAAAATACAAATTTTCTTTTAATCCTGTTATTCTCTCTCCCCCTACCAGCCAACTACCAACTATCACGTGTGGCCGAGTGGGACCCTTGTTACAGGCTTACAGCCGAACGGTGGCCTCAAACATAACGAGTCGGTCTTAACTATTAGGTGGGGCCCACCTTAAGACCCATTGTGATATATACACTCCCGATGCCCTTAGCTTTCTTATTTATTGTTAAGTAAATAACCACAACGGTTAGTTTTTCCCAATCACGCAAAGGGACGAGAAAATTGATATTATGCCACTCCTTTGGAGTGGCTTCGATAAAATGACACTCTCTAGATAGCAATTGTTAAAATGACATCCAATACATGATTAACTCTATGATTTGCCATTTTTGGAGGTTTTAGCCATTTCTTTTTCATTTTTTATTTTTTTCCCAAAATTGCATAGCAAATGTCCATAATACCCTCCCCTCCTTCCAGTCACGAGTAGACGAGGGCTTCCGCCGTTCGATTCATATGCTGGACGCCGAGAGCTGGCGGCAGTCCGGCGCACTGGTGCTCCCCGATCTTGTCGCTGCCCAGGAGTGGCTCACCAGGGATCCCATGGAAGAACCAGCAACAGCCGGGCAGAATGTCTGAAAAAAAGGGTGCACTCGGCGTGCTCTCTTGTCTGACATTGTCATCCCAGCAACTGTGAAATCTAGGAGCCAAAGAAATAGGGTTCCTGAGTCAGTGATGGTTCTTGGCTGGTGTAATTAGCTTTTATCTGTTTCCTAATAGAATATTCTCTGTCTCCGATGACATTCCCAAAGTTGTAAATGTAATGTAAGCAAGAATGCAAGATGAGCAATTCATTGAGAATGGATATGCAATGAGCAGTGCAGAGATTTCGTTCGGCCTGGAGAACCGATTGAGTCTCCAGCATATGAATCGAATGGCGGAAGCCCTCGTCTACTCGTGCCTGGAAGGAGGGGAGGGTATTATGGACATTTGCTATGCAATTTTGGGAGAAAAATAAAAAAATAAAAAAAATGACTAAAACCTCCAAAAATGGCAAATTATAGAGTTAATCATGTATGTATGTCATTTTAACAATTGACATCTAGAGAGTGGCATTTTATCGAAGCCACTTCAAAGGAGTGGCATAATATCAATTTTCTCCAAAGGGACAAACTAAACCGATAGTTCCCCGGGATCTACCATACGAGAAGAGCACAGGACAAAATTCACGCTAATAATTCGCGAGGGCAGCAGCAGCGGAATCGCAACTTGCTCGGCATATTCACCCAAAGGTTTCCCTTCGATACTCCCATCCAATCAACAACTCCGTTCTCCATGACAGAGAAAAATGTATATATATATATATATATATATATATATATATATATATATATATATATATATATATATATATATATATATATATATATATATAGAGAGAGAGAGAGAGAGCAGCCAGTAGGAAACCTTCCTGTGAAGTACTGCAATAGAATAGAGCAGAAGAATTCGCCAATGGTGCAGTGCAACGCGGAGAGAGGGAGCGAGGCAGGCGGGCTATAAATAGTATAGTCCAACGACGTGTACCGGGATTAGCCAGACCGTCCAGGGCCCAAGAAAACCATGGGGGATGGTGGCGGTGGTGATGGCGCCGCCGCCTCCTCGTCGCCGGCGGCGGGCTTCTCCTACTTCGCCGTCTTCCACAACTACCCCCTCGCCGCCGCCGTGCTCGGCTTCGCCGTCGCCCAGTCCATCAAGTTCTTCGTCACATGGTAACCACTCCCTCTCTTGACTCGCGTTCTTGCGGTGTTTGGTTGAGGAATTGGGGTCCGGCGTGATCTGGGCTCCTGGGATCCGGCCCTCAGGCGTGCGATTCTGGGGTCAAAATTGCGTCTTCACGTTGTTTGTCTCACATCGCGTGGGAATCTGTCGAGGTCTGGTGGAATTCCCATTCGTTTCTTGGAGATCTGACCATAAGAATCGGTTCCTCTTTTCCTTTTTTTTCTTTTTCTTTTTTGTTCAGCGGAACGGTAGATTGGGAATGTAATGGCCTCTCATATGATGAATTTCGTGGATTTCTTGAATCTTTTTTGGGAATTGGGCTGGAAACAAAAGGAATTGGATGTGATCTCTTCAAATTAAGGGAAAATTGGTGGGTTTGCTTGTTGTTCTGGGGTTGCCATTTGATTTGTTCAGCTGCAATGCTTCGCTAGGTTAGAATTGAATTCACATGTTATGGCATGCATTTGATCTGTGCTGGGTGACTGGAATTTGCAATGTCTATGGTGCACTTCAAATATCGTGGTACAGTCCGTTCGGAGGACCTTGATCATTCAATAAGAAAATCATACAGGACGAAGACGAGTGAGAAATTGGAATTCTCTCTCAAGAGATTGTGGATATGAATTTCCAACCTGCCTTTTTTCGATTATCTAGTTCCTGATTAGATGTCCATGTGGCTTCAAATGGTACTCTTTTCACCGTTTGAGCCAACGGCAGATGATATGAACCCACAGTGATTGTGATGCTTACACCTCAAAAAATCCCCTTTGTTTAGAGCCTTAGAGATGCATATCTTACAGTTCTGTGCTTCATTTCAGCAGTCTTATTTCGTCAAGGTGTCATTGTTTGACTTGTTTCCTTATTTTGTGTTTCAACTCTCGACATGTGTTTTTAGGGATGCTAATTTTAATGTGTATTGGTTCTGAAACGAAGGTACAAGGAGAACAGATGGGATCCTAAACAGCTAGTGGGCTCCGGTGGCATGCCATCGTCGCATTCTGCAACAGTTACAGCACTAGCAGTAGCAATTGGCTTCCAAGATGGCTTTGGCAGCGCCCTCTTTGCAACAGCAGCAATATTTGCAAGTGTGGTAGGTCATCTCATGCCATGTTCCTTTCAAATAAGTTCTTCTTGCTTCTTGATCTATAAGAGAATGAGCATTTAAATGGTGTTGCTTGGACGAGCATTTAAATGGTGTTGCTTGGACGCAATTTTCTATCTTGAGTTGGACATTATGATGTTGAGTGTAGGCATTGTGCAAAAGTTTATATTTGTTTCCTTTATGTTAATCCAAAATGGTGATGTCTCAGAAATATCCATTTTGTGACTTGATTGACAGGTGATGTACGATGCTTCTGGTATCAGATTGCATGCTGGAAGGCAAGCCGAGGTATGCAACAACTGTTTGTGTGTGTCATCTCTGCTGTGGGTTCAACAACTTGTAAACATCATTAGGGGATACCTTAAAACTAATTACTAGAATTGGCTGTATTACGATGACACAAGTAAATTGCATTTTTTATGCAGCTATGCTGAACTTGTCCTTGTTTTCTCCTATGTTCAGGTGTTGAACCAGATAGTCTGTGAACTTCCTTCAGAACATCCCTTGTCCGAAACAAGGCCATTACGCGAACTTTTAGGCCATACTCCGACCCAGGTTTGCTCCAATGTCCTTTCTCATTTATCATTTTATCGCAGTTTGGTAGATTGAAAACGACGGCATATATCCATTAAAGAAAAGGAGAAAGTGATGACATATTAGTATGATGGTTACGTGGATGCCAACCGAACCTCAAGTTGGTTGTCCCCATGTCATCAGAGCCCCTTTTACTCAACACCAAATGCTTATTAGATATCACATCATGCAGCTTCGTCAGCACTACTATCTTCTTGTGGCTTTCCATCATGAGCAACAAGTTTGTATGCTGCTAACTTCAGCGTTAAATTGCTTCCAGGTTGTTGCTGGCGCGTTGCTCGGGTTTATGATAGCAACAGTAGGGCAAATGTTCATTGCAGTGGCAAGTGTTGTATGATGCTGTGTTGAAGGCGCAGGAGAACTGCTAGCATTTGCAGGGACTTGAGAAGAAGCTTCTCTAGTGTTCTGTCACTTAGGTATTTGTAAGATTAGTAATGCTGTGCTGTAGTGCTGTTGAAGATTGATGAAGTTTTGATAGCACATGATTGTATGTCCAGGGTGATGTTTTCAGGATTGATGTGCAGAATATTTGTTCGATAACGTCATTGTTCTGGTGAAATCTAAAACGTGATTGTTGATTTGTCTCGACGATCATTGGTGACAACTAATTTTGTTGTTTCATAAGTCCCATCTCCCCTTAAGAAGTTGGTCTTTTTCTTCAGTCCTTGACTTTGAACTCAATACTACTTGCTCAATAAAACGACGATTAATTACTTCAATTTGACTCCAAGTGCAATTATATTGTGAACAATGTTAACTTGTTTGCACGGTTGTTATAACGTCACCTAGGCATCCCAGCAGTGCCGAGAGGATGTCGTGGAGCTTCGCTTCGCCTCGATTATGTGTGTGGGAGGGGGGGGGGGAGCACTGGGGGGAGAGAGGAGTGTAGGAGAGGCGGGAGAGGAGTCGGTGGATATTAAGTTGACATGCAGATGCAGAGTATGACTTACTGGCTACAGTGAGTATACAACTATACATACTACACATACACGCAGCGACTCGCCTAGGCGTCGCCATGGTGTCTACGCGCCCCTCACTCGCAGTGGTCCCTGACTCTACCATGACAACCATCGCCGTGGTCCCTAACTCTGCCGTGATAACCATCTCACTCACTTACTCAGGCTTCCAGTCCACTCACTCCTGTCTCCACTTACTATCTCTCTCCCATCTCTCTTCGGCTCTCCCTCACTCATCAACATCGTCGCTCCCCTCTGCTCTCTCTTTCTCGCTCTCCATGCTACCGCAACCTGGGTTTGTCTACCCTGGCCCGGTGGCCCCTGCCGACATCTTCCTCTTCTAGATCTGCCAAATCCAACGTCACCTACACCAATCCCTTGGTTCCCGTGGCCCTAAGCCATTGTGCTGCTAGGTCCGCCACCCTTGGCGTCGCCGCCTCAAGCACCACCACGGCCATCGATTTGTCGCCCAAGAAGACATCTCCCTCGAGTCCTCACTCTCCCCCAACTCTGATCTACTCCGACCCGACGCCTTTTCATGGCACCGCGCCACCACACACGCCACGCTGTCGCCACTTGATGTTGCCATCGCCCATCCCAATCCACCTCGATCTACAAGTTTGCTCTACCCAAGTACCCAACCCTTCTTCCTCGATGGCGCGAATGCGAATGTGAAGGCTAGTAGTGGCATTGGTCGGTGGTTGTTGTGGCCCAACCAAGCAGCGCCGCTCCCGCCACTATGCCACCATCATGTCGAGCCAGCCCGAGTATATCACGATAGGCCACACCGTTTGTACTGCCCGACGGACTGTCTTTTTAGGCTTGACATGACCATCTATTTGTACCATACTAGCGCATCCCGTCATGTGTCGTCTCCATACCAGGCCAGGTCTCGGGCTGCACCGAAAGGCCCGGCTGTCCCGAAAACGCCCCGCTGACTCCCAGGTCTAGCCGCGTAGGCGCATGGCACAGCGGCTTCCATTGATTGCTTCAGTACAAGTGACTGCTCCCACTCCTGGACAGCTTTACACGTCGTACGCTTGGATCAGCTCCACTCTCGCTTGGATACTCGTTACAGAGTCCGTTCAAATCAAGCAGACGTACGTACCATGCGTATCACGGTCACGGTACTTCTAGTATGATGGTGTGTGTCGCAAAAGAAGAATAGTAGTGTGCCTTGATCAGCTAGCAGCCTAGCTCCGACCTTGTGTTTGGTTCAGAGTCATGGTGGGACGGGATGGATCCAACCCATTTTTTAGAGACGGGACGGGATGGTCCCTGTTTTCTGTTTGGTTCAGAGTCATGGTGGGACGGGATGGATCCAACCCATTTTTTAGGGACGGGGCCTACCTGTCAGCCACTCGTCCCACTTCATCCCTCACCATCCCCTCATTTTTGGGGGATAGGATCATCCCCAATTTGAGAGCATATCCACAGAATATTCCCTAGAGGGATATCCCCCATCCCACCTGACTCTAAACCAAACAGCTCTGGAACGAGAACCGCTCCATCCCATCCCCATGGTCCCATGAACCAAACACATACGAAACGGAAGCAGAACGCATGGAAAGATCAACCGGGAAACGGCCGGCCGGTGTGTGGAAACGACCGGCGGGGGCAGTGCACGCATCAGGCAGGCTTCGCGATGGTCAGGACACAGGAATCTGCTACCTCGTGGCTGAGCAAACTCAACCCAGCTGAGCTGAGCATGCAGCTAGTGCCTAGTGCTCTTCTTCCTGACATAGCCTGTAGACGAGCTCTCCGGCTCCGGCTGTGGATCGAGCACTCATCGGTCCTGTTCTTGCGTTTACTTCACGCTGGCACATAATAATTGGGCTCTTCTCTTTTCAGTCCTTAGGTTGATTGCCAGCACAAAAAAAAAAAAAAAATCAGCCTTACAGGAAAAAAGAGAGAAAACCTTGCAAAAGAAAAAGAAAACTGCTGGCCCATGCAGGTCTCGAACCTGCGACCTTCGCGTTATTAGCACGACGCTCTAACCAACTGAGCTAATAGGCCTTTTGATAAGTGCGGCGAAAATAAAATATATATAGTTCGGCATTGGCCATCGTACAGCAGGGAGGTCCGCGGTAATGGCACGGTGGAAGATGATATCTGCAACCTTACAGCATCTACACGACTAAATTAGTTCAGCTCACAAGCTGGAAGATCATTGGTGCGATTTACCAACAACATCCATTGTAACACAATTCTCAACAAAAGGATACAACTGCAGTTAAGTTTACTTGTAATGTTGGATAAAGGAAAAAGGATTATTCCATTGCTCAAATGACAGTTGGAACGCGGTCGGAACAGATTTGGACCAACTTAGTCCACCTAAGATTACTGATGGTATCTCGAAACTGTATTGTCTTTACTCTTTAGGAATTGCACTGGTCAGGAACTCCGAAATGCACCTCTTCAACTCTTGGAATTCTGTTTCAGGTAGAGATGCTTCAACCAAAAATCTGCATAAGGTTGCCTCAGACGCTTCATCGTAGTCCTTCCTCCTCTTCAGTACCAAATGGCCACTGAGCTCCCAGACTGCTGGATTTATTCTCATGTCAAGGAATTCTTGGCTCGCCTTTCCAAGGGCCTGCTTCTCAGCGTAGCACTGATTGATCATTTTGGAGGGAGACAAACGTTAAGTTGTTGACCCAATGCTAGAGTATGAACATTTTTCGGAATTAGTACAGCTGAGGTTGCATTAGTATTTGGGAGTACCTGTGGTAGCAGGAAAATTCTCTTGCCAGATTCAGAGATAAGGATATTGAAAGGTCTATTATTCTCTTGCAAGAAGATGCAGGCATTTGAAACCACATCTGACAAATCCTCCAAGCTCGCCCCACCTTCAAATACAAAACCACTTATTGGGTACTGCACCAGCTGAACAATGTTCACACCATTCCCTAGGGCTGCGAGTTTCTCTGTCGGTGCTTTTTCAACTGGATATTGTACTTTCAGATAGTATGCCTGACAAACAATTTGTCAGAGTGAGGAGAGTATAAAACACTGGCAGATTCAGGAAAAGTTATAGTGAATGACTAACCTGGAAGTGAAGGTGATTGATGGTTGCAAAGCCACCCAGACTGTTATAACCAACTCTGAAGAAGGGATTTTTTGCCTCCCTTGCAACATACATGGCGAGTAAGAAGCTCTCTTGATCAATCCTTTGCGGTAAGCAATCCTGGATTCGAGGGATAAAAAGCACATGACAGTAGCCAATTGGACTCACCTGTCACACAGAAAATGGCAAAAATATATCAGACTTTCACTCTTCAAGAATAGAAGTAACCACGAGAGAGGGAGAACCACTAACATTGATCAAAATGGAGCTAGGAGAAGCTGCAACAGCATGGGGAGCACGGTCAAAATACTGTGCAGAGTCATTCTCAGTTTCTTGGAATCTGAAAATCACTTCTTCTGGGCTAACTTTCGTGAAATTGAACTTTCCACTATCAAAAGGCTGGAGGACTTGGTTTATTGCAAATTCAGTTGGTCGCTTCTTCTTGTCACGTCCTTCTATTAACGTCGCCACAAAATTGTGTTCACCAGCTAGCACCTGCCGCATGATTGTAGGAGATTCAGCTAAAAGAACAAATCACCAGAAGATGTCCGTGCAGTTAATTGGAGAAGAATGCAGAACCTTAGTCTCACAGGAATTGATGTCATGGTGAAACAAGCCCCTCGTCTTGCGGTCGTCCCACTGCAATAATAATTCATGTTTCCACCTATTCAGTATTCTTTCAATTCTAATTATCAAAGAAGTTCGGAAAAAGGTCGTTTTCCAGATGCGCAAACACTACAATCCTCTTTGAAAAGTTTGCGGAGAAATGGCGATAAATTTGGATTGTCGTCCTCCATGCTCAACGAACAACACAGGTCAAAACCCTTGCTGCTCACGGTTGTTTTTCTTTCAACTGGCAGCAGTGTCAAACCATACAAACATCAGACACTTCCTGCAATATATGATGATGTTAAGAAGTTACACAGTTGAGTCTTTCTACTGCATTCAATAGAAGTTCTATGGTACTACAAAACAACATATAAATTAAACTTTTTCTTCATCCGTCCATACATAATTCAATTCAATTGAACTGACCAATATTGTAGTGAACAACAGAGCAAGAACACACAGAGATGTAAAAATTTTCATGAGTCAAGCAGCATAGCTCAAAAGTCAAAAACCAAGAGCCCAATCCAGAATCCAGATTGCTCTATCTGTTCACAACTTATTAGCATTTGGGTTCATTTCAATCCAAAAGTTCAAAAACGTGCTAAATAAGCAAGGAAATATCGAACACCAAACAATTTCTCCATTTCAACCTATAGCACATCTAATCTAGCACATGATGAATTGGTGATGCATGGGTAGCGGAAAGTCGCCAAGGTCTTTACTTGACTAAACTCACAAAAAAGATTAAAGACCTTACAGAGGAGAGAATCCAGCGTACCAAGGGAGCCCCGCCGCGCGGTGTAGTTCCGGCGAGTACCCAATGCCGCGGGAGCACCCGGCGATGGAGCGAGAGGGGGTGAGAAAGAGGGGAGATGGGCATGGAAAAGGCTCCCGTTTCTTGCTGGGAACGCAAGAATTGGATCCCACTCAAAGTAAGCCTCGAAACCAGTGGCTGGATTTAGTGATTCTGGGTAAGGATTTGAGCGAGATTGCATTGTAATCGCGGACAAGGCGAGAGCTCACGCGAATTACCCCACATGGAGACATGGAGTGGTGGAAGGGAAAAAAAAGCTGGATCTTGTTTCTTCGGCCTATGGAACTTGGGGAGGAAAGGAAGAGGACGAAACCATGAACTGCAAGACTGGAAAGGCGAAGGCGTTGACGGGCCGAGCCGTATTCGCCGATTCATTTATTCATGGGCCTAGTGTGCAAGCTTCGCCTTTGTTTGGGCCTTTTAAAAATGCAACTGCCTCTCGTGGACCCACTTCCCAGTGGAACTGACTTGTGAAAGCGAGAGGCCTGTTTGACAACGGCTGCGGCTTATAGCTTTTGGTTGAAATTTTTGAATTTTAACTATTTACGGTACAGATTACGGAGAGATAGATACTCACTTGTGATTTTGGATGGTACAGATGTTGGGCTTTTAACGTGTACATCGTTTAACTTGTAGACCCCGTCTTGAGAAAATACTCCGTTTGAAAGTTAGGTACTGTAGCAAAAGCCAAAAGCCGCTAGCTTCGGAGGAAAAGAACAGGGTAGTGTTATGGACCACGTCCACAGGCCGCAGGTTTGTCCCCTGGCGCTGACAGGTGGGCTCCACGTTGAGTTGGGCCCACGCGTGACCGTCGCAGCGTTCTCTTCCCGACACCCGAGAGAGTGGGGAGCCGGGAGACCGGAGGCAAGCGAAACGAGAGGAGGGGAGGCGGCCAAAAATATAAACTGAGCGGAGCCCCCAAAACCCTAAACCCTAGCCCCCTTCCCCAACCCCCCCTCTTCTCCGCGCGGCTGCAGGGGTTGCCGCCGCGGCCGTCGCCATGGCCACCCTCCTGAGGCGCGCCTCGCTGCGGCGCGCCATCGCCGCCGCCGCCGCCTCCTGCCCTCAGGTCGAACCCTCCTTCTCTCAACACTGTGTTCAAGTGTGTGTGTGTGTGTGTTTTAGGGGTTTTTGTCCAGGTGGAGTGTTCCGAGTTGATCTTAGCGCGTCCACTCCGCCGATTGCAAGTGAGAACCCTAGCTTGGTCTCGGGGTTTGAGCGGCGCCTTTTTTGGCCGCTGATTTCTCCATTTTAATCTCAATTTCTGACTGTGCAAACCCGCTACTCCGCGTCGATTTTCTATATGCCACTGGATGGCTTTGTTTTAATCACTTCCTTGGTGCGATCGATTGAGGTATCGCCCCGCTGCTTTGTAGGGCTACTTGTCTTCATGAAGCTGTGATTTGCTCTTACTGCGTTGTACATGTTAAAGGCGTCTTATGCGCTTTAGATTGCTGGATTAGTCTCCACTGGCTGTCATGAGGTTACAATACAGATTCACAGTCTTTATCCTGGCAAGCTGTAACCCTCTTGTTGGCCTGAAGAGTAGTTTGCGACTTTGTGGTATGCCGGCATGCACTAGGACTCAAAAGTTACTGGAATAAATGTGATGCACGCACTAGGATTCAAAAAAGTACTTGAAGAAATGTGATAAATGCTCTAGAATTCAAAAAGTGACTTTTCCTAGTGAGCCAGAAAAGGCTGCTAATTTAGGCCAATAGGCCAGAACTATTTCATGAGAATCGATGGTCTACAAACTCTGATATGCTGTTGCTAATGCTTTAATATTTATGCAGAGCTATAGGCAAGGGATATGTGTCTCCACTTTTCATTGCCGAGATTTCTCATCTAAAGGTTATAGTCAGTATTCCATCTTATGTTTTTGGCACATCATTACCATATGTACTGAATGTTGAAACACGTGATTTGATTGATATCTGCTTAATTTTGTTGTTCTTATTGTTACCTGCACCACCATACCATTGTATTATTATGAAATTGCACTGCTTGATTTCTTCTTTTGCTTCCATTATGCTTCATTACTGCTATCTACCGAATCATTTACTGATTCTTCTCGTATTGTCTACTTAGCCAAAAAGAAATCAAAATCAAGTGGAACCGACTCTGGTGAGGAGAATCTATCAAAGAAAGACTTGGCTTTACACCAAGCCATCGATCAGATAACATCTGCGTTTGGCAAGGGGGCAATAATGTGGCTTGGCCGTTCTGAAGGCCGTAGAGAAGTTCCTGTTGTGTCTACCGGGTCTTTCTCTTTGGATTTGGCACTGGGAATCGGGGGGCTTCCAAAGGTATGCTTTCCTGTACAGTATAAAAGTTTTTCTAAGCAGAAGCTATTCTGTGTCGATGTGTTTGCATGAAAAATCAGCACAATAATGTATATTGTGTTTACACAGAACCTCTCAAATATAACTGTGCTTATGTTTAGCTAAAGTCAGTAGTCCAGTTTAAGGTGTTCTTTTGCAATGATGTATGCTGTTTTATAAAAGTGGCATGCCATTTTTCTTTGTAGGGACGTGTTATAGAGGTGTATGGCCCAGAGGCTTCAGGCAAAACTACTCTTGCTCTTCACGTTGTTGCAGAAGCACAAAAGAATGGTGGTAAGCTCCGAACTTTGAACCTAACCTCTATTGGTATTCTGTGCTTTTCTTTGCTCTAGCCATTGGTCAGTTACTACTAGAGAAAAGTAGGCATTCTCCTGTATTCTCTTTTAATCTAGACAATGCTCCGGTATTCTCTTTTAATCTAGACAATTCTCCGGTATTCTCTTTTAATCTAGACAAGTATGGCAACCATAATTAGTAAGTGTGAGATTTTGTAGCATGTACCAATAGTGCTTACAATGCGGTGATATTATTCGTTCAGTTGCTTTTATGTAGCATTTGTTAGATATGTATTATGGCCCTGTTCTTTTCAGCTTCTAAAAGCTGCTTTTCGGCTTTTCAACAGTAACTAGCTTTTAAATGGAGTATTTTTTCAAAATAAGGTCTAGTTAATTGTAGTACATACTTTACTGACTTCATTTATATTGGCAAAAACCGCACATGAGTTTCTGTTACTCTGTAATTTCTCGTACAAACAGCCCAAAAGCCATAAGCCGCAGCCAAAAAGAACAGTCCCTATATAGCTGTGTATTTACCCTGTTGTGTGAGGGGTTTCTTGCATATATGCTATACCAGTGCGTGCATATATACTGGCCCATTGGCCTCATGATGAATGCAAGTGCTATTTATAACATGGTATTAGAGCCATACATAGGGTTTCGCCTGGCCGCCGTTGTTCTTCCTCAGTCGCCGTCGCTTCACCATGCTTGTCACCACCGGATCCGTGCTTGTCGTCGCTGGATCCTCTTTGCGCCGCCGTCATGGGTCTTCTCGCCGCCTCCTTCCTGGTGACGGGTCGGGACGCTGCTAGGTCGTCGCCGAGCAGGATCGCTACCTCGATCCCGTTGGAGCCGCCAATTTGTAGGCCCATTGATCTACCGGCGTCTCCTTCGGGCAGCCTCATCTGCCGTCGCTCGACGCTGGCCGCATCCGCTCTCATCCGCCGTCGCCACCGCTACCGGTGTCTCCTTCGGGCCACCTCAACTGCCATTGCTCGACGCTGGCCTCATCCGCCACTTGGTCATCTCCGAGCTCGTGCCGGTCGCCACTGCCTGCTTCGGCTGGAGTTGGGCCTCTGCCGTCGAGCCATTGGAGCTAGAGTCGAGTTGTCCCCGTTCGCCACTGCTTGCTTCGGTTGGAGTTGGGCCTCTACCGTCGAGCCGCCGGAGCTAGAGTTGAGTTGTCCCCGGTCGTCGGTCTTTCGCTGATCTATGCAGCAGAGCTCCATTCGGGCCGCCACTGCTTGGATCCACGCCTGTCCGGCCGAGATCGCCGTCCCCGGTCGCCGGTTGCCATCTCTCTCGACTAATGGGTTGGTTTGGCTTGTGACGGTTTGTGGAGTCTCGGTTGGTTTTGATCGAGCCGACCAAAGGTAAAAAAAAGGCAAAAAGAAAAAGAAAAAGAAAAGAAAACAAAGAAAAAATGTCTTCTTTTGCGGGCACCGTTTCTATTCCTCGTTGCCCAGTGATCTTTGATGGTCCCAATTATTGGGACTGGTTTCAGCATATGCACCTCCACATGCGTGGTTAGCGCCTTTGGGAACTTCTTACTGGCGAGTTGCCTTGTCCGTCTCGCTCTACTGTACCTGCTGAGACTACTCTCGAAGGATGCTTCCGAAGACACTCGTATAAAGGCATATTAGGCTTTTGAGGATGCCATGAAGACTTTTCATACCCAGTATACTGTTTACAAGACATGGATCGATGAGGATGCTCGTGTTTCTGCTATTCTAGCTGCTAGCATGGAGGTGCATCTCACTGGTTATGTTGTTGGTTTGGCTTCCGCGCAGGCAATGTGAGCGCATCTGCGCAACTGATATGAGCTATCTGGCGATTCCTTATACCTTACTGTTGTATGTTAGGAGCAGTCGTTGTAGCAGGGAGATACCACTGTGGACGAGTTCTATGCTTAGTTGTCCACGGTATGGTGTCAGATTGACTCTTTGGTGCCAGATGTTTGCCGCACCCGTCAGTGTTGTCAGTGTCAGCAATCTCACCTGAAGCTTCGCCGCATTTACGACTTTTTGACATGTCTCCGGTCTGAGTTTGAGCAGACTCGTGCTTAGTTGCTAGCTCGTCACCCTCGTGTGACTCTGTTGGAGGCTCTTGTAGCTATTCGTACTGAGGAGATTCGTCTTCGCGGTGCGGGTCTGATGTTGTCACCGTCATTTCCGTCAGTTTTGGCGACTCCTCCAGCTTTTACACCTGCTATACCTTTGGTTACTCCTTCACTAGTAACAACTGCTGTTGGTAGGGGATTCCACTGCATCTATTGCAATAAAGATGGACATGTGGAGCAGTTTTGGTACAAGAAGGATTTTCGTCGTGTTGCTCGTTCTCCGAGGGGCACTGGAGGTTCCTCATCTCAGCGTAGTCCTGACGCCTCTGACATGCAGCAGTTTCTCATACTGCTAGGTCGTATGGTTGCTTCTGCATCGTTCGGTTCTGCTAGTTTTGTTGCTTGATAGTGTGCTGCTTGATAGTGTGAAACTTCTTTAGATGGCCTTGCTAATTATGCTGTGAGCATATTTCTTAAGGTAATGAAACTGTTTGCTAACCTGGCTATTGAACAAAAACATGGTCAAACAATGGGGTAAAAGTTGTAATACCGACTATTTGTTGACATCGTCTCTGCAATTGTTTGTATTATCTTGGATTAATCGACAATGTGTTTTATTCGGGACCCATATAATCTTCTACTGATGGCTTTTAGCTAAAAATAAATAATAGTGGCGCAAAGAAGTGACTTTTAGGAGGAACGAGAGGTGCAAAAAGTGAGAAAGAGATGTGTGTGCGAGACGGGAGCGAGAAGAATGGGGTACGCGTTGCGTCTGTGACTCCTGACTTATCCTCGGAGTGAGACAGGAGTGAGAAGAGTGAAGAAACCATTTCGAGAAGTCAGGTGTTCATATTGGCTTGTTCATATTCCAATACGAACAGGGCCTATATTTATGTTTGAGAGTATGGAATATGAAAGCAAAGCCGGTTTTATGTTTAGATTTTATAGTATTTAATATGAAGAAAAGCCGACCATGGATGGCAGCTCACTCTTAATTTACTTTGTTTCACTAAGAGACATAATTTTGCCCTAGCATACACAACCCTTTTGAAGGAGTGTATATTTTAGTTTAAGTGCACCATAGATAATAGGCCTTCTGTCTTGTAGTTTTTAACTAACACGAAAATATTTTTCACTGAGTTTTTGTTTTGCCAATTTTCTAGGTTATTGTGCCTTTGTAGATGCAGAGCATGCTTTGGATCCAGCTTTGGCGGAGTCAATTGGTGTCAACACCAGTAATTTACTTCTCTCTCAGCCAGATTGTGGTGAGCAGGCACTGAGTCTTGTAGACACACTGATTCGAAGTGGCTCTGTTGATGTTATTGTTGTAGACAGTGTAAGACCTCAACCATCTAGCCGCCTCCCTCATCTGGTTCTCTTTTTGAGCAGTACTACTTTCTGTTTGATCACTAGTGCACTTCCGCCTAAGTTCTTTAGAATATTGCGCTATTAGCAGTTCAAGCATGCTGCTCAATCGTAATAACTAAAAAGACTTCCTTGATTTGAGAAGTTAGCTACACAGTTCATCTTATTCTATGATGCAGGTAGCAGCTCTTGTCCCCAAAAGTGAGCTTGATGGGGAGATGGGTGATGCGCATGTGGCTCTCCAGGCTAGATTGATGAGCCAAGCTCTTCGCAAGCTGAGCCACTCTCTTTCACTTTCCCAGACAATTTTGTTATTTATTAATCAGGTATTAATCATACACCATTTTCTTAGAGTTTGTTGGATCGATTTATGTTGGCATTGATTTCCTTATGTGGCTCATTGGTGAAGTGAAGCGCCAATTTAGCGAATCTTACGATGGTGCCTATATTCAAATTTTAGTCCAGGGTATAACTCCATGTTGTTTACCTGAAAACTTCCAGAATTACATGCTACTAAAGACCAAAAAGGATGAATTTTATGAAGATTAAGAAACATTAACTGATTAATATAGGATTTAGTCCTTTTTTTTGTCACACAAATTATTCTTCTTGAGTCTTGTTCTTTGAGAATGAGCAATTCACACGTGCAGTCCGACTATTTAAGCATGCAATTCATACATCCTGTCTCATCATTATTATAGAATTACATCCTGCTTATCTCCAGAAAACTTCTATGTTTTGCGTCCAAAGTAGTCTCATCATCTTCACTTATATTGGTTTTGCATAATTTGTATCCTTGAACACATTGTAGATCAGGTCTAAGGTAAGCACATTTGGAGGATTTGGAGGGCCAATGGAGGTCACTTCTGGTGGAAATGCCCTTAAATTTTATGCTTCTGTTCGCCTGAACATCAAGCGTGTTGGTTTGGTGAAGAAAGGTGAAGAGGTAATTAACTAAGTCATTCTTAATATTTACCTGATTTATGAAATTAACCAATACTTAACATGTGGATATCAGTATGTTCACAGTAAGATTTCTTTGAAACAGAAATGGCCACATCCGCATGAGATGATGAGACTATTTCTATTTGAATTGTATCTTCTTGTACTGACCCACTGTTAGACACACGACACACTGACGCATGGTACTTTAGGTGCATGCATATGCTGTCAATATACTGAATAAAAATAACTGACCTTACAGATTAGCTTCCACATATAGTATTAACATGTAGCTCTCCTTGAAACATTATACATGTAGCTTATCTAGCAAGTTTTTGGAAATGACAACGACCACTTCTGTTTGCAGACTATAGGTAGTCAGGTTGTTGTGAAGATTGTGAAAAACAAGCATGCCCCACCGTTCAAGACTGCACAGTTTGAACTAGAATTTGGAAAAGGGATATGCCGCAGTTCAGAGCTTCTTGAACTTGGATTAAAGCACAAGCTTGTTAAAAAGACTGGTGGTGTCTATTATTATTTCAATGACGAGACATTTCGCGGTAAAGATGCCCTTAAATCTTACCTTACCAAAAATGAAAGTGTTGCGAAAGAACTGGAGACGAATTTAAGGAAATTGATCGAAACTGAGGCACCTAGAAAGCAGGAGGCTGAAGGCGATTCCTTGGGTGATTTGCCTGAAGAGATTGTCACATCTGAAACATCTTCAGAAGAGGAACTGGCAGCTGTGATCGAAGCTTAACCAGTCATGATAGATCAACTAGGAGCAATATTGGATCCTGAAGAAATGCCATTTTGGTTGGACGGGCTGGGGGTGCCGTGTTAATCACATTGTGAACATCCTTCAGTTATTACTGTGCTTATACAGTATGGTGTAACATGAAGAGAGTTCGTCTGTGTGAAACTGTTCCGGGTGCTTCTGGGAAGTGAGGGAGGATTAAGGTAACGTGGCTATTTAGATTAGACATTTGGAAGTATCAGTAGCGTGCCGTCATGTATATATGCTGCATATCTGAAAGATTCCTCGTGTCTGAGTCAGGTTCAGCAACATTCTTAACAGAATGCTTCCACAATTTGAGTTCTTCGGCTCCATTTCCTGTGCTTACCTGATGATTTGAGAATACTAAAATGAATATTTTTTTTGGGGATGATTCTGCGAGGAATACTGAATGCTTCAGGCCTGTGGCCGGAAGAGTAGACCAAACAGAGCTTCTCCTTCGATTAATTGATCTGGGCTGCCCCGTTTGCTTGGCTCATCACCTCACCTACTCCCTTTTCTTCCTTCTATCACATATATTATATTTCTCTTTCTTATTTTTTTAACCGTTCACCTCTTTTTAAAAGTTATTTTTTAATTACTACTATTTATTTTCAGAAAAAAAACTAATATGGACATCTCTTATATTTTTTAGTTATAGCTTATTATTTTAATAAATAATAATTACGGAGAGAAGTTTAAAGTCGCCGAAAAACATAAAAAACTAGGCATTCTCCCACTCAGCATGAAAAAATGGAAGTACCGTGCCATGACCTCTTCTTTCTCAGAAAACAAAAAAAAACCCCTGCCTTGTTTATATATCCAAGAAAGAAAACAGCATCGTTCCACGTGGCCGTTTATGCATCCAATGATTTCTTGCCAGTACTAGTACTTTTTGTCCGTTGTGGTGTCCTGGTGTTAAAAGGTTTAGGTCATGGCCTTTTTCGTTTTATCCGAGACCAGAAGACAAGGTACTCCATTCAAGCGATCATCTCTCTCTCTCGGCCATTGGTTGACCATTCTTTTAGCAAGCCAACAACTATAATGAATGCTATAGGAGCATTGTTTATTAAGATCAGACGACAGTTAACAATCCTTGCTGTAGAGTGCATTAATCCAATTGGGCATCTGCTACCTGCTCAACTAGATCTCTTGGGGACTTCTCTTTCCTGAATGAATGCTACTAGCAAAACTAACGATCCATAAAGGCATTTATACCTGCACTCCTCGGCAAGAAATCGACACTACATATAGTTTCACCAAAGGATCTGTGCAGTCCTCTAGAACAAAAAAAAAACAGCAAGTAAAAGCATCATTCCGACCAACAAAATATTCTTGGCTGTGTAGCAAACCAACCCCAACCTGCAGAGGCAGGCAATTTTATAGCCATCAGATTCGCATCAGAAGCTGAGAAGCACACACAGATGAGTCCGACCTTGCGCTGCAGAATTGATTGCAATCTCGAGTGTCAACACAGGCCCTTGTGCTCTGCAGCCACCTCAACCAATGCAATTGATTGCCGTCTCGACACAGGCCCTTGTGCTCTGCAGCCACCTCAACCAATGCAAACTGGACATGGCAGTGCGAGCGGCACATTGGCTGGCTGTTGTTCGACATGAGCTGCACCTGGACTGAGCCTGGAGGCAGGCAACACACACAGACCCATCACCTCACCGCCATTAAAAACTGCTCTCGAGCCGATGCAGAAACGGAACCAGAGGGGGGACATTGTCATGTGCACCTCACATGCACGCAAGCACGCCGCTTTGAGTGTAGCCTCTCTTGACCAAAAGGGAGGAACCACATGATGATTATTATATCACACCTTAGTTTTATACTCCCATACGAACACCGACACTTCTCTGTTTTGGCCATGCCAAACTTGAGTTTGGTGTATGTGCAGGGCCTAATATGCTTAAATGTATTTTTTTTTATGAGTCATACGTTCACCTGTTCATTTTCTGGCGGGAGACATCTGCCACCTTAATCACCAATGATATATTTCTGGCAGTGATTAAAGCACGGCAAGAAACATCTCACAGCGCTATCAGAAAGAGAGAATAGGACCAGAAATCTCGGGAGAAATTAAACAGAAAGAGAATTGAATCGCTCTTTCCGGTCCATCTGTTTGCTCCCTTTTGGTCAGGAGAGGCAGCACCGTGTACTGACTACTGAGAAGACACACATCAACTCATCAAGTGGCCCTCCCATCCGTATAATTCGGAAGAAATCTTGACATTGCCGTGACTAATTGCACATAAAAATCGTCTAAAGAAACATTACCACCAGATTTCAAATTAGTAGGATCAGTGGCACGCTACATTTCTTTGAATGCTTCGCTATTTCGTGAAGTATTTTACTACAAACCAAGGTCTCACTCATTTCAGTTTGAGTTTCTGGCTTCTGATTTATTTTTTACTATTTCTAAATTTCGTTTTTCTGATTTTTTTTTGTCTTTTTTGAGCTTTTTGCCAGTTCTTTTCCGTATTCATTTACATTGTTCATAATAGGCTAACCTGTTTTTTTTCTATTTTTAAAATTTTTTAAATTTAATTATACCAAATAAGTCAATATCAACTATAATATAATTTCAGCCAGCTGCAGTGTAATTTTAGTATAAACCAGCTTATTTCAGTCTAACTGAGCGGCACCCGAGACAGCCACTTGGCCCACTTCTGAATTTAATTTTCCACGCAGCGAGGAATTGAGCTTACACGGTGGCGAGCGAGGGTTATCAATTTATCATCCATTCGATCATGGGAGGCTAAGTCAGCCTTGTTATCAGGGCATCTCCAATGGTCTGAGTTAGCTAGCTATATGTATGTACACATCAGCATATATCCTATGTGGAGGAAAGAGAGTATGCAAAAAAAATCGAGCCAGCTCTTCCTTAAGCACTAGTCTATAACGCAAAACGAGGCAGCCTCTATAAATGATAGTCCTTTTCTGTGTGTGCATGTAAGCATCAAATAGCTATCCTTAGGGCATCTCCAATGGTTATAGCTAGTAACTAACTATAAGATTTCCACATCATCTATATAGTACACACTAAAGCTAGCATTCTAAAGAACTATATATAAGGATAGCTATTTGATGCTTACATGCACACACAGAATTTATAGAGGCTGCCTCGTTTGGCGTTATAGACTAGTGCTTAAGGAAGAGCTGACTCGATTTTTTTTGCATACTCTCTTTCCTCCACATAGGATATATGCTGATGTGTACATGCATATAGCTAGCTGACTCAGACCATTGGAGATGCCCTAATAGATAGTTCTTTAGAATGCTAGCTTTTAGTGTGTACTATATAAATGATGTGAAAGTCTTGTAGTTAGTTGCTAACTAGAATCATTGGAGATGCCCTCGTCGCAAAATGCTAATCCAATAAATGCAGCTTATTTATTTAACAATCAAGATCGACGTCATAAATAAATAAAAATAATCAATCCGAAAACCCGCGTTCTAGTTGAGCCACACCATCAGGACCGTAACATATGCCATGGGCATTTGCGATTGGTCATTTTCCTCTCCCAATAAATGTAATGAACCGTTGACGGTACGAGTAGTTTGACCAAATAAGGGCATTCAGTTTAGTTAAAATAAACTGATTTATAGTTTATTTTACACTATATATGATTTATTTTATATTATAGTTATTGATGGTTTTTTAGCATAATTAAATTTAAAATAAAAAAGGTTATCCCATCACGGACAATGCAAACGAATACGGGAAAAAAGAAAAGGCAAAAAAGCTAAAAAAAACCAAAAAACTAGAAAAAGACGAAATTAAGGAATAGTGAATTAGAAACCAGAATCTGAAACTGAAACGAACGGGGCCGATAGCCAGAGAAATTAAGCCCAGGAATTAGGCTTTGCTGACCACCTAGCTATATGCTTAATCGTAGGTTTTGATCAGTTCGATCGATTAATTAATTATGAGTAGGAGAGGGAGGTTTACTGGTCATGGTTCTTTTCGACTGCAGTTGATGACTTTGAGTTTTAGAGTGGGTGTTTGTGTAAACGAACTAAATGCTAATAAACCGATAAGTAGTTTTGAAAAGCTTGTTCCAATAACTGTTTCAAAAAATGACAAAGAAGCCTAGCCGTACGAGGAAATGAAGCGTGCAGCAGCGTGTTAGGGTGCGCTTATATTGATTTTTGCTGATAACTTTTGATTTTTACTTATGAATAGTAGCAGATTGTAAAGAAGCTTGTAGAAATAGATACTTGTGTGTGATTTTGACTAATATAAATGAAATCACTATAATATATACTATAATTGACTAGTAGATTTTATCTTAAAAATACTTTATTTAAAAACAAATACGATAGAAAAAATTATTTACTATAAAAAATAGTTTTTAAAAATCAAAGCGACCAAGGCCTTAATGAGATAGCGCACGATGACACGGCCAGCTAGCAACCATGCATGATCGATGCACCCACACACGCACGCAAATGATTGCGTTGCCCTTTTCCTCTCCGATCGCCATGCATCCCAGTTGTCCAAGCTTGGGCCACATGATATTACCATTAGTCCATCACTATTATTGATCATCGAGCTAGTCTAGTGAAGGAACAACAGTGGAGCACGTACGTTATACAATATGTTAAAATTAGTAATCTTGTTTAGTCGTATTCGAGTTGGTTTGTCGTGGTCGTAGCCATGTATAGTTTGTTTCAGCGTACGAGTCAGTTTTAGAGTCAGTATCGTAGTTATCTCCTTGTGGTAGTCGTTGTGTTGGGTATAAAAGACAAAGCCATATAACAAGAGGACACGAAGCGATCGAAACGAGAGGAAGAGATATAAAGAAAACGGAATGCTTTGGCTCCTGGAAAAATATCGAGTTCATCATTTTTATAGACGTGAAACAAGTTATGACCACGACGAGCGGAGGTGTCCGTAGAGCAGAAGACATGGTCGTAAGCTTTACGACCATGGCGATCAAGCCTTCAGCGTGATCATAATTGAGTTACGACTACGGTGATCGAGTGGTCGAAAGAGTGGTTACGAGAACGCGCAGCGCAGCGTGAACATGGTTGTAACCTTTATCGGCTGAAGTTATGAGTACATAGTTGGAGTATGAAGGTGTGATCGGAGCGGTCGGAGTAAATAAGAAATGGTCGTAACGACTTTAAATGTGGTCGTAACAATTACTGAGTGATCGTAAACTGCAACACAATATTTTTGCCGACTCGGAGAACGCGAGGTCGAGACGAGGACGAGGAGGAGCAAATAATGCCGCCGGCTGGCGATCGATCGAGCTCCGGCCCTGCCCAATGCTTGATATGATATACTAGTATCCAGGAGTTTGTTAATCCAACAAACCACGTTGCTGACCACATAGAAACCTCAGAATGTGCGCCGGGGGGGGGGGGGGGGGGGGGGACTCGGAAGGTCTCCTCTCTCACCTGGCATGCCGGCCATTGGCCTCGTCCTTTTTCTCTGGCACACCAAGGCTACTCAAGTCAAGCAGTGGTGGTCCGTCCGGTCCTGTTGGCAAGGGCCTGTTAAGCGTAAGATCGAGTCTGTCTTGAACAGACGATGTTTCTTCGGTTAACGACCAGCTTAATTATTGCAATAAGCTTAGAAAGAAACTGAGATGGTGTTATATATCTTCTAAGAACATCGACTTCATTAGAATATCAAAAATCACTGCATTGCACAGCAACATTTAATATATATGATCTCTATTCTGTTCTCCAACTGAAGCAAGCATACTACGCAATGAAGATTAATTTATGCATCTTAATCATCATTTTAGAGATCTTAATCTTCAATTTAATTCTACTACTCAGGAGTCTCAGAGCAAACAACCAAGCAAAAGCACCACCGAGAGCCATAGGGCAGGGTGAGAAGTCAAGTCAGGAAGAGAGAGTACTTAGTTTTCTGATGCCCTGTTCCCCATGCCCCGAGCCCTACTAATGGCTGTCGGTGGCCGGGGCCGTGGGGCCATGTGATCGATGCGTCATGCTCGATACTACTACTACTACTCGTAAACATGACAATGCCTTGCTTAGTTTCCTTAATTTATGTGACGCCTTTCCTCTTAGTTTCCTTAAGTTATGCGATGCCTTTCCTTGATCTCCTCTCAACATCGGAGACTTGTCGTTGTGCATCCACTCGATCGATCCATCGAGGTGGCCGGCCGGCCACCAGAACAACAGCAAGAATCTCGCAGACGCATGTGATGGCCCCTATTTCTGAGGACGTTAGGATTTTCTCATAACTGTTTAAGATTGTTCAGCTGTGAGTATCGTAGATGAGTGTACACTATTATCATCACAAGCTTAAACATAAAAATCAAACTTTATTATAAAATTAAGACTTAGCAGCCAAATTTTACACAGCGGGGCGTACAACCCAAAGTTATATTACAATACAAAAGAACTCCACAGGTATGTCTAAGTGTAGAATAAACCCTGACACTAGCCGTCGTCTACATCGTAGTGCTCCTCAGCGTTATCTTCGTATATTTTTTTATTTTCTTGGCAAGCATTTTCTGTTTATGATTTTAGCAAGCATGAATACAATTAACCGTACTCAACAAGTCACATGGGGAAAATGCTATATAACTATTTGTCAGGATTTCCAAAATATGGGAGTATAGGGGTTTTGTTAAAGTATTTATGGATGCAATTTTATTTGTAAATATTTTGTTTTTAAACACAAGATAACAAATCATAAACTTCTTAAGGAATTTGAGGTTTCAAAACTTGATTATCAGACTTCAAGATTTCCAAAATATTTCTAAATCTACTTATGCTTCGCTATTGGAATCACCCATTAAACACAGCTTCATTTACAGAAAGTACGGCGTATTTGAATACCACATATTATGACTCTGCAGAGTTGCCTAACTTTACCCACAAAATTCCTCAATTCTCATGACTGAGCTGAGAAAACAAGTTTGTTTCACTACTCATCTCTTTATGTAGCCTCTACCCGATAGACTAGGTATCCCCTGTCACGGAATACGGCGACCTGACAGGGTGGAGCCTATCGTTGTGAAAGTATGGTTTTACCGTTTCTATACCACATTCTTACGCCTGTTGTTCCCTCTTCTGGAATAGTATATCATATCCTTATAGTAGATATTCAATCGATTTGAGCAGTTACTAAACCAAGTTTGACAAGTCAATTCTTGTGGTTGAGCGGTTACTATACTTTTTACTTGGCATAAAGGTCTAGTTCTTAGTTTTTTCTAAGGCAACTTTCACCCCCAACCCATAATTCAATGCCCCCTACACTGCCACCTTTTCGGTCCAAACCTCTACCTAGGATAAGGTCATGGGTTCCGGCCAACTCATGGCTTCCCGTGATACCTCCTTATCCTAGAACCACTTTTGAAATTCTATCAGCAAAATGCCAAGTCTCTTAGTAGTGAAAAACTTGTTGAGTTTCTAAACTACCATGATTACATTATTAATACATTTAATATTACTAGGTTTTTTCAAGGTGAATATGGCTATCAAATTGAACATGGCTTTTTTGGGTCGTAGGACATTAGCTAATATCACGTCAGTCTAAATATTTATTGTACAAGAAATAACGATGTGTAAATAACATAATAAAAATACTGATAAATAAATAATTAGAGGAACGTAGATAAATATAATCAAAGACATGTGACTTACCTTGTGGATTAATATATTCTATAATTTTGTATTCTCCTGATTCTTGTGCTTGATCTTGAGCTTCTCCTTCTTGAATTGGTTGACCTTCGACGTCATGTGCTAGCATAAAGCAAAGAAAAAATAATTCAATTACATGCTCGAAGGGTTGAGCTAGGAATAAAGAAATTAAATCCAAAAAAAATCACATAAAATAGGTTTTGGGTTTATAGGTGTCTAATACGAAAAAAGGGAGTTGAGGGATGGATCGGCGGGCTTAAAACGGTTGAAATGGGTATACATATGCATTTTCGGGTTTGGGCGAATAGTAACAGGTCAGGTTTACTATTCACTACGGATTTTAACTATTCATCATGGGTTCAGACACTGTTTACTAATGGGTTTGACTATCGGGTCAAAGAGCTAACAGGTTGGATGAACAATAACTGCCTGTTACTGTTCATCTTCAACCTCTTGCGCACGCACGGGAACCCGAAAACAGGGCAAAATGGCGATGGCTTTAGGAGGTGCTATAGTGGTATGTAACAAAATCTAGTACCACGGATGGACTCCTGGGGCCTAAAGGGTTCCATTTTTGGGGTTGGTGAGGGCAGAGGAGGCGGCGTTCGTCGGCGGTGAGATCTTTCCACCACGGGACATTTGAATGGCACATGGTTGATTAAAGAGTTTCTAGGACAGTAGCATTTGCAATTAGGCATCTAGAGGGTTAGGGAAAGCTCTAGGAATCGGTGGTTTGGGTAGGGGAGGCTGGAATTTGGCTGCCCAGAGTAGGGTGCCATGGCCGTGCGGCAGGTTTCGGCCGCAGGGAAGAAGGGGGTTCGGGGAGCTAAGGCGATGGCTCTGGGATACTTCTGGGGTCAAGTAGAGGCTACAGGAGAATGCAATTGAAGAATGATAAACTGTACATTAATAATTGAAGTATGGTTCACCTTGGCGAATTCCGGTGGTCGGCGCTGATGCTCCGATCGGGGAGTTGATCGGGTGTGTGGAGGGGTTCACTAGACTCCAATATAGTGCTTTGAGTGGGTCTGTGCTATATATAAATGGGATAAGGCGGTTTGGCAGGACAGGGCTTCGGCGGCGGTGACGTGTGGCCAAGATCGGGAAAGGTCGGGGAGGTGTGGCTGGCAGGGGAGGTGTACTGGCGGCCTCGGGTGCAGTAATGCGGTGGTTAAAACGGTCAGAGGTGAGTCAGGTCGGCCATGAGAGCGAGCAGCCGAGAAAGACTAGAGGTGGCGGCGGGGCACGGCCAGCGATGCTGACTCGCGGTCAGTGCATTTAAGTGGCTTTCAGGGTAGGAAGGGCGAGGCAGTACGGAGTTTGACTGGGTGGTAGCGGCGTAGCAGAGGCTGGAAAGCGCGAGAGGGCACAGGAGGCTTGGGCGGTGACAAAAAAAATCGAGCAGCGGCGAGATTTTTCTACCGGTAAGCAGTGTTAGAGCAAAAATGGTTCAAGGAGGTGATATGGTAGGGAATTCAGGGCGCAATTGGCTAGGAATTGAGCTAGATTAGGCCACGGTTTTGGCAGAAATCCAAATCAAACAAGAATTTCAAATCTTTTTGAAAATTCGATTTTGTTTCACAAACTAAGAGGCTGTAGTTGCGACAAAAGCTCCATCGCGAGGCGATCAATAGAGCCATGTTTAGGTTTGGCTTAAATGACCTCCCACCAGGAGCACACTATGGAGCTTCCTTAGGCTTCAGCTATCATCTTACAAAGCCAGTGCCCTCCCCCTGTGGACATGGGCAGCCATGGATGGCTCTACCTAGGAGGAAGAAGAAGAATAGAAGAGAGAAACTGGGTTTGTTTGAGGCTGCTGGTCCATAATCACGAGTTCACAAGGCCTAAGTAGCAACAGGAATAAGCAACTAATCCTTACATGTCACAACCGCAGATCTAATCTAGCCCATACCACTAGATGCAAAATCATGGAGTAAAGAGTGAGCACCTCAGCTAAGCGACGACCGACGACATGAGGAGCGCAAGAGGTGCAGGGAAGCTGGGGCGGTAGGCGACGACAGGCCACTTGCCGCGTGGTAAGTTTCTTCAAGCCTAGGGCAACGGCTGGCAGGGGCACTGGTGTGAGGGAGGAGAGGACGACAATGGTTGTCAGAGGAGAGGGGAGTTGGGAGTAGGTGGGAGAGGACAGAGGAGGAGGAGTGGAGGCCATCGGAGAGGAGGGGAGCTGGGAGGGCCAAAGGGGGACTAGGAGGGGTAGGGGACTAGGGAGGAGAGGAGGATGGAGGAGTGACGACTGACGGAGACTCAAAGGAGGAAGTGACCTGCCCAGCTGGGGAGGGGAGGCAGCTAGGCAGGAGCCAAGAGAAAGGCTGAGCTGCCGAGAGGTGGATTTGTCGCTGGAGACTTGACTTGAGGCCCGAACTGGGGAAGGAAGGCCAGAGGCAACTAGACATCCAAGAGGCCGAGGAAAGGAGGGGGTATCATCGGACCGGTTCATCGAGGCCGCCAAGCAAAGCCAAAGGAGGAGGATGTGTTGAGGAGGTGAATGAGTAAGGCTATGAGGGACTGAGAGGGGATTGAGACTTGAGTGACTAATCGACTGATATTTATTGTGATTCTTTCCTTTTATTCTTGTTAATGTTGTATTGCAAATTTGTATGGACAATTGGACAATAAAATCTACACTATCTAGTTGTATATTTTGTGTAGCGATGTATTTTATAATTTATTCGTAGATTTGCAATAATAGAGAAACAAACTTGGCAATTAGTAACTCTTAGCCTTCTACCTTGGCTCGGCTTAGCACCTCGGTGAGGGAGAGAGAGGATGGGCTTGGCACCTCGATGTGGACGCAGCGGCAAACCGCGGCGAGGTCATTGCGGTGGTGGCTTGGTCAGGATGTTGTGAGCCGAGGCGCTCGATGCACATCGTGAGGAGCCGGCGACTGCAAGGGTGCGGCAAGGGCGCCGCAACCTCGTGGGGACATTGGAGAGTCAGCAAGGGGCGCGAGCATGCAACGATGAGCGACCCATCATGGTGACGGAGAGCCTGCAAGGAAGATGACGAAGGGTGAATCAATAAGTCCTTTAAGCTTACCCTCTGTTTTCATCGAAGGTTCGCCACTATCGTCTACCATATATAAACTAGATTTAATTGCCAAGAGATGCCTCAGCTCGATCATCGTAACAAAATATCACTATAATAATCTTTGAGAGGACTTGCGTTTTATTTCTCCAGCAACATCTGCTCCTCCTTGAGAAGATATCCGCCGGAGTTTTTTCCCACGAAATTCCTATAAAATCCTGCATTGTAAACACACCTTAGGGAGACAAGGCATCGCATTAGTCATGCTTGCATGTACACACTAGGACTGTGCAATCGGTTTTTTCGGTTTATTCGGTTCAGTATATACGGTAAATACGGTGTTTGTAGTTTGGTAATATACGATATTTTTAGAAGTACGGTTCGGTATCGGTAAATCCCAATTTATTTCTGTGCGGTATCGGTAAATACCATATTTACCAAAGTTGACGCGAATTGCAAACAATATAGCGACTAGCGAGACAAGACGAATAGACGATAATACATATACTACTGGCAATAGAATTAGAATTTTAGAAACACTCATGGGAAGAGGATTCTTGCTGCATATGAATGCATGGGCTATTATTCACACTTCATTATTTTTTCAGTAGTATAGTTACCCGTCGAGCGCAGGTAATACTTTCAGTAATTAGTAGTACACTTTATTCGGTTCGGTTTTCAATCCTTATACAATTCAAGTGGAGTATACAAGTCGTCTGCACCTGAAAAATGTTACTATCTGGCTCTTTAGCATATCTCCCAATTCCCAAATGCACAGCCCTACTCTTTAGCATATCTGGCGTTCTCTCGGTCTCGCTCAGTCTCACCAAGCGCAAGCGGCAAACCCGGAAACCCTGTGCCCACCACTAGCAAATGGCGTCTCCCGCCCCTGCCTCGGCCTCCACGTCGGCCCCGCTCTCCCTCTCCCTCCCCTCCCCCTCCGGCTCTCTCCGTCCCCGTCTCGCCTCCACTGCCGCCTCCCCGTTCCCCTCTCCCGCCTCTCGCCCTGCCGCCTCGCGCTCAAGCTCGCGCCGACCCGGCCTGGCGCCGCGCTGCTCTCCCTCCCCATCTGGCTCTCTCCGTCCCCGTCTCGCCTCCACCGCCGCCTCCCCGTTCCCCTCTCCCGCCTCCCGCCTCGCACCTCGCGCTCGAGCTCGCGTCGACCCGGCCTGGCGCCGCGCTGCTCTCCCTCTCCCTCCCCCCTCCGGCTCTCTCCGTCCCCGTCTCGCCTCCGCCGCCGCCTCCCCGTTCCCCTCTCCCGCCCCGCCGCCTCGCGCTCGAGCTCGCGTCGACCCGGCCTGGCGTCGCGCTGCTCTTCCTCTCCCTCCCCCTCCGGCTCTCTCCGTCCCCGTCTCGCCTCCGTCACCGCCTCCCCGTTCCCCTCTCCCGCCCCGCCGCCTCGCGCTTGCGCCGACCCGGCCTGGCGCCGCGCTACCCTCCTCGTCTTCTTCTTCCTCCCCGCAGCAAGCTCCCCCGAGATTGGTTCAGCGTGTATTACATTTCGGTTTTTATCCGGTTTTTCCCGAAAAACCCGAATGCCAAAAAAAATCTGAAATTTGAAAACCGAACCGAATACCAAAAACCGGTCAAACCGAGTTGACCAGTTCGATTCGGTACATTCGGTTCGGTTGAAAAATGCACAGCCCTAATACACACGCACAAACTCCCTAATTAATCGTGTCAGGAGTAAACATGAAAGAAAGAAAACATACAGTACACATGAGTACATGGGAAGGAAAATGTTAAGAAAAACATACACACGAGTACATGGGAAGGAAAATGTCCGTTTTTTCCGGCTACGGATTTATAGTTATGGTTGATAACTTTTAATTCTAGTGTGTGATTGTGTAAATGAGCCAAATGCTAATAAAACAAGTTACTTTGAAAAACCGATCCTAATAAACTGATTTGAAATGGTGATGGAAAATATTTGTTTAGAGAAAATTATAAGTTATAAGTTAAAAATAACTGTGCGTGCATGGCTGGCCTGGGAACCGATTGGTTGGCATCTTGGGGCTCATCACGCACGGAAGTACGCTGTATTTTTGAGTAAAGGCGACGAAACCATAGCCAGCATGTGGCGTAACGTGCTTGTGTAGATGCTCTGCTCCACCCGTTTTTATATCGGAGACTGGTTCTGCCTAACTAGGTCGGCCAGAATATGGGCTTATTTTTTTTAACTGCAGTTTCTGATTTTAGCTATGATTTATGATTTTTAGGTTGTTCATACGAGAAATTACAGAGTAACAGAAACTCATGTGTAGTTTTTGCCGATATAAATGAAGTCGGTACAGTATATACTACAAATAACTAGTAGAACTTATCTTGAAAAGATGTTTCGTTTAAAAAATAGTTACTATAGAAAAGTCAAAAAAAATAACTTTTAGAAGCTGAAAAAAACAGGCTCTATACACATAGTTCATTCCCGCTTTTTTTTTTTGAACCGAATGTATACATATCAGTTCATGTACTATGCGATGGATGAGTAAATCGCACCAAAAGCTAGTGTCCAAATCTGTGCATTTGTGTTTCGCATTTCTGCCCTCGTTATGTTATGTTCATCTCTCTGTGGAACAATTAACCAGCAGGTTCAATAACCTGCGAGATTGTCCTTCAGAATCAGATGCCAACTAATTGAATTTTTCCCACCAAAGAAATGGAAACAAATAAAACCATAGAAACCAAAGAATGTATGAGAACCATGTCTCCCTTCTTTTGTCCTCTAAATCATCATTTCGCCAATACTATCAATCCTCTTCTGATACAATCATACAAAAAAACATGCTGATTCCTTCAAATCAAATGGATTATACCTAATTACCATCCAAATTCAGTTCCATTTTCTTTCTCAAAGAAAAATCTCTATTCGCAGTGCACAAAAAAACCCTATTGGCACACTACAGTGTTAAGAAATCATTGAGGAATAGACGAATGACAATGAAATCTATACAATCAATCACCAAGACCACAATAAATCAATTACCAAGAGATACAATTGAGAGAGAACGCTAGAACATAATCTTTATTGATATTAGATCCCTTCTCATGTTACATAGGCTTATCTATTTATAGTCTAAACCCCTTAGGGGTAGTTTTGGTATTTGCTCACAGCGTATCCTTCTAGGTTTCATAACACCACCCCTTAGGTGAATACCACGGTACACACATGCCTCATTAAAAACTCCTCCAAAAAATCTAGTGAGAAAAAAGAGGTGGAGAAAAGAGTACATCGCATCCGTTCCTTGTGTTGCACTTGTTACCTCATTAAAAACCTTCACGTGAGAAAACTTCAGGGAAATACTTACAACAGAAAAAAGAGTACAACATTAGATCTTCAAAATCATGTAAGTCTTCTGGTTTTATATAAGGGCTATAGTTCAGAGATTTACTCCCCCTGAACCTTATAGCACTTTAAGTTGCCTCATCTCTATGCCTCAACACACTTCTGGAAGCTAGAGATGAGGAGAGATTTTATTAATAAATCTGCTAGATTATCACAAGACCTAGCCTTTAATACCTTTATCTCTCCGTTCTTCTGAAGTTCATGAGGATAGAATAATTTAGGAGCAATATGCTTCGTAATATTACTCCTAACATAGTCCATTTGTATCTGTACCATACAAGCTGTATTATCTTCATAGATAATAGTGGGGTTATCAATAGTATTTATGCATCATGACTTCTTGATGTGGCTAATCATTCGCTTGAGCCAAGCACATTCTTGTGAGGCTTCATAACATGATATGTATATGCCTCGTTAAAAACTCCTTTTAAAAACCCAATGGGAAAGAAAGGAATGTAGAAAAGAGTACACACCACACCTTAAATTGTATTGCATTTTTTTGCCTCATTAAAAACCTTCAAGTAAGAAACCCAACGGAAAAAACTTACTAAGAGAAAAAGAGTACAACACTTATCTTCAGGATTTATTATAATCTTCAGGACCTTTATCACGTCCAACGATTGGACACATACCGATGGATGGTAAAGAGCTTCAAGGTAGTGATCATCGAGGCAATACCTTCTAGGTTATACTAAAGTCGAGATTTTTTAATCTTGTGCATAACTATAAAGGTTTAGCATATGCTCCCCTAAAGACCACTTTCGGTGAAGTCTTATTATTACAATGCCTTCAATATATTTTAAGAATGAATACATACCAATATATTGTGAGTATATCTACTGGATTACCACAGTGTGTAGTCTTCTAGACATTTATCTCACTATTCATCTAGATAAAGAGATGATAAAACAATTTGGAAGCAATATATTTAACTTTCCAAAATACCACTTATCTATATGTTCAACACAAACAAAATTTATCCTAATCAAAATATGGGGGCAATCAATTGCAATGCCATATTTCTTCAGGATATGACTTATTAAAACCTTTCAGAGTCTTAATATTTAATAACCATCTTTGAGTAGAACTATACGACCAAAAGTCTATTTTATAGAACTAAAAGCATGGTTATACCATCACAGAATCAATATAACCAGTCTTAATTTTGGCACTTAGAGGATTAATAAATTTGCCATTAACACCAATGTATACGATACCTTCATGGTAACAAAGGATATTGCCACTCCATTAGCTTCTGGTAGGAGGTGTACTTCATATGTGCTTATGTGGCACACTTCTGGTTTTTAGTTTCCTTATTCCATTCCATCGAGTCTTGGATGGGTCATTATCCACTTCTAGGGATCGCATAATCATTGGTGTATTTTTGATCAACTAGTGATTTAATTTCTCTTTAGAGAGATGTTCTCTCTTCTAGAAAATATTTTCTCTTCTAAGAGACACTCTTTCTTCGAGTAAGAGTTTATCAGGTATGAGTTTTATATACATGTTGCAATTTACTTTCTTGTTGAAACACTGAGTCATTCAAGGATCGAGCTTTGGGTCTCTTCACAGATCCCTTAGTATGGACACATGATAGATGGATATCCAAATATCCAATCTAATCCCAGCTACTGATGGTGGCCCAAATGGTGTATGCTACGGTGGTGATATTTTATGAGAAATGATTGATTCTTCTGATACGCACTAATCCTTGATTGGAGGGTTTTAATGCAGTGAGCTAGACATTTATTAATGCAGTTGTACGAGAACTACACATCTCTACTACTAGTGGATTATCCCAAATATTTGGTGGGTTATTAATCTGCGACAGCAGAGATATTCTAGCTTCTTATATATTGCCCAATATTATGATCCAATTACTCATAATTCAGATTTAAAATTTGGATCACTCAAACTTCAAGGTTTGTGTTAATGCAACATGTTTTGACTTAGTTAAGAGTATTATATTTTGATTGCATAATATACATCTACAAGATGCTCTCAAAAGCATAAATATAGCACTGCCACATAAAACATGATGATTGATTAATCTACATGAAATATAGTATATTCTGTTGGAATATAATTCTATTTTAACATCCCAGATGGAATTATTATTCACCAAAAATATAAATGATTAATTGGGAGATAATTTATATGCATGTTATAATTTATGATGCTAAATAAGTATGACAGATTTAGATCATTCGAGATCATTAAAATCCAATAGGTCATCTAGTATTTTGAGAATTATATTTCCTTCAAGCAAATGGCTATAATTTCCAGTGGCATATGTGCGGCAACTTCATCCTACCGTGTAATTCTCATGTATGTGGTCGCATGCCGGCGACTAACATATTACTGGGGACAAATCAATTACCCTTCGAGGGTTGCAATGATTTTCGTTTGTCAACAGTGTGGATAACAGTTTAAATTATCTCTCAAATAAACTAGATTATTTATAACTTCAAGTTTATTTGCTTCTGGTTTTGACCTAGAATATGCCACTATGCTTGTCATTGCTCTTATGCTTCAGACGTTTTAATATTCCTCATATGCCCAAATTCCTCCCCCTTTTCACGCCAACCATAAAATTATGAGTGAGAGCACCTGCTTCTAGCATTTGTTTTGAATTGTCTTAGAGTTTTAGCAATAAATTGCTATTATGCTACTTCAAGAGTAAAATTTTATTGGCGTGAAACCGACATATATACTTTGTAGTATAGAAGATGGGGTTATATATAGACTTCAAGTCTTTGGGTGTAAGTTATTCCATACTTATTTAAGATTCATAGTGTTTTCTAGTCAAGGTGATCCTTCTGAGATTTAACATTTGACTAAATTTCTTGTGTCTTTAAGAATGATAATTTTTCTATTGCCATATAGGCATTAATTCACAAAGAACTAGTGGACTGAGGTATATCATTCCTTTCAAATGTCAGGCATAATATTTACAAATTTTATTCCATGCATGATTAATTATTTTACTGCAGGTAAGATATGCTACTAACAATGTGTTCTATTAAGCAATTGTTCAGCAAGAGTAAGGTTTTAATAGAACAACTTAGACCAAATATATTTATGGCATATGGAAAAATATTTATCTAATGCACAATTTCAGACTAAAGCAAAAGATAAGAAGTGCTCTTCATGAGCAAGATCAAACTCAACATGAGTTGTATCTATACTATTGATGCTACTCATAGAGGAAAATGATGTCACCATGGGCATATTCCTATTTATGAATGCACTTGTTTATTAGTAACATACATGTTACCTAAACTTAGTCCAGAAATAATATGGTACAAGGTGGAGTAATACTCGCATGCGGACTTCTAGTCCTAGAAACAGAAGTAGATCCTTGCAAATTGTCTACAAGAACACTACTAACCTTTTACAGATTTGGCCATCCTTTCAGAGGAGGCCCTTAGGCCCAACAAATCAATCTAAATTATATAGTCAACAAATCAATCTAAATCATATAGTCATTCTTCAGGGTAGAGTAGAGGCAATACCTCACAAACTATAAAGTTTTTACCTTTTAGCGGCAAAACAGTACAACTACGTCAGCATCAGGCTTGACAGTAGTATGACTGTATGATAATGAAACAAGCCTAGGTGATACAATTATAGCCATTTGGGGCGAGCGAATATCCACTTAGTGATGCCCAATATCCTATAATATTCATGCAATTTCCTACATGCTTACTGCTGGTAAGTAATCTCAAGTGCATAAAATGAGTGTAAATAGTAAATATTTATTTTTATCTATTTAGTAGATAATTTATCATTTCCTAGATTTTCCTAGCAATATTTGGGATTTTTTGATAATTATTAAGGCATTTAAGAAATTTTCAGAATAACTAACCCATTAAATAAATACTCAAACACACAATGACAGGAAATAGACCATAAAATAAATATGATACTTCCAAGGTGTACTAAGTCTATGGTTTCACAAAATTTACGGAAGCTTATATACCTAAAAACCATGTTCTTAGAATTTTCTAGAATTTTTTGCTAATTAATAAGCAATTTTCAGAATTAATTATAAGCAGAAATAATATACTGAATAATGCTAAGTGGTAAAGAGACTATAAACAAGCTCATATAATCTAAAAATAATTTCTTTAGAAAGAAATTCGGTCTGTTGCACTTATTTGCTATTTTGCCAAACTTTGGGGGTCAAATTTATAATTATTATCATTTTCAAAAAACTTTCTCAATTCTACAAAACTACAGGGTCTAAAAGCAAAATAGACATCGACCGATTTTTCCTTTTTTTTTCTTTTCCGCCCACTTCCTTTTTCTATCGGGCCGGAGATCCGACCCGTTTGACCCACATGGCCTGTCAGCCCACAATCCACCCGGCTCCTTTGCGTAGCGATAGCGGTTGCGGTAGGCGGCTGTGTGCAGCAGGTGGCGGGGCACGGCTGCGGCCAGCGTGGCCGAGCGGCAGCAACGGTCCAGCGTCTTCGAGCATGGGCAGACGACCGGGAGACCAAGCGGCGATGGTACAGCGGCTTCGAGCGTTGTTGGACGGTCGATAGGCTGAGCAGCGACGGCCGGTGTAGGATCAAGGATAACTGACTAGAGGGGGAAATAAGATGTTTAAAAATCATCTTGCCTTCTGATAACAATTATCTCAATTTTAGTATAGCAGGATTTTAAAGCAATTAAAACCTATACAATTCTAGTGTGTCTAAGGCACTATAAGTATAAGTCTTTACAAGGAGCTTTAACACAAGTAAATATGATATACACAATATACTAGAAATACAAGAGCTGAAAAAGGGGCAAAGAGATAACCAATGTACACATGATGTTTTACCGTGGTGATCGAAAATTTACCGGTTTCCACTAGTTCACATTGAGGAAAGCCTAAGCAACTTGGACCGGCTTCACAAATTAAGCCTTAGCTCCTCAATTCACTAATGGTTGTCCTTCCTTCACTCTGAAGATGGTGGACATCAAACCACACACAAATCAACGCCGGGCTTCTTCACAACCTTCTTGAAGAAGTCACCGTGCAAACTCTCACCAAGCCGTCCAGGTGCCGGCAAGCACCAAAGTAAAGAATCACAGCTTTGCTTGACGACAATCAAATGCCAAAGGATCAATCTAGAGATGAAATTCACATGAGATTTCCTGAAAAATTCAGGGCGACCGAAAGTACCGTAGGTCAAAGGCTGGTACTTCCGCACCTGTTCTGACATAAAAGTAATATCTATTTCAGATCTTCTAAACTAGCCGTTGGAAGTCAGCGCAGAACTACCGCTGTTACAAACCCGGTAGTTTCGATGTCTGGAAGTTCTAAAAATTCGGCGCGGTACTTTCGTTTTCTTTGAGACCAAAAGTTGGCGCTCTCTGGAAAAAAACATTCCGCTCTATGGTAGTTCCACCGTTAAAATTTTGATACTTCCGTTTTTTCAGACAGAGCATAGATTGGCTATCAGCTTTGGTTTTAAATGAATGCATGATCCTAAATTGATCCTAATGGCACAAACATATGCTATCAAACTACTAGCCATGATTCCTCTTAATGGTTTGACATTTACCCTATAATTCGGTCTTCCATCCTTTCTCCTAAGACCGGTAAAAGTGAAAAAGAATCCTAGTCTACATATACCTTTGTCTTGAGCCACTTTGATCTCCATGTTGACTCTTAGCATACGTCTCATCATCATTTTAGGGACTAAGCCTATTAAACACTCAATAAATATGTCAATTCCATGTTTACATAAATTCATTAATTACCAAAACTATTTTTAGGGATCTAGATGCTTTCAGCCGGTGGTTTCGAGCACTGGCGATTGGCTGGGGAACCGAGCTGTCGCGGCCGGCGGAGTTGGCGACGGGGTTGACCTCAGCTTCAGGCGACGGCGCCGAGATTGTCTTCGAGTGGCTCCGGGTGTGTGGCAGCGGAGGCGGCAGCACGACCCAGGCGTGTGGCAGCGAAGGCTTCGGCGGCTGGTGACCAGCGAGTAGCCAGCTGCTTTAGGCGCCGATATCATAGTGCCAAAACTCTGTGTGTGTGGGTGGGTGGGTGATCTCGATTCATTGCATGATTCAGATGATTCGCACATCAATCAATCCAATTTTAATCTATCTTGTCAAACCGATCTAGAACATAGATGTCTAATTCTACTGGATTAGAGAGTTTATTAATCATGCATATAAATTATAGATCAATATGAGACTAGCATCAACTAGAACTCATGTGATCTAATTATGGCATTGCAAACGAATCTAGTATCAATCTAGATTGAAATATGAATCACAATGCGTAATAGATTGTTCATGATTTGCATACCTTTCGTCTTAGAGAGCGATTCGTGCTAATAACGTGTTAAGAAATCATTGAGGAATAGATGAACGACAATATAATACACACAATCAATCACCAAGAGACACAATTGAGAGAGAACACCGGAACGTAGTCTTTATTGATATCAGATCCCTTCTCATGTTAAATAAACTTCTCTATTTATAGTCTAAACTCCTAAAATTAGTTCTTGTATTTGTCCACACCATAACCTTTTAGGTTTCGTAACATACAACACATGTAAGCTCCAAAGGACGAGGAGAATAGGGAGCTTGCCGCATGTACAACCTGGATGACTTGTCGCATTGATGCTACAGCCAGCACAATGCGCAGTAGCAGGGTGGTGCCAACGTGGCGCAGCGCGGGGCGGGGCCCAAGTCAATGGGCGCCAGCATTGCTCGTACGATCGCGCGTGCGGGGCGATGCTGTCCGTCCACGTGTACGTAGGGACACCGGTCCTCCGATATGAGTAACTTAAATTATTGTGGCCGTGGGGCCCTGATGCAGCGGGCGTATCCAACGCCCTCCCCATCCTCGGAGCAAATTGTGAATAATCTGCAGAATGAGGATTTCTCCACATGTATGTGCCCCATCCATACCACATAATATGCTTTGAGATTTGTTTGTGGTCATTGTAGTTGTAGGAATTACTCCCTCCAGCTTATAGGGCATATTTTTTTAAATAGCTTTATCTATAAATATAGAACGTATTTTATATGTCAATGTAAATTAGTGTGGTATCCTCTTTTATATCCATAATAAATATACAGCTTTATTTGCTATTCTTTACATGCATACATTGAATATAGTGTTTAGAGATAATAATTAGGGATAATCTAGTTATCTTTATTATCTCTTTGGTCTATGTCTCAAGAGAAAATACATTTTATAAATTTGGATGAAGGGAGTAGAAGATAGAGTGGTTATGTGATACATTATTCCCCATAAAAATCCTCTTCCCCCTTCTCATTGGTCACTCTCCGTAATATCTCTCTCCTCTCTCCCACGGGAGAGTGGGTGGTGGCGGCAGAGCCTCGATGGCCAACGACGGGAGCCTAGATCTTTTTTGCTCACCTCGACAACAGCCTTCTTTGTCGCCCCATAGGTTCACAACGTCGCCCTTGGTTTCTTCCATGTCACCAGTTTCCTCGGTTTCTCATCAACGTTGCCGGCTTGCTAGGTTTCTTCCACGTCACCGGCTTCCTCATCTTGCTCACTCATGCCGAGCCTATCGTAGGCCGAACCAACCCTGCTGGCCACGATGTGGTTGAGACAGGCGATGCTTTCACTTATAGGGCTCGGCATGAGGCTCACGACCAAGATTACCACTTAAAATCTAACATCCTCACTTTAAACAATGAGGGTGTTTTTTTGCACACACGAATCTTGATGCAGGAACGATGTAAGCGGACAATGTGCTATAGGCCTTGTTCCAAACAGCGATAGCTTCTGACTTATATAAGCTCAAAGCTATTTGGAGTGTGTTTGCTCTTAACGTGGCCTTTTCTTTTCCCTCTTTTTCCTTGTTTTTTCTTTGTATTATCCGTAGAGATAAACGATCTTTTTTCTATTTTTATTTTTATTAAATATATAAGAAAAAGATAGCAGTTGCTACAGTATTATTTCAGCTTAAACCTAAGAAAAAATACATCACTTTTAAAACATGACCATAAAAATTGACGCGTTCCATTAATAGACCGTAAGAGAAATACATACATGATTGAATGGCTGAATGCCTACCACTCTTATTTATATATAAAACGACGAGGAGGGAACAAGGCCGCGGCGATGGGTGCAGGCGTGGCGGGCGACCGACAGGGCGGGGGCGGCAAGCCGGGACAAGGCAAAGCGCCGCCAAATTCAATTCACTCGCTGCCTGCATCTCCCCCCCACCCTCGTAGGCGTAGCTGCCTGGCTGGCTCCACTCCACTCCATCCCATCCCACACCCCGCTCGATTTTTTATCGCATCACGTTCGCTGTTTCATCTCATCTCCAAGAGACCAAGACCCCAATCACTCCCAAGATATTTCTCATCTCTCTCTCTACCTCAGATGCAAACAGCCACTGATCAACTGGTGTACGTACATCGTACAATATTCCTTTTTTAAAAGCATAAGCAACTGGTGAAATGCATTGATCTATAGTACTAGTATCTATCTATCTGACGCGAGACTTCAGTCCGAGGCTAAAGCAGGGGGCACACTACACGGTGCCCAAGCAGTCGGCTACACTACTAGGCAAGTTTCGCAGCTTAGAATTAAATTAATCCGAGTTCCAGGGTATTGAATTGTTAATTTGCTAGTGTATTCTTCCGTAACTGAACCGAATGATCAGTGTGTCCACATATTCAAGAGAATTTGCAGATCGGTGGTGAAGATACATAGTCTGTATTTATCATGTGTGCAGTGCAGTGCAGTGCACTGTCTTCAGCAACAACGAACAACATGTACAAACAGAGAAGGACTGTTTAATGTCGATGGAGTGGTGTTGATGGCGATATTGGACTGTACATGGTTTGAAGCAAATAAGTAGCCCTGCATGATGCATCAGGGGGAGTCATATCTGATCGACTGCCTCTTTTTTTCCTCCCCCGTTCTATGTACGTCTAGCTCGGCTTGACATTTGGGTAGCCAACACTGATGGATGAATAATTCTGCATGTTCTACTTACAGTACTACCAGTAAATTCAGATATTATGCAATTGTTACCGTGGACGGTAAATTGCTAGAGTTCTTACTAGCTAGAGTAGTAGTAGTAGTAGTACTACAACTTTCTTTTATGGTGGGCAATGCTGGTCAAAATGTATCTTGAATAGTTGCATAACTAATGCAGGGTTTAGGCATGTTAATTTGTGTGTTACACTAATGTACCCAGCTTTCTCATTTTTTTCATACATCAAGTTAGTACAATCGAGTTCTATAGCCATTATATATGCTCGATTTACCCTTTGCCTTCCCATCACAAACGATTTGAACCTTGGAGGTTTTGTTATTGTCCTCCGCGCATGCATAATGCCACGTGTGTTCTGTACCTTAGTGTATTAGATTAGCCAGCTTCTCTATTACTTATGTTTTAAAGATTGCTATGGCTACTAAGTACTATCTTTCCATTATAAAAAAAGGTTAGTGGACAATATTTCCTGCGTAAAGATTGTTGGTGCAGAAACATCCAGCACTTTCAAAAGTAAAAAGAGAGAAAAAGAGGGTTAAGACTAGATCATGAGTAGACTGCTACCGAAGTAGTATGTATAATCACTGGGTGGGCAATTACATCATGCAAATTAGTGGTCAATTCTCTTCCTATCGCCCTTTCTCTTCAATCCATGAATCAACCAAACTCGTCCACCCAAACATTAACATCTTTCCCCAATTCTCTGCTAGTAAATTAAGGTGCTAATAATTCACTGACACGTACAAGCCTATCATCATCTATGACTCCCAAGTGCTTGTCGCTTAAAGCCTCATGGCATCTCCTAACAAAACTATATTTTGAGTTAGCAAGTGCTCCTTTTTTTTTTGTAAGGAATAAAATAGAATCTGGTTGATTATTTGCTTTGTGTGAGGATCCACTAGAAAGCAAAGCTTGATCTAACTCTGACAGATTTAAAATTCTAAAGGGAAGTGCATGGATCATCGGCCAGTGGAGGGGCCTTTCACACACGCATAGTTTCCTTATATTAATTGGATGTTTATTACATAAGAAATTGATTGGCATGTCAAGATTTGGTTTTTTATTCTTCCTGTCTCAGTGCCATGTTTGGTTTTGGCATCTCATGGAATCAAAGACCCCCAGCAGAAAGCATAAAAAAACTTTCAACTTGGGGTGGTCACTAACTTGGGGTGGTCACTATGCTGGCACTAGCTAGGTCTCTGCGTTGATCTTGGTTTGAGTTGTTAAATTTGGGATCAGATTTGCCATTTGCTGCTCATCAATGGATTCTCTAGGGAAAGGGTGCATGGAAGTGGCAATGTTTGGGCACAGGCAAGTTGGCTTATTTTGTGGGGGTGACAGAAACATGTGTTGGTTGTCCAAATTGCGGTGAGGCACGCATGAGAGGACATCGTATCACGTTACTGGTTTGGCTTTGGCCAAGGGAAAGGAACTACTTACCTTGTTTCAAGAAGGGAAAGGCACTGAATAATCAAATGAAATTTCATGGAGATAACCTTTGTTGTAAAGTGTCTAGATACACTTATTTTAATTTATCTCTATGTCGGCGTAGTTCTTTTCGATTCATGGCTTATGTCTTATGATTTTTCTCGAACAAACAAATGGGACGATTTCACTGTCGCCGTTTTGAAGCAGCTTATCAGGACAGCCTTCTCGAAGTGGCTTATCAGTTTATCATCATTTGGTTTGTTAACACAAACGTCTGTGCTAGAGTCAAAAATCATAAGCCGTGACCAAAAAGAACCCATCCGATTTCTACTTACATGTAGCCTAGTTCAAATACATTGACAAGATGACTAGCTACATATACTTGTTCTTTCTTAAGGTAAAATGGAGAGAAAAACATCATAACTGTTTTGACCAAGTAGTTTAAACATCAGTATCATGACGAGGGAGGGAGGGAAAAAAATCACGGCATCTCATCGAAATCATCATCGATCCTTTGATCGGTATTCTTTCCTACCACAAGTATTTGACTGCTTTTACTAAAAACAAAGGCAAGTATCCTATACAAGAAATGTCTTTTCAAGTAGTAGTTTTTGATAATTATAATCTGATGAATTTTTGAAAATGACTAGCACATTTTTTTTATCATAGTTGTTTTAGAATGATTTATTGATAGGAAGAATTCCAACAGCAAATGTTTGTAACGGTTAGCTGTGTTTGCTCAATACCAATTCCATAATATTCTTCTGGTACTGAACATCCAATATGGGTCTGTTTGGCAACGGCTGCGGCTTATAGCTTTTGGCTGAAATTTTTGAATTTTAGCTGTTTACGGTACAGATTACGGAGAGATAGATACTCACTTGCGATTTTGGATGGTACAAATGTTGGGCTTTTAACGTGTACGTCGTTTAACCTATAGACCCCGTCTTGAGAAAATACTCTGTTTAAAAGTTAGGTACTGTAACAAAAGCCAAAAGCTGCTAGTTTCGAAGGAAAAGAACAGGCCCTATATCTTGAAGGAATAATAGCAGAACAAATCCAGTTGCTTGTATTACATGATTAACCTTGAGAGAAAGAAAACCACATCCTAAATTAAAAGAACACAAACACCAAAAAAGGAACCCAACCTTCCAAAGTTTCAGTGTGAATTATAAATTGTACAACACCCTTAAAACCACGCACCTGCACACTAACCAACTACCAGATGTCCACATCTCACGTTTCACAAATAAATATTTCCATGAGATGGAAAACTTATCCAAACTCCACCGAGAGCATGAGAAAATAAAAAAATAAAGCTTCAACCATATTTTTTGTGGTAAAACAACCTTTACTTCAATAAATAATTAACTGATAGAAAACCCCACAGAAAAAAAATGCAATTTCATTTTTCCGTTGCCCCCCCAAATCTGAATAAAATCCACCACTCTCCAACGCTCCCCCGTCTCCATTATTCCTCTCCTCCCCTCGCCTCTTCCGCACCGCCCCTGCTGCTCCCCTGCCACCGCCGCCAGAGACCGCCGGAGCCACGTGGGCACCCCGCCGGAGAGATCTGCCCGCCGCCGAGCCTTCTTGAAGCATTCCCCCTCCCTCTCCTCGCCCGAAATGGTGCGGTTCTGACCTGTCTTGGCCTTCATGGGTCGTTCCTTCTTTCCTTTTTCTTTCCTTTCCGCGCTGTTCCGTTCAAAAGGTTAGGATTTGGAGGTAGCTTTGGTCGTTAACCTTTAACCATGAAGACGGTTATCTGGCCTGTTCTTTTTTAGCTTCGATTCATGACTTTTAGACGTGTCAACTCTTCTAGCTCCGGCCTCCTCCCCTAGCTCCGCGCCCGCCTCCTAAATCCGGCTGGGAGCTGCGCCGCAACGGGAAGGAGGAGGAGCACGAGCACGGCAATGGGAAGGGCGCTAGTGCTAGGGCATGGGGCAGCGGCGGCCATGGCTTGAGCTCGCAAGCTTCGGGAGCTTGTCGCATGAGAGAGAGAGAGATGGGAGGAAGAAGAGGATGAAGACGGGGGGACCATCATGTGGATGCTGACGTGGGCGCCAGGTTAGTAAAACTTGTGTATGTAGGTGCCACGTCAGTAAAACTGGGATGATTTTGGTCTATGGGGATAATTAGTATTAAGAGGTGAGGGTCGTAAAATATCCGGTTTACAGTTTGAGATTAAAACTTAGACGATCATAAATTATACTTATTTCTTTAAAATATAAATTCAAATGGGAGAATTGGAAATGTGAAAACGATGTTCCATAGCACCCCTTATCTTGTTTCCTTCCCCACTTGGGAGGAAACTGCTTTAAATTCTAGCGTTAGTTTGGGGGAGACTAAATGCACAGCACTGCGAATATTTTGGTACCTTGGATTTGTTCAAAAGAGGTGAACTTGGTCAAAATCATGGGCTCCAGGAGCTGGAAATCTCAAATTTAGTAAAAGAAAGGTCCTGCTCAGTTAGTAGTTTTCCGAAAGGTGCTTCTTGGAGACCACTGTGTTGTAAGGCTTGCAGCTGGTACTTTTTTGCTGTTCTTATCTCTTTCTTTCGTACTAATTCCTGGAAGGTTGCTTTGCCCCATTCTCCAAGTCCATACCTGTTCTTTTCATTAGTCCTAAGGGAAAAGTTATCTGATTATCTGAAATGTGAATAGTGTTGAGAGTGATCTACTGACCCGAAATGTTTTTCCTTCTGAATCTTGCATTCAGATGTTGGAGCTCAGGTGGTAGTCAACTATGGATGCAATGGAGGCCGAGGAGGGTCCTTTTCTGGCTAATGATGCCAAGGTATCGTCTTAACAGTGGTTTTTATCTTGATGGCAGCCAGAATATCTACTGTTCCTGTTATTAGTCTTCCTTTTTGCAAGTAGATTTAAAAGGCTGTTGTTTCTGTGTAAGTAGTAAATTCTGAAATTATTAATTATTTCAATGGCACAATCATAATATTGTCAGATTTATAGGATGCCCTTTTTTAGAAAAAAAAGAGTACTTAGCAGGTCTATTTTGTAATCTGTAGAGCAAATAATTTAAAAAAAATACCGGAACCTTATGTCTTCTCTTTTTTTGGGATTTGTTTGTTGGTAAAATCTGAAGAATTGTGGTTTATGCAGTTGCACGCCGGAATGTGTAGAGCATTCCATCCTGTGGTTTCTAAACTTTTAGCAATTTTCCCTTTCATCGAAGCGTCAAGACCCAGAAGCAAGTCTGGCATACAGGCACTGTGTTCATTGCATGTAGCTCTAGATAAAGCCAAAGGCCTTCTTCAGCACTGTGCAGATTGCAGCAGGCTTTACTTGGTAAGTTGTTGTTCCCCTCTCCCCTACAGCATGCTGGATAATATTAGGTTGAAAAATTGCCATGGAACATGGCCACCATTGCTTTTGAAGATTTATGGCATTGGAACCATTAAAATATTGAACTCTTACACTGATATAATGATATTGTTCATTTGCAGGCCATCACTGCGGAAACTGTGCTTTTGAAGTTTGAGAAATCGAGAAGCCAACTTCAGGAAAGTCTTAGGCGTGTTGAAAGCATAGTAACGGAAGATATTGGTTGTAAGGTATTTTGTGTGAAAATCTAATTAGCTCAATTAACTTGCGCTTCTAGTCAATTTTTTTGGATCACAAATCCCACAGCTTGCCTTAGATCTTTTTTATGGTTTTACAATTTAGTGCAATGCGAGCTATGTCCTTAGTCCTGACATCCTAATCCTGTTTGCGCAACAGATTGTAGAGATTGTTGGTGAGTTGGAGGAAGTTGTATTTACACTGGATCAATCAGAGAAGGAAGCTGGTGACGAGGTGATCAATTTGCTCCAGAGAAACAGGAAACTATATAGTTCCAGTGATAGTGGGGAGCTTGAAGTCTTTCATATGGCTGCACTGAAGCTGGGCATTACATCTTCTAGGGCAGCACTCACTGAGAGAAGAGCCCTCAAGAAGCTAATTGAGAAGGCTCGTTCTGATGAAGATAAGCGAAAGGAGCTTGTTGTGTCATACTTGTACAATCTCATGAGGAAATACTCAAAATTTTTCAGAAGTGAGGCTGGTGATGATACCGATTCTCAAGGATCGGCTCCGTGCTCACCTACAGTATTAGGCATGGACGATATGTATGGGCCCTGTGGAAATGGCCGAGCATTCAGTACACAGCTTTCAAGCATCCAATCATTCAATTCGAGGCTTGGATCATTCAATTGTAGACGTAGTGGTCCAAGGTCCGAAAACATGTCAATCCCTCCCGAGGAACTCAGGTGTCCCATTTCCTTACAGCTGATGTATGACCCAGTTATCATTTCATCCGGGCAGACTTATGAGCGTGTTTGCATCGAGAAATGGTTTAATGATGGCCACAGCACATGTCCTAAGACTCAGCAGCAACTGGCTCACCTGTCTTTGATTCCAAACTACTGTGTTAAGGCCCTGATTGCCAGCTGGTGCGAGCAGAATGATTTTCCAGTTCCTGATGCTCCACCGGGATCTTTTGATGTAAACCGGAGACTTGCTTTCTCTGACTCTGAGGCAACAGGTTGTGTGTCTGTCGAAAGTTTCGTGAAGGGTGTCAAAGTGGTTCCCTTGGAGAACGGCAGAAAAGAAGAGCCAGCAAACAGCGAATCGGGAACGTTAGATGACAGCTCTTGTTATGATTTCGATATGAATGAGGGTTACCGGAACTTGCTGCTTATGCTTCATGAAAGAAACAACATATGCAACCAGTGTAGGTTGGTGGAGCAGATAAGGTATCATCTGAAAGATGATGAGGAAGCAAGGATCCAGATGGGCTCAAATGGGTTCACTGAGGCGCTCGTTCAGTTCTTGAGGAACGCTGTGCAAGATGGAAATGAGAAGGCACAGGAAATTGGTGCCATGGCTCTTTTCAACCTTGCAGTCAATAATAACAGGTATGAAGTTTATTTTTCAGTTCGTGCTTGTCAATTACAACTAGTTGAGTACTTCATCTACATCATTTTGACCTTAAACTGGTAAAGTGCTGTTTTCTCTACAAGTCTTGCTTATCAAACCTTGTTTGTCTCTTTCAGAAACAAGGGACTTCTATTGTCTGCCGGAGTAGTCGACCTACTGGAGCAGATGATATCAAATCCATGCCTATCTGCTCCAGCCACGGCACTCTACCTTAACCTTTCCTGCCTCCCTGATGCAAAGAACATCATTGGTTCGAGCCAGGCTATGTCGTTCCTAGTAGACCGTCTGCACGGTCATGAGGCCCGCGACACGAAGGGCAGCTCCTGCAAGCATGATGCCCTGTACACCCTGTACAATCTCTCCAACCACCAGGACAGCATCCCGTCGCTTCTGTCAGCAGGCATTGTGGACGCACTGCACTCTCTCCTTACAGAGTCTTCGGCGTCCGGGGGCCTTGGTTGGACAGAGAAGGCTCTTGCGGTGCTCATCAGCCTTGCGGCGACCCAGGCTGGAAGGAAAGAGATCCTGTCCAGCCCAGGGTTGATCAGCACATTGGCAATGCTGCTGGACACCGGCGAGCCAACGGAGCAGGAGCAGGCGGTGTCCTGCCTCCTCATGATGTGCACGGCCGACGACAAGTGCATCGCACCGGTGCTGCAGGAGGGAGTGGTGCCTTCCCTGGTTTCCATCACGGCGACCGGCACAGGGAGGGGAAGGGAGAAGGCCCAGAAGCTGCTCAAGCTGTTCCGGGATCAAAGGCAGCTGGACGGCGATCAGCCTGCGCCGCATCAACCACAACAGCAGCAACAGCTGCTGGCGGAGACTGGGAACGGTGCCATGGCCTGCAACCAGGAGTCGAAGCCGCTGTGCAAGTCGAAATCGAGGAAGCTGGGGAGGACACTGAGCTCCCTGTGGAAGAACAGGAGCTTCTCGCTGTACCAGTGCTAGCAGAGTTTGAGCTGAGTTGATCAGTGGATATGTACATCTCATCTTTCTTGTTTTCTGGATCTTTCTTTCTTTGCCTTTTTTTTCTGCTGTTTCTTTGGGTAAAGTAAAAACTGTGTTCTTCCCCCCCTTCTCGGTGGGGTGATGTAGGGCATTTTCCCCGTTTGGCTTCTCAAGTTATGTGTATAGCTCATCTTCACTGTACTCTGATTCTCTGCCTCCTTTTTTTATCAGATGCTTCTCTCACTTTAATCCAACAAGTCGCAAGCAACTGTTTTTACCCCCGAGTCTACAGAATGATTCGTTGTTCACTGACAGGTGGGCTCCACGATCGTGAGGGGCGAGTAGCTGAAGTTCAATTGGTTTCAGAAAAAAAGAAGCTGAAGTTCAAACTTCAGGTACAACAGTAACTTTTTACTCAGGAAGGCAAACAGTTTTGAGCAGAGATTTACTGCTATTTGGTAGTAGAGATTATTGACGGTTGGTGTGAGAAAAGGACTCTGCTTGGCACTACATGCAGATGCAGTGCAGTAGCGATGATGTAGGGTAAGATTGACGGGACATGAGCCTACTGAAGATAATGACACAAGTTCTGAAAAAAAAAGGGAAAATCTATCTTTCGCGTGTGCGTTCAATAACGAACGGACAGTATACATAACAGTTAGATGAGATCACTTCGTGTGTTGCTTCGTGTGTTGCTATAGGGAAAGACATAGCCCTCATCTATTCCTTTGATGAGGCTGATGGACTTAGACTGTATAACTACAGCCACTAAAGTATTCTTTGTTCCAAACGAGGTGAGCGCTACGTGGTCTAAGTCCCACTTGAGTCTACGACGAGGTAGATTTGCTTTTAAAATTATACTGAATTTGCTTTTAAAATTATATTGAATTTGCTCTTAGAATTATGCTGATATATTCTAATAGGCTTAAACTTCATAGCTATAGCCACTAAAGTATATTTTATTCCAAAACAAGGCATGCACTGTCAGGCCCGGCCCGGGGGGGTCGAGCTGGGCCGCCGCACTGGGCCCTCAACGCCAAGGGGCCCAACCTCAGATACGTAAGGTATAGTATTCCCAGGAAGCAGGAAAGGAAAGACACGTACGTGCGTGCTGCGGCCTGCGCGAACCGCGATTTGTTTGCCTTCCGTCGCCGCGTCGCGTACTCGCGTCGATTCGGCTTCCGCCGTACCGTTCCGCACTTCCGCGACTCCGCGTCCGCGACAGGCCTGCGCGAATCCGCCGAATCGCGATTTGTTTGCCTTCCGTCGTCGCCGCCGCGTCGCGTACTCGCGTCGATTCGGATTCCGCCGTTCCGCGTCCGCGAGACCGCGACTGCCTTCTTCCGGCCGCTACGACCTGCGTCGACTTCCGTCTTGATCAGTTGATCTTCGTACGTACTGCGTTCTGCCGACTGCCGTCTGCGTACAGAGGTAAGAAGTTCTTGTCTCCAGTCTCTTGATTGTGTTTGTGTACGTACTAAGAACTAAGAAATTGCCCCTAAGCCTCTTGTCTCTTGATTGTGTTTGTGTATGCCGTATGCGGTATGTCAAGTATATATCAATATATGTTTAATCAATATTTAGTTTGCTTTTGTCCCCAATATTTATTCTTTAGATTTGGGATTTAGGAATCCCTTACGGTGCAGCACGCATGTTTAGTATGACATTGAATTTTCTGAAATTCTGAAATTGAATTTAGTATGGCATAATTTTCTTAAATTACTTACTAATTTCTAAATTTACAGTGAACTCATGTTGCCCAAAAAGCACGCATCTGGAAGTGAGAAAAGAAAAAAGAAGAGAAGGATAGAGGACTTGATACAATCACAAAGAGGAGCTATTGATAAATTTTTTAAGAGTAATACAAGCACTTCAAGAAATCCAGATGAGTGGGCAATAGTTGCTGTGGAGGAACAAACTACGCATCCAGAAGATCAAGGCCCTATAGAAGAAAATGTTGGCATCAACACGGATGATAATAATGTGAGTGATCATGAGCCCATATTTAATTCTCCTGCGACGGAATCTACTCGTGTTGATGAAGAACCGGTTTTTACTGTTGATATGTATGATCCAGTAAATTGGGACAATCTTGATAACAAAGCAAGAGACATATTAGTGGAGAAGGGGCCTATTAGAGATGAAAATATTGTGTTTCCTTTGGATGCCAACTCAAGACATTTTTCATACACTCATTATTCTAGAAAAATGAGCAATGGAGAGGTACGTGATAGGAAATGGTTGGTCTATTCAAAAAGTGTTGACAAAGTGTTTTGCTTTTGTTGTAAGCTGTTCGGTTCTAGCAACCGCAAGAGTTCATTGGGGCATGATGGGTTTAGAGATTGGAGGCATGTTAGTGAGAGACTAAAAGAGCATGAAGTTAGTGTCGATCATATGACCAACATGAACTCTTGGAATGAATTGAGAGTTAGATTAAGCAAACATGAAACAATTGATAAGGAGTTGCAACATCAAATCACGAAGGAGAAAGAATGCATAAGGCAAGTTCTATTAAGAATAGTTGCCATTGTGAAGTTTCTTGGTAAACGCAGTTTAGCTTTTAGAGGATCTAGTGAGCAACTTTACAATGATGTGAATGACAATTTCTTAGCTTGTTGTGAGATGGTTGCAGAATTTGACTTGGTAATGCAAGACCACCTTAGACGCATTCAAAACAAAGAGCTGCAATATCATTATCTTAGTCATAAAATTCAGAATGAGTTGATTTCTCTTATGGCTTCTAGCATTACAAGCTCCATCATAAAGATTGTTAAAGAGGCCAAATATTTCTCGGTTATCCTTGATTGTACCCCAGATGTGAGTCACCAAGAACAAATGAGTTTGCTGGTTCGATGTGTTGATATGTCTGATGGGAAAATAAAAGTTGGGGAGTACTTTCTTGGTTTCTTGAAGGTGGATGACACATCTGGCTCGGGGCTTTTCAATGTATTAGTTGACTCCATCAAGTCATTTGGTCTTAATGTTGATGATATTAGAGGTCAAGGTTATGACAATGGATCTAATATGAAAGGAAAACATAAGGGGTACAAAGGCGTTTGCTTGATATAAATCCAAGAGCTTTGTATATGCCATGTGCTTGCCATAGTCTTAATCTCACTCTTTGTGATATGGCTAAATCATGCAGTAAAGCTATTTCATTCTTTGGAATTGTGCAGAGGATATATGTATTATTTTCAGGTTCTACCAAAAGATGGAATGTTTTGCTTGAACATGTTAAAGATTTGACTGTGAAATCATTGAGCAATACTCGTTGGGAGAGTCGCATCAAAAGTGTCAGAGCAATTAGATATCAAGCTCCTCAACTAAGGTCAGCTTTGTTGTGGCTAAGTGAGGATAGAGATACTGAACCAAAAGATAGGAGTGATGCAAAAAATTTATATGACGTGCTTGGCAGCTTTGAGTTCATACTTGGTATGGTTATTTGGCATGACATTTTATATTATGTAAATATTGTTAGTAAGAAGTTGCAATCACCATCCATGTGCATTAATTCTACCTTACAGCATATAAAAGGTATGGTGAAATACTTTCAGAACTATAGAAACAATGGGTTCGCTGATAGTTTGGTTGCTGCCACAGAAATTGCACTTGAAATGGGAGTAGAGGCATCCTTTCCAGTAAAGCGTCGTTCTCTTAGAAAGAAACAATTTGATGAAACTGACTACAATGAAGCTATTTTGCAAGCTGAGAAGGATTTTGAAGTTAATTATTTTTTGGTTATGGTTGATATGGCAACTTGTTCATTGAAAAGCAGATTTCAAGAACTCCAGTCATTCAATGGAATATTCGGATTTCTAATGAATTCAACATCCTTGAAGTCATTGGATGGTGCTGATCTAAAAGATCAATGCACGAAATTTGCAGAAACTTTCTCTTTGGATGGTTCCTCGGATGTTGATATAAATGACCTAATTTCTAAGTTAGGTGTTATGCAGTTTACTTTGCCATATAGGCCAATGTCTGCTATGGAGATTTTTGAGTTTGTCACAGAAGCGGATTGTTATCCTAATATTTCCATTGCTTATCGGATCCTATTCACTATGCCTGTGACTGTGGCCTCAGCTGAAAGAACCTTTTCAAAGCTGAAATTATTGAAGAATTATTTGAGGTCCGTAATGTCTCAAGAAAGATTAAATGGTTTGGCAACTTTATGCATCGAGAAAAAATTATTAGATGAAATTGATATTGATGCCATCATCAATGACTTCGCATCAGTAAATGTTAGAAGAAAATTTTAAGGTAAGATGTATAACTTGTTTGATAAGAATGTTTTTTATGCATTACACTTATTAGAAACATCATTATATTATTAGAGTTATATTAAAGGGCCCATCTTTCTAGCTTCGCTCCAGGTCACTAAATTCACAGGACCGGGCCTGTGCACTGTACGGTCTATGTCTCACTTGGGTCCGTGATGAAATGGATTTACTGAATTTGCTTTCGAAATTATATTAAATTTGCTCTCAGAATTATACTGATTTGTTCAAACGAACTTAGACTGCACAGCTACAGCCTACAGATACTAAAGTATGCCCTTTTTTTTTCTTTGGTATAAAGCGCTGGATAAAAGTAACGGTGACAGAAATGTATATTTTTGTTGTCTAGTTATTTGTGGTTGATGTGCCAATGAAAATCTCATAAAACGCACGTACGAAACGTAATAACATCCAAAAAGAAAATTGCAATGAGACCGTGAAATGAGGGCCGACTGCCGACATGAATGGAGGTACGAAACACATGAATTGGCTTTTCACGTCGGGACATCGCATTCACGGCGTCTCGTATCGCGCAAGAGCCCGGTCCTGGCCCGTCCTGTGCCTTTTCTTTCAAGAGTCAGGACACATTATATCGTAAGTTTGACACGAACACAAAATTTGCTCCATGTGTACTACAGTTACATAGGGTGATGGCGATGGTTAATGTGTCGCTTTGTAGTTGTAACGACCCACGTCGTTAATCAACCCTAATTAGCAAATTAGGACGTTAAGCAGGATTAAATATACATAACTAATGAGCTAAAATATGGGGGAATTTAAAATTTTCTACATAGCCGTATAAATTGAAATCAACGAATGATAAACTAGTATCTTGTTTTAATAAATTTTATTAACGAGGATGAATATCAAACCGTATGGACTGAAATGAGAAACAAAAAAAAATTCAATTGCATGACAAATAGAAACTTTCAAGTCAATTAAAATATATATAACAGTCTGTAGTACAACAGTAGTTAATTACAATCTGTGTAGGGTAAAATCAATAACATACATTGATCGATAATGAGAACTCATATCAAGTCCAATAAAAATATTACAATTTGCATTACATAATAGCGACAATACGAATTACAACAGATAAACAATTTTTGTGTCCTAACCAAATAACTATCTCAATTATGAAGCAATTACAATAGAGAGCATCAATTACAACTAGAGATCCATCTCATACAAAATTATGACAATAGGGAAATAAAGAATAGAAATTACATTATTTTGAATACATCAATAGTAAGAGAAAGCCGAATTACAATTTAGGCCATTTCATACATGGATCAGACTGTCGTCGAGCTGCCGTTACATCGTTAGTCATTGGTGATTAAGTAATCAAATTATAAGACTGAAAAAGACCGAACAAAAGAATTAAGCAAAATTAAAGTAAAAGAAAGAAAGCGTTGCCGTCAGAGCCTTAAGGATTAACTTCGGGCGGGGTAATCCGTTCACGGAGATACCTGACCGTCCGGGGGCCAGTCGGCACCTCTCACAACTATAGGCTCATCATACGGTATTATATATGTATACAAACCTGTTCTGAACATAGGAATCCAAACAAGGCAAAGACCAGGATAGCACAAACCATGTCAGCCCAAACCCACAACAGAGAAAACACCTGTCAAAGCCCTCACCATGTAAATATCAACCACAGTGAACCAGATAGCACCGGGCCAGAGCAGCCACGCCCAGGGAGCATCGACAGCCAACAAAGCCTCACAGGCAAGCCATCCAACCAAATATCCCACATTGCATACCAGTAGTCAAACCGAGAGAATAGAGCACAGAGGGACAAAGGAAAGGTAAGGTAGACTTTCCCCACCACCAGCCAATCCCCAGACCGTAGAGGCGTTCATCACCGAGTGGAGCCGAAGGTCCAGGGAGTGAAGAACCGACAAGCTGAAGGGAGATGGGGACGTGACGGCCACAGGAGAACCGCAAGCCAGCATCAAGCATCAGCCACCACCAACCGGCCACCACCCCAACCCCAAACCCTAGCATCCCTCACAAGCACCAGTGCAGGTAAACCCCACAATCCCAACATCCATGTAATGCCATGACTCAATCCATCCAACATAGGCTAGCAACCATAAGCATGTCACCGGAGGTAAAAGAAGGGAAGAAGAGGGTTACCGTGAGGGCGGCGGCTGCGGGTTTCCTCTGGCCAAGCCACTAACTAGCTGCCACCAGTACTCCCCCGGCGTACGGCGATAGCTAACCGGCGGCGGTCAGCCACGGTCACCCGCCTCCCAGCCTAACACCTCGAGCAAACAATTAGAACAACTCAAAAATAGCAACTAAAACAAATTAGTCATGAAATCAACTGTGGATCCGGTTAAACCAGAGGGAGGAGCGCCAGATCCGGGCCATAGGCCCCGGATCCGGCAGTAGCCGACCGGGCTAAGGGAGGAGGCGGCGTTGAGGGGAGGCGCGTCAGTGGGGGCGACGCCGGAGGAGGAGGCGCAGAGGGAGTGGACGGCGGAGGTACCAAGTTGGGGAGGAGTCGAGCGGCAAGGTGGAGGCGGCCGGGCCGCATGGCGCAGCGCTTTGGGGAGCCGAGTCGAGGGGAGTCGGCGCGGAGGAGAGAGGAAACTGGAGGGGAGCGCGGAGGCCTGGGGCCGAAGCAGGCGCGGCGGTGGAGTGGCGCAGCGCCGACGGGCCAGGATTTAAATGTATAGAGATTTAAATGTAAAATGTGAAGAGCATTATAATAGAATACAGAGAGCTGGATTGAGAGTTCCAGAGATTTCCTCTAAATGTCTCATCTCCTCCTCTCAATCCTAAATCCTAGAATACCGTAGAATACTCTAAAATCAGCAAGAAAATCAACATGGTATGAGAGCGGATCGATCCCGTGTAATCTCCGTGCTAGATTCTTGCAAGCTTCACCTTCCTACGGTGCTGTGTTGCCGGGATTTTGGTGGGGTGTGGAGTGCGATCTGATTGGGTTCCATACCTTCGATTACACCCAGCTCAATCTTGTCCAGGGAGCGCCGCCGCCGACTGGCTGGATCTGATCCAGCGCATCCACCGCCTCCGCCTCGTGGCCGGCACGGTGGCCAGTGCGCCCCAGTTCGGTGCGGCCTGCCTGAGCGCGGAGGAGCTCGCGAGCGCGTTGCTGATCTTGACCTGCTCCGAGAAGAGTACCTGCATGTGCCGGTTCTGGCAGTCGGCGCAGGCCTTGGGCTCGCCGGAGGCGGTGCACTCGTCGGGATCCACCTTGTTGACAGGAGCGGATGGATCCTCTCCTCTCCTGTGTGTGTGAACTGTGAAGGCTCTTGTACGTGGGCTGTAAATTCCTTCTAGCTCACTAGCAAGGACCTGTGAGTGCTGCCCCACTCCAGTGTGGGGTGTTAGCATGCACTCCTGCGGTGACTACGTGGTGACCACGTTCCGTGGCTCCCCTTGTAGCTTAGACAGTTAGCTCATGCACTTGTATATGTATCTGTAACATTGATCAATACAATTGCGGTTGCAATCATTCTCACTCTTACATGGTATCAGCCATCTCCCGATCCTAAACTTCCGCTGCCCTTCTTCTTCCCCTCGCCGCCGCCGAAGCCATGAGTTCCTCTTCATCCTCTTCCGCCTCATCGTCGGACTCGGAGATCGACTCCGGCCTGCGCCTCCCCAACACTGCTCAACTCCATTCTGATCCCGCCCCTCCGACGGTCGTCCAGTCCATCAACATCCAGTCCAGGGTCCCCATCGTCTTGGATCTCAACGACGACAACTACACGGCCTGGGCACGCGCATTCTCCGCCGTGTTCGGCCAATATGGCCTTGGTGACCACGTTAATGGTTCCCCACCCAAGGGCGACTCCGACTGGGTGCAAAACGACTGCGCCATCGTTTCTTGGCTCTACAACCGCGTCGCTCCCGAGCTCCTCAGCATTGTCTCCGATGACACGGACTCCGCCTCCTCTCTCTGGCGCGGGATCCGAAACCTGTTTCGCGACAACAGGTCGACTCGGGCGGTCTACCTCAACGCCGAGTTTCGCCGCTTCTTCCAGGGTGACATGCCAGTACTCGCCTACTGCACTCGGATGAAATCCATGGCCGATCGCCTGGCCAATCTGGGCGCCCCCGTCACCGAGCCTGATCTTGTCCTCAACATCATCCGGGGTCTCAGCCCAAACCTGCATCAAGCCGTTCCACACATCACCATGCGCAAGCGCCTCCCCTCCTTCCTCAAGACCCGCTCCATGCTCCAACTTGAGGAACATCGGATCGGCGAATCCGCCAAGCTGCAGGCTGCCGCGGCGCTCCTTGCCCAAGCCCGATCCGCTCACTTGCCGTCGCCGCCGCCGCAAGGCACCACGGGTGGATCTTCGTCCAGCACCACCTACCGCTCACCCGTGCCATCGTCGACGGCCCCTCCTCCAACAACAACAAGAAGAAGAAGCCGCCTAGCACTGCTTCCTCTTCATCGACTGCAGCGGCGACGCCCGGCTTCCAGCCCGGCGTTAACCCGTGGACTGGCCTGGTACACGCCTGGCCGTTCCCACCACCACGTGACAACGCCGGCATTCTCGGCCAGCGCCCCGCCACCGTGCCTCCGCAGGCCCACGTCGGCACCAGTGCACCGGGCGACCCGTCGGCTCACGTTGATCCCCAGCTGCTGGCTGCGCTGACGGATCTCTCCGTCCACAACTCTGGCGGCAACTGGTTCCTCGACACGGGCGCCTCGTCTCACATGGCCTCCAGCTCTGGTAACTTCTGCGCTATGTCCGTGGCACAAGTGCGATGGGGTTGCGTCTGTCAGGCTCCCATCCGCTCGACATCGTCGCCTACTCGGACGCCGACTGGGCAGGCTGCCCGGATACCCGCCGCTCCACATCCGGGTACTGTATCTTTCTCGGTGATGCTTTGATCTCATGGTCCAGCAAGCGGCAAACGGTGGTGTCACGCTCCAGCGCAGAGGCGAAATACTGCGGCGTGGACAACGCCGTGGCGGAATGTACATGGCTGCGCCAGCTCCTTGGCGAACTTGGCCACAACCACAGCAAGGCGACCGTGGTGTTCTGCGACAACGTGTCCGCCTGTTACATGAGCAGCAACCCTGTCCATCACAAGCGCACCAAACACATTGAGCTCGATGTTCACTTTGTTCGGGAGCAGGTGGCCATCGGCGCGTGTCGGGTACTGCACGTTCCAACGACGCAGCAGTTCGCCGACGTGATGACCAAAGGATTGGCCGTTGCAAGCTTCAACGAATTTGGGTCCAGTCTGTGCGTCTCCAACAGCTTTGACGTCCAGACTGAGCGCGGGTGTTAGCATGCACTCCTGCGGTGACTACGTGGTGACCACGTTCCGTGGCTCCCCTTGTTTGTAGCTTAGACAGTTAGCTCATGCACTTGTATATGTATCTGTAACATTGATCAATACAATTGCGGTTGCAATCATTCTCACTCTTACATGGGGGAATCAGAGAGGAGAGCAGCGAGGAAAAGGGGTGGAGCAAGAAGCAGCAGCACACCCGCGGTATTCCCTTGGCTTCCTTGCGCCTTTTCTTGTAGCGGCTGTTCCTTTCTTTTTTGAGTCCACTCAAGGAGACTGACGGGTAGAGGTATCCACCTAACAGAGAGAAGGAGACCGAGGTGATTCCCTTTCCTCTCTGTGATCCTTCCAGTCAAGGAGACCTTGTCAAGTTTCTTTTGTGATCAATCATTGAAATAAAATCATGGGGACAGGAATGAAGACAAGTTTACTGATCCTAGCATTGACAAGTTGTGTAAGATTTTTAGCAACATGATAGAACAGCAGCAACAGCTAAAAGTAATATCGGAGTTTTTTAAGCATATACTTGAGCCTAACCCAATAAAATTGTCGGGACCAGGGAATTACATTAGTTGGGCTTACCATGCCCAATTGATCCTGAGTTCCTATTGTTATTCGAGCTTTCTTGTTACTGCTGAGGAAGAGAGGAAGGAATGTGACATTAGCAACAAACAAATCAATGACAAAGTGCTAGTATGATTGATGGGGAGCATGGAATCAGTTGTCCGAGAGAAAGTTGAAACTATGACCAGTGTCTCTGAGGTGTGGGCAACTCTAGAAAAGCAGTTTGCAGGAAAGTCAAATAAGATACAAGCCACTCGTATTATGCATGAGCTGACTAACTTGAAACAATGCTCAAGATCTGTAACAGAGTATGCTAGTGAAATTAAGTGGTTGTATAAAGATCTGCATTATTATAATCCTTTGGAACCAGTTGACATGAAAGATTTGGCTATTCATCATAAATGGTTTGAATCATTTGTGAGCAAGCTCTTCTTGGATGGCTTTGTTGGATATTGATCTAAGGCCAAAACGGTCAGAAAAGGAAGGACATGGGGAAATCCACGTCCCTGATTTTCAGCGCCCTGATCGGGGGTGCCTTACCAATTTTGGTTACGGTCCCCCGTTGCGCAGCGCAATATAAAAGGAGGGGTTCCGGCCTCACGTTGGGTTACGCCGTTCCAATCCCGTGAGACTCAAAACCCCGTACAAACCCTAATCAAGACCCTATCTATTACGCGCTGTTAAGCAACGGGAAGACCGTCGCCGCCGCCGCTACAGGACATCGCCGGCGACTCTCTGGGCGATCTGCACCGACTCGTCCCCACGCCTGCATCACGCAGGCACGAGATCTTCACTCAAATGGCGTTCATCGGCGACCGTGAGTCTCCCGAACCCCTCTAACCCTAGGTGTTCTAGATGCTAGACTAGCAGATAATGACATGCATAAGGTTTAGGCCCTTACATTTGGTAATATCCCCGCCGCGCACGCCCTCGGCCGTTGGATCCGATCGAACGGCACGCATGAATCGCGGGCTTTAGCAGGCCGAACAGTTTTTTTTGGGCCGGCTGGATTTCCAGCCGCTTGATGAGCATCCGACGGCGTGCGCCCGAGCGCGGGTTTTCTGGGCCGCCGGCGTGCGCGAGTTCTTGCGGGCCGCGCGTTTTATGGGCAAAAGGCCTAGTTTTGGGCCGGCTGAAGTAATGTTTTGGCTGTTGGGTTTTCAGCCCAGCAGCACATGACACCTTGTATATATTTTTCAGTATATATTTCATGTATTTATGATATATCTCATATTTAATTAATGATTATTTGATGTCTCTCATGAAATTATTTACGGATAATGTTGCTAAGCTGCTGAAAATTATTATATTTTTTTTCCGTTGCGTAATGTTCTGCCCCTAATTGAATGGAACCAACGGGAAATTCAATTGGAGGGCTGTATTTAGTTTTACATGCTATTACTATTTGACCAACGTTAATTGTAATTGCATGCAATCAATTATGTTTATTTTTATGTTTATTTTTCGCCATGCTATTACTCTTTGACCAAAGTTAATTATAATTGCATGCGATAAATTATGTTAAATTTTTCGTTTCTGCCCAACGGTGATGCGAAAAATTCTTATGAGCATGTTGTTAATCATACCAACGTAAGATTAATTTTCATGCAAATTAATTATGCGTTTTCCTAATGTAAATTTTAAATTTTTCCAGCTGCTTCCGTTTCCGCTCATGTTAATGCAATTGAGCCACTTAATGGTAGTAACTTCCAGAAATGGAAGTTTACACTTATGACGACTTTTCAGCTCTTGGATCTGGACTACGCTTTCAGATTCGATGAGCCTGTCGCTCCTACTGAAGGGGAGGACAATTATGATCACAAAATGAAGGAATATAAAACTAATGCTGAGAAGTGGGAGCGGTCTAACCGTGTTTGACTTGCTGTGATGAAAAACTCCATCAGTGAGGCCATAAGGGGAGCAATCCCTGAAAAGGAAAGGGTAAAGGACTATTTGTCCTCCATCGAGGATCACTTTAAGGGGTCATCTAAAGTTTATGCTACCACACTGATGCACAGGCTCATGAACACTAAGTATAATGGTACTGGAAATGTTCGTGAGCATATTATGACCATAATCAATATTGCTGCCAGACTTAAGACAATGGACATGGCAATTTCTGATGGTTTCGTTGTCCATTACATTATGATGTCTCTTCCCAAGCAATTTGAAGCTTTCAAGGTGAACTACAACACCATTAAGGATAAGTGGACCATGAGCGAGTTGATCGCTAATGTTTCACAGGAGGAAGAGAGGCTCAAGGCTGAGGGGGCTTCTGATTTTGTGAATCAAGTCGGCTCCTCAAATCAAGGTGAACTTTTGTTGATGAAGCATTTTATGCTGATTTTCCTATAAATTCTTGGTGGATTGATTCTGGTGCTTCTGTGCACGTTACGAATTCCTTGCAGGGATTCCATATGTTGAGAAGTCTCAGAGGGGAAAGAAGCCTAAGAGTGGCTAATGGGATGGAAGCCGAAATTCAAGCTATCGGATCGGTTTCTTTAGTTTTGAATAATGGTTTTGTAATGAAACTTAATGATGTTCTTTATGTTCCCTCGATGAGAAGAAACTTGATTTCCATTTCATTATTAGATAATGATGGATATTCTTGTAATTTTGGACACGGAATGTGTTTGATTTATTTTAATAATGATAATGATGGTCGTGCCATCCGACACGACAAGCTTTATATGTTATCCCTGCAAGATTCTCCTATATCCATGAATGTATGTGATGTGAATAAAAAGCGCAAGCGAATTGATGAGACTTCGTCGAAATTGTGGCACTGTCGTTTGGGCCACATTTCGAGGGGGAGAATTGAACGTCTCATTAAAGATGAAATTCTCCACCCTTTAGACTTTAATGATTCGGGTGATCATTGCCTTGATTGTATCAAAGGCAAGTATGTAAAGCAAATAAAGAAAGGTGCTACTCGAAGCACAAGGATTTTGGAATTAATTCATACCGACATATGTGGTCCTTTCCCTGTGACATCAGTAGATGGTTATGATTCTTTTATTACGTTCACTGATGATTACTCACGTTATGGTTATATCTATCCTATTAAAGAAAGATCGGAGGCACTTGATAAATTTAAGATATTTAAGGCTGAAGTTGAAAATCAGCACAATCTAAAGATTAAAGTAGTGCGCTCGGATCGTGGGGGAGAGTATTATGGGCGACACGCAACTTATGTGCAGATTCCTGGTCCTTTTGCCAGGTTTCTACAAGAAAATGGTATAGTTGCCCAATACTCAATGCCTGGTGATCCCCAGCAAAATGGAGTAGCGGAAAGAAGAAACCGCACACTTATGGATATGGTTCGAAGTATGTTGAGTTACTCCACTTTGCCTGTAAAGTTATGGATGGAAGCATTAAAGACCGCTGCACATATACTCAATCGGGTTCCCAGTAAATCAGTGCCTAAAACACCTTATGAATTATGGACTGGGAGAAAACCTAGTTTGAACTACCTCCATGTGTGGGGATGTGCGACTGAAGCTAAAGTATTTAACCCAAAAATTGGAAAATTAGATCCCAAGACTGTGAGTTGCCATTTTATTGGCTACCCTGACAGGTCTAAAGGGTACCGATTCTATTGTCCAGATCGTACCACAAAATTTGTAGAAACAAGGCACACTGTGTTCTTGGAAAATGATGGCATCAGTGGCGACTTGGAGCCTAGGAAAATTGATCTTGAGGAGAAGCGGATTTATGTTGCTTCACCGCTAATCCGACAGACTGATTTTCCCATGCCCCAAATGGTTGTGCCCACGGTTGATCCTGTAGTTGCAACTCCTGTTGCATCTCCAGTTAATTCTGTGGCTACTCCTTCTGTTGAGGGCTCTGAAAATACAATTGCAGTACCTAATGATGAGCTTTCACAACCCTCTGTGACAATTAATGAACAGCCTAATGAGCCAGCTAATGAACCTGTCAGGAGATCACAACGAGTGAGGAGATCTGCTATCCCAAGTGATTATGAGGTTTATTTGAATGAGGATGATCTTGGGAAGGCAAATGATCCTAGCTCTTATAAGGAAGCAATGAAGAATAAGGATTCATCTAAATGGCTAGATGCCATGAAAGATGAGATTGAGTCTATGGGCGCTAATGGCGTATGGGACTTAGTGGAAATTCCTAATGGAGCCAAAACAGTAGGCTGCAAATGGGTCTACAAAACAAAACGTGACTCCAAAGGGAACATCGAAAGGTTTAAGGCGAGACTTGTAGCGAAATGGTTTACACAAAGAGAAGGCATTGACTATAATGAAACCTTTTCTCCTGTCTCAACTAAAGATTCATTTAGAATCATAATGGCGCTCACAGCACATTTCGATTTAGAGTTGCACCAAATGGATGTTAAGACTGCATTCCTGAATGGAGACTTGTATGAGGACGTTTACATGACACAACTGGAAGGTTTTGTTGTGGAAGACGAGGAACATTTGGGATGCAAACTAAAGAAATCCATATATGGCCTGAAGCAAGCTTCTAGGCAATGGTACCTTAAGTTTGATGAAGTTATAAGGAAATTTGGATTTAAGGAGAATGATGTTGATAATTGTACTTATGTTAAGTTCATGGGGAGTAATTACACATTCTTAATTCTTTATGTGGACGATATATTATTGGCCAGCAGCAGTGTGGACATGCTGCGGGAAACTAAAAGATTTCTCTCGTCCAATTTTGATATGAAGGATCTCGGTGAAGCATCTTATGTTCTTGGTATTGAAATTCACCGAGATAGGTCCAAAGGAACATTAGGTTTATCACAAAAGGCATACATTGACAGAGTACTAAAGAGATACAATATGCATAAATGCTCTGCCTCGCCTGCTCCTATTGTTAAGGGCGATAAGTTTGGGAAATTTCAATGCCCAAAGAATGACTATGAATTTGATCAGATGAAGGCTATACCTTACGCTTCTGCTGTCGGAAGTATTATGTATGCTCAAGTATGTACGCGCCCTGATTTAGCTTTTGTTACCGGGATGCTTGGCAGATATCAGTCAAATCCAGGACCGGACCACTGGAAAGCCGTTAAGAAAGTCCTGCGCTATATGCAAGGCACTAAAGGTCACATGCTCACATATAGAAAATGCGATAACCTTGAGGTTGTCGGTTATTCTGATGCTGATTTTGCGGGGTGTAAAGACACTAAGAAGTCCACATCAGGTTACATTTTCACCCTCGCAGGAGCAGCAATATCATGGAAAAGTGTAAACCAAACACTTACTGCATCGTCGACAATGCAGGCTGAATTTGTGGCATGTTATGAGGCTACCGGGCAGGATGTATGGCTTAAGAATTTTATCCCGGGATTGAGAGTGGTAGACAGCATTTCTAGACCACTCATTATGTACTGCGACAATCAACCCGCAGTTTTCTATTCGAGTAACAACAAGTCGAGTGCAGCTGCCAAGCACATTGACATAAAGTATCATGTTGTGAAAGATAGAGTCCAGGATCAAACAATTAAGGTTGAGCATATTGGAACTAAATTTATGCTTGCGGATCCGCTCACAAAAGGCTTACCACCCAATATTTTTCGTGATCATGTTGCCGGCATGGGTTTATTGGAGAGCCTGTGATCGTGGAATAAGAGGACCATATAAAGTAACCAACTCCCATGAAGTATTATGTTATCCGATTGATATAGAATGTAGCACTATAAGTACTGTTGTCCAGCGGTATTTAATTGACTGTTGTGACACATTATTTTGGTGTGAAATTTTATTGAGAGAGGGCTTATGACGTTTAGCCTTACGATCAAGGGGGAGAATGTTGGATATTGATCTAAGGCCAAAACGGCCAGAAAAGGAAGGACGTGGGGAAATCCACGTCCCTGATTTTCAGCGCCCTGATCGGGGGTGCCTTACCAATTTTGGTTACGGTCCCCCATTGCGCAGCGCAATATAAAAGGGGGGGTTCCGGCCTCACGTTGGGTTACACCGTTCCAATCCCGTGAGACTCAAAACCCCGTACAAACCCTAATCAAGACCCGATCTATTACGCGCTGTTAAGCAACGGGAAGACCGTCGCCGCCGCTGCTACAGGACATCGCCGGCGACTCTCTGGGCGATCTGCACCGACTCGTCCCCACGCCTGCATCACGCAGACACGAGGTCTTCGCTCAAATGGCATTCATCGGCGACCGTGAGTCTCCCGAACCCCTCTAACCCTAGGTGTTCTAGATGCTAGACTAGCAGATAATGACATGCATAAGGTTTAGGCCCTTACAGGCTTAAATCTAGAATTTGATATTCACCATCAGCTAATTTTCTCCAAACAAAAATGGCCAAGTCTAGAAGATATTATTTTCAGTATTATAGAAGAAGAGACTCGGCTTGCTCATGATAAGGAGGAAAACCAAAGGGGTTTAGATGCCTGTGTAGCTTTGTCTATTCAATCATTCCATGCTTCCAGCGTCTCGAGTGGACAAGACAAGAACAAGTTTGTGATTATTGCAAGCAAAAAAGACACATCAAAGACAAGTGCTTCGAGCTGTATGGTTATCCACCTGGGTGGTAGAAAGGGAGATCCCGGCTAGGGGGAGCTCAAGTTGGTTTCAAGAAACAAGCTAATCATGCTACATCTGCAAGGATGGTACCGATAATAGATGTGCAAGCTCATGAGGAGTTTAAATCCAAGCTCAAACTCTCTGAAAGTTCTTCCTCCACCTAAGGTTCCTTGATAGTTGATTCTAGGTTTCATGTCATCTCTCAAGATGTATAAATACACTTCAGATGTGTAACTCTGGATCCAATCAGAAAATTAATCGTATAACCTGGCACTGCAATCAGCTTAAGATGGAACATGTGAAAGTTTCTGTATGATTTTACATCATAAATCTTGTTGCTGGATCATACAACTTGCCAACTATTGCTTCAAAGAAAGCAAATTACCAGTGAAAGTGAATACAATCTTCCTTTGTTAAGTTTGACATCGATTTTCCTCTAGGAGGGCTACACAAAAAGAAAATGCATGCACAATTATCATATTATTATTCTCCTTGGACTGCTATGTGACTATATGCTAAACCCGGTGCTGAGATCTGTCTTAAGTCTAGTAATCTAGAAAAATGAACTTGATTTCAAGAAGAGTACACAAGGTATTCCTACAATAATTTTATTAGGGGGCAATGATGATAAGCAGCAATCCATTCGTGTTGAAATGGAAGATTTTACAGACAATCCACTGCCTTAAAGTAACAAAATTACAACAATCAATCTACTTGTCATCTCGCAGTCTTCAAGCCATTGACGCTAATCCATAATACAATCAAGGGGAAGCTGAGGCATGGAGGCCATGTAACATACTAATGCACTTTACAACCTAATCTCCTGAAACAAAACTTAAATACACCAGTCACATTGGTACAACATAACATTGGGGATCTAGTTCTCCAGCCTCATCAGTTCTGATTCCCTGAGCAAGTGCAGTTTGCTTGGTCGTGTTTTAGCTTCTGCACAAATCCATTTTAACATAGTAAGAGCTGTATTTTATTTGTAAGTATGACCCAATTCTAATTGGAGTGCTATGCAAGAATAATGCTCTTTTAAGTGCCCAGAAATCTGTCCTTCATTTTTGGAAATAAGTACATTAATTACTAATTCATCCTAAGCTTGTGGCAAAAATAAGTGAAACCTGTCGGTGAGTACATGTGGGACGGGAATATGACATTCTTAAACAAGAACTTCTGAAGTGTGTACCCTGTGGAGCATACCTCAACTTGGCCCTGCAGCTCTCTTATGTAGTGTACAGCAAGATCCAACATGTCTGAAGTATTTGTTTGCTGCATTTCAAGAAACTAATAAGCATATCACATCACTTTTATTGAAGAACAGCTGTGTAAATGCATTTCAGAACAGCAGGATTGGACGATTTCAAATATATATAGCAGGATAGTTTGTTGTAAGGAACAGTGTTTACTGATCAGGTAGATTGCTACAGAGTTCCAACTAATTTAGTTCCGAGTCATTTGCAACTTCTAAGGTTTTGGGTTTCTGAGTTCTGACTGAGAGATACTTCTAATCTGGGCTAGAATTACCAGGTCCAGTTGCTTAATGAGTAGGAACTTCTGTAGTTCATGGCGAAAATTTGTTCCACATCTGCTGAATGAAATGACAGTGGCCATTACTTATTACAATGCCATTAGGTTACCTTGTCCATGTTAGGCACGAGATCCTGCAGCTTCTTCAGCCTCTTGCTAATCCTTGTTCTTCTTTCCTAAACAGCACAAAGAAAAACGACTCCATATTAACATCAAACATCGAGATGGTGCACGGATACACAAAGGCTAAAAAAGAGGAATTGCCATGTTGTTAAAGCAAATGAGGTCGAAAACTTAACCCTCTCAGCGATGCTTCGCGGGTGAGTCGCGCATCCACGCTTTGCACGGACTCTGCAAGCAATGGAGTCTTGCTGCAGCTGCAGGTAATCATCCATGCCGGACATCTCTAAAGATGACTTGGACAGGCCAAACTGAATTGCAACAAACAAAAATGAAACTTGCCATTAACACAAGATTATCATCACCTATGAAGCAAGATTCAAGGATGCAATGCTTTAACACATAAAGATCACCCAATATGCAGCAAGGAGGTGTACCACCTGTGAGTCGATGTTGCTGAAGCTCGTGACCATGTCATCCGCGGCGTCCACTTTGGCCTTCTTGCTCGGCGAGGAGAACATGATGGAGTTGGTGTCGTCCCACGAGCTCATGGAGAAGTTCCTGGAGAGGTAGGAGGAGGACTGCACGCCGGCGCCGTCGCAGCCGGTGATGCTTTCCCCGACGTCGGGTATGATCCCCGTCTCCGATATGTGCGGCAGGTCCTGCCTCGAGAAGCTCCACTGCGAGTTCAGCCTCCTGTGAGCCATCGCACCGGCGGCATCGGTGCCTGCCTGCGAGTAGCTCCCGATTCCTCTCGTGCCGCCCATGCCTGGACACGCATGCATCACAAAACACATCAATCTCGCAACATTTGGTCCAGGTGACTAGCATGTCAGACAGTCGTAGCTCGTCCTATACCCACGTGTCAGTGACCGTTCGTAACCATTTTGCAAGCCATTGGTAAGGCGATCGATCAAGCGCTTCTGTTCCCATGAAGGCTTGATGGACACATACAGGTAGTGTAAAAGGAAAAATAAAAAGTCGGGCCCCACAAGTCAGGCGGTGTGTGCCGATCGGCAGAGCCGGGCGGGTGGATCTTAAGAATTTGCACGCGCAACTCGGGCGTCCACAATTGGTGGGGCGTGACATCACAGCACGGCCTCCTCCTGGCGCTACTGCTAGGGGCACCCATTATCCTACCCCACTAACGAAAAGCTGAAGGCTAAAGCCAAGGCTAAGCTACCACCCATGTCGTCTACCGACGAGGTACAGCAGTGAATAGTTGCTGGATCGTCTCATGGCATCCCATCAATTGGATTTGGCCGCGACATAGTATATTCTACTTAGAAAAGTAAAAGATAATTTGAACCTCTAATTTTTTAAAGCGGTTTTTTTACTTTTTTTTTTCTCTACCATCTCGCTCCGAAAATAAAACAAGAGGTCACAGATGCATCACATATCTCATCACTCTCGCTCTCGTTACGTGCATCATCACTCTCGCTCTCGTTACGCGCACCTATCTCTCCTTTAATTTTCCATAACTCGCCCTTTTCTTCAAAAAGCCACTTTTTCAGTCACTCCTATTCATTTTTGGTTAAAAGCCAAAAGACAATCAAGAGATATCAGTAAAAGACAATTCAGACAACCCATAAAACAGAGTAATCTTCTGATGCGCGCAAATGGCTACTATAAATGTCATGATAGGTAAACAGATAATTTACAGAACTATTCTATCTAGAAAGCCGTGTCAGGTAAACAGATAATTCACTTTACATTTGTGCGTCTTTTTTTTATCTTTTTACCATGCAGATAAAGGGCATAAGGCTTGTCGCCCGAATCTCCTTTAGCCCCATAGTGCCTGTTTAGTGTGACTCCTGACGACAGGATATGCTTTGCCGTTGTTGTCACTCGCTAATTTGTGCTGACATATTCCACGTAACGTTTTGCAAATGACTTTTGACTTTTCAGACTCACCGGGCCAAGAAATTGCTCTACCGTCTTTGTTCGACCACGACCATAGAAAAGAAAAAAAATAACACAATGCAATTTTCTCGATGACATGAGCAGTAATGATTGGAGCATAGTCGACAGCACCAGAAAATCAAACTAACCGGTCTAATTTTAGCCCGTATACCAATTGGAATTACTTCGAATTTGATGCCACTGTCTTCGAGACATGCATAGTATTCATGGATTCTATGTTCAAACCATTGTCTTCAAATTTTTTTCATGCGTTTCATACATATGACATGGAGAAGACGGTACGACACGCATGATAATTGCCAACACGGCATAGAGAAATCATTGGGGATGACGACCTTAAAGGCCTAAGTGGTGCCCCTTAACGGCCTCTGACCTACATGTTAAATATCTTGTTCGTTAATGAATAGCAGATGATAAATCATATCAGCCCGCTCAAAACGGCTTACCCTTCTAGCTTCTGGTTTATTTTTCACTATTCAACAATTTCGTCTTTTTCTGATTTTGGCTGTTTTTTTGCTTTTCTCGGTTCTTTTTTTTCCCGTATTCGTTTGTACTGTCTGTGATAGGATAACCTATTTTTTTATTTTTAAAATTTAATTACGCTAAATAAAATCACCATCAGCTACAGTGCAATTTCAGCTAGCTACAGTGCGTTTCAGCCATAAGCTACTTAAAAAAAGGCCTTATTTAGAACACACGAATTGAATTTTTTTTTCTTGCAAAATTCTTCGGTTCCAAACAGCACTTAGAAAGTAGAGTCTCTATCGGTGTGGGGGATGTACACGAACATTGTAAATGCTGAGACAAGTGACATGTGTCCAGGTTCGCTGTAGCCGCCAGATGCTCGCCAGCAAGGAAGGTCCACGTCACCCCGGCAAAAATGCACTAGCTAGGCTTAATTAAGGCAGCTACTAAACAAACAACTTTTTACAAGTCACAGCTGCACTGCACTGTCACTAACGCCCCCTTGTTAAATGTTACTAATTACAAAGCGGACGAGTGTAGTAAAGTACGTATTTCCCTGTATATACGTGTCTGATGAAGTCTACTTGCATAAAATAATGAGTTAATGATAGTACTCGTGTACAACTACAACTACATCCGAGATGATTATTCCAATTATTCTGCGCCTTCCTGGCACTGGCCAACCACCCAAATTAGTACGAGCAGTACTAGTATAGAACCGTACTGTGACAGTTTGGCCATCATTTCCCTAATTACTCGCTCACTAAACACCATCACTAAGTAGTACTAACTACAGTACATTAGTAGTACTCCCTGTTTAGCACTGGCAATGGTAGTATACTACCAGTATTAGAATTAAGTTCAGCACAGAAGTGCTAGTACTAATTACTAAGATGTAATTAAGCAAGCAAGGACGTGCGAGCTGGAGCGCGCGAACCACATCGCCCGCGCGGAACGGACAAACCGGAGCGCGACACGTACGTGCACGCAGGCAACCACGCGCGGCCGCGGGCTAAACAATGGGGGCACGCGAAGCAAAGTAGGCGAGCAGGTGTAAGTTAGGCGGAACGGAACGGAACGACGTACCGTGCGGGTCGGCCATGAGGCGGGAGAGCAGCCCGGCGGGGGAGCTGCTGTGCCGGAAGAGCGGGACCACCGGCCCCGGGCCGTCGCCCCTGCCGCCGGCGCCGCCGAGCCCCACCTGCGCGGGGGCTGGCGGCGGGACGTGGATCTCGCCGGAGCCACCGTAGGCCCGCTCCAGCCCGGGGCGGCCGTCCGTCCGGCAGCTGGACTCGCAGGAGGTGAGCCCGGACGACTCCCCAGAGAAGAACCGGCTCACGGCCCCCGCCGGCGCCGGCTCACCGCCGCGCGTGACGGAGTCGGCGATGGAGGCGAGGAACGAGCCCGGTGCGGAGCCGTAGCGCGCCAGCCCCGCCCCCGGCGGTGGCGGCGGCATCGCCCCATGCTGCGGCGGCGGCGTCAGGCGGTTCATGGCTTCCTAGTGCCTGCTAAAGATAGATCGATCGAGCGGGTGAAAGGCGGCGGTGGTGAGGAGAGCGCCGATAATTGTTGGTGCGAGGAAGATGCTGCGTCGTGCGGAGGTGGGAGGATGCTGCGGCGTGGGGAGGTGCGTTCCCCCTGCTGCTTTTAGCGGGGCACCTTCCCCTCCGAGGCGAGCCAAGGGGGATGGATGCACTGTGGCGGGGCCCGCCTCCGCCTTAGTACACGGTGAGCCACTCGGGAGTCGGGGCGCGCCAAGTCATGCCCCCCGCGCGTCTACTACGACGACCCCTCCTTCGATTGGCCTAGCCCTCTCGCCTTCGGGTTGGGTTATTTCCTAGCCGTCAGATCAGATACATCATCATTCAGATCAGATGACTAGATATTCTTCCTAGCACGACAAAACGCGAGCTATGTATAGTGACTAGCCACATAGGCGTGACGCGCCAGCCACCGTGTGGACCGAAGTTAAAGAGGAAAAAATTCGTAGAAAAAAGAAAGCGAAGGGTTTTTTCGAAAAAAATCGTGGGTCTTTTCGCAATAAAAGGAGACCAGAGGGTTTTTTTCGTAAAAAACCGAGGGCCTTTTCGGAAGAAGTAAGGGCCTGTTCGTAATTACGGGAAACCTCGGGTCGCAACCCAGCAAAAAAATATGCAGGGGCTTATTCAAAAAAATGCAGGGACCTTTTTGCGATAACGGAGGGCTTATACATAATTATCAAAAAACTGAGGGAAAGTGACTCGGCCGGCCGTACGCGGATTCCCTCGCCACGCGCCGGCCGGCCGAGCGTGGGAGCGTGACGTGGAGCGCTGGGGGGCCCGGAACCCCCCGGAAATATGGCTGGTATGATTACCTATCGGACATGCGCAGATGTCATCAGATGAGATCTCACAGCGTGAGAATGAAGGTCACCTTACTGCATACAATAAGTATTTGATTTTGTCACATAAGTGTTGTTGAAATTTAAATTTTGTTTTGAAAATTGGTAAAATTCAATTTTTGTTGTCAGTACAACTGGTCAGACCGGCTTGGGAATCGTGGTCTGACCGGTTGGTCTAGCGCGACCGAACACTGATTGGCGGTGTGACCGAATTCTATTTGGGTTGTTTTTTTTCTAGAAAGCATGTGTTGGAATTGGATATGTGCAATCAAACTGGTCAGTGGTTGGCAATTTGATCGGGATGGTCTGACCATCATAGAGAGAGCGGTCAAACTGGTACTGGGAGGTCTGGCCAGCCGTGACACGGCTATCATACCAGCTTCTCGAAGGAAAACGTGTTTGGGGTGCTCTAGACATGTTTAGTTTATCCAAAGAGATTCTGGAGATGCTAAACATGTCCGCAGCATCCAAGACACTGTGGTTTTGATAAAAATGGATATGAGCATGATTAAAGAATAGGTTGCCAAGAGGGTTATGTCCACATGCTATGATGTGCATATGAAAGCTATGTGTGACATGGTTGGACGAACTATGATGGTCTTGAGTTTGACTCATGACTTAAGAGTTATGGGTGGTTTGAGAGTGTGCACGGCATGGGTGCCATTGGTTGGTTGTGTTATATTGTATGATGCATTGTTTTGACTAATGTGAGTAGTGCATGAAACTTGTGCTCGAGATAGTTGTTTGATCTTCGAATGTGCAGATGACTTAGAGAACGTTAGCGGTCAACGTCAAGTGACTAGGACTAGACGGGAGAGCTGAGATCTGTGCAATCGTGTAAGTCTGGGGGATACTACGTGGCTCAAGTGAGAAGCACATAAAAGACAAGAATCATGAAGAGACAAGTTGGTACATATGGTGCACCAAGTGACGAGACCGATGCACATAGAGACGGTTTGGAGGGAGTTCGAATGTGTGAAGACGTGATGACTAGTAATTGGGTATTATGAGCTATGTGTTAAAACATGCGGAGATGCTTTGTTGTGAAGGTAGGGATTCTTGACTCATCAATTATGTCAATTGATGATTTTGTGTATTGTGCGGTGTTACGTAACTATTTGTTTATTAGTGTTGGTTGTTGGACTCCAATACTAAGTCATAGTGACTAGTGAGGCGGATGGGATCGGGACTAAGCTAGAAAAGCTTAGGTTCAAAGCGGTTAAAGGATTAGGACTAAGCTAGGAGAGTTCAGGTCCAGAACAATTAAGGTGCTGTCGGAAGATGATTGAGACTAGCGAAATAGTTATGAGCTAAGAAGACAAGGAACCGGAGCGGAAGCTACAAATGGTGAACATGACGGACAATGGTAAAGTCGACCGAGACTAAGTTTAAGGAGGAGTTGGAGGTTCAGACAAGTCAGAAAAGCTGGGTGCTATCATGGTGCATAGAGCCGCATGTGGTGCACCAATTGAGTTAGGCTCGTTTGCCAGCGATGACGGTTAGGTGGGATCCGGACACATGAGAGGTTTGATGGCAAATCATTGGGGTCATATGTAGTTGAAGATGAAGCACGGGGTTACTTCAAGATGAAGGAAGCGCGAATCTTCGTGAAAGAATGATAGAGGGGTATTTTGGTAAACTGCTCAATACAAAAAAAGTGGTGATGTACGAAACCTGGTGGCCTAAGTGAATTAGGTCAAGGGGTTTTTAGGGGGGATATGGAATGGCGAATTAGGGCTATTGGAGCCAAGTGCAGGTCGTGCATTCAGAAGCGTGCATACGTGAGTGTAAAACTTGATATTGTGTTGGGTTAACAGATTTGCTCGTGTAAGAGAGGATGAAACTCAACTAGAGGTGCTGGTTAGGGTTTCTTGTAAGCCTCCACTATATAGGAGGATGAGTTGGGAGAGTTATGGTTAGCTCTCTAGGAAGCTAAATAGAATAGAGTTAGGGTTCTTAAAGAGAACTTTTGAAAGTTGAGTTGTGGCTCTTATATTTTTTTGTCATCCTTAGGCTTTGTGAGTTGCTAAGGAGTGGTTGTAAATATTTATCTCTAAATATCAATAGATATCGTAAATTCATCTATTTATTCTCTTTGCTCAAGTGTTGAAATCTTGTTTTGGCTTAGTTTTGGTGTTTTCTTCTCCCCTCTTGATCATACTGTGATCCATGATGAGTAAGAGTTATAAAATGAGTCTATTTAATCAATCTTCACCCATCTAGATTACTCATAGCAAGATTCGAGATAAGCTTGATTTTACTTTTTCTTGGCTTAAATTTGGGTTTTCGTGATCTAGATAGTTTTAGTTTGAACCCATGCCTAGATTAGCTTGCTATAACATGTAGGAGTAAATTTAGATTATCCTCTTGATTAGAATCTCCTTAAGTAAAAACTAATTTTAGTCTGGGAACAACAGGCTGGTTAGATCAGCCTCAGACCTGTGGTCAGACCGGGACCGGTTAAACTAGTCGTAAACCAGCAATTAGACCGCCTAGCCCTGGTCGTGCTGGTCTTAAACTTGCGGTCATACCGGCCTAGTGATGACTTGGATTATTTTATTCTTCGATTGTTTTCTTGCCTATTTGGTTTTTGTTTTATGGTTATTTTCGGTGTGTATCTGATTTTCTTGGTTTTCTATAGGTATTAAAGTGAAGAAGCTTTTATATTCGAAATAGGTTAATTTTATTAGAGAAGAAAAGAGTTGAAGATCATTTACCTCCTCTATTCGCGACCATCAGTCCAACTGATAGTTTTGCGTTGCGTATATGGTTTACCAGTCATCAAGCATCCTCTGGCTGTCCCGGAACGTTCGGACAGGCACAAGATTGTCATCGGTTTTTGTTGGCTAGCTAACTCCTGCGAGTCTGTAGTGGATGGATGACTGAATGCCTGTATCTTTCAGGTTGGCAACTGTATACTCTTGTTTGCCAGCCACCCCCTGCATCGCAATAGGTTAGTGGACGGGGCTGTCGGGTTATCCCCATCTTTTATCCTCTTGCGCGAAGCTACCTTTTATTTTTCTCAAAAGTAATTTGTATAATTTTTAAAGCACGATTAATAGTGAATAGATGTTATGTATCTCTTCATATGCTTTAAAATTAGTATTATTCTTATTGAAGAGGAAAGCATAGAAACACCATAGATGATAGATATATAGAAGAACCGCCCAATTATATATGTCGCGCAGTATTTTCCAATCCGTTGATTATCTGCAGTGGCATCTCGTGGTATATATTCCAGTCTGTATCCACTCATCTTATCATCTTATGGTATGTGTATGTATGAATGAATCGATCGATTAGTCTTCTCGCGTAGACCTTTTTGTTTTCCTCGCCGCGCGTCCGTCGTCAGGCCCCTCTCCTGCGGGCTGTTCACAGCTCATCCGGTGGCGTACGCAGGCCTAGAACTCCGGATGTTATAAAATAAGATGCGATTAATTGAAGTCAACCCAATTATACTAGTGTTTCTTCAGGTAGAAAGAACATGCAGCCAATTAACCAGCCTTCTGATCCTAGTGGAAACCTGATGATAGCTTTGTATACATGCATGCTAGAACAAAGAAATGCTAGAACAAATAATTTTTTTAATTGGTCTGAGGATAATTCCTTTGCACAAAGAAGTTCGTTGTCCAGGAAAACGGCTCAATAGAACGACAGATTCTACCGAAACGAAAGCAGATAGCAGCAGTACCGTGCGGCTCTGAGCTATATACAAAGGGTAGCTAGTGCTGTGGCTTTCATTTTTTTGCCAAACTGCGAAAGAGATTAAGAAAGTAAAGATACTTATATTGAGAAATCACTCGTTCAAAACGGCTACTACAATAATCACGAAATTTTGCCGTTTTGACCATCCGTCCGTCCCATTCCCATGTGAGCATCGTGCGCAGAAACGGCTGTCTCGGAGGCAGTTTGCACTGCAGCCATTATTTAACGGGCTCTTGCCTGCTTGCGTGCCTCTGTCGCTGGCTAATTAAACTAAACGGGCTCAATCTAATCGTAGATTACTGCAAGATAACGAGAGCCATAACATGGGTTAGGGTTTGGTGCCCTGGATGGCAAACTAGTGCTACCAGTTGGCATGGATCGATGCATGGTGGGCATATCCAAGTCTCCAACGCATGCAACCGAGGATGATCCAGCCAGGCTTAGATTCCATGGGGATGGGTCCTGAAGACGGCTGGTACTTGCGAGGATGGCATTGTTGCACCATTGAGCGAGGAAGCCTCTCCTAAAATACTACTGTCATCGGTGAGTGTCTTCAGAAAACAGAAGTATGGAAGGAAATAGGGTTATACTCCTAGAAGGGGAGAAGGGGGCTTATACATATTTTAGAACCTACTCGAGTTTTTTTTGTCTGGCTAAATACTTCTTCCGCTCTTTTTTATTTCATTTTTTATTTTTTTAAGAATCTATTTTGATCGCTACTTTTTATAACTTTACACTAAGATATATTAATAAAATTATAATATTATGAAAGTATTTTTAATGATAAATCTAATGATATAATTTTTGCATAGCTAATCTAGATAATTTTGAGTCTATTGGTAGTTAAATTTTAAAAAGGTTGATGGTATGAATTCTAGAAAGTCAAGTAAAAAAGAACGGTGAGAATAAGTTGCAAATAATGCTGAACTTGGGACTACTGCTTGCGTAATCTTAAATTCAACAAAGTCCTAACTCGTAAGCAAGTAAGCAGGCAACCTCCAGGCCAACTGGCGGCTCGCATCCTGTTGCAGACTTGCAGTTTGCGAGCGCCAAAGAACAAGATTAGTCTTAAAGGAGCAAATAATTAAGGCTTTGATCGTGATGCTTGTCAGCTTGTAGTGACTAATAATGATCTTGTTTATGCGCCAAACTGGCATACATATGGAGGCTGCGTCAGAGACTTAAAACTATAACTTGCCAGATCTACAAGAAACACTATACAAGTACAGCCTCGCTCAATCCAACGAGGTAACGCACTGTTCCCGCGGCTCTGCATGGCGCAACTTGCCGTTGCCGCGCATGTGGCGGATTCGCGTCCGCAGGCGCTGGTTGAGGTTGCGTTGAAACATTTGCATTTGCACCTCGCGTTGCGTACGTACCGCATTAGCAAGTGGCGTTCTTGGTGTACTTTTACTGTACTGGAGTAGTTTTGCTGGTGATGCAGTACTCGCAGAGGTCGAGGTCGTCGATCGTTTGGCCTGGTGCGTCGCCACGTATAAAGTCAAGTCAGAAAATGTGGCGAGATTATGGCCCGCACCTTGAGCTTGTGACTTTTTTTAGCTTCCAACTTATTTAAATTAAAAATCACTTAAAATATATCAGATTATAGTTTAGTTTTATTGGGTTTTCCCTTACTCATTTACATCAGCCTTGACGATATAATATTTTTAAAAAAATTCTCATTTTTCCTTTTTCTTAGAAAAAACTAATAGTCGTTACAATACAATTTCAGTAAAAAGTTGAAGCCATGAGCTACTTGGAGCGCCGCCTAAATAAATGATCGGAAGAAGAATAATTTAAAGGTCCCGTTCTAAAATGTGAGAGCTTTTAGAAACCAAAAGTCATTTGAAACATGTTGACATTTTTAAAGCGTATTTTTTATTTTTTGTATTATTCGTGAAAATATAACGGTGTTCTTTCCCTATTTTTTTTATTTTCCTTTAATTGAACACTTCAGAAAAACTAACACAACTATAGTACTATTTCAGCTAAAAAAAACTAATAGTCACTGCTGTTTAGAACATGGCGTAAGTCGAAAGCATAGGTGCTACTTTTGTGGATTACGGGTGATGGCTTTTATTTGCGCCTTTCGGTATGACGGCGGACGGCGGAGACACCAACACTAATGGCGGACACTGTTTTGAGCTCAGAAAACTATTTGGAGAGCCACTTTATTTGTTTTGGTTTTTTAAAGGAGAAGCCGAAGCTACAAAACACACACAAAAAAAGAACGGGGCATAATGTTTTGGCTGGACTTTTTCTCCTGATATTTCTTCCCTGATATTCGAGAAATATATACAGCTTGACCGGGTTAGATGCTGGGTCAAAAGCTTTGATCAACGGTCGCGCGGGTCATTTTCCGGGCAATGAGAAGCATGGTTGCAATGGTCGGCTGCTCCTAGAGATGACAATGGGTACCCAAAACCCGATACCCGGTGGGTTTTTACTCTATTAGAGCATGGATCTGGGTCAATTTTCTAACCCATGGGTTTCTTAATGGGCAAAAAGCTCAACCCATTGGGTCTGCCGGGTTCGGGTACGTTCCTATAGTACCCAAACCCGTAAACCCATGGGTAATATAAACTCGATCTATAGGAGTTATAAACTCAGGCTCCCAGGCAAACCAGCCCAATCCATAGCCCATTAGCCATTTAGCCCCAAGCCCCCAAATCCAATGCTGCAATGCCTCATTACCCATACGGCTAACCCTAACTAGCACTCGGTCACGGTCACTACTCACTCCTCCCCAGTCCCCACCCCGATTCAACAGCCGCCGCAGCGGCGGCTCATCTGGCGCTCCGCGCTCGGTCTCCGGCAGTCTCCACGCTTGCCCTCCCGTCCCGCTCCTGCTCCCGCCACTCTCGCCGCACGCTCGTCCTCCCGCACGCCCTCGCCGTCAGCTCGCCTTCCAGTTCAGCCCGTCGCCCCCACGGCGACAGCCCGCCACCCCCACGCCGCAGCCAACGCGCATCGCAGCAGTAGGCCCTTGGCCATGGCGCTGCCCCCCCGGCTCCAACGAAGATGGCCGATGACCTTCTTCCTCCTCTCCATTAACCATTGTTGCAACTCGCATTACTGAACCCATGGGCGACCCGTGGGTACCCGTTAACCCAGTGGGCATGGGTCTGGGTAAAAATTTGCACCCGTCACGGGCATGGGTTTTTTAGCGGGCACGTCCAACTTTCATAGGTATAGGTTTGGGATAGCAAAACCCAGTGGGTTTGTGCCCGTTGCCATCTCTAGATGCTCCTCCTAACGTGACGGACTGGCTTTGTTGAAAGTCTAGCAACCAGTTTCGTTCGTGCCGACTTGGTTCGTGTTGTTAGTTTCTTGCCGCGGATTGGGCCACAGCGGCGGCAACGGACGAAGAATTAACAGGCAGTAGAAGTGCCGGCCGGTGCCCACGGCCCATGGGCGTCGCAGAACCCAATAACTGTGCCCTGCGCTCGCTACTCGGCTAAACAGGCCCACGCCCGTCTGCGCCAGCCTTCCTCTGCGCTTGGTTAAAACCAAACTCTCACGACCCATTGTATCAGTCTCTCTCCACGTGCATGCCCAACGCCTAACCTGCCAACCGGGCCCAACGTCCGCCTTGTTTGCTAGTCCCCCCCTTTTTTTTACTTACTGCGGTTGTTAGTTTTTACTATGACCGATAGTTTTTATTATATATTTGAAATAACAACGGACGAGACATATAGTTTAAAGCTTAGGAAACCGTTCGAAGTTTAGAGAAGTCACTTTATTTGTTTTGACTTTTAGAGAAGTCAAAACAAAAAACCAAAAAATGCCAAAAAGAACAGGGACGACCATCTCAGCTGCAAATCAGAGCATGCCATGCCGTGAGAGATGACCCAATAGTAGGTGGCTGGAGCAAGGGTGCTCTTTCTCGCATAACCTAGTTACATCCTAAAATCGACATGTATGTCCCATTTCATACATGTATGCAGAGACGGAGATGGGCCTCGTGCCGGTTGGGCAACGGTCCGAAGCTTGGAGAAAATAGTAGTGTGGAAATAGTAGTATGCATCTGAATTTTTTTTTGAGTATACAACATTAGGCCTGAGGCACATTTGTGCTGGCCCGGCTCAGCTCCTAAGCGGCGGCATGCCAACCTAGCCCAACCTCAATGCTTAATAGGCGCGTGGAGGCAGCCTTAGCCCCTTCAGTCCTCAACTCCTCACGGCGCTGCCCCCCGCCTCCTCCTCTCCAGTGCCGCCCGCTTCCACCGTCCTAGCGTCGCCCTAGCCTCTTCTCTAGCGCCACCTGCCCCCACCAACCACCTTGCCACCTCGGGTCCTCGGCGCGACGGCGCCTCCTCTCCAGGCTCTAGTGGTACGTTACATTCCTATTTTTTTGCTATATTTTATCTATTTTGTTGTATCGTTAAACATAGAATTCAAATTTTATTTCGATGGTGTATCTGTATTGTACTTTTGTTATGTCTTAGTGTTGATAGTATTCAACATAAGTTGTAGACTTACAGTCCTTAGTTTTAGGCCTGAGGCTTTGTAAAATCTTGGCTCTGCCACTGCATGTACACGTGTGTGCGAGTGAGGTTTTTGAATGTTGGACGCTTGGACTACAAAGATTGGGCAAGATCAAGCATGCAAAGCTAAGAAGTGTCTGTGCCGCATAGTACCGCACCACATGCATTGTGTCTGCCCTGCAGATTTAGAATTGAATTAGGAAAAAGTTCCTTCTGATCTCTCAACTTATGTCTGAGTCCGATTTGTTCCATCAACTATGGAATCATTCACTTTATATCCATCGACTATCGAAACCAGAGTAAATCATTCCGATCTTAAATGACGTGACACTCATGTGACAGTGATTTTGATAGATAAATTGATTTAAGATGATATGATAGCCACATGTTCTAATGCATGGATATAAGTGTAAAGACAAAAATACTATTATTGATCAAGCAGCAGCTCTCCCGTAGGCTCTTCGCGATTGGAACAATTGAAACATGGAACAGCCAGAGCATGGCAGCCGCCTTTGTTGACCAAGCTGCCGCTCTCCCGTAGGCTCCACGGTAGAGGTAAGGGGCAAAGGGATGATGATATTGCAATGTAAGAACAGAGATAAGAAGTTGTTGATAGAGATTTACTATATACCAAGTCTGTGCAACAACATACTTAGTTTCGGACAGATGACAGAAAGAGGGCACAGGGTGGTGTTGCAGGAGGAGTTCTTGCATGTGTACGACAAGAACAAAGATTTGTTAATGAAGGTGAAAATATATCTAAATCGGTTGTATAAGATTTTTTTGAAAACTTGTAAATTGGTTTGTTTAAAGAGCAGATTGGAGGAGCTGAGTGACGACATGTAATGTGATGGCTCGGGTCAAGGTGGTGTGCCTCATGACGCAGGCATACATGTAGCTGTGGGCGGCACCTCTGGAGGCACATGTGGTGCACATGTAGGTGCGGCTAACACAGGAAGTTAAGGCGGTGGGCCTCCAGGTGGAAAAAGTGCACAAGGTCTAAGAGGAAGATTTGGAGTACAGGTTGGTGTAGTTTTCTGTGGTTTTACAGAGGGAATGCAGGAAGTGTTGGAGACAGGAGTTAGGGACGATGTAGCCTCAGCTGTGGTGTACATGGGAAAGTGAACAGACTTGGTCCAAGAGAGAGGAGCGGGAAGCTCATGTAAAGGCAAAGCCAAGGTAGCTGTGGGAGTACGTGCTGCAGCCCAGACAAGTGTGTAAGGAAGGACGGGATCAGTCCAGGTGTGAGACGCGGCAAGCATTGGATTGTGCAAGGCTCAGGATGAAGCGAGCACAGGCGGTAGGGCGGTAATGGCTCAGGAAGGAATGGCGCACGGGAGTGCACGTGGAAGGAAAAAGCGAAAGCAAGAGAGAAGATCAGTGTGATCGAGATGGAGAAATAAGATTAAGGATGTGATTGTTAGAGTTAGTAATCTTGTTTAGTCCATTTGAGTCCGAGTCTGAGTCCGTATACGTGTATGATTTCATTGCAATGTACATATATGACATGAGCTGAGTTCGTTTCCGAGTTGGATTATTATGTCCATCTTCGAGTCATGTAATCTTGCTTTAAAAGGTTATGGAGAGTTTTGTAATGGAGCAACAAGGGCGTGATCGGTGTGATTGAGAGAGAGAAGAAATAAAAGAAAAGCGGAGCGGTTGGTGCTCCCAAGAAAACAATATACGCTCTCGATGTTTCTTCCGTTTGTGTGGAGTCCTGTCTCCCGCGTGAAGATCAGAAGGTCACACAAGAGGAGAAGAGAGCAGAGAGTTCTGCTTCATCTTGTCACATCAGGAAGGCAAGGGCCTATCCACGTCGCGAGTAGAGATAGTAGGAGCACCGTGCTGTGCGCATCAAGAGCAACAAATCCACAAAAATTTCGAACACCTACCAATTTGGCCAGAACTTAGCCGCATCTCGCTAATAGCGAGGTGTTTCTTCTCACAATCGCTGTCCCTGCTGCCAAGCCATTTTGGCTATCTCGAGCCTCTCCTATGTCAGTGAACGCTGCCACACGCTATGCATACGCCATACCCACAGTTAGCCATCCCCTTTTCTGGCTACCACCGTTCTCCTCTGCGCCGTCACAGCCACCGTAGTTGTTAGCCTTCCATAGTGCGTCCAAGACATAGCCTCAACCACTATTAGGATCTCCACAACCACGTCATGCTCATGCGCTCGCTTTTCTGGTCAATAAGCTGTCAGGCTTCTCCATTGGCGAGCACCCTTTTTCGTGGCTGCTGCCGATTGCAGGACCTTGCCAACCTGGAAGCTCAGCAAGACCAGTTGTTTCGCGTAGACTCCGAGAGGTACCTAGGCGTCACACTTCTCGCCATGAGGTACAGAACAGGGCAGCCCTCGCTGGAGAGCCTCTGGAGTCTCCAGACGCTCGCCGTCCCCACCGGCAACCTCGCACTGAGCCTCAACTGCGTCGACGTTGGCAGGTAATTCCAAGTGTTTGGTTTAAGGCCACGTGGCTGCCATATCATCTAAAATTAGCTTATATGCCAAAACCATTGCCACATGGGTGCTACATCATCCAAAACCAGGGTTGTTTAGGGTGAAGGGTTGATTTGATCTGATTTCGATAGTCGAGGAGTGTAAAATGAATGGTTTCATAGTTGATGATGTAAATCGAATTTGGGACATAAGTTAAGAGACCAAAGTGGACTAATTCCATTGATTTATAGTGCCTTTGTATATCTTTGAGTTTATTTGGTTTATTGCTTGTTGTGTGAATTACGAATTGTCTAAATTTATAATTGTATTATTATGATACCATGATTGTCATGTCCAGGAACTAGGAAGGACGTTCTCAGTCTCGTAGCCGTTTCCTCTTCCCAGTTTTGGGCTGATGTTCGGCAGCATGTAGCTGCACACTTTCTCGTTTTCGTTCTTCCGTCTCTTCCTTCAGTGAGCATTTCAGCATCGAAAATGACTCGAGGAACGAGCAAAGGAACATTTACGTACTCCAGCTTTCTAAGCCATGCATCACACTCAAAACCCTCGAGTCATCGACGTGTACTCGAAACCAACATGATCTACGGGTGTGGCCTTAGCGCCTTACGAACAGCTGCTTTCGTTTCTCCTTTGCACGCCCTCTCGAAAGCAACATCGACATGTGGAGCCTTTTTAGCTGATTATGTAGTGCTATACTACGTTTCGGGCTAACGCTCTACTACGTTGTCAGTGCAGAATATATCTGAATTAAGACTCTCAAAACATCAGGTTGGTCAATTGATTTGTGGGTTTTCTCGTATCATCGTTGAGACTAGAGACTGATACTAAACATTGAACAGGTCTCGTTGGAACTCGCTGCAGGACATATATTGGCAAGCCAAACCGATCAGAACTCTCTCCTGATTCCTATGACAAATATGCAAGTCTCTAAACTTGAGCAAAAGAAACAAGGAGACCGAATATTAGCCGTGCTCCATCAATCCATTTCATGAGCTGTTAGGAGTTATACATGATGAGGTGACGTTGGTGTACTCCTCAGTGGGAAGTGCTTCCGTACTCCACCGGAAAGGAAATGGCACTTTTTCTAGAGCGGAGTTCAAATAGTGGCTGAGCTTGATGTCCACCAACCTATAGCCGACCTCAATTGATTTAGGATTTGCAGAGTTTTCTTTTGGTCAAAATGTAGCAACAATACTCTTTCTTGAGCTACTCATTTCTTAAGCAATGATCCTGAATATAAAGGTCTTCTTTTAGGGACTTTCGTCATGCAAATTTAGGAATTTGTTGTGCGTGGGATGGACCTAAGAGTCAGCCTGATGAAGATCAGATGTACTGTACCTGCATGATCAGTTTGAGAGCGATTAGTTAGGGCATCTGTAGTGTATATAACCTAAGGGGTCTTAAGGTGGGTCCTATCTAAACCTTAAGGCTGACTCCATAGTGTATATAACCCAAGGGGCCTTAAGATAGTCCCACTTAGCAGATAAAGAAAAATTGTATTTTAATGCTTGTGGTCAGGTCTTTAGCTTGAGGACTAGCCTTAAGCCTTTTTTGCTTAAAGCCTGCTTAAGGTCACCCCTGTAATGTATAAGGTTGACCTTAAGGTGGCTTAAGACCCCCTATTTTCATACACTACAGATGCCCTTAGGCAGATGCGCATGGCCCACTTGGCGCCTTGGGCTGCGCAGCGTTTAGTTGCCATTTTTGCGTCACGGGATCGGGTGGAACTTACTAGACCTGAGTCGGGCCGTGAGTCTCACGGCACGGGGCTTCGGGCCGTGTCAGCCTAGCTTGCACACTTTACCATGCCGTACTGTGCTAAGACGACAGATTGTATTGTGCTATTATAAGATAAATAGTCGTTTGTAAATATTTAATTAAATTCTATTTAAACTATTTGGCTAAAACTAAGTATATAATATAGAAGTTTAAATTAATTTGGTTTAGCACAAATAAAGCCTAATCAACTAGGTTCACCTAAGTGCACAAACAACTTAAGTATATATATCAAAAGTTTGCAATTCTAGAAAGACAAGCAATTAATTTATTTTTTGAATGTAAATTGAGCACAAGAAAACCAACCACAATTGACACGATTTATTTTTACCATGGTGTTTGGAGACTTGTCGGTCTCCCCTAATCCACATTGAGGATAACCCAAACGAATTAGACCAGTTCCACGATAAGCCAAAACACTTCAATCCACTAGTGGTAGTTATTTCCCGCTTCGAATAGGTGAGCTCTAACCTTCACAATTTCGCCGGGTCTTCTCACAACCTTCTTTGAGAAGATCATTGCGTGCGACGCTTCCAACACCATCTAGGAGTCGGTAAACTCCAAGAATAATAAGTCAAGCCCCTTGCTTGACTCTCACCACGTGCAACGAATGCACGAGCTTAAATGGACACTAAGTTCAACACTAGATGCAACGCATGCACTTTAGATCACTCTCCTTGCTCACAAGGTGCAACACATGCACAATTGAGAGCAGAATCTCACACTACCTCAAGGGAATAGAAATTGGTCGAGCAACAACATCTCCAACCGGCCACAAGAGGTATTTATGCCCCATACAAGAAAAACTAGCCGTTGGAGCCAAATCCCTAAAAAACCATAATTATCGGAATTACCGGTTGCAAAGCTGCGGTACTTCTGCTCCCCTCGCAACGGTAAAAAAACTAGCTGTTAGAAGCAAAGGACCAGTCAAATTCAGTAGTTCCATTGCACAATTTCTGGTAGTTCCAATCATCGGAAGTATTGTTCCCATATGCGGAACTACCGCTCTCGTGGGGAGGAGAAGACCACCACACAGGTGCCTCTCTGGAAAAAATGTACCACTACACAAGCCGGACGTTCTGCAGATCAGAAGTACCGCTCACACAGAGCCGGTAGTTCCGCTCGCTGATCGGACCACTCATACAGAGTCGATCGGATCGCTCACACAGAGCTGATCAGAAGTACCGATCGTTGACAACACTGATCTCTGATCACATCGAATGGTTTGACCACTCAGGTCTCTGACCCTATTGTCCGGTTCGATCACACAGGTCTCCGACTACGCTGATCTCCAACCACGCTGGTCTCTGACCATGCTGTCCGGATCGACCACACATGTTTTCGACTACGCCGGTTTCTGACCACATTGGTTTCGATCACTCAGGTCTCGACCATGTCGACCATGTTGAGTTTTGACCACATAGATCTTTGATTACTCCGTTGATCTTCGACCACGTTATATCAATCACATCAGTTTGACCATGTTGATTTCGACCACATAGGTCTCGGTCACGTCGGTTTCAACCACGCTGGTTTCAATCACACAGATTCCGGCCACGCTGGTTTCGATCGCACTGGTCTTCGATCACACAGATCTCAAGTACATCGGATTCAACCACACTGGTTTCAATCACACAGATCTCGACCGTGTTGGCTTTGACCACTACGATCTTCGACCACACAGGTCATCAACCACGTCGATCTTTGACCACGTTGGTTCTTGACCACACAGGTCTTTCAATTACCAACAGATGTGGTAGTTCCGTGATTACAATGTCAGTAGTTCCGGTCAGTAGTAGTATCGCAGACTACACCGCGGTAGTTTTGATTTCTCTGAGAAGTGCATATACTTCAACAGATTTTGCAAAACACATTTACAAACTATAGTATCATGCATACAAGGATTATCCATGATTTCTAATAAGTTGCAAAAGTTGGCACTCTCTAGAAAAAAGGTTCCGCCCTTGCCATCGGAGCTTCTGTGCTCTGGAAGTATCGCTTCGGACAGCGGAACTACCGTTTCGCACGGTAGTTCCGGTGTTAAACCTCCGGTACTTCCGGATTCCGCATACTTTAAAAATCACCCGGAGGGTGCTCTCTGGAAAAAGGCTCCGCTCGGATGCCGGATCTTCTGGCAAGCGGAAGTACCGCACTTTACACGCCAGTACTTCCGGTTGTCCGGACAGAGCACCGAACACTCCGGGGTGCTCCCTGGAAAAAAAGGTTCCGCTTGGATTTTCGGAGCTTCTGCGGTAGTTCCGACGTTAAAACTTTGGTACTTTTGGTTTTCCAGACAGAGCACAGATTTGACTTTTAAACTAGATTTTCAATGAATGCATGATCCTAATTTGATCCAAATGGCACAAGAATTATACTATCAAACTACTTGCCATGACCCCTCTTTATGGTATGACATTTAACCTATAATCCGGTCTTCCACCTTTTCTTCTAAGATTGGTAAAAGTAAAAAGAGGATCCTAATCTAAGTGTACCTTTGTCTTGAGCCATTTTTGATCTTCACATTGATCCTTAGCATGCTTCTTGTCATCCACTAAAGGATTTAATCTTTTAAACTTATCAAACACATTAGTCCCATATTCACATAAATTTATTAATTACCAAAACCATTTTTCGGGGCCTAGATGCTTTCACGGTGGAGGGGAGGATGACTGGAGGCGGTGTAGAGTATGAGGAGGAGGAGTGGTAAAGGAGGGAAGATGAGAGACAGCGACGGGGCGGTGGACGGGCGACGAACTAGGTAGCAAGGTGAGGACCGTCGGGTGGTGATGGTGTGGTAGACGAGGAGAAACAGAAGCGCGTATGGCAAATTTGGAGAGTGGAGAGAGAGACCAATCACCTTGAGAGAGTGAGCATCGGTTGGCCACTGGTGGTGTATGGCGGGCAGTTGTGGTGCATGGTGAATTGGCGATATGGAGAGCTCAATGGATAGAGAGAGGGAGAGAGAGCGCGACGGAGGAGCGGAGCAAGTGAGGCCAAAGTGAGACTACGAGAAGAAGAAAAGGCACACGATCGGATTGAGGCCTGAGGCAATGATGGAGGAAAAGAAAAAGGAGAGGATTGGGAAGATGAAAAAGAAAAAGAGAGGAGAAAAGTGGGAAAGGGTTGAAAAGAGGGAAAAAAGAAACAAAGTTGAAATTTAAGTAATTACGTAAAAATATGGGCATGTAAATATTTAGGGGAAAAGTAAAATTTTTTGATATTCTATGGATACATTATTACTATCTTGTTAAAAATCTTACGCACTAGAGTAGGGTTCCCTGGTAAGGAAAAAAGTATAATAATAACATGTGTACATATTAACTACTCTCTAATAAGATCGTTCATGCATTCTATATTAGTGTACGACTGCATGATCTCGAGATCCTCCAGTTGATGCTGCTATCACTCTTTAACCAATTCTCAGTTCTTGACGCATATAATTGTCTCCACCATCCTAACACGTGAGGGATATCTCCTTTCTTCAAATATTCTCCCTACCATGCTAAACATCACTTCTGAAGAGACGGTGGACACCGAAACCAATAGAACATCTCATGTGAAATGGCACAGCACATAAAATATCCGCTTGTTATTCTTCCTCCACTCGAGCAAGTCTATCTTGCCTCCGCTAGCAAGATCATAATCGATGTTTGCAAAATCATCCTCCAGGTAGTGGTCCAATTCTGAGACAATTTCACTTGGTGGCCGCCCAAGGTTGAGAGAATGAAGAGCTAGACTTGTCCTTTAGTTTCTTCGATAAGTAAGCTGTCAAACTTGTCTTGCCTTGTTGTACTTGCCATGAGGCCTTTGATCTTGCATTGCTACCAAGCTTATCATGATACAAGCGGAAAACACAAAAAACCCTTTTTTAACATATTCGAAAGCTTCAAAGAAATCAAGACTTAGGCATTCACTTATGTCCTTTGTACCAATCTGCAAATCTGCTAACCTTTTTGTAGAATAAAAAACAATAAAAAGCATTATAGGTGCAAAATAGATCTAAAATATTTAACAAAATTTTCTCCATTGCTTCAACAGCATGGCCTAAAAGATGGCCCCGCATATTTAGCAAACTTGTTTGTAATTATCCAAATAAAATATATAACTAAGCAAGAGGTAGGGTAGTAAACACTGGATAATACCTTAATTGCTTTATAAAAAGATCTTAAAAACTCTTGAAAATGATTAGCAATTTGCCAATCTGAATTAGTAACTACTGATTCATTATTTTGAGAGTTAGCATTGACAAAGATAGATATAATATGTTCATACCCTTGTACCTTGTTCAGCACGATGTATATCAACTTCCACCTCATCTTCATGTCAAGACCAAATTTTCTTAGCTCCTTCCCATTGGTTGTGCAGTATTCCACGAACCTGTGTACCATTTGTGCTGAACCTATGTGCTGTTGCCTTCGTGTTGTGACTCCTTGGTAGCATACTATCATCGAGCTTTTTGTTGTATAAACTATTGAGACTACTAAGTAGAGCAAAGAGAGAAGAGAAGCTTGGTGCTTCGGTGGTGAAGAAATGACAAAGGAGGTGTGTTTTATAGTCATGGAGGAGGAGAACGTTGCATCTGATCGTTGTCTCTCAACCTCCACCACCGCTCCGCCTTCTTTCTTTGCTCTGTCTTGTCACTGATTCCCAACCATTGCCCCTCTGACTCCCCGCCCATTACTTCTCTGGTCTCTGCTTCATCTTATTATCATTATCATGCTAGCTGCTAGATGGCCTAGGCAACTGTTGCCGGCTAGCGCCCCTATCATGCTGAGTGCTGATGGCCTGATATTGACTCTCCACTCACTCCACTGATTCTCTCCCATCTCTCTCCCTCACTCCGTCACTCGTTACCTCGTCGGCGTTGTCACCCGGTTGCTCCCCCTATGCTCTCTCATTCTCACTCTCCATGTCGTTGCAGCTTGGGTTCATCTTTGTGTTGCTCCCCCTTGGCTGCCGATTCTCCTTGGTGTTGCTCCCCCTTGGCGACGCTGTCTCAAGTGCCACCACGGTTATCAATTCCCCATGCCGTCGCTCACCTTAGCGTCACCGTGACCGTTAATTCGGCAGCGTAGAAGACCTCTCCATTGGGTTCTCGCTCCCCCAATCCCAATCTACTCTGACGGTCTAACCTGATGCCCTTCCATGGTGCAGAACCATCTTGTGTGCCTGACGCTGCTGCCACTCGATGTCGCCACTGTCGGCCATGTCGATCTTAGGTTACTTCATATGTTTGCTCTATCCAACCCTTCTTCCTCTGTAGCATGGGCGTGGGTGGGAAGGCAAGCAACAACGTTGGTTGGTGTGCACCCGACGTTGGTGGCTATCGTGGACCAGCTGTGTTGCGCCACTATGCCGCCGTTATGCCGAACCGAACCGAGCATGACACAATAGGTCGGGCCATGCCATGTCACCCAGCCCAGCATGGCTCACCGTTTGTGTCATGCCACTCTGGCCCACCATGTGTCGTGCCTGTATTGTGCTCGAGCCGTACGGTTGTAAGATCGAGGAGGCCGACTATAGGGGGGGTGAATAGGTGGTTATAAAAATCTTTCTTTTATTTCTATTTGGCTAAAACCAAGTATATAACGCGAAAGCATAACTCAATTTGGTTTAGTACAATAAGTCCTAAATTTACTAGGTTTACCTAAGTGTACCAACAACCTAAGTCTATATAAAAGGTTTGCAATTGTAGAATGATATGCAATCAATTTAATTATATGAATTTAATTACTTAAATGTAAGTTGAGCACAAGAGCACAAACCACAATTGACACAATTCCTTTTTACCGTGGTGTTTGGAGACTTACCGGTCTCCCTAGTCCATGTTGAGGTAAGCCCAAACATATTAGACCGGCTTCACGAATTAAGTCAAACACCTCAATCCACTAGTAGTAGCTCTTTCTTGCTCCGGGTAGGTAGTCTCCAACCTTCACAACTTGCCGGGTCTTCTCGTAACTTTTTTTTTGAGAAGATCACTGCGCACGATGCCTCCAACGCCATCTAGGAGTCGACAAACTCCAATAGGACTCTCACCACATGCAACAAATGCACAAGATCAAGTGGATACGAAATCCACCTCTAGATGCAACACATGCAATCTAGAGCACTTCTCCTTACTCACGAGATGCAACACATACATAATTGAGAGAAGAATCTCACATTAGCTCAAGAGAGTGAAATAGAGTGCCTAGAGTCTTACCCCAACCGGCCACAAGGAAGTATTTATACCCCACACCTCGAAACTAACCGTTGGGATAGAAATCAGGATTTTCGGTAGTATTGTAGGCAAAAGGTACTACCGCTCCCCTTAATAATGGTCAGAAAACTAATCATTACAGGTAAAATCAGTAGTACTGCCACACAAAGTCCGGTACTACCACTTAACGGTAGTACCGCTCCACACCTGCGGAAGTACCATTTTCCAAGGGAGAACAAATCTCCCAAAATGGCAACGCCCTGGAAAAAACGTACCATGAATAAATCAGTACTACCACCGATCGGTCCGACTACGCAACACATGTCGGTCTGACCATTGTCGGTACTATCTACATCCGGTCATACCGCACAACACATGCCGGTACTACCGACTTTCGGTCGTACCACGCAACACATACCGGTACTACCTTTTTCAGAGAAGTGCATATACTTCAACTAATTTTGCAAAACATATTGGTAAATTATAGTACCATGTATAGAAGGATCAAACTATGATTCCCAACAAGTTGCAAAATATATTTGCACACTTTTGGAACCATGACACAAGGTCTAGGTACATGGACTTAACATGTTTGCAAAACAAATTCACAAACTTAAGTTACATGCTACAAAGGATTATGTATGAGTTTCAACCATTTGCAAATATAAGCCTCATACCACAAGAAGTAGGAAACATGGACTTCAAACACTTGCAAAACACATTCGTAGTGTTACAAGGACTCAACATATGAACCTTAACTATTTACAAAACACATTTGTAAATAATAGTATCATGCTATGAAGAGTTAGAGCAAGTAAGGTTGAATTATCAACACATAATGAGACTCAAGCTACTAGACATGACCCCTCATAATAGTACGACAACATATACTAGCAGTCTGGTCTTCCAACCAAACACCAAGATCGGTAAAAGACTAGAAATATATCCTTAGCCCTAGCTAGTCATACCTTTATGTTGAACAACCTCTTGGAGCTTGACGACACACATCTTCACTTCAAGTCTAGGTCATTGTCTTGATATGCATCAACTCATGATGCATCCTTCATTTGAACTCTATCAACACATGATAGATCTTCTCTTGACTTGATGATTAATTCATGATCATCTTCTCTTGAGAATCTTGATCAACTCATGATCATCTTCTCTTCTTAATGGCTTTCAACATATGAAGCCATCTTCCATCTTGTATCTTGACTTAATAATTTTCAACACATGAAGTCATCCCAAGTCATCCTCATTCATAGAACCTAACCTATTCATCCTATTCATGAAAATGTTAGTCTACAAATCAATTTTTGTCAATTACCAAAAATTCACCTTTAACTCATAATGGAGGGACTAGATTTCACAATCTTCCATTTTTGGTAATTCATGACAATCTCAACAAATAATGAGACAGAAAATGATTCACTAGTATACAATATATACATAACGATTATAACTCATTTGAATGGAAGTGATTTTCTTTGAGATTAATTGCTAGCAAGGCTTACAAATCCGGTTGTTATTAATCATCTAACTATTAACACATAATGGAGGCATTAGATTTTTAATCCTTTCCTTTGATGATTGATGACAACTCGATTATAATTTGATTTAATTTAAATCAATCATGAGTATATATAAACTGCACAAGCTATATATACTCAAGGATATGTTTCAAAGTAAAGATCCTTAATAAGTGAAAAAATGAACATGGATCAATACTTATGAAATCTCAAAACATAGAGTGAACTTTCCCTAAATGTGTCCATACAAGAATGTATAATGAAAACTAACGAGGATAGAATAATCCTCAAATTATTACGTTACTATATCCACCGGATATATCCCTTATTGATAAGGGAGAAGATTCAGAACTACTCCATGGTCGCAAGCTCTTTTACGACCATGAAGTCTTAAGTCTTTCTACGACTACTCCATGGTTGCAAGCTCTTCTACGACCATAAAGTCGTAAGTCCTTCTATGACTTCTCCATGGTCACAAGCTCTTCTATGATCATGAAGTTGTAAGTCCTTCTATGACTATACTGTGGTCGTGAGCTCTTCTGGAACCATCAAGTCGTAAGTAGTCCTACGATTACCTTGTGATCGTAGACTATTATGTGGTTTCTATATTCCCAATTGACTTATCAAACGACGTGTCACTACATCATGGGGGCATATCATAAGATGGTTAGAATATGTGTTTATCTAATAACCGCACACAATCTCTCTCTAACAATAACTGCTGCATGGTGAGTAGGCCATTAGTCTTTCTCACAATAATTTCCGTCAGACGGTTATCATACGAAGCGTTAAGGTGTCTTCTAGCATGGCACAACGGCCGTCGCTTTACCACCTATTTAAAGGTTAACGTTAGAGAGGAGAGGAGGAAGCCAAGCCAGATTAGAGAGAGTGTATACTCTTTTGCGCATTACACTCTTGTAATCATTTCCTTTGATTAGCAATCACACAGGACATAGGGTTATTATTCTCCTAAGAGAAGGCCCGAACCTGAATAAAAATTCCTGTGTTCCTGTTCCGTAAGACCATAGCTTAGTCTTCTAAGAAAATCCCCGAATGCAAATAAATCATATGTAAGATCGGTATTAAAACACCGACAGTTGACGCTGTCCGTGGGGTTTCTTCTTCCAAGACTCTAGTAACTTTTTTTGTTGGCAAGTTTCTCTTCTCCCTCCTGATGTCCTTATGGTGGACGAATGGAACGAGGAAAACTGGTTCGACTTGGCCGACTATGTGGATATCGACATGGATGTTTGCTACTACTACGAGCAGACTATGCTTGCTTCTAACGATGAGTTGGTCCCTGGAGATCCATCCAATGATCCCGAAGACCACACGGCGGGAAAGGCTGATGAGGGATTCGAATCCCCCATAGCAGTATGCCCAATGGATGACTCACTTCCCTTAAGTGGCAAGGATCAACCTGACCATGAGGAGGACTTGCAACGTGGCAATGGGCCCGCCCCCGAGCGTTGAAGTCCTGCGGTGACACTCCAAGCAGTTTCAGCGAGCCCTGGAATCTACCAATCAGGGAACTCATTGGCAATTGGTGGTGGTAACTCTCCGATCAAATCTGCAAAGAGAATGGCTGGACACTCTCCGTGTTCACCCATATTTTTGTAGGGAACAAATCCGACCAAGGCCAGTTATAACCCAGAATTCCTCTGCTTGGCGAGGTTTACTCCAGGCCGCGAGGCAATATCACTCAATGATTCTTCAGACGAGGAGAGCTCCCCCAAAAATGGAGATTCTAGACAGGAGGTCTTTGCCCTACCCATAGATCATCATCACCCTCTCGGAGGGAGGCTTGAGGATGCTCCCCACCAATCACAATCCCCCGCCTCTCGTGAGGATGGTGAGGAGACCTCCAGTGATGAGTCCAATCACTACTCTGATGAGCGTAGGAGAAATCCTAGAAATAATCACTCTCCTATGAGGCAGCCCCAGGCAGCATTAGGGATCGAGGACCCCGAGGCTGCTTGAAGGAGGCGGCTGACTGCCCAGAGGTCTTTGCCTGGACGTATCTGGCACCAGTCTGAAGAGGCTCAAGAGCTTCAACAGATCAATGACTTGCTCGAGAACCCAACTCAAGAGCTTGCTCAGGCGCTGGGCTACGGTCACTTTGCTGAAGGAATTGTACAAAGACTCTACGATCTGATGGTTAGACTTGAGCACCCTCACCGACATGACATCAAGGATCGACAAGGTATGACTGCATCTAGTTGATCACGAAACTCACTTAGTTGTGTTTGACATGATGACAGTGCGCGTCGGACCCCTGATCACAAGGCAAGTCGGAGGAGAGTACTTCGAACAGCTCCAGAATGGCAAGTTGATGCTTGGTCCCTGCTTTGAGCAAGGAATCTGCACTAGCAGATGGAGTATGAGGAGTACTACCCTCGTACAGGCCAGACTTACTATCGATCGGGTCTATCGACTGCCGGCATCATCGAGTACGATTACCTGGTGATGTCAACTACCCTTTCCCGCAATGGAGATGACAAGAAATCGTCACCATATGTCAGGCATTCGTGTTCAAACTTCGAGCAGTGTGCTGACCACCACGATTTCGACTAGTGAATATGGAGAAATGATGGGTCCTAGAATCCCATTGAGTTCCTCCAGATTTACACGATTATAGTTCGGGCAGCAGGAGGAGGCAACACATCATGGCAAACTACCTGCCGACTATGCTCGAAGGATCTGCTTGGTCTTGGTTGCTCAATTAGCCATTTGAGTTGATCTACTCGTGGAAGCTCCTCTGTGATCTTCTGATGGCCAACTTTCAGGGTACGTACAACTGCCCTGGGAAGGAGGATGACCTGCATCGAATACGCCAAGGCAACGACGAGACCTTATGACAATTCATCCATTGCTTTAGTCAGGTTCATAACTCAATTCCGGAGGTCTCTGATACTTCTGTCATCAGGGCATTCAGGTAGGGCGTACACAATAGGAGGTTCATAGAGGACATCACCTTGAATCCTCTTACTACTATCACCAAGATCTTTGAGATGGCAGACCGCTATGCGACTGCCGTTGAAGTGGTGGAGTGGACCAAGACCATCGATCAAGTCAATTCAAGTTCCAAAGGGCAAGATGAGGGTAGTAGGAGGAAGGAGAAGGCCAATAAGTCCAAGAACAAGGCCAAAGGGCAGAAACCTTTGGCTGAAAGTTCCAAGAAAGTCTTAGCCGTGGGTCATAAAGAGCCATGCAACTCTAAGCAATACTTTGACCAAGGCAAAAACAAAGCACCCACGTGGAAGGACAACAAGCCTAGATGGTGCCCTTTTCACATGAAAGAGGGGTATGATCTTCGCAATTGCTGAGTTTTTCTACGGAAACTCGAGGATTACTATTCTAACAAGGGACCACTTCCCACACTCCTGGAGACGGGATAGTCGAGTGGTCAAAAGAACTTAGACAAAGATGACGATATGCTTTTTCAGGATCTGAAGCACACTATCGAGCTTATCTACGGTGGATCCTCGGCGTACTAGTCCAAATGATAGTATAAGGCTGTCGAGCGAGAGGTTAATTTTATCGGCCCTCTCCTTGCCAATTATCTTCCTAAGTGGTCAAAAGTCACTATTTCTTTCGAGAAGAGTGGCCTCTTGATCCCTTCGACTCGACCCAGTCGGTTTCTAATCATGGTCGAGCCTACCATCAACAACTATCAAGTAAATCACGTGTTGATCGATGGTGGAAGTTCTTTAAATATTTTATTTGTTAGTGCTCTAGATGAGATGCAAGTCCCTCGTATCAGAATAAAGGTTGTACGATATTCATTTTGTGGAATCGTACCAGGATCTTTGGCTAAGCCTATTGGCCAAGTCTCTTTGCCTGTCACGTTCGGGACTCCGGACAGTTTTAGGGTAGAGAGAATCTCCTTTGATGTGTTCAACTTCGACATGGCGTACAACGCCATACTCGGACGACCAACCCTAGCTCATTTTCTAATTGTTGCTCACTGTGTATTTCAATGTCTTAAGATACAGGTCCCAAGGGAGTCCTCATAGTCTGATGTGATAAAAAATGGTGTTAGTGTGTGACCGCAAGTCTCTCGAGTTGGTCAGACAGCTACTGACTCAACAAGTTTCCAAGGCGCAGCCTTCGAGCAAGCACTCAAAGCCTAAAGCCATACCCAAGCCAAATGAATAAGTCAAAGAAGTTCCTCTAAACCCAGCAGAGCCTTCGAAGATAGTTTGCATCGGGGTTACTTCCAACTCTGTATAGGAAGATACCCTTGTCACCTTCCTCTGGGCAAACGCAGATGTGTTCGTGTGGCAACCATCTAACATGCTTAGAGTCCCCAGGGAGGTGATTGAGCACAAGCTAGCTCTTCATCCTGATAAGAAGCCCGTAAAATAGAAATTACACTCAGAGTGGTTTTATAAGAGAAGTCGATCACTCAGAGTGGTTGGCTAACCTGTAATGGTTAAGAAGTCTAACGGTAAGTGGCGCATAACCCACTCCACTGAAGATGACGTACTCTAAAATCTAAATGGTAGGATGACTTTGTCTTAATGTGTTATGTGGCTTTAAGTAGCAAAGATGCTATCCTCAGAGTATTCTTGAAAGAAGATATCTATGTGAGCCCGACTAATAATCACAACCTGTGAGAAGTAGGTACTATCTAAGAAAGTCATGAAGAGACACCGGAGTATGACTTATATGCTCCACCCGAGGGGTAGCCTATTCATAGCCTAATATCAGTCAAGGTTTTAAGTGAAACTCATTAATGTAAAACTGCCAATTCAAGCCCTAGTCCATTGTGTAGTTGTGAATGAATGTAGCTTGAAACTCGAGGCGGATGTTGAACCCTAACAGGTCTCCACTAAAAAACTGATATATTAACAATGCTTCGGAACAGTAGGCAAACTTTGTGAGTCTCTGGGATATGGTGGGGCATTGTTGGAATAATGGGCCTTGGCCTATTCTTTTATCAATAATTCTACGAAAAATCCCAAAAGCTATTCATGCATGGTGGCATGTGGAACACTTTAGTACCACATTGCTAGCCAAGGTGGAGAGATACCACCTTATAACGTGAAGCATGTCTAGCCTTGGTGAAGCAAGAGAAAGGACTACATGCGTGCGCTCGCTTGCCTTGCCACGCTAGGCTTCCCGGCAACGCAACTTGCGCGTGAATGGTGCACTATTTTGGGTTTGGCCGTGGGTCCAGACACAACTTTCTTTTGTAATTTTATTTTTTGCCATGCACTTTTGTCAGGATGGAAGGAGACGTTTAAAAATACTCTAATCACACAACATTAATTACAATTAATGCACCTTCCATTTCTGAAAGATGTGATTGAGGTTTCTTTTTGAAGTCCGTAAAAGGGAAACTCTGGCTATTCTTCTCAGCAATGAATCTGAGTGTGAGTAGAATTCCTTTGCCACTACGCTACTACCAATTACTTCGTCCCTTTGCCGGTGTGCATCAGTCATGGGGAGAGCAGATCTCCGAAGTTATCATCCTTACAATCCTGTATGGGAGAGGGTGAATAAGGTTTTTGAGAAGCAACTCACGTGACTACTCGTCGTTCTATGTGTTGACTGCTTCTGCATCTTCTCAGTAACGATCTCTTTTTCTTCACCGCAATGCTCTTCGCTTCGCTTTGGTAACATCTAGTAATCCGTAGTTTTATGTAATTGTCACGATGCAGTTTATGTTTTTATCCATGTTTAGTTTTTATGTTGTTCTTATAGTTATGATTTATTTGCAAAATTATTATCACTTAAGCGCTAAATTTTTTAACACCATGTAGTATTCAGATTGATGGCGAGTGCGGAACTGGGGCAGCAAGTAGTGCTGGCTAGCTGAATTTCTAGCTTCATTTTCTTCTATATTCCATGTTGCATATGGAGAGCTGGGCAGGTGATGCTACGAGTACTACATCAAGTAAGTCAATCAGTACTTAAATCTTACTACCTAAGCATGTCTGATAACGCTAAAGTTTAAAGGCCACCTCTGACCTCTAACTATAGGAACAGCTAAACTGGTACTAGTTGTCCATTAACTGGAGTCTAGGGGTGCAATCCGAGCGGATAAGGATGGATATCACTTATCTTGTATCCTATTCTTTTCCTCGGAGTCGGTGTTAGACATAGATAATGCTGGATATCTATTTCTCCATTCCGTATCTATTCCATAATATTTCGGATGGTCAGTCAGACAGAAATTATCCGCTTCTTTGCACAGGACATTAGACAATATGGTAAAATCAGAGCGAATATGGAGAGACTAATTACTGAGATGTTAAAGGACAAATACTCAGTACTCTCGCCTGTTTAGATTTGACAATTTATCTATATGTTATCTTGTTCTTAGGTGAAGTCGCAACAGACTTTCTCATATCACTTGACATACGGATATATACGGATGGATATCACTTATCCTGTATCATACTCCATATTTTTTTCTCGGAGTCGGAGTCAGACACGGATAGTGCCGAATATCTATCTACCCCTTCTGTATTCGTTCCGCAAGCTTTCAGTCGGTCGGACGGACGGAAATTATCCGCTTCATTTGCAGCCCTAAGTGGAGTCCATGTATGTGCTACTGCTCGAGTCCAAACTGAAAAATTCCCTAAAAAAGTGCTTCATGTTGGGTTTTGTCCCACCTTGGTTATGGGAAAGCAAGAATCACAATGTATAAGTTACAGACTTCTCTTTACCCAAAACGAGTGGGAAGAGAAGAGCTTGAAGATGAAGAAACATGAGGGCTCAAGCAGTGCCAGGAGAGGAGGTCGTAACGACAGAGGCCGGGGACGTGGCCATGGACAAGGCGGAGGTCGAGGAGATGGTGACCGCGTTGCCAAAAAATATTAATTATGTTTTACTCATGTTCGCGTGCATGATATCAAAGTTCAAGTTCATCGTTCATCTAGATCCTGGGTAAATTCCCCAACGAATTGGTATCAAAGCTTAAGGGGATGAAGCGATGACTGGCAACACTGTTGATCCGTCGATGTCAGGAGCAGTCGTCAAGACCGCGGGCAATGAGCTCGATCTATCGAAGTCTGGCGTATTCGTCAAGCCAATGACAAGAAGTGCCTCGATCCCAATTATATATCCGATGTTGAGTGAAACGAATTACGACATATGAGCCGCCAAGATGAAGTTAATCTTGCGTCCGCTAGGGCTATGGTCGACGGTTGAAGATGGAGACGATGACAGCGACAAGGATCAAGGCGCGATTGTGGCCATCTCGCAAACAGTGCCAGACGACATGATGATGTTAATCGTCGAAAAGGAGATGGAGAGAGAAGCCTTGATTGTACTAGGAAGATGCAAATAAGCGAAGATCGCGTCAAGAAGGCACGTTCTTAAGTGCTGAAACGGAAACTAAGCAAGTTGTAGATGGGGGACTCGGAGACGATCACCGAGTACTCCATGAAACTCACCACGTTGGAGGGTGAGATTTGTTCGCTCGGCACAAAGCTGGAAGAGAGCGACGCCATCGAAAAGCTATTCAGCTCGGCAACAGATCGGTTCCTCCATATTATCGGAATGATCGAATAGTTTGGTGATGTCGTAGCTATGTTGCTCTCAGGGGCGATTGGTGATCTCAGAACCTATGAGGAAGGACTTAAGGGTCGATAGCACTAGTAGGATGGGGGAGACAAACTTCTCTTTACCCAAAAGGAGTGGGAAGAGAAGAGCTCAAAGACGAAGAAACATGAGGGCTCAAGCAGTGCCAGGAGAGGAAATGGTAATGGCAAAGGCCAGATACGTGGCTATGGACAAGGCGAAGGCCAAGGAGAAGGCGATCGCATCGCCAAATAAGATTAACTGCGTTTTACTCATATTCACGTGCATAATTTCAAAGTTCAAATTTATCGCTCGTCTAGATTCTGACCAAGTTTCCCAACACTCCATGCATCCTAGCTGTTCTTACTATGGTTTTAGAAATGCATCGGGAAAGGGTGAAGATGTGTTTTGATATGACCTCTCTTTTCTGAAGAATTTAAGAAAAAGCTGACGAGCAATGACTTTCAGCACCAAGGGACGGAGGATTACTCCTAGGTTGCATATATGGCCCCCAATACGCGGCCTGGCTTCCTGCAGTCTCATTATTGGTACAGGAATTCACCCTGTGAGCGATGAGTTCAGTTAAAGGTCAAGAAATAACGCATGAACGATCAGTTTGCGCTATCTGTATCACTCCACATATAGGCTTGAGTTTTCAAAATCCGATTTCGAAAAAGAATCGACAGTTTATACGTATTCATGAAGGGATAGACTATTGCACAGGCGACTAAATTTTTTTTATCTTTCAGTCACCTAAAGTTGCAATTTGAATTACCTGAAGTTGCACATGTTTTTTTGGAGGGGGGCTGCAATTTTAGTTGATTGTACCTTGAAAATCATAGTATGAAAAAAAATAGAGATAGATCAAAATATTATAGATAATTATTGTCTATAGTGTTCTTTCATGTTATCTATATATAGCATTAAAAACGGCCCATATAATATGTTATCTTTCTACGTATCTATATAGACAGCTCATTCATATATAATATGTTTCTGTAGACATTTCAACTCTCGATGCTACCTCTATCACCTTCAACATCATCATATATTCTATATAGCAAGATTTATAGATAGCTACCGTTATATCATATTATTGTACATGTCTCTAGCTATTAGGATTATGGTTGGAATGATCCAACAAGACGATAAGATCCTTCTATACGGACAATGACCGTGACAATCTTGACTGCCCTTGTGGTCCTTAATTTGTTGACCTCGAGGTGCTATAAGCTATAGTTTTCTCAAACGTCCATTTCCTAAATAAATCCCACGTTTTGATATTCAAGGAAAGAAACCCGTGTGATTGGCATTTGTTCGGAATAACTACGGTGAAAACGTGTGACGCAAATCACAACCAACACGTAGACACCATGGCTAGCCCTTGCGTTGGCTGGGCCCAAGATTGTGCAAATTAATTTGTGTGTTTTAGCCTATCCTAAATAAATAGGATGGAAATCTTGCATACAGGTCATGAATAGCCCAGTCCATCTCCAGTTTAGGTTATTGTATTGTTTTTTTTTTCTTATGGCAATTTCTTTTGCCCCTTTAAATTGTCCAAGACCAATAAAGAATTAGAAATATTAACCGGTTTCTTTACCTTTTGGAAGCGACACTTCCGGCCTTGCCCAGCCTTACATTTTTGTCCCATTTATTTCTCTGCTTTCTTTTCTGTTTTTCATTTTGCAAGTAACAAAAACAGATCCCTTTATGTGTACGTGTAAATTGTTTATCTATTCTTTATGTGTACGTGTATTAATCACGCTCTCAGCTAGAGGTAGTTAGCCGGTTTCTCTAGATATTGGGTGACTTTGTATTAGCTATGATTGATGAATTTTGATTGAAAATTGTAGCACCCTAAAATAAAAAAAGAAACCCTAATTAGCCACACCTAGGCTGAGTGGGGACCTTTAAAAAGGGACTTTCCTTCTTTTCCCGTGCGCAGACTCCTTCCCAATAACAAGTCTTTTTTTCAATCTCTTATTCTCTCTCTTTTCTTCCCTCGGGCGTGGTCTGTCGAGTGGCGCGACGTGGTGGAGCAGCTGCCGGCTGCGCGCGGCGGCCAGCGGCGGCGTGGAACCACAACTCGATGGTGGGCGCACAGCAGGCGGCAGCGCTCGGCGTGGTAGGCGGCAACATGACGCAGAGCAGGCGACGCACACGAGTGTGCATTAGGTGGCGGCGCACGCCACAGCAGTGCACGGGCACGCGTGACAAGGCGGCGACGCGGCACGGCGGCCGGTGGCAGTGGCGGCAGTGGCAAACACCGTTCGCGCGGTCAAACAGTGATTCGCGCAGCCGAACGGCGTCCGTGCGACCGAACGGCGATTTGCGCGGCCGAGTGGCATTTCACACGGATTCTTTTCGATCAAGCTTGTCGTCCATCGTTTTTATCAATTCTAACTAAGCCGGACGTAATGCACCTCCGTTCCATCATGTAGGGTTGCATGCAGCTGTTGAAGGAGCGGCTGGACGGTTGCACATTCTAGATCCTTCGTACAGTGTGTCTGTCGAGCGTGCTCAAGTACCTCACGACCGTAACCTCTCTTCTTCGCACATTACCATTTCATGATTAATTGTTGCCATTAGCTTAGTACTCAATCATTACATTATATTGATTGTCGGGTCGTATGCTGTTTTGTACGGGGTAGATCTTGATATGCTAGGCTAGCTAGTGTTGTATGCTTCTAGGTTATTATAATGCTCAATTATAGGATTCACTCTTTAATTAGTGATTAGAATTGATGCTTAAATCATTGATAGGGGTAGCGTATAAATATGTTCGAATTTAAGGTTTACCACTAGTAATCTTTTAACAATGGGCTGCTTTATTTATATACCTTACTTTCCTAATCTTTTATTTGTACGTTATTGCTCGACTGATTTATTTATGATACTCATTAACTTGACTATAACCACCTATCATGTAATAAAACCTGGATGATTGACAACCCTTGTGTGAACTATGTTAAAGTGCCATTTAGAGTAATTCCTGGATCACTACCACTATAGTATCATCCCCCATTGTTTTATATCAGAAATTATGTCTTTCCTTCTCAACCTTAACAATTCTGTCACTTATCGTAACCTTACCCAGACTTATACTTAGTTATTCCAATCTCTTATAATATTAGCCGTTAATAACATAATTGTTACCTGACCCGGGGTTACCCACATATAGGGGAGATTGCCGCCCACCTAGTAACGTACGAAGGGTCGTACATTTTTGTTACTCAGGATATTACACCCTATCTATGGTTATACAGTCGGGGACAAAGACGTGCCTGACTACTGTCATATAACTGGTATGTGGGAAGCGATCGCCAGGGCCATGGCTATAACTTGTTAAATAACTAGTACCTTGGTTCCACATCTCCGCTATCTCTATCCCTGATTGTTATCAGTGTTTCTGGTAACTTAGTTTCATTACAATTAGCCTGTCGATTACTTGTTGCTTGCTTGTCCTTTTCTCTTTGTATTGCGACCGTTGTTGGGTACTTGTTGAGAATCCAAATCACATGCTTGCTCTTTCCATTCTCAGGTAAAAGGCCAGTGTAGTGATAGCATCATGCATGGGTGGGAGCACACAAGTTTTCGGCACCGTGCCTTGCTACTATTTATGTTATTTCATTTATTCTCTTTTGATTAGAAGTGGACTAGTCCCATGTTTCAAACATTTATTTTAATTTTCACTAGTCTTTAATAAAGTACTTTTAAGTTTTTAATTCCCTTGAATTCTTATTGTTGCTTTTATTACTTGTTCTTTACTTTGGCGATGACGTTCCATAGTAGTATCCTAGATTGACTGTATGTGGGGTGCTACAAAAATAAATAGCAATGATTGAAAGAAGTCTATTATTTTTCGCTACTCTTGCCCAATATCTTTTGTATTTCTTTTGTTTAGGCGAAATTCCTAACTAAAAAAACAAAATCAATATTCTATATAGAATGAACCGTATAGACGAGATTTTCCTATCCCTAAAAAAGAAAAAGATGACCTCTTCTTCCTATACATTACCAAGGAATAGTAATCTTTCTTGTCCAGCAGAGTGCTTTCGCCGTTGGTGTTCTTTCCGATCTCAATGCATTTCACCGCTCCACCGGAAATTCCCTCTGCCCCTACCGTACTCCAGCTTGTGGCTTATGACTTTTGAATTGTTTGTGAGAGTGAGTATGGAGTAAGAAAAACTCACGTGCTATTTTGATCGATATAAATGAAGTCGTTACAGTGTGTACTACAATCAACTTGTAGACTTTACTTTGAAAAAACACTTCATTTGAAAGCTAGTTACTGTAGAAAAGCCCGAAAATAGCTTTTAGAAACTGAAAAGAAGAGACCCGAAGTGATTGTAAGAAGGAGGGTGCGAGCGGTGGGAAAATAAGGGAGATATGCGTGCGTGTGACGGAAGAAAAAGGAGTGAGGGTGCGTGATACGACCGTGATCCCTGACTTATCCCTAGAGTGAGATGAAAGCGAGAGGAGTTAAAAAGTTATTTCGAAAAATCAGATATTTATATTAACTTTTAGTTTTCTCAATAAAGATCATAAATAAAAACTAATATGCCTAGCGGACATTGCCCGTACTGCTAGTTTGTTAGAGCTTACGAATGGAAGGAAAGCCATGCCGTCTCCTGCTTTTATCGCGGCTAGAGAGCACTGGAACTAACGGCCTGTTTGGAACAGAGGAATTTCACAGGAATTTTATAGGAATTTTGCAGGAAACAGTTCAATTCCCGCAGGAATCGGAAAAAATTCCCGTATTCCAAACAGGGCTACAGAGCTTAGTTACAATGGCGTCTACAGAGCTTAGCTACAGATGGGGAAAATATGCCTATACGGATATTGCCCGTACTGCTAGTTTGTTAGAGCTTAGGAAATGAAAGCAATGGCGTCTCCTGCTTTTATTGCGGCTACAGAGCACTGGAACTAAGATAGGTACTCGGCTCAAATATCTTCATGAGCTACTTCTCGCTTCCGCTGACAACGTTATTATAAGAGATAATTGATTGAATAGAGTCTGTTTCTATAAAATGCTACTGAAAAATACTTTTTTCTCTATTATATACTACTAAATTGCATTAAAATTCAATTATATGTCACTGTCGTTAGTGCACCATCAGTGGAGGCTGTTATCTTCTGAAAAAAACAAAAAAATGGCCCTACCAAAAGATCGAAGATCCGATTTATTTAAAATAGCAAATAACCTCCAAAAATTATGAAAATTCATAGGAGTGTTGTTCAGCATGTCAATGAGTTAGAAAAAAATATTTCAAGGCACTGTTGAAAGAAAATTATCATCTTTTTAGTTTAAAAGCTAATAAAGGCTACTATTTATAAATAGAGACTAAATGAGGTTTAAAAATTCTCACATGCTTCTAAGATGTCACATAACTCCCAAAAAATATTATTTTTCATTTTTATACAGTGAATTTGTCCCGGTTTATAAAATAGCTCAAATAGGCTGATTTTGGATTCGAATTTCAAAAAATGGATCAAATAGAAGGGTCAGTTCTCGAAATTTTATATTTAAGTTGTAAACTACCCCAATGATCCACCAAAAAATTCAGCATTTTTGGCTCAGCTAATTTGCACTATATTTAACTTTTATCATAGTGACAGATTTTGAACTGAGGGCAAAATTGTCTTTTTCTAAGGTCAAATGGAGGCTAACTAATGGCAATGACATATAATAGAAAGAGTGTTTTTCAGTGGTATTTTGTAGAAGCGGACGCTATTCAATGAATAGAATCAATTTTCTCTTATTATAAAATACCAAAGTGAAATCTGCCAAATACCACTTCAAACTTCAAAGAATAACGACCCCTCAGAACATCACTTCGAAGATTGAACTTGATACTAAAAGACATAAACATGCACAGAATATCATTTCCCATCCTTTATTGCATCTTCCCGCTGTTTCATTTTTCTTAGCCACGCAAAGTGACCTTATTGCGCTTGGTTGGAGCACACTCGTATCCTGTTACTGAAAACCAGGTACAATATTTTTTTAGGACAAATCCCTGTCTCCAAATCGTACGCACCCGGGGGATCCAGCACCGGTAGTTTGGGCGTACAAAAAAAATTGTTATGCAGAGAAATAAAAAAAATCTTAAAAGTTGAAATTAAAAGTCCATGTATTCTAAATGAGTTCCGATTTAAATGAAACAAAAGATAAAATAAATCATAAGCTGAAGCCATTTATAACAAGAACCTTAAAAAAAAGAACAAAAATGCGGCTGCATGGTTGGCGAGGGGAAGAGATCGAGTGATTGACCAAAGCTGTGGATCTCAATTAATTTCAATTATTTTCGCATTTTGATCTGGTCCGGACGGTTGATGAGTTGCCCTTCTTAAGGATCAAAAGCAAACAAAAATGTCTAAAAATGAAAGCAGCTTGTACGACTAGGACGAGCAAAATCCTAGTGGACAGCCACTCGGGACTCGAGGATTGGATCGGCAGGAATCTCTGATCACGGATTAAGCAACTTAGAGAGGAATAGGTGTCTTAATTAAACTTTGCAGTCGAGATTGCCGCTAAGCATGTTCGAATCCTGGAGTGGAAAGTACAGCTTCTCATGGTCTGAATATCTTAGCAATGAGATTATTATATATATACTAATTATATGTCCGTGCATTACAACGGAATTTATTGAATTTGTAAAGAAACATGCTATAGAAGATAGCTGCTTTGATCGATTAGGAAGTAAAGAGTGATGATAAGTCGAAGAAATATAACGGTTGAAGGAGAACGGACGTACGGGGCAGTGATAAGCCTCTGGTAGTGCAATGACAATTTTACATACTATTACTAAGTTACCATGTTAGAACATTGTATCACTGATCAACGCATTACATATTCATGAATATGAATATGTGCTTCAAGTACTGATGTGCTATCAGATCAAGAATACGTTACAAAAGGATGGGTTGCACCATCAACAATGCAATAATAGCACTTTCCATGGCATAAATAAGAAAAGGCAAAGCCACACCTGAAAACATCATTCTTATATGCTCTGTCATTTTCTCTCCAATTATACCAAAATAGAAGTGCTGCAAGAAGTTAGCTTGCACGGTAATTATACCCATACGTATGGACTTCATCGTGCACATCACGGACACCTGTTCTGTAGTACGCCACCACTATTAAAGATACTCATTTCATTCTTTTTTATTTAATTTTTAAAAATCTGTATCATCAAATTTTTTAAAGTTTGACCGATAATAGACTTAAACTATCTAGATTGGCTATACGAAAGTTACATCATTAGATTTGTTGTTAAAAATACTTTCATAATATTATAATTTTACTAATATATCTTAGTATAAAATTATAAAAAATAACAGTTAAAGTCGTATATCGAAGATCGTAAAAAGTAAAAAACGTCAAGTAAAAAAAATAAAGGAAGCATTGTATAAGCAAGAAGAGGATTATTGTATAAGCAAGAAGAGGATTAAATGAACCAAAGCAAGCAGCAGCAGAACTCCCTAACAGAGCATAAAAATACTCTATAAGGCTAAGCTTTGCAAGCCTCCAAAATGGAGGAGTTTTTGCTTGCTGCTTCTTTGACTCATCAACATGAAAATTATCGTACATATCAAGAGCTTGGCTGAAAGTTTTTGAGTGGGAATGCTCATTCTTTGGATCAGAAGTCAACAGCGGTGATATTGGTGATTCTGGATCTGAAATATTTGAAGACTGTCGGTGTAGGGGGGAATCAATTTCGGGAAGATTGGGAATTTCATTTCAAAAATGTCCTGCCTTTTGATGGATGGAGCTCTCTCGGAAGCAACCATAGGTAGTCTCGCTTCTGCCATTTGCTCTGAAGGGGGACTTCGAATATTTGGTCACTCATATGAGTTATGACTGGCATCTGAGTTTCAGAGTTCAAGAAAACAATGTGTTTTCTGAAGCGATGGTGATTTTGACATCTTAGGAGAAGATGACTCTTGGAAGCTGTGACTTGCTGATGAACCCCTTTCAATTTGGAAGGAGATAGGCGCTTTGTAGTTTCTAATTGGTGTCCTGAAACAGTTTAGTGATTAGGAGAAAATGAGCGCTTCAATCAACTAAAAAAACAAATAACCAGCTCAATTAATCAACAAAACTTAGTAGATCTATAAAACAAATACTAATCCAGTTACCACAGAAATGAAGAGTAAACATTTCATGCTAGTTGAACAAAAAAAATGTTAAAAGAGATTCACAGCAGGTATATATGAGGAGCTGAATTACATCAATTCCAACATGAAATAAACTCACTACAACAATTCAAGAAGCGCAAAACATCTGCAATGTATGACATAAGCATTCAAAACTAACAGCTCTTTTAAGCTTAGAGGCCAGCTTAGACATATTGCTTGGCACAAACAGCTCAATCAAAATATACATGTACTTATAAGCTTCACCGTACAGGACAAATTTATATCAAAAGAACATTTATACAAAAGTAAATGCACGGATGGGTAAGACTATGGATGAAGAATTTTGCATGTCTAACGCCATCCATCTCAATTACCATATGTGATATAAAAATTTAGCACTTGCACAAACGAACTATCATCTTTATTAGGTAAATACAAACTCAAAGATACCAATGCCGTTAAAAAGTAAAGTGGCTTGAACGGGAAAATATCACCATCGCTGTGGATATCAAACAAAAAATGAAGAAAATATAAGATGTTATTAGACCCCTTACTGGAGAAAATAAAGCATGAATTCCAGATGCTAGGAAACTATAAAACTAAAGGATAGGGCAAATCAGCCCTGTTGAAATGTGACAGTAGTGGTCTCCTGGGTAAGCAGATTTCTTTTGTACTGCATCTCTCCATTAAACCCCTTGCCATATGTCCATGCATGTGTAAGGCATTATTCTTTTCGATTTATGGCTTATAACTTACTTCGAACAAACAAACATATCGGTTTTTCTATCATCTTTTCAAAATAATTATCAGTACAACATTTTAGAAATGACTTATCGGCATTTGATTTATTCGCATAAATGTTCACGTTAGGAACAAATACTATCAGCCGTAGCCATAAGCCACAGCCAAAAAATATCGCACCCTAGAGCTTGAGACTGCCACGCTGATGTGTCATGCCAAGACATCAGCACTGGCGCTTGACACTAGTAACTTGAACACTGGCCATTCAGATCAGTTTTTCCATTGTGTGTGTATGCCCTATTTCGAGGCTTCCTTTCCTTGCGTGATCACTATACAGTGTGCGCAGTGTTGTAAATAATCTTGTTTTAGAGTCATGTGCAAAATTTGGGTGTAATCGAAGTCGAATTGCAGCCGCAATTCAAAGTCGTAGGTGGAAACCTAGTCGAAGTCGTGTTAGAATCAGAGTCGGAGTAGGTGTTGAGAACCCGTGTTGAAGTAGGACAGCCGGGTATAAAAAGAGGCCTAGAGCCATGTATTCGATGTACCAAGCCATTGAGAAAAAAGACCAAAAAGAGGGAGAAACACAGAACATTGTTTTGTCGTGTGTTTGCGCAAGACGTGGTCGGAAGGACTCACGATCACCGCAAGCGTGATCGGGAGGCGCTACGAACACGGCAAAGGAACAGTGTTTTTACGACTACGGCTAAGGAGCGAACAACGTGGTCGTAAGGAGTCGAAGGTGGTCGTAACGAGCTACGACTACACCGGGAAGGCCAGAAGTGAACGTAGTCGAAAGGGTGTTCGACTACGGTGAACAGTGATCGCCAGCATCACTGCGTGATCGTAGAAAGTTTCGATCACGGTATCTTGAGCGGCTGAAGGAAGGCAGCGGCAGCGATATCGCGGAGCGGTCGTAAACGACTCTAACCGGTCGTAAAAGGTCCTGGGAGGTCGTAAGACCCTACAACAGTTGGTATCAGAGCCTCGGTGAACCATGGCGGAGGTTTCAAAGATGAAGGAAAGCGTGTCGCTGCAGTACCCGATCCTCAGTTCGGACAATTACCCGATCTGGGCGATGAAGATGAAGGTCAACATGATCGCACAGGGAGTCTGGGGTGCGGTTGAACCGAAGGAGAAGGACAAGGTCCTCGATGATCGTCTCGACAAGATGGCGATGGCAGCGATCTATCAAGCTGTGCCCGACTCGATGATGCGACAGCTGGTCGGCAAGGAGACGGCGAAAGACGTCTGGACTACTCTGCAGATAATGCACCAAGGAGTAGATCGAGTGAAGAAAGTTCGACTTCAAACATTGAGGAGTGAGTTTGAATCATTAAAGATGGGAAGAGACCAGACAGTGGAAGAATTCTCTGGGAAGTTTAATGAAGTCGTAAACGAGATCAAATCTCTCGGCGACGACTTGAAAGATGAGGTGGCGGTAAAGAAGTATCTACGAGTACTGCCGGAGAAGTTTCTCCCGGTCGTAACTACGATCACGTACTCACAAGACCTCTCGAAGATGAAGGTGGAGGAGGTAACTGGGGCGCTCAGAGCACACGAGCAGCTTCTGAAAAGTTACCAAGCCGACAATGAAGGAAAAGGGCCTTACAACCAACAAGCATTGTTTGTAAAGGATGACACGAGGAACCGAGGAGAATCGTCATCAAGGGGTGGTCGTGGACGTGGTCGTGGCCGCGGCGCGTCTCATGGGCGAGGACAAGGACGAGGCTATGGCCAGAGTGGCCGTGGAAGAGGTGGCCGAGGAAGTCGTGGTGGTCGTGGAGATGGCAATCACCAGACGGACAAATCTGACATCCAGTGCTACACATGCGAGAAATTCAGACATTATGCTGCCGAATGTCGGAGCCACATCCAGTGCCATAACTGCAAGAAGTATGGTCACTATGCTGCGAATTGCCGGAGTAAGAAGAAAGTAGAGGAAGCAAACCTGGCTCAAACAGATGAGCACAAAGAGCCGACATTGCTGTTGTCGCTCTGCACTGCAGACGAACCGACAATGGTTTTATTAAACGAGGAGAAAGTGTTTCCGAGTCTGTTGGAGAAAGGAGAGCAGACTCAAGAGCGGACGGCAGACTGGTATCTCGACAACGGAGCCAGCAACCACATGACGGGTACGTACTCGATGTTTTACGAATTAAATAAGAATGTGCTTGGAAGAGTACAGTTCGGAGACGGCTCGACCATTCAGATAAAAGGGAGAGGCACGATCCTGATGCAGTGTAAGGATGGAAGCCAGAGGAGATTGTCGAATGTATACTACATTCCAAGTCTACGAAGCAACATTATAAGCCTTGGACAATTGACTGAAGAAGGTTGTCGGATTGAACTCAAAGACACCTATCTGAAGATGTACGACCACACTGAGCGACTGCTGATGAGAGTACAGAGAACGGTAAACCGTCTGTACAAAATTCAAATTGAAGCTTGCAAGCCAAAGTGTATGAAGACTACAACCGGTGATGCGGCCTGGCTATGGCACGCAAGATTCGGACATCTGAATTTCCAGAGTCTCAACACGATGGCTGGAAAAGAGATGGTGGTCGGATTACCGACAATCGACCACCCGGAGCAAGTCTGCGAAGGCTCTCTGGTGGCGAAACAAACTCGTAGCGGTTTTCCACAGCAGACGAGTTTCAGAGCTTCGCAACCACTCGAATTGGTTCACGTGGATCTGTGCAGACCAATCACACCTCGTACAGATGCTGGGAATCAATACTTCATGTTGATCGTGGATGACTATTCAAGAGCCATGTGGGTGTACATGCAGAAGAGCAAAGATGAGGCAAAGACGAACTTTCAAAAGTTCATAACTCTTGTCGAAAACGAAGTCGACAAAAAGGTGAAGTCGGTCAGGTCAGATCGAGGAGGAGAATTCCTCGCGAAAGAGTTCGACTCGGTTTGTGAAGAGAAGGGTATTGCAAGACTCTTCACGGCTCCGTATTCACCTCAACAAAACGGAGTCGTAGAAAGAAGAAACCGGACCGTGGTCGAAACAGCACGAAGTCTGTTGAAGAGCCGATTCCTGCCCGGGAGACTTTGGGCAGAAGCAGTACGACATGCTGTCTATCTGCTAAATCGTGCGACCACACGATCACTGGATGGAGTCACTCCATATGAACAGTGGTCAGGAAGAAAACCCAATGTCGAGCATCTAAGGGTCTTCGGATGCTTAGCCCATGTGAAGCCATCCACTTATCTCAAGAAGCTAGACGACCGGAGCCGACGGATGATTTATCTTGGCTCGGAACCAGGCACCAAGGCGTACAGGTGCTATGATCCGGTCGAAAAGAAGATTCATGTGAGCAGGGACGTGGTCTTCGAAGAGAACAAACATTGGGAGTGGGAAGAACACGAGGACATTGAGAAAGACATGTCGAAGTGGGTAACCTTCGAAGTCGAAACAGTCGATGCTGACAATACGGAAGAAGCTACGACCACATCTCAAAGCCAAAATTCGACCGGTGCTGATGATCAGGAAGTCTCACAAAATGAAGAAGAGTCTGATGAAGAAGATTCGAGCGATAGAATACCGAAGATGAGAAGCATAAGTGAGATTTATGCACAAACTGAACCAGTGCAGTCTGAAGAACTACTGCTTTACACGACTGCAGAAGAACCTGGAAGCTATGAAGAAGCAAAGGGAGATGCATACTGGAGAGCAGCTATGCAGGAAGAGCTGAAGTCGATTGAAGAGAATGACACATGGGAACTCACCGATTTGCCAAAGGGTCATCGAGCAATCGGTTTAAAGTGGGTCTTCAAGGTAAAGAAGGATTCAAAGGGAGAAGTCGTAAAACACAAAGCACGACTTGTGGCGAAAGGGTATATTCAAAAACAAGGCATCGACTACGAAGAAGTCTTTGCCCCAGTAGCTCGTATGGAGACTATACGACTACTTCTTGCATTGGCAGCAAACGGTGGATGGGAGATTCACCACATGGATGTGAAAACGGCGTTCTTGAACGGAGACATTAAGGAGGAAGTTTATGTCTCTCAACCGCCGGGTTTTCAATCCAAGGAGCAAGCCGAGAAAGTCTTGAAGCTGAACAAAGCTCTCTACGGACTTAAACAAGCACCACGAGCATGGAATTTGAAGCTTGACAAATGTCTAACGGCACTCGGGTTCAGAAGAAGCAACTCTGAACATGCTGTGTACACGAGGGGAGATGCGAAGAACAGACTGATCGTGGGCGTTTACGTGGACGACTTGATCATTACTGGATCGAGTTCGAAGGAGATTATGAGGTTTAAAGAAGAGATGAAGAGGTTGTTTAAAATGACCGATTTGGGACTTCTGTGCTACTACCTCGGCATTGAAGTAAATCAAACCGACAACGGCATAACACTTTGTCAGTCGGGATATGCTCGAAAGATTCTGGAGAAGTCTGGTATGGAAGAGTGCAATCCATGTCAAACCCCAATGGAGAATCATCTGAAGTTGAGGAAGACAGGCCCAGGATCACCAGTTGATGCCACGACTTATAGGAGCATTATCGGAAGTCTACGGTATCTGGTGCACACCCGACCAGACATCTTGTTTGCGGTCGGATACGTAAGTCGTTTCATGGAGAAACCGACTCAGGAGCATATGAATGCCGTGAAGCACATCCTGAGATACATCAAAGGTACTTTGAATCTCGGGATTCAGTACAAGAGAGGAGGTGGAAAGTCGTTGCAGCTGACGGGCTACAGTGATAGCGACATGGCGGGAGATGTCGACGATCGAAAGAGCACAACAGGCATAATGTTTGTGTTTGGGGAGAGTCCGATCAGCTGGCAATCTCAGAAGCAAAAGGTGGTTGCATTATCTTCATGTGAAGCCGAGTACATCGCAGCGAGCGCAGCATCTTGCCAGGGAGTCTGGCTCGCTCGACTGTTGAGTGAATTGTCAGATGAAGAAAGTCAGAAGGTAACGCTCAGGGTTGATAACAAATCGGCTATTTCACTGAGCAAGAATCCGGTTCTACATGATAGAAGCAAACACATAGACACAAGATATCATTATATCAGAAATTGTGTCGAAGAGGGGAAGATCGATATCAACTATATCAGAACCGAAGAACAGAAAGCAGACATATTGACAAAGTCGCTGGGGCGGATAAAGTTTTCAGAGATGAGGAAGAAGATTGGCATGATCGAAGTCGAAAAACAAGATTAGGGAGAGAATGTTGTAAATAATCTTGTTTTAGAGTCATGTGCAAAATTTGGGTGTAATCGAAGTCGAATTGCAGCCGCAATTCAAAGTCGTAGGTGGAAACCTAGTCGAAGTCGTGTTAGAATCAGAGTCGGAGTAGGTGTTGAGAACCCGTGTTGAAGTAGGACAGCCGAGTATAAAAAGAGGCCTAGAGCCATGTATTCGATGTACCAAGCCATTGAGAAAAAAGACCAAAAAGAGGGAGAAACACAGAACATTGTTTTGTCGTGTGTTTGCGCAAGACGTGGTCGGAAGGACTCACGATCACCGCAAGCGTGATCGGGAGGCGCTACGAACACGGCAAAGGAACAGTGTTTTTACGACTACGGCTAAGGAGCGAACAACGTGGTCGTAAGGAGTCGAAGGTGGTCGTAACGAGCTACGACTACACCGGGAAGGCCAGAAGTGAACGTAGTCGAAAGGGTGTTCGACTACGGTGAACAGTGATCGCCAGCATCACTGCGTGATCGTAGAAAGTTTCGATCACGGTATCTTGAGCGGCTGAAGGAAGGCAGCGGCAGCGATATCGCGGAGCGGTCGTAAACGACTCTAACCGGTCGTAAAAGGTCCTGGGAGGTCGTAAGACCCTACAACATGCAGAACACAAGAAAAAGAATAGAAAGACTACAAAATGCTATAGCTTTTTTACTCAATCAACAGGATAGCATCTAATCATTCAATGTTCTTATCCATGACTTCATCTCCCACCAATACCTCTGTCTCCGAGCAAGAACATGCTTTGTGTCTCCAAATGAGTTCCTCCAAACCTCTCTCCTATTCCCTTTCTCCCCAATCCAAATCCCTCCCCTGTATCTTCCTTCTCTCCACGCTAAACACCACTAGCCGATTCGCAACCAGCGGAGGTGAATCTTATGTCGATCCACCTCGATTTGGTTCCAACAGCGGCGTTAGTGTAGCATGTGAGAAGGATGCAGCGATGACAGAATTGCAACAGCATGCGGCTCACTGATGTTCTCATTGTCGGCCAGCCATGGGTCACTGGTGTTCTCTGAAAGATATTAATTGTGAGGTAAATAGTGTTATCAACAATTACTACATATTACAATGGAGGAGGCCACTGCCAATGTTCTGGGTGTTCAAAAGGAGGCTACTGCAACAATGTTGATGTTTAAGTGGTAGTGCATGCTCACAATGAGCCTCAGAATTGCAGTGAGTTTTTTAGACTTGTGCCATGGAATCTAAAATTAATATGCCCCTTAGCTATTCAATAAAATGCCAATGTATGATTTTGTTTGGGTTCCATACATGAAACTTAAAATATACCAGCATTTGGCTCAAAAAAGGAGAAACTTACCCACAACACAGAAGTGCTTAGTGATATTGCTTTTTTGAGTGATATGTTTGGTAAATGATTGTCAATGATGATGTACAAGTATGTAATTTCAGTGGAATTGGAATGTGCAATTTGTGAATACTATTTATGTACGCCGTACTAAATTTCATGAGGTTTCATTACTACGTTTCATAGTGTTTCATAAGGTTTTAAGACTAACTTTCATGAAGTTTTTGTAGCAGCTTCATAAAGTTGAATTTCAAATTTCATGAGGTTTCATAAAGATTCATGAGGTTTCACGACTAAGTCTCAATATTTTATGTTGTAAACTGCACAAGTTTCATGAGGTTTCATGATGTCTCAGCTTGTTTTATGAGGTTTCACGACTAGGTTTTCATTAGATCACTGAGATTTTATATCTAAATTTAATCAAGTTTTAAGATATTTTATGACTAAATTTCATGAGATTTCAAGATTAACTTGAAGTTTCATGAAGTTTTGTGTAGCGAATTCATGAAGTTGAAAGTAATTTGTAGCAGATTCATGAAGTTAAACTCTAAGTTTCATGAGGTTTTATTAAGTTTCAAGAGGTTTCATGACTAAGTTTTATGGTGTTTCATTAAATTTCAGGAGGTTTCACACCTAAGTTGACTTATGTTTCGTAAGGTTTTATGTCTAAGTTTTATGGTGTTTCATAATATTTCATAATGTTTTTGTAGCAGTTTCATGAAGTTGAACTCTAGGTTTCATGAGATTTTACAAAGTTTAAGGAGGTTTCAAAAGGTTCCATGACTGAGTTTCGTGTTGTTTTATCATGCTTCAGAAGATTTTATAGTTAAATTGACTAAGTTTTATAAGATTTTATGTCTAAGTTTTATGATATTTCATAAACTTTTTTGTAGCGGATTTTTAAAGTTGAAAGTATTTTATAGCGGATTCATAAAGTTTCAGGAGATTTCGTAAAATTTCATGAGGCTTGTTTAGTAAGTTTTATGGTGTTTCATTAAGTTTCATAGAGTTTCAGAAGGTTTTATGCATAAGTTAACTAAATTTTATAAGGTTTTATATCTAAGTTTCATGATGTTTCATAAGGTTTTATAAAGTTTCATGAGATTTTATGCCTAAGTTAACTAAGACTTTATTGAGTCATGAAACCTTATAAAAACTGCTCTAAAATATGAAGCCTATCTCTTAATACTTGATATCTTGTTAAAATGAGTTTCTAATTGGATATAGTTGACTAGCATCGTCAACAGCCAATTTCATGAAAATTACAAAAGATTTGCACTGGGCATTTTAGATCGAGCAACAAAACACACTAAAACTTACATTTCATTCCAAATTTTATCACACATTTCATCAAACATGTTTAATGCATAATAGCAAAACCAAAGTTTCATTTTAGAGATGCCTTCCTAGTTCCAGATAGGACGCTAACATGATATCAGCATGCATATATGAAAAGACACGGACTAGTCGACTGCTTCACCGATGATGCTGAAGTTCCAGGAGGTCTCGAGAGCATTGTTCAGTAGCAATTGAAATTTCAGACCATCTATGCCATGCGTGGAGGAAGGACCACCAAAGTTTCAGGCTGCGAGCCACATGAAAGAAGGCCGGAGGAGGTCACCTGTGCACCGTGTGTAGAAGAAGCCAACGAAGTTTTAGGCCATCCAGCTGCACCACGAGCGTAGGAAGGATCGATGAAGTTTCAGTACTACAAAAAAAGGCTAATACTGGATGCCTCATGACAGACGGTTGACCAAAACTATCAATATTAAATACAATCACAGACGGTTTTAGTTTAACAATCATTTGCGTTACTAGCAATGCTAAAAACCGTCTGTGAAGAGATAATATCATAGATGGTTCATATTGAAAACCGTATGTGAAGTATCACAGACGGTTATTAAGAAGAACCGTCTGTAATATTATCTTTTCACAGACGGTTTGTATTAAAAATCGTCTGTGATATTTCGCTGCATGATTTCACCGCCCTCTTCATTCAAACTTTCAAACTGAAGCAGCGTTGCAATCTCTCAACTACTGATCAGTTTCATTACCTAAATGCCCTTATATATGCTACCCACAAGCCTACCCCAAACACTCCAAACCGAAGCGTCGCTTAGCTAGCTCCCTCAAATTGAACGAAGCGCTGCCTCCCCAACAACGCCGACTACCTCCCCAACAACGCCGACTACCTCCCCAAGCTCATCCGCCTCTAGTTGTGATGCCACGGTTCACTATATAAGGCACTCTTATCATTAGAGTGTCTTATGCAGTGTCATCGTCGTGACATAACGCTCTACTGCCATCGGCCTCTTCTTCATCGCCGATGATATATCACCTACCCCTTCTCTCTCTTCCTTGATGCTTGTATATGAAATTACAAACTTATAACGTTGTACCACTTTACTATGAGAACTTGTATTTTATTTTCTCGGCTCCCTAAATCTGTCTTCATTTGCACCGTAGGTTGTTTCCTCTGTTTGCTAACAGAATTTGCTGATGTAGCGCATATGGCTGCTAGCACACTAGATGCATACGACCATGGCTTCCGCGCGCCTACGACCACGGCTTCCTCGTGCCTACAACCACGGCATACGAATACGGCTTACGACTGCGCGCCTACGACCACGACATATCAAAGCAACAAAACAACAACACCTACAACCTAAAAAATGAACCACTAAAGACATGGTGCCAATCATAAATAGGCATGCTTTTGTTCATCTGCATTATCTGATTGCGTTGTTTTATAGCGTAATTAGGTAATGTTGATGAATTGAAAGAGATCTATTTATGATATCGCGAGAACGCAATCACAAATGGTTCTCAACTAGAACCGTTTGTGATAATAGACTATCACAGACGGATATGTTTAAGAACCATTTGTGATATCTGATATATGATAGACGGGATTTTTGAAAAACCGTCTGTATTGTAACTTATCAAAGACAGTTCAAAAATTGTCTGTGATAATCATCTGTTATCACAGTACATAAATTCAGACAGTTAGAAACTGTCTATAATGGTACTTTTGGACCATAATGATCCTTTTGTGGTGGTGTTTCAAGCGCGGCGTGGAGGAAGACATCTAGGCTGTCGCATGTATGCAGCGGATGAAGTCAGCAATATAAATCATTGTGCATCATGAAGATTTGATTGATGGCTGCTAGCTATCCCGTCAGAACGGGAATCTAACGGGATACCGTGTTGTAGTCACGTTCTAAAAAGAAAAAAAAGAATAATTTGCTTGTGATCTCTATGATGATTACTCTATACAAAAACCAACAAAAGAACGACCATAAAACCCTCGGAAAAAAATTGTCGAAGAGGATTAGCGGCCAGTTAATCCTAATCACAGCAGCTTGGTTAGCACCCCTCGGGCTCAGATTAGCCCGAGAGTCTGCACCAAGCCGCCCATTTGCAGGGCCGCGTCTTGCCACGGCAATGCGCCGGCGCGCTGCCGGCCCACGAACTCGACCACCTTGGTGAGCACGCCGAAGCCGCCGCCGCCGTCACGGTCCCCTGTTTTCGCCGCCTGTGGCTTCTTGTCGGTCCTGACTAATGCGATGTACGTGCCGAGGTCGTGCACGGCCGCCAGGTCGCCGACCTTGAAGAAGTCGAGGGGGAGCTCCACGCCGACGTGCGTGTAGCATGAGGCGCGCCACGGGCGGAGCACCCCCGTGGTGGTCTCGTTGAGGAAGACGCCCGGGAGCTTGGTGATCGGGTCGTGGACGTTGGCGATGCGGAGCGCCTTGACGCCGAGCTCGTCGCAGCGCGCCTTGAAGGCCGCGTTGCCGACCCTTGGCCCGCCGAAGGAGAAGACGGTGATGGGGGCGTCGCGGTTGAGGCCGAGCTCGGCGAGGTCGTACGCGAAGAGCAGCGCGAGGGCGCTGCCCATGCTGTGGCCGGCGAGCGTGACGCTCATGTCCTCGCCGGGGTGGTTCTTGGAGCACGAGTCCATGAGGCGGGACACCTCGCGGAGGAGCTGCTCCCGGCAGCTCCCGGCGCCGCCGAAGCGGCACGTCTTGTCGGCGGAGGTGTAGAGGCTGAGGAAGCCCGACTCGACCTTGACGTCCGGGCGCGGATCGCATGGGTCCAGGCGCGCCGGCTCGAGAGAGCTCATAAGGTTGGCCATCCACTCGGCGGGCGTGACGGTGCCGCGGAACGAGACGAGCAAGTCCCGCCTCCCGAGCCGCCGGGTCATTTCGTCGGTGGACACCGCGACGTACCCGATCCACCGGCCGCGGCCGCTGGTGGACGCCTCCATGGTGGGCACGGTGACATCCGCCGCCGCGTAGATGTACCTGGTCACCTCGTAGCCCGCGCCGGCCATGCCCACCTCCTCCAGCATCCTCTCCTTGCCGTACTTGCAGTTCAGGTACCGCCGCGACGCCGGGTCGAGGTCGAACGCCTTGTAGCAAGCATCCACCAGCTCGCCGTACCGCGCCACCTCGCTCCTGAGCACCGGGTGCAGCGCCGGCTCGAGCAGCCCCTCCCAATCGTCACACCCCTGCACGTGCCTCCACATACCCGCCACGGACGACGACGCCGCGGCCCTCCGAGCCGCACGCACCGCCGGCACCGGCACGCACGCCATCTCCGTAGCCATCGCCGCCGTGGTGCTACCCGCCGCGGCGGCTCTGCAGCGCGCGGCGCAGGGCTTAGTAGAGCTCGGGAGCGTGGCACGGCATTGCGGCCGGAGCGTCATTGCCGCCGTTGCGGCGGCGAAGGCCATGAGCTAGCTGCGCGGCGAGGCGGTGTGTGAGCGCGAAGACCATAGACGGAGAGGGAGAGACAGGGGAGGAGGAGGCGAATGGAATGGATGATGCATGGGCATGGGCATGGGGCGCGCGCGGGGAGGGCATATAAAGGGCGGGAGCGATTCGGCTTGGGGTGGCTTGCACGCATGTCCCCCTCAAATCTTATGGGAGGCCGAGCTAAAGCCACTGTTGCTGAGTGCGTCGAGTTAGGATTTGATTTCTGGGGCGCGAAGCTGCCTGCCTTGCCACTGCAGCTGCCGCCGCCGCTGCGCGCTTTTCGCAATAACACTCCCTTCGTCTACTTGCCTGGTCTGGAAAGCTGAAATAAATTTTAAATAAATGAATTAGAGGAGGGCTAATTGTAATTGGGCAGATTACTGGAGTATTAATCCCCTCATTCTTGAGGGGTTTTGACTGCTGTAGAAAAATGGGTTGGAGATTGGAACCGGATGGAGAGTGATGGTGTTTTTTTTAAAAAAAAATCTGAGATGAAAAGGGAGGCAAAAGTAGGCAGCGTGGCCTTGCTCAGTCTCTGACTCTGGCTGCATATATGTTTGGCAAGTGATTGACCGGGTTCTTTTTCAGTTTTGTTTCTTTGTTCTCTGGTTTCGTTGGGGTTGGCTGTAGAGCTGAGATTCCTTGGGATGGTCATAATCACAGTTCAAGACTCAAGACCGGGAGGAATGGGATCTCATCTGCCTCAGATTGGTTGGATCCTGGGTTTCTGAAGATCAGGGAGGTGAAAAAAAGGGAAGGGGAATGTTGCAGGGAGATGGATGCTGCCTCAGCGGAAGCAGAGCATGCAGCAGGGAGCTCCCTATTTCAAAGGAAGCCGGTGTTGATCAGCGAGGACGGCATTTACTTTGCCACGGACATGCCGGATTACCGGTAAGCCCTTGCCAAATCAGCTGGCTTTTAGCCCTGCAGTTAGACAGAGAAATCGACCGGTTACTAACTTAAGTCCGTCAGTTTCTGAAAAAAAATGACATTATAAAACGACCGGTTTATCTCGACTAGTCAACTACAAATCGGTCTGACAAGTTCAGCTCAGAAGAGCTTCATCATTCGTTTCAACAATCCTCTTAACCAAGACGTCAGGGTTGTTACTTCCTGCCCATCGAAGGATCGAAAGAGCTCTTGTTATTACTGGATTGTGCGTGACCCGGCACAAGGAATGGGCGTGTGCTTATTGTACCGACCCTAATGACTGATTTTGCCGGATCATGATCCGGCAAAGCACTCCATTTCCTGCTTTTACATTTCAACAATGGACCAACACCTGTCTGTACGAGTACACAATGCGAACGCTACATTGGCAAAGACGTTCTCCTCTGTAGTGAGGAAGTACAGTACGCTACTTGAATACAGGGTGGGAGGCCATCAGCCCGCCCTGACAGATACGTACGCCAAAAAGTGGCGAGTTAAGGAGCCGGTTGGAAGGCAGTGCAGCTCGAGCGGCCGACGTGGGCGAACCGAGGCCACGCCGGCGCGGCCCGCCGCGGCGCTACGTGGCCACCCCCGCCGCGCGCCTTTGGGGATTAATTGGCGGTCGGTTGGTGACGCGGACCGTGCTCTGCTTGGCTCGCTCGGCCCCGGCCGGGGGAAAAGGCTCCTCGCTAGCGACGACGAGACGACGATGCGGGGGGCCGGGACGTTTAGCGGCCGTGATGCTGCCGTCTCGGTGAGGGTCAACGATCCGTCGACGTGTCCCCGTCCCCTGTATTTTTCGGCCATTGAATTGGGCGATGCCCGCATCCGACAAACCATTCTCTCCTCTAGGGCGGTCGCGCGAGGCCTGGCTTGTCGTAGGCTAGAGCCAGCTCGATGACTAGCTCTGATATGAAACTGCAAGCGTCAAATTTATGAATTTTACAGCCGTCGGGCAGTAGAGCCGGCTGTGTTTTTTTAGTTGTGCCTAATATCTTTTAATTATAACTAATAGTTTTTATATGTATTTTTCGAGACGGCAACGAAGCTAATGAATTTTACAGCTGTTGAGCAGTTATTAGTCCTATTTTTAGACTGCGACGGATGTCTTTTGGTTATAATTGGTGACTTTTATCTATATTTTATTTAAGACAGCAGCGAATGTTAGAGACGTTAATACGGACGACATATATAATTTTAAGTTTAAGTATCGTCTAGGTAATTCGATTCAAAAAAATTATTTCATTTATTTTAATTCTTTTAAAAACCAAATGTCAAAAGTACAAGTGAAGTAGTGAACTAACCATTCGCCTTGGCGATCCAAGGACCAGTTAACTGCATTGCGAGGGTTGACAGGATTTACGGGTGTGTTTGGATGCTAGGATGACCCAGGGATGGAATGGTCCCGTTCCAATTTTGAGGTCATCCAGCTGTTTGGTTGGTGAAATAGGGAAGAATGGAATGGAAGCAAATGGTCCCTCCAAAGGGAATATTCCTCAAAAATTCCGGATCATACCATTCCACAAAAAATACCGGATCATACCATTCCACAAAAATCCCTCCCATGCTCTCACCCCTCTCTCTCCCCCTCCCTGCTCCAGATCCAGATCTGGGCGGCGCGGAGGCCGGGCGGCAGGCGGCGTCGCGGGAGGTCGGGCGGCGGGCGGCGTCGCGGGAGGTCGGGCGCGGGAGGCCGACGCGGGAGGACGGGTGCGGGCAGCGGCGCAGGAGATCAGGCGGCGTCGCGCGAGGTCGGCGGCGGGCGGCGTCGCGGGTGGTCGGGCGCGGGAGGACGGGCGTAGGCAGCGGCGCAGGAGATCGGGCGGCGTCGCGCGAGGTCGGCGGCGGGCGGCGTCGCGGGTGGTCGGGCGCGGGAGGACGTGCGCGGGCGGCGGCGCAGGAGATCGGGCGGCGGCCGGCGTCGCGCGAGGTCGGCGGCGGGCGGCGTCACGGGAGGTCGGGCGTGGGCGGCGGCGGCGCGGGAGATCGGGCGCGGCCGGCGAGGCCGGCGGCCAGGGAGCTCCAGTGAAGGGCCATCCCACCAATCAAACAAGAGACAGAACGGTTCCATTCTTCTCCATCCCACTAAGGCCCTGTTTGGATCCCATGGTCTAAAGTTTAGTTGTCTAAAGTTTTGGACTAAACTTTAGTTGGCTAAACTTTAGCCACTAAACTTTAGTCGAAGATCCTGTTTGAATCCTGTACTAATGGATAGGACTAAAGTTTCAAAAAGACCATACTACCTCTCCTCGTTTCGTGCGTCAGCCATTAAATGAGATGTGAGAGACCAACATGCATGGGTAAACATGTCTTTGTGCCTAAGAACCCAAAACTTTAGACCACTTTAGTTCACTTTGGTGGACTAATGGTCTAAAGTGTTTTTTAGGGGTTAGTTAAAGTTTAGATTTAACTTTAGACCACCTGTTTGGAGATTTTATATCTAAACTTTAGTGACTAAACTTTAGATAGAGGGATCCAAACAGGGCCTAACCAAACAAAAAATGGAACCATCCCATACTACGAACTAAACACATGGACGGAACCATCCCGTTCCATCCCAACCCAAAAAACTGAAATCATCCTATTCTATTCCTCCCTATTCTACCAACCAAACACACCTAAAAGAGGAGCTAGACGGGATAAAAAAAATCGCAGGCATGTAGCTCGAGTGCTGACTTCCCTGCTGAGCGCTGTTATAGCGTTGGCATCCGTGTAGTTGGAGACCTCCGAGTCGTGAGGTGTTGGCATCGGTCACACGTCGTCGTTGACACTTTCTTCTCTCTCTGTACGGTCGCGAGTGAACATTCGATGGACTGATCATTGAGAGGCGTCCTTTGCAGATTAAATAGTGCCAAGGTTGGCAAGAGGCTGACCCCAAGTAACCAAACCTTTTTTTTTTGTGCAAAGGGGCATTAACCAAGCTTGTAGTAGTACGTGGCCTCCTCTCTCTACAATGGCAATTAACCTCTTCCACGTCAGGCAGGTACTGCGTGTGTTGGTATGGGAGCACCAATGGCCTGTTCTTTTTTTTTTCTTGTTTGTTTTTAGTCTATTTTTAGCTTTAATTTTTATCAGAAGTCATTATTAATCAAATCTATTCGGTAGAGTAAAAGACATTAGCTATAGATAAAAAGAACAAATAATTAATTAAGTATTTTTTTCTTATCTCTCTATTTTTATGTGCTTGCTTGCCTATACTACCTTTGCTTGTTCGGCTGTCCCTCCTTTAGTTGTTTCTTCGAGTGTCTAGGTATTCTCCCTTGCGGCCTTGTCCAATCACTTAACTCACCGAACCAGCAAAATCTAGCTAACAAAACAGTCTCACATGCATGCTAGCAAGAAACTACCGCAACATGTACAAATGTCTTTCCTTCACTAGATATTTACCATAATGTAGGGTCGGTATGGTAATAGCAGGGTAAATAACACCTTTAAATTTTTTTCTAAGTATTTGCTAATTCTTCATTCCAATAGTTATGAGAAACTATAAGATCAAGAATCCAAAATCCTGAAAATCATCGTGCTACAGTAATTCTGGTTCTGTGAACAGTAAATCCAGCACTATTTAAAAAACAAAAATCTATAAAACTATTGATTCGTAGATCCAAAAGACATGAAATTTGAATCAAGGCTAGATCAACGATCAACCATCTCGAAGATGAAAGCATCTAGGCCCCTAAAAAGATTGGTTTTGGTAATTAATGACATTATGTGAACATGGGACTAACATGTGCGCTAAGTGTTTGGAAGGTTTAGTCCCGAAGGCAAAGTAAGAGATACATAAAAAGATTTCATGGGATTCAAAGAACTCCAAGACAAAAAGGTAATTAGTTTAGGGTTCTTTTTTGTTTTACCGGTCTTAGGAAAAAGGTTGAAAAACCGGATTATAGGATAAATGTCGTACTATTAAGAGGGATCATGGCTAAGTGTTTGATTACATGTTCCTGTGCCTTATGGATCAATTTAGGATCATGCATGCACTTTAAAATAAAATTGAATGATAAAACTGTGCATTGTCAGAAATATCGGAAGTACCGGCGTTAAACCAGCGGAACTTCCGATCGGTCGGAAGTACCGGCGTTAAAAACACGGAACTTTCGATCGGCCGGAAGTACTGACTTCCAGAGCGGTACATTTTTTCCAGAGAGCGACCGCGAGTAAACTTAGCCTCTCGGATATCGGAAGAACCGCGAGTTCAACGGCAAAACTTCCGCTAGGTCGGATGTTCCAAAAATCAGAAGTTCCGGCATATGAGAGCGGAACGTTTTTTCCAGATAGCAACCTTTTCAAAACTTAACACCGTGGACATTGGAAGTTCCGGGCCTCTATCGGAATTACCAGAAAATCGGAAGTACCGCATTTTCAATGGTGGAAGTACCACATTAAATGTCAACGGATACTTCTGACGCTCTGACATAGTCGTTCTGAAGCTTCTGTAGAAAAACGGAAGTTCCGGACTTTGCACTACGGAACTTCCGATTTCCCTGAATTTTCTGAATTAAGTTTTGCAACGGCTAGTTTTGGTTGGTGGGGTATAAATTTGACCCCACCAGCACAAGGACATGTTGTTGAACCATTATTGAGCATCCTTGAGTATAGAGCAACCTCTCACACCTCATTTCATCTCTTGTGCATTCATTTGAGGTAATTGAGTGAATTCAAGTGCATTCATCCATAGATTGATCCTCGGCACTTGAAAGTGGTCAAGCAAAGCAGTTATTCATTACTCTCGGTGTTTGCCGACACCTAGACGGCTTGGCGGAGAGTGCCCGGTGATCTTCTCGAGAAGGTTGTGAGAAGGCCCGGCAAGATTGTGAAGGTTGGAGCTCGCCTACCCGGAAAGGGGAAGAGCTACCACTAGTGATCGAGGTGTTTCAGCTTAATTTGTGGAGCCGATCCTATTTGTTCGGGCTTACCTCAACGTGGACTAGAGAGACTGGCAAGTCTCCGAACACCACGGTAAAAGTGATCGTGTATTTGTGGTTTGCTTTCTTGTACTCTATTTACTTTCAAGCAATTTATATTCTTAGAATTATTGTGATTGCTTGTATACATAGAATTGCAAATCTTGACTTATGCTAGAATTGTCGTTGCACTTAGGCGAATTTAGTTGTTCTAGTCACTATTTGAGTTAAACTAACTTGAACTTAATTTCCACATTGTTTATTTGGTTTAGGCAAATAGAGTAAGACTTTAATTGATAGCCTTAATTTTGGAGAAAAATTTTAGACCGCCTATTCACCCCCTCTAGTCGGCCTCCTCAATCTTACAGAAGAACTCGGTGACAGTAGTTGGAGGATTTAAAGAGATATCTTCTATGTACCTTCTATTGCGGACTTTCTGCTAAAATGCTCTAATAACAGAAGCATCAGAAACTTTCAGAATGGAATTACGAACCTGACAGAAATGCTTGATGAATTATCGTAAGATCTCGTTGGTATTCTACCTCATCTGATGCAGATCCTCCTTCCCAGGGCGATTGTATGTGCCCTAGAAGTTGGCTAGAAGAAGATCATAGAGATGTTGCCACGAATGGATCGACTCTAGTGTTTGATTCAACAACCACGATTGAGCGGGTCCCTCGAGTATAGTCGGAAGGTAGTTCGCCATGACATGCTCTCCTCCTGCTGCTTAAACCGCGGTTGTGTAAATTTGAAGGAATTCAATGGATTTTGAGACCAATCAAACTTCTCCATGTTTATTGGTCGAAACCGTGGTGGCTAGTGTACTGCTCGAAGTTCAGCCACGAATGCCCGACATCTGATAACAAGATCTTGATGTCTCCTTTGCGGGAAAGGATGATTGCTGTCTCCAGGTGACCGTTCTCGATGATGCTCAGCAGTCGGTGGACCTAACCTGTAATAGGTCTCGTCCATTCAAGGGTAATACTCCTCGTATTCCACCTATTGTTGCAGATTTCTTGCTCGAAGTGGTGAACGATCACCTCCTCCAAAAGCTCACTGATCCAGGGTCATTCGAGGAACTCTTCTTCGACTAGAGTTGTGATTATGAGAATAACTAGACGCAGTCATACCTGTTCGATTCGCAGAGTTGTGTCGGCGAGGTTGCTCGAGCCTGGTTAGAGTCTTCGTGCGATCCCTTCAACGAAGCGGTCATAGTCCGGTACTTGAGCAAGCTCTTTACTTGGATTTTCAAGTAGATCATTTATGCGTTGAAACTCCCGAGCCACTTCAGACCGGTATTGGACGCGCCTAGACAAAGACCTCTAAGCAGCCAATCTCCTTTTTCGAATGGTCTCGGGATCCTCAATATCTGAGGCAGGTTGAGACCGCCTTAATGGAGTGTGATTATTTTGAGGATTTCTCTCACGCTCATCAGAGTACTCACCTGGCTCATCACTGGAGACCTCCTCGCCATCACCATGAGGGGTCACAGTCTGTGATCGGTAGGGAGCACTGTCAGGCCTTCCTCCGAGAAAGTAATTAGTATCCGAGGAAAGGGCGAAAACCTCTTGAACATGATCTCTACTCACCTCATATGCCTTCTGGCTTGAGGAGTCGTCAAATGACAGGGCCTCATGGCCCGAAATAGGCCTCCCTAGAAAGGGGAATTCTAGATTATAACTATCTTTGACTGGAGTTGAACCCTATGAGAGTATGGTTGGACTCACAGGAAGCCCACCCACATTCTTTACGAGGACAACTGAAGAGTCATGACCACCAGCTACTGATGGATTCCTGGAACAACAAATTCCAGGGCCTGCTGACCCAGATCAATTGATTGGTAAGGTACTTGAACACTTGGAGGTGAATCCCTCATGTTACAGACCCACCTTGGTGCAATCTAGATTGTGATCAGATTGACTCGTACCCTCTGGGAAAACTAGTTCCTCCATTGAGCGTAATGTTGTGGGGGATGGGGATCACTTCTCAACCTTATCCGTGGTGCAATCTCCGGGATCTCGTGATGGACCTCCAGAGACAGCCTCACCATTGGATGAAAGCGTGGTCTACTTGTTGTCATAGCAGGCATCTATGTCAAGACCTATATAGACGGTTAGGTCAAATCAGTTCTTCTCATTCCACTCTCATGCTATGAGGATATTAAAAAGAAGAGAACTTGACAACAAGGAATTATCGGAGTTTTGGCAAAGATGTTTCCCACAGACGGTGCCAACTGTTGATGTTATAATATCAATCTTACGTATGATTTATTTGGGTTCTAGGGAACTCTCGAAGACTTGGCTATGAACACACAGAAAGAAGACATAGAGATTTTTTATACAGGTTCGAGCCTTCTGCAGCAAAAATAACAACCCTACTTCCTGTGTAGATATCTCTCAATGAACTGATTACAATGGAGAAAGTAATGGGAAAAAGCCTCCTCTACCGCTATTCTCCCTTGGGTCTGTCCTGGATCCTCCCCCTCTTCTCCCTGGGCCATGGGAGGCCTTAATATTTCGAATGATAACCATTCGATGGGAGTTATTAGAGATGTGATATCTCACTCATCGTGCGGCGGTTTCTGCCAGGGTGAAGTTACATGCACTTATTCTAGAGAATAAATACTCATGCTAATCGCCTTGTCAGATAGGCCTATAATGCAATGGGTTATCGTAGACAAGTCAGTTAGAGTTTGGCTTAGTTGTTGGAGGATCTACGACCACAAGGTTTCGATTATGCCATGGTACTAGGAGAACTCACGACTATAAGGTTATCGCGGAAGAGTTTATGACTAAAGGGTGGTCATAAAAGAGCTTACGACTAAGGAGTTGTCGTAGAAGAGTTTACGACTAAAGGATAGTAGTAGAAGAGCTTACAACTAAGGAGTTATCGTAGAAGAGCTTACGACTAAAGGGTAGTCGTAGAAGAACTTACGACTAAAGAAGTTATCGTAGAAGAGATTACAATTAAGGAGTTATCGTAGAAGAGCTTACGACTAAAGGGTAGTCGTAGAAAAGTTTATGACTACCTTGTGAAATCTCTCCCTTATAGATAAGGGGTATACTTGAGGAGCATAATGACATAACCATATCATTTATAGATAAATAATAATTTGAGGATTGATTATACCCTCGTCACCTCTCTTTTTTATACTCACCTTAGATTGGTCAGGGATCATATTGAGGTTTTTCTTTCCACTAGAGTCTCTCAATGGTATTTTTGAGGTAGCCATTTTCTTGGGCTAGGTTCTCACATGTGGCACATTAATTTGTCTTGGTTGTCCTAGCGTATCTTTATTATGGATAGCTACCTTAAGTTTTAAGACCTCATAAGACACACAAGGGGAATTTTTAACCATATACAAGCACTCCTTATACTTGACTCTAAACACCTAATGCATCTCATCTAAATTAGTCCCAATTTTAGCACAAAATGCACAATAAATAGAATCAAAGACTTTCTTAGATGAGTCATGGACATAGATTTTTTTTTAATTCTACATTGCTCCTCAAGTGCCTTGTTTAGAGCATCAATCTCAGTTGTAAGCTTAGGATAATTTTCACATGATTTAATCCTAGAATGAAGAAGCATTTTAATCATTTCTTTTATTTTAAGTTTACTAAACTCACAATTAGAGCACATATGATCATGAGTAAATTTATGCAATTCCTTAGTTGCACTATCCAATTTTAATTCAAGCAAGTCATAATTTGAGTAAGATGAAGGGATAGCATCAATAGGAATCACATCTAAAACAATAGCCTCCAAGTAAACATGATTATGACTAGATTTGAGATATTCTAGTTCATCTAGAGTATTGTTAAGTTGACCAACAACAGAGAAATGAGCAATTTTAGATTAGTCATTTCATCATGTAAGCACAAGCAAAATTCATAATTATCATCGGGATTAATGGATTTGAATCTAACAACTTCTAGGTTCAAGTTGTCAATCATAATGTCCTGATTCCTAATTATTTTGGCTTGTTTCTTTAATTGTTGTTCAATAGCAATAAGAGCACATTTCATCTCTTTGGAGGAAGGGCATATCTCATCAGGATCACTGTAGGGCTCATTGTCAGAGAAGTAGATGTCATGGCTGCCTTTGGCCATGAAGTATATGTTGGTAAAGTTCTAGGTCATCTTCTTGTTGTGGGAGTTGTCCCCATCATCCTCCATCCCCGAGTCCACATCACTCATGTCAACGTTCTCAAGAGTGGCAAGGACCTAGTTGATGAACTTTTGATAGTTGGGCTTCTTGGCCTTTACGTCTCGAGCTTCAGCACACCTCCGGAACTCCTTCTCCTCCTTGCCCATCAGCCTGGGACAATTAGCCCGAATGTGGTTTGAATCACCACACTCAAAGTAAGTAACAGGACCACCTCTTCTCTTGTTCCCCACTTTGTTGTAGGATCTTGTGAATTTTGTGGATATGAGGGTTAAGTCATCCTCAGGTAGCTCCCCTAGCTGCTCATCACTCAATGATTGCAATGCAGACAAGGAAAATTTAGATAAACCAAAATCTAAAGAATCAGAAGAGCTACTCTGAGGGAGTTAACAACTAGTGCCATCGACTATATTTTGGAAAGACGCAAGATGAAGTCAATCTCATATGTCTTCAACCTTGAGTAGAGCTTATCTATATGACAAGGAAATGACCAATCCTCAAATTATTATTTATCTATAAATAATATGGTGACATCATTATGCTCCTCAAGTATACCCCTTATTTGCAAGTGAGAGATTCTGCAAGGTAGTCGTAAGCTTTTTATGATTACCCCTTAGTCATAAGCTTTTCTACGACAACCCGCTAGTCGTAAGCTATTATACGACTACCCCTTAGTCGTAAGCTCTTCTACGATAACCCGCTAGTCATAAGCTCTTTTACGACAATCCGCTGGTCGTAAGCTCTGCTATGACAACCCGCTAGTCGTAAGCTATTCTACGACAACTTTATAGTCGTAAGTTCTCCTATGACCTTAGCATAGTCATAAGTTATCTTGCGACCACCTCGTGGTCGTAGAGCCCTCTACGACTAAGCCAAGCTCCGACTAGCTTGTTCGTGACAACTCATTGCTTCATGGGCCTATCTAGCAAGGTAGCTAGCGACAGTATTTATTCTCTGGAATAAGTGCACTTAACTTCACCCTGGTAGAAACCGCCCCACGAATGGACGAGACCTATTACAGGTTAGGTCCACTAACTGTTGGGCATTATCGATGACGATCGCCTAGAGATACCAATCATCCTTTCCCGCAAAGGAGGCATCATGATCTTGTTACCACATATCGGGCATTCACGCCTGAGCTCTGAGAAATATGCTGGCCACCACAATTTCAACCTGTAAACATGGAGAAGTTCAATGGGTCTCAAAATCCCATTGAGTTCCTTCAAATTTACACGACCGTGGTTCGAGCAGCAGGAGGGGGAGAGTATGTCATGGAGAATTACCCTCCAACTTCACTCGAGGGATCCGCTCGATCGTGGCTACTGACTCAACTACTAGAGTCAATCCATTCATGATAACATCTATGTGATCTTCTACTGCCAACTTCCAAAGAACGTACAATCACCCTGGGAAGGAAGACGACCTGCACCGGATAAGACAGAGCAACAACGAGACCCTACAACAATTCATTAGGTGTTTCAATTAGGTTCGTAATTCCATTCTGGAAATTTCTGATGCTTCTGTTATTAGAGCTTTTAAGCAGGGAGTCCGCAATAGAAGGTTCACAGAAGATATCACTTTGAACCCTCCAACTACTGTCGTCAAGTTCTTTGAGATGGCTGATCACTATGTGACCGCCGCTGAAGCAGTCGAGTGGAGTAAGACTATCGACCATACCGATCAAGGTACCAAAGAGGTAGGCGAAGGTAGCAAAGGAAAGGGAAAGGTCAAGAAATCCAATAACAAGGTAAAAGGTAAGAAGCCTCAAGCCGGAAGTTCTAAGGAGGTCTTAGCCGTGGGTGATAAAGAGCTACGAAATCCAAAGCAGTACTTTGATCAGGGCAAGGGCAAAATCCTTACTCAGAAGGACAACAACAAGTCTAGGTGGTGTCCCTTTCATAAAAGGGAAGGACACAACCTTCGCAATTGCCGAGTTTTCTAATAGAATCTCGAGGACTACTACTCCGGCAAAGGATCACTCCCTACACTCCAAGAGTTAGGATAAACGAGTGGTCGGAAGCACTCGAACGATGATGGGGAGATGTCGTTTCAGGATCCACCGCATATCGTCGAGCACATCTATGGAGGATTTTTGGCATAGAGTCAAAACAACAGTATAAAGTTGTCGAGTGCGAGGTAAACTCCATTGACCCTCCCCTTGTCAATTATCTTCCAAAATGGTCGAAAGTCACTATCACTTTTGAGAAGAGTGACTGCCCGATCACTTCGACTTGACCAAGTTGATTTTCGATCATGGTCGAGCCCACCATCAATAACTGTCGAGTGAATCGAGTGTTGATCAAACTCTTGAAATATTGACCAATTGTGTAAGTTTTATGTGTAATATTTCTACTTTTTAATAAAGTTTTTAGTCTTTCAAATCTTTATTATCATATGTGGAGAAGAGCTTCTTTTACATTTGTTCGCACACCACTGGTACGTTCAATATGTTTAAGCCTAATCAGAGGAAGAAACAACACCTAGTCGAAGTCTTTCCTCTCTGCACGTGGTCCTACCTACTAGAAGAAGGTTCCTAGTGTCACATCATTTCCAACTCTTGCTATCAATAAACAACAATTGAATTAACCATGTACGGTTGAACGAACAAGATCTTTAAGCGTTTGTCTTGTTCGTGTTTATGACTTCGATTTGATTAACTTGGTCAAAGGAAGGTAACATCAACTAGTCGAAGTCTCTCTTCTCTACACGTGATCCTGCCCACTAGAAGGAGTTTCCTAGCGTCGACTCGTTCCTGACTTTTGCTACCAGCACATAATGATCGAAGTTGACAATGCTAGTCAGATGAACTGATCTGATCTCCACATACCTTATTCTGAGTGTTTATCCTATTTTTGTTATGCCTTTAGTTTGATTAACCTGGTCGAAGAAAGGTAATATTACCTAGTCGAAGTCTCTCATCTCTGCACATAGTCCTGCCCACTAGAAGGAGCTTCTTAGGATCAACTCGTTCTTAACTTTTGCTACCAGAACATGACAATTGAAGTCGACAATAATAATCGGATAAACTACTCTGATTTTAACATATCCTATTCTGTACTATTTGCATAGTTTATTCGTATAAATTAAGTAAATAGTTGGGGCTAAGATAGAGTTATTCATATAACTTCAATTCTTAGTCGTACTTTCATTTTTTTTCTTTTTTTTCTTACGAGTACTAACTACTCAACAAGATGAATTGCAAGAAAAGAAAGATGAATTTTATTAAGGTTTGTTTTTACAAAATTCTCTAATGCAAACTACTCTAACGAAGGAGATCCAACTCGCATCCCCTCCGCGACCTTCCTATGAGTTAGCTCCATCTCTTCGATCAGACGAGTTGCTTCTACTTCAGAGCAGTCAAAGTCATAGTTAATTGGTTGAAGATTGAGGCTTGGGTTGCATGCCTTGAGTTTTTCCAAGGTATAGCCTACTGCACCTTTAATTGCTTCCTGGAGTGAATTAGCTCGTTGGTCTTCAGAGTGTTTACGAGCTTCTCTAAGGATCTAACTTGTCACTTAATCATACTCGCTTGAGCAGTTCTGGTGTCCTCAGAAGGAGTAATCTTCTTAGCACCAAACCCTCCGTGTAGATCGTTTAGGAGAGAAATGTTGTCCTGAAGAGCCATCTTCATCGATTGCATCTACTCCTGGCTACGAGTCAAAGCTTCTACAAGTTGCTTATTTTTCAACTACAGCTTCTACAAAGTAGAGTGAGACTTTGTCAAGACAGCACCATATAAAAGACTGGTTAGTAGGAACTACTCGAAGGTAAAGAATTCCTTACCTACTAGTCGAGACTTGAGCTTCTCAACTTCATCCTTACGCTGGTCTTCTAGTAGCCTGATCCTCTAGTTTTTCTCTTTTTCGATACGAGTAAGCTCGCTAATCACTTTGGTCTTTTCATGGACCTCAATGTGTAGCTTACCCATTTCGACCACTTTTTCGGTAAAAAGAAAAAGAGTTAGAGAAAAACAAGAGAGGCATTCGAATAAATAATCGTAAGTTCAGAACTTACTATTTATTTTATCCTGCAACTTGTTAGTTGTAGATATGGTCTTTTCATTGTTCTTAGACCTGTAAAGGGTTAATATAGACATGAACAGTTGGACTGGTAGTCGAAATAGGAAAATGACTGTGTATACCAGTGGCTTACCATTTCTTCACCTATTCTCAAAGATCAGTATTTTCCTCCCTCAAGAGCATGAGTTGTCTGTAGTATTTAGTCACAGTTGCTATGTCTTCCAAAGCTCTCTAGATAAAGGAAGACAATGAGAAGTGAGAAAAGCCAATTATAAAAAACTAAGCACCAGATGCTTACGCTCATGCTTGTACGAGCAAATTTGGCGAGTACTCACTGGAAATCCTCTAGTCGATCAAGCTCTTCGACCTTGTTCCACCATACCTTCTCATGGTGATCATCATCAAAGATATTCCCCTTCTCGGGAATATCTTTGGGATGAGGAACTCGATCGTAAGATCGATATGAAGAAGATCCTACTACAAAAGCATGATTTAAAAGCGAAGAGAAGAAATTTGGCTCTTCTTCTTCAGCTATACTTTCCTTGAGGAGAAGAATCACCCTTGCTTCTATTTCGACCACCTTGGTGATCATAGCCATTCCCGCCTTAGTAGCGGTCTTCATCGTTGCCATAGTGGTCAGTTCTTTGACCATCTCCTCTGTTGTCTCTTCGACTGTGGGGAGAATGGCAAGGGGCTTCTCGATAGAAGTATCCCCAGATGATAAGCTAAAGACATGAAAATAGAAGTGAATTGGCATTTCAGGAGGCTAAAAGGGTAAATTGTTAATCTTATGATCTTTTTGCATACCTTATTTTCTTATCCCTATGTTGAATTTAGAAGGAAGCTCCCCTAAGGAAGGTTTCTTCTACTTCCTCTCTACGACGTCTGGTTGTTGAATGGCGGGGTCACCTACGACCACGTCTGGTCATAGACCATGAGCACCTATCGTTACTCCTTCTTCCTCTAGCCCTTTTTGATGGTCAAGACCAGTTTCGACCACCTAAAGATCAGTCTCTTTTTTATCACAGGTTCTGCCGCCACATCAGTCTCCTTCATGAAAGATATAAAACTCTTCCAGCTTTCCTTTTCAAGTTGCTTAATGAAGCCGTGAGAAGTGCCAACTGAGAAAGTTTTATCATTATAATAGAAGGGTACCTTGATCTTAGGAGCCGGTTGCTCTAGAACAGCCACCCCAATTTCCTCTATAGCAGCTATGTCTGTACAAAACTGCTCGATGGGGGCAGACGAAGGAAGAAAAGAAGGAGCAACACTCAAACTTTCACCTTACTTGGCAACAGCCTTGGTTAGTCGATGCTTCTTGGTTGCAGAAGCTTTAGCTTCCTCCATCTCTTGTTTGATTACCATCAATTCGATCTCTTTGTCGCTTTAACGTTTTTTCATACCAACTTTCTATAGTAGGAAAGAAAGTTAAGTACTCATAGTTTACAACTACGAAGGCCTAAGGAAGAAGTCAAATTTTGATTACCATTAGACGTTCATTTCTTTCCTCGGTAAAATCATCTGCCAAGATGCAAAGAGCCTCCAAGTCGAGCGTTGGAGCCTTCTCACAAATAGCTTTGACTCAGGCGTCAATCTCCCCTAGTGGAAGATCTACATAGATAGGCGAAAGTGATTGGTAAACAAGACTCGAAATTTAGGAAACGACTTCAATTGTTACTTACCATCCTCATAGTCTCTGGTTGTATCCTTGGTTCCCGAGTACATCCACATTGGGTGTGCTTGTTTCTTTAGAGGGCTAATACGACGTGTGGTGAAGTCTTTCACCACGTGCCAACTGGATAGCCCCATTTCCCTCAGTTCGTTGATGGCTTAGATGTAGGGAGCTATCCGACTAAGGTCTTTTGGGACTGAGTTTTAGGAAGAAATTTTGTTGGCACCCTTTCCCACAAAGGAAATGTTGTCTTCTCTGGTTGTCTCCCAGTAGAACCATTTCTTCTTCCAGTTTGGCCATGACAACCGAGTAAACATTGGAATGTATTACTCCGTCTTGCCATCATGAAGCTTCAGACCACAGCTTACATCAATTTTTGCTCATCTCATAACAATACCAAAAGAGCTCTAGATCTAGAGAAATTCCCAGTTAGGCTTCGTACAGATACATGAATACACTTAACATGGTAATCGAATTGGAAACCAAGTTCACCAATTTCACCCCCAAAGTATTCGAGTACCGTTGTGAGGAAGGGGTGAGAAGGAAGTCAAAGACCCCACTCACAATATGCTTGGAAAACTGGAACTTGTCCAATCTTCCCCCATGGCCAATTTTGTCCAGCAGCCTCAATCCACCGCACAAGTTCCCTCAAAGGATTCTTTTCTGCTATGACCAAAGCTTTCATCTTCGCTTTATCCATCTCCAACACCAACCAATTGGAAGAAGATTTCGACATTTTCTTTAAGTAATTGGTTTGGATTTGGAAGAAATTGGGAAAAGAAGGCATGGACGGTGGCGGAAAGTTCGAAGTGGGTTGACGCAGAAGGGGAAAGTAAGAAAAGATACCTCCGGGTAAGTTTTTATAACCATACGGGTCAGTTATTACCTCTTTGGAAACCGTTCCAAGTGTATAGATTGGTGGAAACCGATTCATTTTCCTCTGTTTGAAGCCAGTGTGTTTTTGCAACTTAAGCGAAATTACCCTTTTGACCTGATTTGTTTCTGGTCAAATCAAATAAATTGAAAAGTCTCTGCTTTCGATCTCTATTCATCTACTACTTATCTTTCTCAAGTAGGTTATTTTCACTTAAAGTTGGGGGGCTAAATGACGATGATATGACCAATCCTCAAATTATTATTTATCTATAAATAATATGGTGATGTCATTATACTCCTCAAGTATACCCCTTATTTGTAAGGGAGAGATTTCGTAGGGTAGTTGTAAGCTCTTCTACGACTACCCCTCAGTTATAAGCTCTTCTACGACAACCCGCTAGTCGTAAGCTATTTTATGACTACCCCTTAGCCGTAATCTCTTCTACGACAACGCGCTAGTTGTAAGCTCTTTTACGACAATCCGCTGGTCACAAGCTCTGCTACTACAACCCGCTAGTCATAAACTCTTCTATGACAACTTTATAGTTATAAGTTCTCCTGGACCTTGGCATAGTCGTAAGTTATCCTGCGACCACCTCATGGTTGTAGGTCCCCCTACAACTAAGCCAAGCTCGGACTAGCTTGTTTACGACAATCCATTGCTTCATGGGCCTATCTAGCAAGGTAGTTAGTGAGAGCATTTATTCTCTAGAATAAGTGCACTTAACTTCACCCTGGTAGAAACTGTCGCATGATGAGCGTGATATCAAGTCTCTAGTAACTCTCATAGGGCAGTTATCACTTGAAACGTTCAGGTGTTTATTGGTGAGAACAAACTACTGCCGCCGTGCAAGCTATATAAGGTGGACATCAGGGAGAAGAGGAGGGGGATCTGGGCCAGACCCAAGGGAGAGTAGCAGTAGAGCAGGCTTTTTCGCATTACTTTCTCCCTTATAATTCCACATTGCTTTCCTCCATTATACTCACTTCATTGAGCAATAGTCAACAGGAAGTAGGGTTATTATTCTTGCTGTAAAATGTCCGAATTTGTATAAAAATCCATATATCTTGCCTCTGCATGTTGATAGCCAGGTCCTTAAAAGTTTTCCTGAACCCGAACAAATCATTGCGTAAGATTGATATTAAAACATCGATATTATGGTAAGTTCACTCATGATAGTATTGTCATTAATGGAAGTGATCTTCATCCCCCTAAACTATCATATCAAGTGCATCCAAGAGCTGACGTGCATTCTTAGACTCAAAAAACACAAGAACAACAGCTCATAGATCATGGATGATCTTAGAAAACCTTCCCCATAACTCATCCAAAGATTCACCAAGCCTTTGCACGATCTTTGAGTACTCTTTCCTCAGTTGGTTCTGTCTCACTTCCTTTACCACGGTAGAGCCCTCATGGTAGTCAACGAAGGTCTTTCAAATCTTATGAGTAGACCTCAAGTGAGTGACATGCTTGAATTCAGATTAACTAAGCTCTTCAATCAAGAAATTTTGAGCTTTACTGTTTGCCTCCACATTCGGTGTGATCACATCATCATTGGCTGGTACGGCATAAGTATTTTTGATCTTAACCCAAATTGAGTGCCCCTGAGCCTCGACGTAGGCATGCATGCGAGCCTTCCAATAAGAGAAATTGAATTTATCGAAGATAGGTAGCTTGGTAGAATACTTACCTGATGCCATGGCTTCTAAGACCGGTTAAGATATATGAAAAGAGCTAACCGGGCTTTGATACCACTTATAAGATTGGTATGGCTACAAAGGAGGGTGAGTGGTGCCTTCAAATTTTTCCAAGTATTCACCAATCTTTCACACCAATACCTATAAGAAGCTATAAAGATCAAGAACCCAAAATTTTGAAAATCATTGTGCTATGGTAATTTTAGCCCCGTGAACAGTAAATCCAGGACTATTTCAAAAAGAAAATCCATTAAACTTTTGATCTGTAAATCCAAAAGACTTGAAACTTGAAAAAAGTCTAGACCATGACCTTAGGAACCTACTCAATTAAAAAATCTTGAAAGAACTTGAGAGAATTAGGATCTTTTCGTTCGTGAAGCTCTATTGTACTAAAATCGGGCTAAAACCTAAAATTGACCTAACTCTCAAACCAAAACTCTAAATCACTGAAAATTTGGTATGAACCATCTATAGGATGTAAAGAATCTATTCCAATCAACAATTAAAAAATTGTTGCCAAAGTTCTAATATTTTTTCGTTTGAAGAAAGGTTTGCACAAAAAAGAGGTCAAAAACAAAAAATGGTGAATATGACTTGTTCATAGGTGAATGTTGGCCAAGATGTCTTTAAATGTATTTACACATATCATAGCAAGTTAGAACACCAACGAAATTAAAGCGAAATAGATTAATCAAAAAATCACTCGGAGAGGCCAAAAAGAGTAAAAACCGGATTTCTTCATGAGCTTGTCATGTAAGTGCCTAGATGGGTGGAGATTATTTTCCAGAGGTTATCTCAATCTCTTACACATTATTGGCATAGCAAGATCAAGAAGGGAAGAGAGAGGAGGAACAATCAATGAAATCAAGAGCAAATCAATCAGCACAAGAGAGATTCATGAAGATGAATAAAGATTGATGTGCTGCTACTTGAGGATTAAAATTTTACAGCCACTCCACCTAAAGGACAAGAGAGCATACCACAACACTCAACTTTTCTCAAACCCTAACCCTAGAACTTGTGAACACTTGGTTTCAAGAGAGTATAGTTGGATGCTTAACTATAAGTCTCCAACTCAACCCATTAAATAGATGGGCTAGCTAGTCCCCTCTAACCCTTAGTGGATACTATCCACTTAGCACATATAGAAAAACCTGATAACTTTGCACACACGGGTTTTAACTCACACACTATATTTATACATGCTTTGCAAAGCGTGTAAGCTCGAATCCACTAAGTCTTTAGTCTTGATCAAACCTGATTTTCTCAGCTTCTTCTTGATCTAAACTGCTCTCTTAAGCATCACTATTTTGTTCCAATGTAGTTTCCGGTATTGTGGTCAAACTACCAAAATATTCTTTCTTTACCAAGTCATCTCTTTTCATTGCAAGCAATCATCGTGCTTGCCATGTGTAGGTGCACTACTGGCTTGTTACGCGTCGGCAAGTCTCTCCCATTTTGGTTCCACCGGACCACACCTCACTTGGACCAACCAAGTCACATGGTGCAATCCGCCATTCGAACTTCCGTTCAGCATTTTTCGCCCTTTTCATGCTATGCTTGAGCTCACCTCCTCACCCGGTATCGTTGATCGTTCTGGGTCTTGGTCTCTCCTTGAGCATAGCCTCGATCCTCGCCATTGACTGTAGTTTACTCTAAGCGACTCTGCACATCCAAAGATAAAGAAATTATTTTCGGGAATAAGTTCTTCATAACTTGACCCACATTAGCAATAACATGTCTTATACAACTTATAACCACTGACCTAGGTTACCAAATCTTCCCATGACTCAAATTTTCTAAAATCATCTATTTCTACAAGCTGTTCAAAGAATCTATAAATTTACTAATTCTAAATTTTCACTCTTTCAAATTAACAATAATTCATCACAATAAAACCATAGATCACATGTTCCTTCACATAGGTTACATTTTACAAGGAGAGATCGGCCAAAATTGTGCTATGAGCCCTTAGCAATTTCAATTTGTGCAATCAAGTTCTCATAGTACATTTTTTCTATTTGAGACCCTCAACTATTTTGGTTTAGTCTTTTGTGTAATCAAACCCATTAGGCCTAATTTTTTTTATCTAATCAGATCCTTCCGACTAATATATCTACCAAATAGGCGATAATTTTAGGCAACAAAGATTGGTCACTAGCATCTAGACTTGTAAACTTGTTGCGGAGAAAAATTCCCAACAAAGCAGTAAATTAATGAAAAATTCGTACAAAAAAGACACGTAATGTATAGTTGCAGCAGAAAAATTATCTTGAAAAACACGCTATAAAGTTTCAATAACATTTTAACATCATGTCTAATCCGAACTACCGGCCCACATTGACACAAAATCGTGGCCGCGTCACCAATTTGTCTATGAGTTCTCGTCTTGATGATGATTAACTAATTTATTAAATACGATTTAAATATTTAATTAAGATCTTCATATAATTGTCTTCATGATTATCTCTCACTGACAATAAACGAATATAAATTATTATCAGATATCTCTCTGGCACCAACCACCCCCTCGACCAAACGAGACGAAGATCTGTTATTATCAGATATCTTCCATTTACAATAGCTGAAAATCAATTATTATCAGATACCTCTCTCTGGCAGCAACCACATCCTCGACCAGACAAGACGATTCAACAAGGCATCTATTTATGTGGATAACTGACATCTCTTTAGTACTATTTAAGGATTGACGAGACAAGACACAGATAATGGCAATTCGAATATGAATTGGAATCAGAATCAGAACAATAAGATAGCGAACAACTTCAATGTTCATAGTCTTTCGACCAGCGGAAAGATTGTAAAGATAAGAACTAATTACGTCCTTTGTAATCTCTTAGAAAGATATCCTGTATCTAGTTTACAGTAATAAAGATAATATTTTTTGATGATCTTTTAGTAAGATATCCTATATCTAGTTTACAGTAATAAAGATAATTTTTTTTTATGCGCGTGTTCCCGGCCGCAAGGCGCAATTGATGAGATGTCAGGGCTCGCATTGCATATGTGATGATGTGACACTTCAGGAGTTAATGAGCGCGCCAAGAAAATGCCCTACTCAATCTACAGCTGACAGAGGGTGAGAGAGGGAGGGAGGGAGGGAGACTAGTGCAGCCGTGTAGGGGTGGACATGGCTGACTTGCTGAGGCTGACGCTCCGTCGCCTGCGTCGACATGGCGGATTACCAGCCAGCCAAGCCCGTCAAGCCCCTGACCTTGTCGCTCTTAATTCCCCGCGAAAGAGATCGGTCGATCCATCGCCATTAATCCGTTCATCCCCAACAGAAAAAAATGATCTCCGGCCAGTCGATCGATCGAAATCCCGTTTCTACAGCCTCGCCGACGTCCACCATCGGTCGGCCAGTATATTTTCACGTGGCCGGGTCAGTTACTTAGACCGAACTGACCGGCCGCCGAAAGGGGATCAGCGCGCGAGTCGTCGCCGCCGCCGTCTCCTCGTCGTCCGTCTCCCCGTGGAAGTTGGTTCGACGCATGCAGCATGGTCCATGGTCCACCGCGACCAAAATTTGAAAGGCGTTTTCGATTTCTTTTTCGATTACAGACTTAGTGTCCGATTATTCCAATTTTTTTTAGTGGCTTTTAGTTTTTTGGCTATTAATTTTTATTGTAATTATATTGAAACGGTTGTTATTTTTTCCGAGTTATTCAATTAAAAATAAAAAATACTGTTAAATCTTCACGGATAATGTAAAAAGAAAAAACAAAAGCGGGAAAAAAGAATAAAAACTAAAATAAAAAAACTTAAAAGCTAATATATTTTTTCTGGCTTCTGAAAAATACACGTAAGAAACTAAAACCGGAACGAAAGAGACCTTAGACTTGCTTTGGATTTGGATTGAGCTTTGGGTGCAATGTATGTATACGGGCGGGTGGGCGGGGGCATGCATGTGTCGGAATCCGGTTTACGAAGCCTAGCTTTTGGACTCGGCTCACCGCAGCCTGCGAATATTTAGGTTCGACGCCAACCAATCAGCGACCGTGCAGTGCGTGCATGCGTGCTGCTGCTGCTTCCCGGAAACTTTTTTTTCTTCTGAAATCTGCGCCCCGGAAACTTGCACTGCTGCACAACATGTAGTATACTAGTACTTGCCCTTCGAGTTTTTGCCATTTCAATATTTATTTAAAATAGATGTATGTAAATAGTATTGATAAAAAATAGCGTTTTTATGTTCGATGATCGAACAACAGCGTCCAACGGTCGACATGTGGCACCTGTTGTCCGACAAGCACATGGCAAGCACCTGTCATCGGCAAGCAGACAGCAAACGCCTGGCAGGTGGCCTATCATCTGCTCATAAAATGGCAGGTAATTAAGCTAGCTAATTAGCCAATTTAATAACCTGCTTAAATTCGTAATTTTATGTTATAACTTTTTGAATTTGTAAATATAACAAATGAGCCTAAACAATTATGAAATTTTTGGTGGAGCTTCCCGAGGCATCTAATATGTTGTATAATTGTTTTTTGCAATTTTTTAAAGCTATTTGCTACCTCTAAAAAATTTTAAATTGATGCATAATTAACCAGGCAAGTAGGCAATTATACATCGCTCCAAGATTTTTTAGAGGTAGAAAATAGCCATGAAAAATTACAAAATTTTTATACAACTTCCTGATATAGTGTTCTATGTTGTGTAATTTTTACGTAATTTTTTGCATCACTTTACTACCTCTAAAAATTATTTGAGCGGTGCGTAATTAAACCGGTGATTAAGTACTAATGGCTAGAGGCGAATGGCTTGCCGTCTGGCCTATCGCACAGTAGCCAAGCAGCAGGCCATTAGTCCCCAGCCATTAGTGCTTGACCACCCGTTTAATTACATGCCGCTCAAATAATTTTAAAGATAGCAAAGTGGCGCAAAAAATTACGTAAGCATTATACAACAAAGCACACTGCATCAAGAAGTTTTATAAAAAAATTTGTAATTTTTTACAATTATTTACTATCTCTAAAAATTCTTGGAGCAGTGTATAACTGTTTAATCGCCTGATTTATTGTACGTCATTCCAATAATTTTTAGAAATAGAAAATGGCCTAAAAAATTACGAAAAAATTCAACAACGTACCAATTTGCCTTGAGAAGCTCCATCAAAAATATTGTAATTTGTTGAACTCATTTGATATATTTACAATTTCAAAAATATATAACGTAAAATTATGAATTTAGATAGGTAATTGAGCCGGCTAATTAGCTAGCTTAATCACCTGCCATTTCGGGCGGCAGGCATCTACCATCTGCTAGCCGGATGGTAGGTGCCACGAGTCGACTGTTGGACACTACCGTCTGGTGACCGGACGGTAGAAACGTTATTTTTATCAATATTGCTTGTACATAGCTATTTAAATACACATTGAAAAAACGCTATATATGACTAAAACTCCTTGCCCTTCCATGCGTACATACATATATACGTAGTGGCACTAGTAGAATCAATGCCAGTTTTGCACAATTTCGCACAGTATTTACAAAAATGGCAGTATGTGAGACGTATTGACAAAAATGTCATTTTTGTCGTCGGCGGGCCAGGCGGTAGCTCCTGCGAGGCGACGCATGGCGCTGTCGCCCGGCGGCAGGCGCCGTCGCCCAGCCACCAGGCGGCAGGTAATTAGGCTAGCTAATTAGCCAGCTTAATTATCTGTTTTTCCAGTTTAGTGTTTGTTTGAATTTTTAAATATATGAAATGAGCTCAAAAAATTACAAAAATTTATGTACAGCCTCTAGACACAACATTCCTTGTAGTAAAATTTTTGGAGAATTTTATCCATGGTGAATGTTGCTCAAAACTTCATACAATTTTGATATTTTTATGAGTTTTTACATATAGCAAATGAGCTCCAAAAATTATGAGTTTTTGATAAAATTTATGAGTTTTTTAGGAATTTTATATACTCCAAATTTACCACATTTATTCGGATTAACTTAATCATGAATTTAACAATCCTTACACATGTTTTGAACTAACATGTGTCGGCCAATCATGGTATATATTATTTGCTGCTATTTGGTTTGCATAATTGTCACGCTCTCTGTATGTGTCCCTCTCACGCACTCTCTCGTTACTAATGTCATTCAGACATGTGTTGGATTGACATAACACCCCCCTCGTTCGCTCCCTCATCGGCACAAATGTTAGTGCAGCCATGTCGCCTCGTCTCGCCCGCGCCGTCGTGCACACATGTCACTTTTACCATGGTATCTGCTGTTGCCCATGGTGGTGTACGTCGACAACGCGTCCGTAATTTCCGGTGGGAACACACCGGATTCTCTTTTCGCTCGCTTCAAATACAGAGCTCTTGAAATCGCTCATGTAAATTTTATTTCGCTTCTTGTAGGAAGAAAAACCTTCTGCGTCATACAGTAACATAGCATGGCAGAGACCGAGGGGCCAGTCGGAGCGGAGGCTCCGAAGGAAGATCTTCATCTAGAAAGGAGGGAGAACTTCAGCTGTAACTACCACTTGAGGCTAAATAGGGGGGCTCAACTGGTTTGGCTGAAATGCAAACACAGAGAGGACACGGTCGTGCAGGTCCTCGATGGCCATTTCGATGGCGGGTAAGTTTCTTCTGATGCCCACACTCTGGGGTACAATTAACCAATAGTTTATTTTGTCTTACTGGTAATAGTGCTTTCATGTTAACCCTCATTTCATGCAAATGGCGAAATGCGACTTCGTCCGCTGGATCGATCCTCCCCATAAACACTATGTTGTGAGGTACATAGATACACTGTGGGAGCGAATCTTAGAGATAGAGGCGCATATTGACAGTCTTAATGAGGAGAACGATGACCTCCGGTAACAGATGCAGCGCGAAAGGGGCAATGAGGAGATTGTCAATATAGGAAGTACATATGAACCCACATGCTGTTGCACGAACCCTATGATACAACACATTGAGTGGTATCATCTTGAAGCTCCACTTATGGTTCTCCGGGTGTCGAGGGGCTAGGCTCATCAACGTTTCTAGACTCTCGGTGCGTGAAACTTAGGTACACATCGGCCTCCTCTAAATGGCCGCCTTAGACTGAGAGGCAATTTGCATGTACTTCTTCCATGATGTAGTGCCATTCACCTTCACGAGCTCCCATACGCCATTGGTGCAGGTGATCCCCTCGATGGCAACTTTCATCGCCATTGCCTCCGTGGCGATCCCTCTTCAGATGCAGCTTCGTAGCTCATGAATATACATGATGTCGAGTCTCTTGGTCTGGAGCACTTTGTATTGGCATGTTGATAGGTCCAACCCATTGGGTCCAGCCCCTATAAGACCATCGCCATAGAACATTACCAAGTGTTCCATGTCTGCGACTACCTGAAGCCACAACAACCAGATCCACAGTAAGCGTTACAACAAAACATAATTACATGCATGTAACTACATACAAATAGTTCAATAATTACTGACAATTTGACTACCAATTAAAAAAATTACTAGCCTTTCCTCGAGTGATGAGCGACTGAGATGACTAATGACCAACTACGACAGGTTCATATTTATAGCAGAGCGCAAAGCAAACCCCGTGCACTCAACCCGCAACATAAGGACTCCTTGTTGATGCGCAGCACTTTCGGCGAGGGGGACGGGATACTAACACTGACAAATGTGCAGACGAGGGTGGATGGTATGGACATAATAACATCAGTGCGGACGAGACAAGACGACACGGGCAGACTGACATTTGTGCGAAGCACACAGTGGAAAAGAAAAGATTGCAACAATGGGCCGACATATGTGCGAAGGACAGAGATCACACACTTCAAAGAAGGACTGAATTAATATGAAACGATAGCACCAACGGGCCGATAATTACGATAAAATTTTTATAAATAAACGTGGCTAATTCAGACCGTATAAAATTCCCAAAAAATTATATAATAACTATTACTACATCGATAGGCTTCACATAAAATTTCATAATTTTTGAAGCTCGTTTGCTATATGTAAAAACTCGTAAAATATCAAAATTGTATGATTTTTTGAGCAACATATGGATAAAATTGCTCAAAAATTACACTGCGAGGAGCATTATGTCAGGAGGTTGTACATAATTTTTTGTAATTTTGTGAGCTCATTTGATATATTTAAAAGTTCAAACAAATACTAAACCGAAAAAAATAGGCAGGTAATTAGGCCGGCTAATTAGTCGGCCTAATTACCATTCGCCTGGAGGGCTAGCAACAGGTTTGCTTGCCGCTTGGTGGCTGGGCGATAGGCGTCTGCTGCCAGGCGACAGCGTCATGCGTCGCCTCGCGGGCGCTGCCGCTCGGTCTGCCAATAGTAAAAATGATATTCTTGTCAATACATCTTGTATATTGCTATTTTTGTAAATACGGTGTGAAATAGTGTTAAAACTGGTTTTGATTCGGTATTAGTAGTAGAGTACTAGTTTTATAAGCATGCCCAACGTAGCCAATCTGGTATGATTCGATCAAGCTCACAAAGGGCATGTTCCACACGTAATATAAGCCGGCCACTGACACGTAGGCCTGAGCAAGCGCTATGGATGAGGTCCTGTCGTGGTCGCTGACGCGTGGATCCATGCTCGCGACGTCGGCGACGAGCCCGCGACCGCGTCGAAGCCGGCCACTGACACGTAGAAAAAGCCTCTCCATTTTTCTGGGGTTTCTATCTGGGAATCGTGGATTGCATTTGGGCCACACAGATGGCCGCGAGCCCGCGACCACGTCGAAGCTTTTGGCCCTCTTCCTTTGGTCTTCTTTTACGCTACCAGTGATAACTTTTAGCTAGGTCTATAATTTTGTTTATATTTTTAAAACAATACAGATACCAATATAAATGGTATATATAGTTTTAGATTTGAAAAATCATTTAAAGAAGTAATTTTTTAAAACTGTTTGAAGAAACCATCCTATTTATTTTAGCTTCTGAAAAAACTGTGGCCAAAAGACACAAAAGACCAAAAAGAACATGATAACTTATAATTTTCTCCAAACAAATAAATGGTATTGTTTCTTTATCGTCTTTTCAAAATAATTTATCAAAATAATTTTCTAAAAATAATTTATTAATATTTAGTTTGTTTACGTAAATACTCAAATAACCTATACAAAGCCGGTGGAAACGCCGCGCGGAGGAGGCGGCCACGTCAGCCCGCGAGCACGTCCGGCCGGTGCGTGGCCAGGAAAATTTCGGTACGGTCAGGGGAGCATTTTTTGCAAAAAAGTCCCTGTATTTTTTTGAAATTACGCAAAGTTCCTTTTTCTCGCGAAAAGGTCCCTGGCAGGGTTTTTTTAAAACTTTTTTTGCGAAAACACCCCTCCACTCCACCGAAATTTTGTGTACTTTGCAGGATTACGCCCCGCGTTTTCTAAATTACGTACGGGTCCTCGTTTAGTTACATACAGGCCCTCGCTTTTTTACGAAAAAGACCTTTGACTTTTTGAAAATACACATGTGCCCTCGATTTTTTTAAAAAAAGTCCTCACGAATTATCGCCTCTTTTACTTCAGTACACACGGTGGCTGACGCGGCGTGGCGCTGCGCCTATGAGACTGTATTACCAAAGGCATGAGCCGCAGTTGATGCCCAAAAAGGCCACCCTTTCTCAAGAGAGAGAGAAAAGGAGCATTGATTATGAGTAAATAATGTCTATTGAGCACTGTCCAAGCGTGCGCGCTGTAGTGTATTAAAGGCCTCCTTTGACCAAGCACTGCTAGTGCCTAGCGCAATGCAGTGTGTGCGAGCCATCGGTCTCCGTCTCCTGCTCAAAAGCGCGCCTAAATTGAAAGGCGCCAACGCATGCGAGTCGTTGAGGACAACGAGGAGGATGATGTTTGCGTTCCAGCAGCAGCAAGCTCATCAAGTCTCTCGGGTGCCCATTTTCCTGGATCCTGTTTATATAAACAGTATGTTTAGATATTGTTTATGTGAATGATGCTTTTGAGTATATGTGTATGTGGGTGTTTTCAGTGATCAAAACATATGTCCGTACTTTAGAGACTCTAGAACCTTCGTCTCATTTCAATCGTCTGATCTTAAACATGTGCATCGAATGTATAGAGATGTGTGTGATATATGTGAGTGTGTTCTAGTCATATTAAAAAATGTCTTTCGAATGCATCGGGAACCGGTGGCAACTCACGACGACGACTTGGGGAACCAGACCAAACCAGGCAGACGTCGTCGGCGCGCCCTTGGAGCAGATCAGTAGCATCGCCTGTTAATTCGGCGGCGAGTCGTCCGGTCGAGATCCTTTCGACGGCCTATGCTATGCTGAAGGAAAACAAAAAACAAACTTCTCGCACACCACCTATCGAACAACTTAGACACCGAGCCCGATCGCATTGTCCAATTTTAAGATGAGTTTACACCGGATATTCCCCGTCGGGCACATGCACATTTATGCTGTTGGATGGAGCTAGTACATGTAGTTGATCTGTCCGGTTGACAATGTGTGCTCCCTGAGGTTGCACGGGTGGCGCCCCCGGGTTCCACAAGCTCCTAGGTCACCCTGCCGGTTCTGAAGTGTGACTTTGCCGTATCATTTGGTTGGTGAGCCTGGCTAGCCGGCCAGGCAGGCTAGGGTTAAGCTAGGGGCGTCGCTTGTAGACTGCGAACACCGTCCAGGCGTCTACTTTATGTGGAATTTGCAGCGTCGTCGGTTGGCCGAGGACGGCAATCAAACGTACGAACGTCTTTGATTTTTTTTTTCTTCTTGCTTGACAAACTTTTGTCAAACTTAGCCTGCCCAAGTTGCTTCCTTTGGTTACTGAAACTCCCAACACACTGCTGAAAGGCAGAGGAAAGCTTGACGCGTTGGGTGAAGGTTTTTTTTTTCTTTCTTTTTTCTCTTGCCGGCGAAACCAACGTCGCCGCCGGCTTGCCGGGCGACAAAGAGGGGACAAGAGGAGGGAAAGCTCGGGCGGGTAAAGCTTTGAGGCGGTTTTTCAACTGAAAAGTCATCGCTTTCCAGTTTCAGAGATGTGGTGTTCGATATGGAGAGGTATTTCGTGAAGCTTCTTGGCGCCTGATCGGTGCAGAAAAAGGGCTGTGCGTTGCCTGAATTTTTTCCTCAACTGTCAACTTGTTTCAGTTCGCTACGTCAGATTGGAACAAAGCTGGACCTGGACTAGCCTAGCTCGATCTTGCCCTGAACAAGGAACGAGGCGAGAGGGAATAGCGACGATGACATCGAATATATGTGCAACTTTGGTTTGGTTGGTACTGATCACTTCGATATATATTCGAACCTGTCAAGCAGCAGTTGAGTTGCTTCTCGTCATCACGATTCCTTGGTTCTTTCCAATCTGATGGCATACCTTTCTGGGTTTTATTTTTCCAGGCATCTTTCTTCAGGAGATGATGATAGATTGGCCAGGCCCCGCACATTTCGGCTTGAGTTTCTGACTTCTGACTTATTTTTATTTTTTAACAATTTCGTCTTTTTCTGATTTTTTAGCTTTTGTTTTGAGTTTTTTGTCGGTTCTTTTTTCGTATGCGTTTATACTATCCATGACAGGCTAACATGTTTTTCTATTTTAAAATTTTTTTAAATTTAATTACGCCAAATAAACCACCGTCAGCTACAGTGTTTTTTCAGCCAGCTATAATGTTTTTCAGCTATAAACTACTTAAAATAAGCCTTTTTAAACAGGGCCCTGGGTCCCCTTAAAAAGGTCCATGACAACCTTACCTGCTTGCTTGCTGGAGCCGACATTTGTTTTGGTGTTTTATTGTGGCAGGATGAGGTCGTTGAGGTGCTCGATCTAAATCTGTCTATTCAACTCTTGTGGCTCCTCACCACATTCTAGTTGTCACACACTAGCACTTGAATACTAGTATACTACTTGATCTGTTCTTTTCTTACAGAGGAAGGGGGAGTTGAATGCAAGTCTCCATGAGAGAGAATATATGCCGGGTAATTGAATTGAGGGAAAATCTTGTAAGCTTTTTTGACTGAGTTATGCACAATTTCACAGATTTGTCAGTACATGAATGTTGTGCTAACTGGTCTTGAAGGGTACAAGAAGGTTGTAATGCCTTCAGAGTTCAGACCAACAGAAAAATGCAATGTGAATTCCTCCTTCACTAACGGCAGTTCATATTTTACAGTGGATATCTACATGTACTGTGCAACTATCAAAGTTACAACACTGCTTGAAGCAAAAGTTGATAGTAGATGCTTAATTTACTACAAAACTTTCATAAATGAAGGCGGTCTCTGTTGATCTCAGAGCAAGCCTATCAAAAGCTGAATACAACAATGCTGGGATCAAGTAATATTCATCAGGATGGGCCGATGGCCTGCTTCATCACTTGATTCTTCTACTTGGAGTCAATAATGTGTATGTTACCGACCTCATGTGAAGAGCAGATGATCCTAATTCCCTAACTTATGTACAAAAAAGAAGGCAAGCTGCATAATAGATTTACACAGCATCCTCCCTAGCGAACGAATCATGAATGAGCTGGTTCCGTTTCCGTATTTCTATAACCCTTTGCATAGCATAGTGACACCTACAGAGCATCAAATCAATTCTATTAGTTCAGAAAATACACCGGTGGACAATATTGCAGTTATCTTTGTCAAAAAAAAATCCAATTTCCATAACTACAGAAGCATCACATCTGTGGTCCAAGCAAAACAAGCACGGATTTGTGTTACAGAGTTACACTGAAACAAGGGCTAACTGAAATCGGTATAACTTCAGTCCAGCTAAATCTAGAATGATTTAAAATTCATACCCATTCTCATTTGCAATAGCACAGACATATAACCCTTAAATCTAATGAACTTTCCAAATGAAGTTTTGATCTAATGAACGACTTTCCAAATGAGTATAGTTTTGAGGATATACCTCCAAGGGAGATGATCAAGGAACATGCGAGGTGTCACAACAAGGTCCATAAAATCTTGCCGATTAGCTATCAATGCCTTGTAACTCTTGTTCTTGTGACGCGTAACAAGTGTCTTCTGCAACGAAGAAGTACCATTCTTTACTGGAACAATATGAATAATGAGGCCAGGGAGATACACCTCTGGTGATTGCCCTTCAGACAAACTTATTGTACATATGGGATCGTTAGGAGCGGATGAGAATTCAGCACCATTATTTGAATGAGGTGACCTGTATCCCCTACCACATTCATTCAAGTCATCTTCTGCAAACTTGCCATCTCTGAATGCATTACTAGGTTCTCCAGAGTGCGAAACATCCAGAACACTACTGGAAGCAACCATGCATTTCCCTCCATTACCAACGACAGTTGTCCTAGATCTTCCCAACTCATAGTTAATTGCTGCAGTGGAGCTAATTCGATGTTTTGGAGTATTTATCAAGCAAGATATCACTTGACCAAAGAGGAATACACCACCTCTAATTGCATGCATTAGATTCTTTCCATGCATTTGATCATTACTTAGCTTTGCCTCATTGACTGTCTGAAGAGCACCAGTAGAAACACAATGATCCACAACATTTTCATCGTTTCTTTTGGTGCTCGTGATTCCACCAACTAGTTTGCCAACTTTAGCAGAATTTGGTGAAGCATCCTTCGAGAGAGCTCTTATAGCAGCACCGCGTAATCTAATTACCGAATTCATGGATAATCGTGCAGAAAATTCATCGTTGTGGACAATGCTGTAAGTAATGGACAATTAATCAGAAAATCACACGCTGCTGCCAGCATTAGCAAATAAATAACTGCACAGTAAGTTCACTAGTATAGCGATTCGAATCTCACCTGGTAACAAACTGTGAGCATGCATCTGCTATCACATAATCTACACATGGCGCGGCTCCATATGCATATACATGTAACTTTGGAAAGCGTCCATATAGCTGCATATCATAAAATACAAGTTGATTGTCAAAAGTGAATACAAACGAAAACAAAGATTACGTGAAACACTTACAAGACGTAACTTCCCTACAGACTCGAAGATTTGACATAATTTAGTTTAAGCAAGAATGTAAACTTGCGTTATAGATGGCATTTATGAAGTTTGTCCCAACTCCTATACAATTGAAATTGATAAGTTGTTGATAAGGACTAATCATAAATGTGCATAACGACTCACTACGACAGATAACATCTAACTATTATGAATATTGTGTGTATATTGAAGAAACCCAATAGGCAATATATATGGGGAGTACAAAGAGATATTACAAAGAAATATGTCATATACGGATAAGAAAAGCGAGGCATATAAGGAAAGGAATAATACAATTCCTATTCTATCTCTAATACTCTTAACACCCCCCTCAAATGCAAAGCGTATGCAATAGCATTACATTTGAAAAAGGGTTAACACTAAAGCAAGAAAAATCTGAAGTCTGAGTCTTGATAATATTATCGTTGCGTGCAACTTTTGAATAAACTGTCAAATCAAGCCGAAGAGGAATAGATAGAAGCATGGCGGCGTAGATCGAAGCCCACGACGGTGGCGGCGCAGTGCACAAGGTGCAGAAGATGCGTGGCGGCCTTAGAAGCTTGGGGTGGCAGCTAGAGAAGCGGCGATATCATAACGACTTCTACGATCTACACGTGGCTTAGAGAGTAGAGCAACGACTACTGCCATGCAAAAGAAAATTTCTATACTTCTATGACTAATAATAAATTTGTGGACTCGCACGGTTTGGATGAACTGAAAGAGAATCTACAGACTTCGATGAACATAACGAAAGACTTAAAACAAAAAAAACCTCAACAGACTTTCCTCTCTTCACCCTTTATATTATCCCTTTCCTCTCTCTTCACCCTCTCACTCTCTCCCATCTCTCTCTCTCTCTGCCCTTCCCTCTTCCTCTCTCCACCACCGACCAAGGGAGGCGACCGGATCGACGCCCCATGGGAAGGACGGCGGTGACCCGAGGGTGCGGGGGCGGCCAGTATGCGGCCTGGCGTGACTCGGGCGGCCGGGGGAGGAGATGGCGCGGGTGATGGCGGGAGGCGGCATGGACGGAGCTCGGGTAGCCAGCGACCGGTGAAGAGGCCAGATCCAAGAGCGGCAGCGGCGGATTCGACCTGTGGGCGGCAACTGCGGTCCGGCAGCAGGACAGCGCCAGAGTGGAGGATCCGGTAGAAGGCAGCTGGATCCGTCGCGGATCGACGACGGAGTACGCTGGATCCGACAATCCGACGGGATTTGGAGCGGGCGAGCGTGCGTGTGAACGCGGCGGCCTGTGGAGGCGTGGGCGCTAGCGCACGCGGGCGCGTCGGTATCCGAACCCCAGATCCGGCTTGGGCTCGGGCAGACGCGGTCAATGGTGGTTTCAGGCTCGGCAATGGGAGGCGGCGGCACGAAGAAGGTGCGGCGACGTCGCCATTGTTGAGCGGTGTCCGAAGACAAGGCGGCGGCCGGTCAGCGTAGCCCAACGAGATGGCCGCCTCCGGGAGAGGAGATCGATCCTCCCGGGGGCAGCAGCAGCGGAAGTAGATCGAGGTTAGGATTTTAACCTAAGCTCTGACACCCAAATAAACTCCATCACACCAACAAAACTATGCATTCCTGAACACCTATAACATTTTAATGCTCCATTTCTTGTTCAAGTGCCAAGCTTTCCGTGTATTCTTTACTCAGTGATACAAAATAAGGGGCTATTAAGACCCAATAATTAGAAAGGGTTATTTGCCGGTTTATCTAATGAGTCCATCTTGCAAGGTGCGACCTAATGTTGTGTTGTCCCAAAAATTTGGATGGGCAACACCATGCAAGATCCCTTCAAAATTCTCCTGTTGGCACATCACCTTATCCAGGATCCCTGCATTCGGTGATTTTGGTCACCTCATCTGAACACGGAATCCTAAAGCATCCTACCAACGGTGGGCTGATCCCAGCTACCAAACAGCTACAAGGTGAACTCAACCTTTAACAATTGTAAGAAACATAAAAAGTAATAAATAATACAGAAATATTTTCGTACCCCATGGGCACATGTCCACATTTGCGAAAAGTGAAACACAAAATAATTCAGTCAAGCTGAAATTAAAACTGACAATTCAACATAATCAATTGACATGAAATAAATTCCCCTGTACATTGAAATAACCAAACTTACCCTAATACCAAGAAGTGCAGCTACAGCACCTCCTAAAGAATGTCCAACGATTTCAATATTGTATCCATGGCACTCACCTCCAGGCCCAAGCAGAGAAGATAAGAATCCAGCTGTCACTGCTTCTGACTTATCTGCAGGTAGTTCGATGGAAGCAGTTAATAGCATGGCGTTCTCAAGCAATTTGTCAAAGAATAATGAGCTAGAGTGATAAAGATTATAAATAGAAAACAATAAATCATTTATTGCAGTAATTGAAGTGTTCTTATTTTAATAAATAAAAAATAAATCAATTGCATACTAGAATCTGGTCTATTGTGCACATATTAACTAGAACAATAAATCTGCATTTGGTGCCACGTTAACCTTGATGAATGGACTGTCCTTCAAGTTTTGCGTACAATTCTCGAGCTGATTCAACAATTCCTGCATGTCCATGGTGTGGAAAAGATGAGAGGACAACATCCTTCACTTGAGGGGACAACTGATCAGAACTGCAATAGAACAAATCATTTTATCAGGCAAATGAAGAGTCCAAATTCATAATTGAGTTCAGAGTGATCATCGATGCTATAGTGAACGCGAATACTTTCCAGGCTCAATCTTTGCAGCCTACTAGTGGTGGGGACTGGGGAGTTCCAAATCATTAACGCATAAGTAGCTGTCTGATGATATGAATAATAAAGGTTATTCATGTTATGAATATTGTGTGTATAGATATGAGACCCAAAGGGCCATATATATAGGAGAGTACAAGGGGATATGCCATATAGAGATAAGGCATATATGGAATAGAATACAAACTCTATCTCTAATACCCTTAACACCCCCTCTCAAATGCAAGGCGTATGCAATAGCATTGCATTTGAAAAGGGTTAATACTAAAAACAAGAAAAATCCGAAGTCTGAGTCTTGATAATGTCGTCGTTGCGTGCAGCCTTTGAATAAACTGTCAAATCAAGCCGAAGAGGAATAGATAGATACATGACGGCGCAGATCGAAACCCAAGAGGCGGTGGCGCAGTGCACAGAGGATGTGTGGCGGCCTTTAAAGCTCGGGGCGGCGGCTAGAGAAGCGGCGGCATCATAACGACTTCTACGATCTGCACGCGGCTCAGAGAGTAGAGCGGCGGCTGCTGCCAGGCAAAAGAAAAATTCCTACACTTCTATGACTGACAATAAATTTGTGGACTCGCACGGCTTGGACGAACTAAAAATTAAAGACTACGGATTTTAGATGGACGCAACGGAACTGGGAGACTGACTCTAAACTGGAAAAAAAATCACTCCCTCAAAAATCCCCCTCCCCTCTCTCTCTTCACTCCCCCTCCTTCTGCCGCTGCGCCCGCACTCTTCACACCCCCTTCCGCCGCCCGCCCGCCTGCTTCTCTCCACTCCCTCACCCCTTCCCCTCTCTCTCGCGGGCGCGGAGGCGCGGGAGGCGGCAGCCGAAAGCGGCGGCGCGGGTGAGGAGGCACGGGAGGCGGCGGCCAAAGGCAGAAGACGGCCGGGAGGCGGCGGCGCGGGCGCGGCGGCCGGGAGGAAGAGCCGATGACCAGAGCGACGGTCCACGTGAGGCGGCAGCGGTCTCGGGAGGAAGACGGCGGCCGCAACGAGACGGCGGCGGCCCAATCCAGATCGGCGGCGACGGTCGGGAGGGCGAGGCGGCGTGGCAAGGGATCCGGCCTGGCGGCGTCGGAAGAGGCCAGATCCGGTCGGGAGGCGGCCGGATCTGGGCTTCACGGTGTCGGAGGCGGCCAGATCCGATGCGGCGGCGGCCGCCACGGGAGCAGGACGGGGAGGCACCGGAGGAGGCCGAGGAGACGATGGCGGCGGCGGCATCGACTAGCACGAGCCGGTGGCGGACGGATCCGACGCGAAGACGACCGGATCCGAGCAGGGCGCGGCCAGATCTAGGGCTACGTCTGGGAGGCGGTGACCGGAGACGCGTGCGTCGGCGAGAAGCGGAAGGAGGTGGCCGCCCCCGGGAGTGGAGCACATTCCTCCCGGGGGCGGCGACCGGCGGTGACCGGCGGCGGCCGGAGCGGAAGTAGATCGAGGTTAGGGTTTTAACCTAAGCTCTGATAGGTCAGGTCTTGAACTCGAGACCTCTTGACTCTGATACCATATTGAGTTTCATGCACCAACCAGTTCACCCAAAAGCTTAAGCTGATGAGGAAAGATGGACAATTCACTTATACTTCAACAATTCATATATATGCCTTATATTCTAAAAGAAATGTATATTTTACTCGTGATTAATGTCAGTATAAGAAATAAGGGTAAGGTAGAGAGAGTTACTTGATCAGCCCATCCAAGTCATCCCTGGTAAGAGGGCATTCCCTACACAATCCATCAGTTATAACATCTTCTAGAGTCTCAGTTCCACGTATGGCAATGACTACTGTTTTCAAATCATGTAGGACGACAACAAAATAGGCAGCCTCACGTTTTTTCTGCAAACAGAAAAGAAGAGACCTTAGTTGGTCACAACAAAACTGTAAATAGAAGTTGATGTAGTGGATGTGCTGATTTACCTGGCTAACACGACCTTTTCGAAGGACTTCTGGGGTCATATTGACATATTTTAGGAAAGCAGCCGCATGCCCTCTCCACCAATTATCACCTTCAAGGATTGGTCGCCTGCGGAAATAAAGTTCTGTGATCATGATTAAGTACCACGCAACAAAGAAAGAACAGACATCTCATAAACACTAAACATGTTTTTTTCTCGAACGACGCAGGAGAGCTGCGTGTCATTTCATTAAGAAGAGAATAAAAAAACTGGAGGAGAGGCAAAGCCAGCTCCCCCAAGAACCAATACAGGACTCTTAGCGCCACACACTAGGAAGAACAGACGACCGCTGCCCAAGAAACGCCTAAACAGCTAAAGGTAACAACCTACTAAGAAGCTTTAGCAGAGCCTTAGCTCCAGCCCAACACCACAACAAACACTCTTCAGAAACTACAGATAACACTCTTTGAACACAGGGACTAGCACCCTCAAAGACACAAGCATTCCTATGCTTCCACAACTCCCAGGCAACCAGAATAATGAGTGAATTCAGTCCCTTTCTTATCTCTTTTGGAGCAGCCTTGATTGTTTTGCACCACCAGCTAGAAAAACGAGAATCCTCTAGCTTCGGTGCAAGGGGAAGCAAGCCCAACACAAGAAACATAGCTGTCCACACCTGCCTTGCGAAAACACAAGCAACCAGGTTATGCTGTATTGTTTCATCAGCTTGATCACATAGGGGGCAAACAGACGGGTGAGGAAGTCCTCTTTTTGCAAGTCGGTCAGCTGTCCAACAGCGGCCCTTAATTGCCAACCAAATAAAGAATTTGCAACGGAGAGGGGCCCAAGATTTCCAAACCCGCTTCCAAGGTGCAAAAAAGATGGTCCCAGTAAAAAACGCCTCGTAGGCTGATTTGCTCGAATAAGAACCAGACCCTGTAAGCCTCCACTGATGATGTTTTGGAGCCTCAGTTTATTGGTCGGGATGCAAATGCAATTCTTTGTTTTTTTATCCACCATTTTACTTTTGAACCCAAGGGAGAAACTGCAACACCTCATATTTAAGAGATTGTGTTTGAAGAAGAAATAAAATTGATTAACTTAAATGTTTCAAATGATTTGAAGGGAATTAGTAGGTTCAAATTCAGAGCAACCATTTCTCAAAAGAAGGAGACCAATTCATAGTGGATCGAAATGCAACAACCCATATGATCCATGTCTATGACTCACCACCAAACAACACTACTTGATGTTCTTATTTTTTTGCCTCAAATAATGAATAGGCACCAGATTCAGCCAGCATGAATTATCTAAATGTTACAGATACAGCAGGCACTATTAAAAAACCACCCCAATCCCTAAGTCATTGCTACACAACATAATCTAATTTTTGATGTCAATGTTTTTTGAGAAGGCTCATAAAATTTACCTGCAACGAGTCCATGGAGTCAAAACACCTTGCCTATTGAGCCAAACACAGGGAAACATAAGAGGATTCCTTCCAAAATCAAGCAGCGGGCCCTGCAAGGAAAACATGTCAAAAATATATTGGAAACCACTGAAATGGGACGAAGTGAAGGATGCAGAGAATAACTGTATAGGCAGCTTCAGCAAATGGATGAAAGAGAATAGCCTCTTGAATGAGATCCTGAGGAGCCTCCACTTGTTTTTCTGAATTGACTGTGGACAACTTAGATTTCTGCAACAATGAAAGCCCTGAAGAAGAAACATTTGAGACACATATATTAGTGCTGAATAATAGTATCATGAAAGCACATCATCAAACTATTCTCCTTGTTTATCTTTTAATGGTCAGATCAAATAACAAAGTTTCAATGAAGTTCACACAGATATTGTTCAAAAGGCTCACGATATAGCAGAACAGATCAACCATAACAAGGATAACTTGTTGACATTTTGAGCTGACTACCGACTTAAGTAGCTGCTACCTTAGCCAAATGGATATTATGTGCTTTTACGGGGTTTGCTTCAGTACACCTCTTTTAGAAAAAGGTTACAGATCTTAAAAGCAAAGTAGTTAATATTAGAGGACGGCAAATATGTACCAACCTATAAAAAATAAATCAAATTGAAGATTATATATGGATATAGACTATATTAGGTAGGGGCATTGTTTTAAATAGTGTGTAGCAGGAGCGTAGCAGCTAAGTGTTTTTTATAGCGGAATAGTAGATATCAGCGATATAACAGGCGCACCAAGCTCAGCTATATTTGTAGGGCAAATCTACGATTTGATTTTTTTTAGGTTATGCATATTTGCCACCATCTAATATAAACTACTTTGTTTTAAGATTCATAAACTTTTTTAAAAGAGGTGTACCAAAGCATACCCCGTGCTTTTACCCATTAGGAGGCCAAGATAAATTGACAAATAATCACCAATATTTTACAGAACTGAGCTTTGAATCACAAGGTAAAGAGAAAACCAACCTGCTATGAGCTCAAGATGACCAGTTCCAGATGCACGATAAGCCATAAGATCACCCAATAATTTTGCCACAACACATATATCGTCATCTTCCAATACACTCCTAGAAAGGTGAATATCAAAGTTGCTGATTGTTCAAATATCAGTGCAGCTAGGGTATACCACTGAGCACCAGAGAGAAACTTACGAATACTTAACCCTCCCTAGACAGCATAAAACCTCACGTATGCCATGATCAAACACCTCCCTGTAATGAGCCCTCCACGCAATATCATGGGATGCATAAAATGACCTCCATCTTAATACATCATAACCTGTAGCGCACTGAACTACAGTTGCCACCCACATGATGACAAGAAAACTTATTAACAAGATGTGCTTCCAGTCACTATTATCTTGTTCCTGTCCTGATAAAATCCGCATAACATGACTCAGTGATTAGCACTATAATATAGGAATTCCCAAACCTGCATCTAACAAACTGAATAATTAAAGACGGACTTTTTGTTAAACATATCAGATCCACTATTTGATAATACAGATAGTTTAAGCACGAAGGACAGGGATAGAGTAAATAAAAAAACTCAGTTATATAACAGCTTCGCTCTTTGATAATTCAGATAATTTAAGCACACCGGACATGGATAGAGTAAATAAAAACTAAGTCTCTGTACTTTGTGGAAAATTCAGCATCAGTTTCCTTTCAATTATGCCAAATTAGTGCAGTAAAAGACACTGTTGTGCAGAAGTCTTCAAGTCATATATATGGTGTCAAAATAATAATCAATCTCAACAAACATCCTCATGGTCTGTCTACAACATTGTGCACGTACCTGAAAAGCACTGTTTTGAGGACCCTCCAGCTGAGAAATCCTTCATAATAATACACATCAAATAAAGTGCCAATACAAATTGCAGCATTGTAATGACCATTCCGAACCTTGTCCACCAAAGCCATCTCTTGTACCTCAGCTGTCCACAAAAAGGAATAACCTCTGGTCAGAAATTACTACAAGCATCTGAAATCCAAGTCAGATGTGAATTGTGTTAAGAGCTCTTTTACAGCACCCCAACAATTAATATGGACCGTTCCTTGTTTTCAATCCAACAGACCGGATTAATTAGAACTGGCTATACTACACCACCAGGTATGTGGAAGTAGCAACCTTTTAAGAGTAAAATTGTAACTAAACAAGATTATACAAATTAGTAAATGTAATTCCTCACACAGACTCCACAGCCCTAACCTGCGGCCAAATTTTTGTGCGCTCGCCCAACCACGCCGTCAATGACGCTGTCCGCAAGCCCCATCCTCGAATATACAGTGGCAACGAGGTGATCAAAGGCAGTAGATCGAAGCTCCACAACATCAAGGATTATAGGATTGTGAAGAATCTAAGTTCCATATTTTAACTAGATCGTAGGATACAATTGAATTTTGCCAATAGGTTATGCGTATGGCCGTATGCAACACAACTTAGTGTTCACTTGAATCAAATAGAAATCGATGAATTCCGTCAGCACAGGCAGTGGGGTGCGAGCTTGTGAGTGGTGTAGGGCGTGCGAGTGGCGGCAGCAGTGTATGAGAGGCGTCGTGCAGGAGGCGGCCGTGTAGAAAACATGTTGGTTGTTGGGGTTTAGTTTAGGTTTAATCCAAAATTCCATAATACCCGTGGAGAACATTTTAGAGCAAAAATTCTATACCACCCCTTGAAATCAATGGTCAGATTTTTTCTACTATCACCCCTTACTACCAGTAGAATGTACCATAAAAATTCCCTTGTGTTAACACTGCAAAGTGCTAGCCACACTATCAGCAATAAATCTCTCACTTGAAAGTAGTAGTGTCATTGACCCGAATACTGATATAAGGTAGTAAAACTACTGAGACAAACTCACTGCCATGCTTTTTACAACGACAGAATCGTTCAATTGATTCAGAATACCCTTCTCTCATGATTGCAGGATTCCCGCGCCACGAAAGCCCAGCGCAGGGACCCAAGGTCCGGAACCACCAATGCCGCGGAATCCAGCGCGATCGCCACTTCCCGGCCCCGCATGGAAACCCAATTAGCGATACAAAATTGCTCTTTTGAGCGCAGTTCCGCTCCAATTTGGCCATGGATGTGGCTATTATCGTTACCCCCGAGCTACAGATAACGTAGCTTCCCAACCCATTTTTCAACGATTAAATGTTTCACATTTTAGGCATTGATTTGCAAAGGGTTAGTAACTAGCTCGAACACAAGAGTGCGTTACTCTTCAGAACTTACCCGCGAGAGGTGGCGGAGGTCGCGCTCGCTGTCGACGTGTGCCCCGATGGCGCCGGCGGCAATCGCGGCCGCCGCGGCGCCCTGCGCGAACCCCGCCACAGTGGAGGCGAGGAGCCTCGCCGCCGAGGCGGCGGATGCGGCGCCGACGGCGAGGCCGAGCGCGCCGCAGCGGCGCCGTAGGGCGAAGGCCGCGACGGCGGCGCCGGTGCAGGCGGCGGCGACGTTGAGCAGCGCCGAGCAGGCGGTGGCCCACCTGACGGTGGCCAGCACGCCGGCTGCCATGGAGCTTTGCCGCGCCGCGGAGGCGGAGACGACGAGGACGAGGATGAGGAAGAGACGCACGACCAGCGTCAGTGAGTGCGTGGTTTGTGTAGGCATCTGGTTGGCACTCGAGCTGCTCGCTTTTGCTTGGCGCTCTCACACGGAAAGGCTCCGCGTACGAAAAATATTATTTAAGTTACTAACTACAGTACAAAACACTGACTGGTAGGTGGGCCAACAAAAGTCCAACGTGGCTTGTGGCCCACTAGTCAGCGACGTTGCGAAAGTTTCCTGGTAGCCTCAGGTCACACGCGTAGCAGCAACGGCAGCGCTCTCTTTCCGGGCTAGAAGAAAGTTCACCGGAATTTCGCATGACATGTGGGCCAGGAAAGGCTGGTATGTGTTGGGTCCCGCATGCCATTGTTGTGTACCGTTGGTGGTTGGACTGATGCGGGACGGGGTGGTTGGCACGTCGAGCGGCGGGGGGTTCCGCGGCGGGGTGATTAATGGCGTGTTTCCAGAACGAGGTGTTGACAACTTACTTTACTGGGTTCGTTTCGCCATTGACGGCAGCTGAGGTCAATGCATCGGGTCCACTCCCACATGTCGAGCAACATTACAGTATGGACGATTGGAGTTGAGCTGCGCACAACAGAAAGAAAGTGTTAGGAAACTGGCCCCGCAGGGCAGAGTCCTGATAGAATTGGGTACCCCACCGTAGACTATAAATAGGGACCTAGACCCCCCTCATTATGTACACCTGATGAATGAAAGCAATAAGAAAGACCAGGAGTTCTCTCTATCTCTCTGTGTGTTCAATCTATTATTCTGTGATTCTGTGATTGATTCGTTCTTGTTCTAGCAGAGGAATCGCTCGGACTGGTCTCCAGCGTCGGTTCCTCAACACGTTATCAGCACGACTTCGCTCCGGTGAACGAGCCATTGCACAGAAAAAAAAATCCGCACGGATGGCCTGCATGGCCGCCGCATGCGTGACGACCGACGGCTCACCGCCGGCCTACAGTCGCCGGCCGACTGTCACATGAGGAACCACCGGCCCGAAGCCGGCCGACCGCTCACCGGCTCGAAGCCGCCGCGCCTCGGCTTCCTCACTCGCCGCCCCCATGCGGCCACCTCGGCTGGCAGACGGCTTGGTTCCTCCGCTTGCCCCGCGTGCCCGAAGCACGCTACCAGAGGAAGACCAGCCCGGTCGCACGTACGTCGGCCTCCGCTCCACACGTGCCGATCGCCGCCTCGCATCCTCGCGCCTGCACGCGCGCCGGCGACCGGTTCTTGAGCCCGAATGCGCACCGTTGCTCGGGCTTCGCGTCGGTCGCCGCCGCTTGGCCCCACCGCTTTGCGCCGGCCCCGCCACCTGAGCAGGCCGCCTTCGCCCCGCATGGCACCGGCTGTCCTCCGCCCGCATACGCCTAGCCTCGGGCGTGCCTGAGTCGCAGCCCGAGGCCAACCTCCGTGCACCGCCGCTCCTCGGTATCCGAGCCACCGCTTGGTCTCCGCGCCGCCGTCGGTGCCCGCTCGGGAGCCGCCGCCGCTGAACCGGCCCGTGCCCGCCTCCGGCCGCGGCCCCCGACGCCGGTCGTGGCCCCCGCCGCCGGCTCTGGCTCCATCGCGCCTCCTCGCCTTCCCCGCTGCGCCCGCACGCGCGCCGGCCCCGCCGCCTCGGCTTCCCCGCACCCGCAGCGTCGCAGCCCCCGCATGGGCTCCGCCCAACCCTGCGGTCCCGCATGGCCGCCGGCCGCCCCGCGCTTCCGCTGGCCCCGCCGGCCCTGCACCGACCGCCGCTCGGCCCTCCATGCCGTTGCGCCCGCATGCGCCAGCTCCCCGAGCCTCTCCCGCCGCCGGCCGTGGCCCCACTAGCGTCTGCACGCGCTCGCGCCGCACCGCTTGCGCCGCACCTCCTGCCGCCGGCCGTCCGGGCGCTCCCGCCGCCACCGCCCTTGAAGAATGAGGGAGGAAACCCTAAATCCTCCCTCTTGATCCGGTCGTGTGGGCCGGCAGGAGATGGGCCAAATCAGGCCAAAAATGCAATGGGCCGGCAGTAGAAAAAAAAGGCCGGGGGGGCCGAGCATTTTACAAAAAACCGCCCATCATAATTAAAATCACCGATGAGGTCTTAATTTTGCATTTAAGTCCCGAAAGTTTGCACAAGGGCCTCGGTAGTTCCGAAAATTGCCGATAGGTCCTCTGTTTTACGTATGGGTCCAGAATTGTGCAGAAAAACCCTCGGTAAATCAGAAAATTGCGCGAATGTTTCTCTGAACTGAAATTTTGCGTAGAAACCCTCTGGAATTGTAGAATTTGCTGAAATTTCATATTTTAGCATAAAAGGGCCTCGGGAATCCGAATTTTGAATTGTTTTAGCATTTGAAGCTTATTTATTTATGCCATTATTATTCTCTGTATTTTCTGTGTTTATTTACTGTTTTTGATTAATTGTAATTGTTTTAATTGTTTTTAATCACTGAAATTAGCAGTAAAATTATAGAAAATGCACAGAAAATTATGAAACATTGCGAGAATCTTTTGTACCATTTATTTACCTGCAGTGAATTATTCCATGCATGTCTACCAGCAGTAGACTTATATACATTTAGATGACTAGCATCACGAACTGGAAGTTCGAGGGGCTGGCCCAGCATGGCCAAATCTATCTGATGTCGGCATCCGATGTCGAGATAGTGCTTGGAGCCAGGAAGCTCCGCGCGACTATTGGGATTGGCGGACTGAATGACGCCTAACCCACGCCTAAAGAGAATGATTAGGCATTTCATTTTCTCAAGCACCACTTCTGCCTCACTCTCAAGAATGAGTACATGGTACAGAATAGTGCGCTAGCACTCTGGACCGCACCCAAGAAGCAGGTTTGAGAGGCTAAAGTACACCATTCTTCCTCAAGCAGAGTAGAAGTGGATCAGACTAAGGTTTGCCGACTTTAAGACGGTCAGGGAATACAATTCTGCTTTGCACAGGATTTGTACCCCAATATAGAAATTGAGAAAATCCTTCCACCCCAATGCAGTACAATCCGCACGTAATTATCGTCAAGATGGCTATGAGGAATACGCCGAATTGACCGATATGATGCAAGTTGCGGAGGCTCGGGACAAAGTTCTCTGTAAGAACTATGTCACTCAGCCACCTGGGAGCTCCGTTGGTCGTGAAGCCAACACCGGGAGCAACAAGGTGCGAAAGCCCTTGATAGAGAAAAGGGGAAAGAAGGGGAAAGAAGGGTAAGACCGTAGCCCAGAAAGGCAAATCAGATGCTCCACGTGAGAATAAGGCTAGCAAGCCAAAAACGGGATGGCAAAGGGCACATGAAGCCCACTCTGCATCGATTGAGGGGGAGCGTTCTGAGCAGCTGCCTGCGCTGATGGTGTTTGAGACCATTACGACAGTAGCACCCCTCTCGACCTAGAAGCAGCCACCGTCATGATTTCTCTTAAAGAGAATGTCACCCTGAGAAAATAGCAGAAGAAGTCCAGTGCACTGAATGCATTTCGACTTTAATTGTCATTTATTTTGTGTGGAAGAATATATTAGAATTTGCATGGATGGTACTTAAGAATTGTTATCTTCTCGTGATGGTTGGATGATATTTGAAGAATTCATTCATTTATTCAGTTTATAATGGCATGATATGTTCTGATATTGGAGTATCTTATTTATGTGTTGATTGCCTCCTCATACAAGTTAATAAATACCTTATATTAGAACATGTGTAGCGCCCTATGAAGGAAGTGTGCTTAACCAGCAGCGGCACAACACATATCATCTTAAGAGAGATTGGGTATTTTCAGTCAATTCGTAAGAGCACTGGCAGCCTTACGACAATCGCCAGAAGCGATGCATGTATAATTGGTTCGGGAAGAGCCATAATGGGCACAATTTTGATCATTGAAGAAGCCTTGTTGTACCCAAAACCGACTAGAACTCTCCTAAGTTTTAAGAATTTTTGCGCCAACGGTTTCCACGTTGAGACTGAAGAAGAGTACGGTAAGAAATACCTGCTCATTATGAAGCGCGAAGAGAATGGTAAAAGAATATTAGAAAAACTTCCTTCACTGGGCTATATTATACCAAAGCGCCTACAGCGTATACTGTTCTGAAAACAGTGTTTAGAAGCTCTTAACTCTTCTGTCTCTGGCATGACAGATTAGGCCACCCAGGTCTTAGGATGATGAGAAACATAATAAATAACTCGCATGGGCATAATATTAATGTGAAGAATTTTCCGAATCATGAAGATTTTGTGTGCCCTGCATGTGCCACCGGGAAACTAATAACTAGACCCTCTACTCTGAAAGTGAAGGATGAAGCCCCTGCATTCCTGGAACGCATCCAGGGAGACATTTGCGGTCCTATTCAGCCCGTCTCAGGGCCATTCAAGTATTTCATGGTGCTCATTGACGCTTCTTCGAAGTGGTCATTTGTGGATTTGTTGTCCACAAGAAACCACGCCTTTGCAAAAATTGATCTCGCAGATCATTCACATCAGAGATGTGTTTTTCAGATCATCATATCAAGTCCATTCGAATGGACAACGCCGGAGAATTTTCTTCGAAGGCATTTGATGATTATTGCATGGCGATGGGAATTGCAGTTGACCATTCAGTACCGCATGTCCATACCCAGAATGGTTTGGCAGAGGCTTTAATTAAAAGAATTAAATTTATTGCCCGACCCCTTTTGTATAATTGAAATCTAGCAGCTACATGTTGGGGACACGCAGTCCTGCATGCAGCGAATCTCATCAACCTTAGACCTTCGGCCTACAACATCCATTCACCTATGCAACTAGCGCCATGGTCAGCACCGAAGATTTCCCAACATTAGGGGGAGGAAATCAACCCCTTGATGAAGAATATCGGGAAATTACGTGGCAAGCCTGGGGAATCCATGCAGATGACCCGCGCACTAGAGAAGTCTAGAAGACAATAGAAGTCCAGAAGACAAAATAGATTTGCAAGCATTAGCAAATCAGCTGCCTGATCACTTTAGTGATTTGAAGAGCGTGACTAAGTCGCATGTGTCTGCACGCACTGCACCGGAGAGGGTTGAAATACCAAAGAAAGCAGAAGGTATCCCTAATCTCGTCCAGAGGCCTCAGGAAAAAAATGAGGACGAGAACTCCGGTTCCTCGAATCCTTAGTAACCGGGGACGCCTGGTGAAGAAGGATAAGAGGGATTTACCACAACCGATCACTGAAGTCCCCCAGAATGAGAAGGGGAGCCAGTTGAGACCTGGCACAAGTATGACACCTTCAGAAAAGGGCATACCGGATCTGAATATCCCCATCGGCATGGATGTGTGCGCACACATCGGAGCCGAAAAACTAAAGGGACTTGCCACCGCAATTGAAAGAAGCGATGTGCAAGGTAAATCTCTAGCAGAAGCAATCGCTCCAGAAGAAGCAACTCATGAAGAAATAGCTATAAATTACGTGCACACGGGAGAGTCCCTGAATAGGACAACAGCTAATATCGATACCTACTTCGCAAAGAAAATTGCCACCATCATCGATCTTGATCCCGAGCCTGCATCGCTCGCTGAATGTAAGAAAAGATCAGATTGGGAAGATTGGAAGAAGGCAGTAGCAACTGAATTGCTATCTCTGAACAAAAGAGAGGTGTTTGGGCCCGTATGTCGCACGCCTCCCCACATAAACCCCGTTGGGCACAAGTGGGTATTTGTTCGAAAGAGAAATGAAAGAAATGAAGTAGTGAGATACAAAGCAAGGCTGGTAGCCCAAGGTTTCACTCAACGTCCTGGAGTTGATTATGAAGAAACCTACTCCCCAGCCATGAGTGGAATTACCTTTAGATACTTGATCTCAATGGCAGTGAACTTGAACTTGGAAATGAAATTGATGGATGTTGTGATTGCATACCTCTACGGTAACTTGGATTCAGAGATTTATATGAAAGTCCCTGAAGGAATATCTCTCCCGAACCAAGACAGAGCAAATAGAAATCTGTACAGTGTGAAACTCAGAAAGTCACTGTATGGACTGAAACAATATGGAAGAATGTGGTATAATCGCTTAAGCGACTTTCTCTGCAAGAAAGGCTACACGAACAATGAAGACTGTCCTTGTGTATTTATACGGCGATCCCAGAATGGATTCTGTATAATTTCTATGTATGTAGATGATCTGAATATCATCGGGACAGCCGAAGACATAAAAGAAGCAAGCTCCTACTTGGAGTCAGAATTTGAAATGAAAGATTTGGGCAAGACCAAGTTTGCTTAGGCCTGCAGCTTGAGCATGTCCCTGAAGGAATCTTGGTACATAAGTCTACCTACACCCAGAAGGTGCTTGAAAGGTTTGACTTTGAGAAGGCATTCTCATCAAAAGTACCGACGATCGGGATGTCTTTACAGCAAGAAAAAGATCCTTTCCGACCTAGGGAAGAGGGGGAGGAAGTCCTGGGACCGGAATTCCCATACTTGAGTGCAGTGGAAGCGCTCATGTACTTAGCAAACTGCACTAGACTAGACATTGCATTTGCCGTGAACCTGTTAGCAAGGTACAGTGCAGAGCCCGCCAAAAGGCATTGGCAGGGCATAAAGGACATATTCCGATACCTCCGAGGAAGTAAGGACCTTGGATTGTTTTACAGAAAGAATCAAGATCTGAACTTGATTGGCTATGCAGATGCTGGGTATCTGTCAGACCCGCATACCGCAAAGTCACAAACAGGCTATGTATTTCTGTGTGGTGGAACTGCATTTCCTTGTAAATCGTCTAAGCAAAGCCTTGTAGCTACTTCGACGAACCACTCAGAAATCATAGCACTGTATGAAGCCGCATGAGAGTGCGCTTGGTTCCGCTGAACGGATCACCACATCCAGTAGTCATGTGGAATGAACATTGTGCAAATCCCCACAATTATCCATGAAGATAATGCAGCTTGCATTACACAAGTGCAGATGGGCTATGTAAGCATATCAACCCAAGTTCCTCTATGCTCATGAATTGCAAAAGATGGACAAGATTAAAATACTGCACACAAAGTCATGTAGATTTGTTCACTAAGTCACTCCCCGCACCTAGCTTTGAAAGGTGCGTGTGAGGGATTGGAATGATGAGACTTAAAGAAGTGCAGAATTCAGGGGGAGAATTCTCTCAAGCCTGTCAATAAATCTTGATCATGAAGATCAAGTACCCAAAAGAATAAGTCTTGAAGACTGAATGGAATTGGGTGAATTGTACTCTTTTTCCCTTGACGAGTTTTTCTGAAGTTTCTCGACCAAGGTTTTTAATGAGGCAATTCGTGCATCGCAGCATCACATGTATCATGTGCTCTTTCTCCAAAATTTTCCCACTGGGTTTTTATGGAGTTTTAATGAGGCATGAACATATTGGGTGAGTGCCCAAGGGGGAGTGTTAGGAAACTGGCCCCGCAGGCCAGAGTCCTGATAGAATTGGGCACCCCACCGTAGACTATAAATAGGGACCTAGACCCCCCTCATTATGTACACCTGATGAATGAAAGCAATAAAGAAAGACCAGGAGTTCTCTCTATCTCTCTGTGCGTTCAATCTATTATTCTGTGATTCTGTGATTGATTCGTTCTTGTTCTAGCAGAGGAATCGCTCGGACTGGTCTCCAGCGTCGGTTTCTCAACAGAAAGAAATTTTTTTGCCACGAAAAAAAGAAAAACTTACGCAAGGAATTCGGGCTTGGGAATATCCTCGTCGTATCAGACGGCCGTGGAGAGTACCCTCACATGAGATAAAGACCCGCTCCAACGACTTAAAAGCTCTGCCTCATGGTTTTAACTATTAGCTTTTAATTGTAAATATATTGTAATGATTGTTATTTTTTTAAAAATATAAAAGTAAGAAAAAATTGAAAAAATCAGTTATATATCATCACAGACAATACAAAAAAATAAAATGAAAACTAAAAAAGCTGAAATTAAGAAGCCAGCGTGTTCTAAGTGAGTTCTGTTCTTCTGAAAGCCAAAATCTGAGGGCCTGTTCTTTTTGGCTGCGGCTTATGGCTTTTGGCTGAAATTTTTGAATTTTGGCTGTTTACGGTATAGATTACGGAGAGATCGATACTCACTTGCGATTTTGGCTGGTACAGATGTTGGGCTTTTAACATGTACTACGTTTAACTTGTAAACCCCGTCTTGAGAAAATACTCTGTTTAAAAGTTAGGTACTGTAGCAGCTGCGAAAAGCTGGCTGGCTTGTGGCCAGCCGAACAGGCCCTGAAACCATTTAGAGCGGAGCCATAAAACACTCTCGAGTCATTTAATCATAGCTCGGCTCAAGGTAAACACATTTTTTGCTATTGGTTTATTAGGCCCAGTTTCGCATTGCACACTCTTGTTTCGAGCGAGACCCGACCGATGAGGCAAACAAATATCATTACACTCTCAAAAATAGCTAGGGGTGCTAATGGGCCGAAGCCCGACACTAGCCTAGTCCAAGACAAGAATTGTTTTCCTTTGATTCAATGCAAGCCTGGTTCAACACAAATAAGCCTAAATCTAATCTAAACCCAAATAAAAGGACTGGGCCTTGATCCAGACCACAACTCAATTGCATAAACTCTAATGAAGCCCAAATAAAGAACCACCCCAATGTCCGTCGCCACCAGCAGTGGCGACGTCTCCCGTGCCCAATGCCAAACCCCACATGCATCGCCGCTGCCGCCTCCGCTCCTGCTCGCCATCCTATTGCCACGCCACTACCTGCTTGCCACCACACTCCTCGTGCTCCTCTCCCTCCTCCTCCTTACCACGCCCTGAGCACCTTAGCTAGGATGCAGGTCTTGAACAACACCGACTTGATCTAGTCACCCTTTACCTCTGATGGCTTCTTAGAGGTGTTGACGCTCAATAGCATCCTCCAGGCTTTAGCGTGGTCTGTGTCCCACACAGCCTCCAACCCAAAGAACCAACGTGCCTCCACGCAGGTGTTCAGGTAGCGTTGTAGCTTGAAGACCGCTGTCACGAACAGCATGTCTGACTACTTAATGAGCAAGTAGAGCATGTACTCGAACAGGGTATTGTCGATCGGTATCATCTTACTTACGATGTGCTCTTTTGCCATTGAATACTCGGGGAGGGGGAGAAGGCACAAGTCCGCAGCGATGTGCCACAGCAGCAAGGACTTGTCAAACTCCACCAAGACCCTGCCCACTAGGGCGTCGTTGAATTTTTCTTCTGTCTTCCTAATGACCTCCGCCTCATCAAGGTTTGGGTTGCCTGTCTCGTGTTGCTTTAGCCTCAGCTTGATCTCCACATGAAGGTCCTTGTCATTCACAAGGACCCCCTCGCCTTGGTAGTCTTCGTGCTTCATGCCCATAGCTTTCGTGGACACCTCTTGAGCCTTTTTGAAGATAAACTTGAGGAGAAGGGGCTCCTCTCCCTGGTTGTAGTTGAGAGGCTCGCGTCAAATGAAGAACAAGTCAGCAAAGATCTCTCTATGTGCACATCATTTCTGCGACCTTGGCAAGCGCAGCGTTGCCGTCTGGCTTGCCCAGGCAGCAATTAGTAAAAAAAGATGAGGCCCACAGCCCGATCCAATCTAACTCAAATCTGATCCGATAAAGAAGGGTCTAAATTTTATCTAGTCTATTTATAATTTTAGATCAATCTAGTCTAAAAGCTTAACAGACCCAACCCATTAGCAGCCCCAAAAACAGGTAGAGACAACACGGTATGATCCCTGCAGCGCGGTTGTTCCCTGTGCAGTCTCCACCGGCGGACCGTGGTGTTCCGGTCTGCCATACAGCCCATACACTCGCGGCGAGCGAACCGTCACGGCCACAGCACAACGGGCGCGCGGCCTGCGAGTGGCGAGAGGGCGCGCGTGCAAAGTTGGCCGGCAGCCGAGATGAAGATATGGCGCCGAGCGCGTGGGCGGCTCAGCCCGTGTGTAGGATGTGCCGTGGCGGTGGGCTCGATGGCGCCGGGCTGAGTTGGGCCGAGGAAGCGTGACGAGGGTTAGCGGCGTGCTGGCCTTCCTGCCTCATCGGCCGCGCGAGGGGGCGGGGTTGTGAGAACGAGACGAGACAGGTGTTCTTGACCCGTTGGTCGCGGAGAAATTAACGGATGCATGGCCCGTTGGTGGAGCGGGTTGTGCCCGGAATCATCCTAGCTTGCGTTCTGGGCATCTTGGCCCACGTGTAGACCAGGTTTTTGCTGTTGAATGCAGGCATGAGGCATTCCTTCCTCTCAATAAAAGGAGGAGAAGAAGAATTCAGGCATTCCTTATTATTCTTCTTTTGCTTTTATTATTTGTTTTGAAAATCTAGCTTGTAGAACAAATATTTTTTTATCGTTTGACTAATTGCCTTGATTTGTTCCACTTCCATCGATATTTTTCGTTTGTTCTACGGGTAGTTTTGATTTGTTTCACTAAATGTCTTAATTCTTCCACGAGCATTTTCATTTGTTACCTCATTATTTTTTTTGTTCCGCTAGTAATCTTGATTTGCTTGCTCAATATGAAAGAAGATCAACATATATAATACAGAGACCATAAAACAATTTTTTATCATGAAGAAACCTGACTTATTTTGTGATCCTTTTCGTCGACAAAAAACAAAGTGGTCCTTCAAGCAGCATATCGGTTTAGGACCCGCTCGTTTCAGCTTCAGCTTCTGGCTTATTTTTCACTATTCATAAATTTCGTCTTCTTCTGATTTTTTGCTTTTTTGAGCTTTTTTGCCGGTTCTTTTTTCCCTGTATTCGTTTGTGTTGTCCGAGATGAGCTAGCATATTTTTATTCTATTTTATTTTTTTTAAATTTAAGCATGTCAAATAAGCCACCTTCAGTTGCAGTGAAATTTCAGTCATCTACAGTGCATTTTCAGCCATAAGCCACAGCTTTTCAGCCCAACCGAGTAGGGCCTTATGCCTGGGCGTCAGGCTGCAGTGCCCGTGCAGCGCGCGCGGGCGGGTGATTTCTTGTGCATGCGTCTGGGTGGAGTCAGTCAGACTAACAACAAGTACGAGTTGGGACTGGGAGTACGAGACAAAGGGCCTGTTCTTTTGTGGCTGCGGCTTGTGGCTTTTGACTGCGACTTGTGACTTTTGGCTGTTCGTGTGAGAGATTACAGAATAACTGAAATTCACGTGAGGCTTTGCTGATATAAATGAAGTCGCTACAGTATGTACTACAATTAACTAGTAGACCCTATCTTAAAAAGACACTTCATTTAAAAGCTAGTTATTGTAGAAAAGCCAAAAGCCGCTTAAAAACAGGGCCAAAATGGCTTTTGCTTTGCCTCCATGCAGCTGCAGTTTGCAATGGCATTGCATGCACAAACCAGCCGCATGAATGAATATACCATACACAAGCAAGACAGCCTATTTATACGTACGGAAAATTGGCTACAAGGCACTGTAAATTTATGTCATTTGTTAATGGACATCCAAAAAACGTGGTTTCATCAGAACATACTGTAAAGACGTGTAATTTTGCCGTAGAACATTGAGGTGACTATTTTATTATTTCCGGGTCAGAAGGGAGAGAGAAAGCATGCGAATTATCTACTTTGCCATTTTCTCTTCTGCTCTCCTCTTCTTCTTCCCTTTTCTCCCCTTTCTTCCTCTTCTCTTCCTACCCAGCCAAACCGGCCCGAATCCGATCCTTTACTCCACGGTTGAGGAAGGCGTTGGAGAGCATCGTGTTTGTCAACACCTTCTTCAACGTCGCCATCTTCATCGGCATCACCGGCACCATCACCCCATCGTCCTCCATCCCTCCTAGCTGCGTCACCGATGATGACATCACCCGTAACTTCTTCCTGTTCGAGATCTTCTCCTTCGACTTTTACCTCCTGTCCAGCCTGGTGGCACAGGGCATGAAGCTGGCCGTCACCCTCCTAGCGACTAACGACTTCTATGTTGACAGCAAGCAGAAGCCCCCGCTGTCCAACGACTATGAGGAGATGCCGACGTGGCTACGACAGGGCCGAGGGACCGACGACAAGCCGTGTTACGGTTTGCACAGCCGATGATGCTGTTGGCGACGGGTTGCTCTATCATGGGCACCTTCTTCCTGTTGTTGTCCATGGTGGATGCCATCCAGCTCAAGTTCGGCCTCCTCTCCTGCAACATCCTGCTCGCCGTCGGCGCCACATTCACGCTCTCCACGCTCGTCGTCAGCGTCCTGCTCTTCTACGGATCCACCATCGCCTACGTGCTCACCCACTACCTGTTGTTATTGATTGATCAGTAATTAGTTGCCGTGATCCTGGATGGGTGCCACGTCGACGAGAACATGATGGGGACAGGAAAAAGGGAACATGGAAGCCGCGTTCCATACGTGTAGGGCTGGCTATCGGCTCGGCTCGGATCATGCAAACTCATCTAAAAAAGTAGCTCGGCTCGATAAAAAGCTCGAGTTTCTCGTGAACAGTTCATGAGCCACATATGTTCAGTTTAGGAGAATAGGTAAGAGAGGCGTGTTGTTACGCTGCTGTAGAAATTTAGAACTAGGGGGAAAGAGAGTTGTTAGCTATTTAAACCAAGAACCAGTAGAACTTTATTTTCTACGTAGTGTTGATATGACGGCATGTTGTTGTAACATATACACATACTTAGTATATTCAGGAGAAAATTGTAATGTGCTCACACTTTTGAGCTTAGTATGTTCCAACATGCTCATGAGTTTGATTTTTTTCTTCTAAGTTAGTTCAGTGGTGTCCTTTAAAACAAATGGTTAGTTTAGTGTCATGTTTAAGTCTTACAAATAGAATATTTATGAATTCCAATTTTTTGCTTTTGTTGCAATTCCCATTCAGTCTAAACTATATAGTCCAATGCGCTCAGTAGGGCTGGGCTTCGAGAAAAGTAAATCACCAATACGCTGCACGCAAAAGCCCATGAGTATTTAGTTACTGAGCCTTAACGAGCTCAAGCTCGGCTCGTTAAGCTACTGAGCTGGGTAGGCGACTTGGCTCAGCTCATTAATTTTACGAGCCAAGCTCGAGTCGAGCTCATAACGAGCCGAGTTCGAGCAACTCGTAAGCTTTGAGCTTTTTGCCAGCCTTACACACTCGCCTCTAGGCCGACCGAGCCTGTCAAGCCTGCAAACGGTTTGCAAGCCAGCTAGGGCTTGGCTTGTTACGCGGTCGAGCTGAAACCCTGACTTGGCTTATTTATGCCACAAGTCGAGCCGAGCCTTAAACAAGCTGAGCTGGCTCGCAAGCCTCGAGCTTTTTGCCACCCAAGTAAGGATGCATGACTGATGAATGTCTGTAGGACTGGTATGACAACAGAGGGGGGGTGAGTGGTACCTTTATTTTTTTTTCAAGTATTCACCAATTCTCCACTCCAATAGCTATGAAAGTCAAGAACCCAAAATTTCAAAAATTATCGGTGCTACAACAATTTCAACCCCAAAAGTGCCTAGATGGATGTGGATTGATTTTCAGAGATTATCTTTATCTCTTACACATTCTTGTCACAACAAAATCAAGAAGGGGAGAGAGAGAGGAGGAGGAGGAAAAACCAATCAAATCAAGAGAAAATCAACCAACACAACGAGGGATTTATGGAGATAAATAAAGATTGGTGTATTACTACTTGAGGATGAATATTTTATAGCCACTCCACTTGGATGACAAGAGAGCACACCACAACACTCAACTTATCTCAAACACTAACCCTAGAACTTATGAACACTTGATCTCCAGATATGATGGTTGGATAGTTAACTACAAGTCACCAGTTAAATAGATAAACTAGCTAACCCCATCCAACCCTTAGTGGATAATATCCACTTAGTTCATATGGGGAAACCCGATAACACCACACACACAAGTTTTAACTCACACACTACATTTATGCATATTTTTAAAAGTACATAAGCCCGAATCCGCTAAGTCTTTAGCTTTAATCCAACTTGATATTTTTAGTTTCTCTTTGATCTAAACCACTCTTCCAAGCGCCGCGGTTTTACTCCAAGGTAGTTTTCAATATTTTGGTCAAATTACCAAAATACACTTTCTTAACCCAGTCATCTCCTTCCATTGCAAGCAATCGTCATGTTTGCCATGTGTAGATGCACTACTAGCTTACCATGCGTCGATGAGTCTCTCCTATTCTGATTCCACTGCACCAAGCCTCACTTGGACCGACTAAGCCACATGGTGCAACCCATCGCTTGAACTTTTCTTCAGCATTTTTCATCTTTCTTGTGTCATGCTTAAGCTCATCCATCTCATCCAGCATTCTTGATCTTCTGGGTCTCGGTTGCTCCATGAGTGTAGACATCCTCCTCGTTGTTAACTATGGTTGACTCCAAGCGACTCTGCATATCAAAAACAAAGAAATCATTTCTGAGCATAATTTGTCACAATTTGACCTACATTAGCAATAATATGTCTTATGTAATCTATAACCACTGACCTAGGTCACCAAATCATCACATGACTTAAATTTTCTAAAATCATCTATTTCTGCAAGCTGTCTAAAAGATTTGTAAATTTGTAAATTCTAAATTTACACTTCTCTAAAACAATAATATTTTATCATAATAAAATCAATTACCTTCTCATATTGTGCTTCGCTGTCTTTCGTAGAGAAGAGAAGAAGAAAACAATTTAGAGAAGAAAAAAGTGAGCACGAGTGATAAGAAAATGCGGCATAGACTTAGTTAGGCTGTGACAGTGCTAGGGCCTAAGGCTAAGTAGCAGCTAGTGGTACTAGTACGAGGTTTTTTTTCTAATGAACCATTCACAGAAATAGCGAAATAGCACTGTTTTTTATCTAGCCTCCTCTTTAAACTCAGTTAGTACTTTTTAATTAGTGTTTCTATTTAATCAGTGCTAATCATATTTAATTAGTATTAATTATTTTTAATTAGTGTTAGTCCAAATTAATGCTAACCACCTGTTGCTTTTGTGGGGCTGGGCAGCAGTGTTGCCGAGCTCCTGTAGCGAGTAGCACCTATCGAGCTTCTGTAGCGTGGGGACGTCGAGCTCGGGAAGATGATAGATTTGCAAAAATAAACGTCCAGGGATCGAGTTTGAAGAAAAAGGCTACAGTTGTGTGAACAAATCATTTTGTATACACTCAACAGCTATGGCCTACGGGTGACGAGAATGTGACTTTTTAGCATATTTGGCACTGTTTGACACTATATTTATAAAAATAGTTGTATATCTAGCGTATTGACAAAAATACTATTTTTGCCATCCGGTGGTCGAACGGCAGTGCGTGTGGGCTACACGTCGGTCCGCGCGCACTGCCGTCCGGCACTGGAAGGTAAAAACATCATTTTTATCAATACGCTATGTATACGATCATTTTTGTAAATACAACATCAAATATACTAAAAAAAGCCAGAAAGTGTAAGCCAGTAGTCTACGTAGTCTTCACATCAAATGCCTCAGTGAGCCTACTCCCACAAAAGCTGCCCAAATCAATCCAAGTGTTTTTAGAGGGATTGCCTACCCTACTCACCCAGCTTAGTTGTTCTTTTTCCTGCTGAGGCCCCGCTCGGTTGGGCTGAAAAGCTGTGGCTTATGGCTGAAAATGCACTGTAGCGGTTGAAATTTCACTATAGCTGAAGGTGGCTTATTTGGCGTAATTAAATTAAAAAAATTAGAAATAGAAAAAATATGCTAGCTCATCATGGACAACGCAAACGAATACAGAAAAAATAATCGAAAAAAGCTCAAAAAAGCCAAAAGTTCAGAAAAAACAAAATTTATAAATAGTAAAAATTAAGCCAAAAGCCAGAAGGTGAAGCTGAAATGAGTGGCGCCTAATCTCTCTCCCCCTCCCGGTCATGCATGCATGATTACCTGCATGCAAAGCGTAGTAATTATGGAGTATTAATATACACAAGCTAGGTTATCAGGCGATCCGTTGATTTCTCCTAGGCCAGTGCAAGCTACTTACTAGGGTTTGAATGATCCAGGCCATGCATGCTTTTTACCTGCATGCAGTCCGAAATTGTTGTACAGATAATCCATTTTTATTCGAAATTACAGAAATATACCCGCGGGAATTTTTTTTACAAAAATAGATTCCAGTCGCCCCCCCATTGGGCAACTGGAGCTAATCGCCCAACCAGACATCGACAGAATTTGTGTCGCTGTACTCTCGGGCGACTGCCATCAGTCGCCTTCCTATTGAGCGACTTGAACGCAGTTGCCCAATGGGTGGGCGACTTGCAATGCAGTCGCCCAATAGGCGGGCGACTTTACCAGTCCCTCGTGATTTTTAGAGTTTTGTCAATTTTGTAGTTTTAAACTGGGAAAAAAATCTGGTATAGTTGTAATAAAAGTTTATGTTCACTGTATGTTGTAGGTGCATAAAAAATTTTGAGAATTTTTTTATAAGAACGATTGACCGTACAACGATCGATATATATAGTGGTAAGTGATATTTTGATGTTACTGAGAATTAGTGTACGGAGAGAACCGGTATGTTGATATTGTTAAATGACTTGCTATCTGAATCATTGAATGCGAACAGACGAGATAATAAGCTTATCCGAATAGAAATAAACTTCATAATACAGTTGGGAGTAACATGCCGCGTACATTTTTATTACATGTATAACATATAGCATGATATGCGACTAACCCACCCAACTGCTTGTACGACCTACTGTGTGGACCGGGGCCACTTTCCCTTCCTTGCCCGCTCGGCGTTGAACTCCTCCGTGGCCTCTTTTGCCTTAACCGCCATTTCCCTCTTTCTCTCGTGTTCCCTCTCGCGGGCCTCCCACTCCTTACGCTGCACGCTTCGAGATGAGTTTGCGTCTCGCGTTATATACGCAGGGTGCGCTCGTTCTTGCGGCGCTCCTCCTCCAGCAACTCCTTCTCCCGTGTGACATTCCACTCCTCGAAGTCGAGGGTCTATTGGTCCGCAGGGTGGATCTCAAGATCGATCCATTTGCGGTAACCACATAGCGGCTTCGGAGACTGTAAATACAGGGGAGAGATTGTTAGTGCGTGCTGTGAAGGAGAAAAGGTAGGGGAAAATGGTGCATGTGGTCGTTACCGGCTGCCGATAGGTTGCGGTGTCAAAACGGCGGTTGGGGTAGTCACTGGAGTAGTTTGCGCAACCCCAGTAACGCATACCTAGGCTGATGCGATGCTTAGACTTGAAGAACTTGCACGTGTTCCCGCACCAACTAAGGGGGGTGTCTCCCCCCTCAGGTGGGAGTTGCGGCGAACGCTCGGTGGGGACGTCCGGGATGGGGTTGTTGCTACGCAGCCGCTCATTGCGGGGAGCTGACCCTTTAGCACGCTGGGCTTGTTATACCCGGGCCTGTATAGCCCTTATTTTCTCATCACGGGCGACAGCTGACCGTGCTAGGTCACGGGTCTCCTCCCATTCCTTCACCATCTTGTTCCATTGCTTCTTCTGGTTTTTTTGTCCATCCCGGTGGGGTGAAGGAAGCGCGGTGTAGTGTGGGGTTTGGAAGTGCAGTGTGACCTGCGAAATGGAATACACACCAATTTATAGGGTCCATTTTCTCTCTACTCCAACATGTAAAGCTGGTCTGTGTGGTCGTAGCACTGAGTAAAGCTGGGCGTTCTGCCATATCACTACAAAAAGGCTGCGTCATCATGCCATATGACTGAGCAAAGCTGCCCCGTGTTGTCATGTCACTACGGAAAGCTAGCATCTTTTGTCATCTCACTGAGCAAAGCTGCCCTGTGTTGTCATCTCACTGAGCAAAGCTGGCCTGTGTTGTCATCTCATTGCGCAAAGCTGGCCTCTTTTGTCATCTCACTGAGCAAAGCTGGACTGTGTTGTCATCTCACTGCGCAAAGCTGGCCTCTTTTGTCATCTCACTGCGCAAAGCTGGCCTCTTTTGTCATCTCACTAAGCAAAACTGACCTCTTTTGTCATCTCGAAATAATGTGCAATGTTGTTAAGCATGTCATGGATTGGTTGTTATCTTCGTGCGGTTGTTATCACGAAGTATCGCATTTTAACGAACAACAAATACATCTAGTAAATAAGTAAACAGACCAATACTAAGCTACCAGCACAACACCAACTACATTATAGAAAAGGGATATAACATGCAAGTTTTACAAATGGTACATGAAATTTAGCTGTAGTCTCAAATAATTACTGATCAGGACATGCATTACATCGTCTAGCTGTGTGCCCCTCCTGACCGTATTGCCCACAACGTGCACTTGATGTTCCAGCCTGAGATTCATCCATGTCATTTCTAATACGCCGGCTCTGTCGCCGACCCTTCCCACCCTTTAGCAAATTAACATCTGGAACCCAGGTCCTACCTGCAATGTCCAAGGTGGCGAAGTTTCCAACCACCCTGAACCCCCGGAGCTCACCACACCAAGCCTGCAGTATCCTCTCCTTAAAGAAGTACTCCGACATGAAGTTCGAAGGATTCATGCCCACGGTCCCGCATGCAGCGAGGACATGAGAGCATGGCTTGTGTAACAGGGTTAGCTTGTTGCACGTACAACTAGGTTCATTTGCATGATCTCCAAGGCATAACTCGTGGGTAACAAGGGAACGAGACGTCCCAAATCCAGCTCTATCACGGAGTATGACTTCGAAACGATGCTCCCTATTGCCCATGACTTGAACTGTGTGCAATTGACCCTTTTGTGACTTCTCCTCCATGTACGCCGTCATTTTGGACGAATACAGGGCTCGAGGATTGGCCGCATGAAGTGCGGCACTCGCGTGCCTCTCCCTAAAGTAGCGGATTGTACTGTGAAGGACACCTTCCACGATGGCGACAAGGGGTTGAGAACGGAGGCCCCTGAGAACCCAATTGTATACCTCTGCAAGGTTAGTTGTCATTATGCCATACCTTGCGCCATCCGTGTCGTGCAACAGCGACCACTTCTCCAATGGTTCTCCCTCGATCCACTGCGAGAAGCACTTGATGTTTCGTGAGCTCCTCCTTCTTGGACCACTTGGGTTAGGCTCATCGATTGCTGGCAAGCAAACCGGTTGTGCCGCCCCAGGAGTGATCGGCCCCGTGCTTCTCTCTTGGGTGTTCTTCCTAGTGTGCTCATCCAATAATCCCCACAAAGCATCAAATTTCCTCTGCTGGTTCTGCCTAGCCAGCCTCTTGAATAGCTTCATTAAAGATTGTTTCGGGAATTGCTTGAAAAAGTTTGCCCCTAAGTGACGACTGAACCACCGGTTCCTCATGTCCGGCCAAGAAAAGGGCTTCTCGGGGTCGTCTTGTAGTTTTCTTATAGCCTTTATAATACCGGCATGGCGATCATGGATTACGCACACACCAGGACGAGTGCCTACAACTCCAACCCTGACATGTCTTAGAAACCATAGCCAGCTCTCATAATTCTCACTTTCAACAAATGAAATGGCAAGCGGCAATATTTGATTGTTACCGTCAACGCCTATGGTCGTCAGGATCTGCCCCTTGTATTTGCCTGTCAAGAAGGTTCTGTCAATTGAGATCACTGGTAGCATGTGCCTGAATGCTTCAATGCTAGCACCAAATGCAAAAAATGCCTCTGCAACACTGCATATCCTGGTGGACTTATGGACGGCTTCTCGTGCAGGGTGATGTACGTGCCCGGGTTCCTTTTCTGCAAGACCTTAAGCATACGAGGAAAGTTGTCATATGCCGCCTCGAAAGTCCCAAAACGTTTTTCCAATGCCTTTTGCTTGGCACGCCACGCTTTCACGTAGCTAATCTTATATTTGAATTTATTCTCGATAGCTACCACAATATGTGTGGCCTCCATGTCTTTCTTCTCCACTATCTCCCCATACATCAAATTGGCTATAAATCCAAACGTCAGGTTACGATGCCTCGCCAACACAGTGTTTAGAATGCAGGAGTGCGGCTCCACCTTGGACACAATCCAGTGAGTCTCATACGATGCCTCCAAGCACAACCAGCCTGCTCGCACTTCAGAGTGTACTGCTCCTGGCTTGATTTGACGACGCGAAATGTCCGCTGCATTGAAAGAGCCCACAGCTTGATGGCATCCTGCAGCGATTTCTTGTCAGCAAACATAGCATGCAACCGAACCTCTGTCTCATGATACTCCCATGGTGATTCATGCTCATCATGTGCGAAAACACCCTCCGCATTAAACCGGTTCCATTCCTGCAGGATAGGAACTTCTTCGTCATCAGAACTGTCCTCGTCGTTGTCCTCTACAGCTGCCTTTTCATCCCATGCCCTCTGGTCATCAGAGTCCATCTGCTGCACGATGTACTCATTATGCTCTCCTTCATCAGCTTGCCCAGTTCCCTCTCTACAGCTTGACGGCTGTAACTCTCCTCCATGTACCGCATCGACTTCATCACGACCAACTTCATCATCTTCACCAACATGCGGCCCGCCCGAGCTGCTAGCACCTCCCAGAGCAACGGCGGACGAACGAGCTTGCGCAGCTGCTTGCAGTGAGCACGGTTGCACAAGCAGGACACACTCGTATCCACGACGCCGACACCCTTGCACAAAACCCTTCCATGAAGCAGAGCGCACCAATGTCTTCAACTCCCATCTGATGTTCGTGGGAGACCGGCCCCAAAGGCCTTGCACGACGACGCTGCACACCTCGGGGTCTAATGAAAAACATCGGGTCAACCAATGTAGCACATCTGCGATTTGAGCATTCTCGCCATCCGGAAGTACAAGAGTGACTTGCGGAAAATCGCTCAAATCCACACCATTCGGACCTTCACGAATGATTCCAGCACCATAATACACTCTCAATGTAGTGGCTTCTGCCATTGATGATGTCAGCATGTATATATGTTTCAATTTTGCGACATGTTAAATAACATCGCACAATACTAAACTTTCTATACTATAAATTGTGCTAAAATTTCTATACTACAAAATGTTTCCTCTGAAATGTATATACTAACATTTCCATACTAAAAATTTACTAAATTTTCTACATCACTAATTTGTACTAAAACTAACATTTCATATAAATAATACTACAAATACAACATAATCAAAAAATACCTAGATCCAAATAGATGGAATAGCTTCCACTCCTCCTCCTACCCTGTCCTCCTCTCCCTGTCCTCTTCTCCCTCTCCTCTTCCCCCCTCCTTTTCTTCCCCTCCTTCCTCTCCTCTTCTTCCCCTTCTTTTCTTCTCCTGCTTCCTCTCCTCTTCTTTTCTCTTCTCTCCTTTCTTCTCTGTGCGTAGAACAAGTGAGTGAAAAAGCAGTGAGCGGCGGCCGAGTATGCTATCTTAACGCTTCCCCCCTGTCGCCCTTCCGTTGGGCGATTGAATTGCAGTCTCCCAACCGTACAACGACTACAATTCAGTCGCTTAACGCTCGGGCGACAGTAATAATTCGCCCAGCCGTCACCATATTCCTTACATGTCGCTACTCGGTTCGGCGGAAAGCTTCAGTCGCCCCCCATGGGCGACTGGAGCCTATTTTTGTAAAAATTTTCTTGCGGGTATATTTCTGTAATTTCGAATAAAAAATGGATTATTCGCAAAAAAAAAGTTCCATGCAGTCCGGCCTCCACTAGCTAAACTTTGGTTTGCATCTCAAACTACCAAAACCAAGTTGCCACTTGCGAGTATTCCTAATGTTTGTTTTTTCAAGGATCTAATGTTTGCTTTTAACTCACCGTGGTGTGTATATACACTCCACTACTATAAAAAAGTTATATTAGACGTCTCATCACAGACGGTTTTCTCGAACCATCTATGTTATAATTATCACAGATAGTTTTACAAGCATGCTTCATGTACCATCTGTAATACCCTACTATCACATACGGTTCTTGTTAATAACCGTCTGTGATATTTCACAGATGATTATTAATATGAACCGTCTGTGATAATTGAGATATCACATATGGTTTTTAATTATCACCGTATGTAATATTTCACAGACGGTCATTAATATAAAATTGTTTGTGGTAGTTATGTATCACAGACGTCTTGTGATTGGAACCATCTATGATATGCTTCATCTCCCGATGCACGTCTTCGATCGTTTCAGCTCCTAGATGCGTCTCTTCATCTCACGAGCCGAATGTATTCCTTGCTGCATAAAAATGATTGTCCGCCACCGAAAATTAATGTTGTGCGAGCACCTCGTCGACCGGCTATCTTCCTTGTCTTCCTTGTCTCTCAAGCACAAATAAATAGCTCCATATCCTTTCTTGTTGCCAGCATTGATGGCCAACCTAGCTATCCTGAATGAGCACCTCGCCGACCGTATGCTGGCGGATGCTGCGGAAGGACACTGTGCCAATAGTGTCTTCCCTTCTATGTCTGATGATTTGCCAAAGCAGTTGAAGGTCACCTTCCGCCGTCTTGACATTCTCCTCCACCGCGTCTTCCGGTTGGTCTCCTGCTTCCGGCGAGCTTACCTCGCCACCGACATGGTCCTTCACAATGATGTTGCATGTCTCCAAGAGGCATGCCATTGCATGGAGTGCTTAATCGAGGCGGCGGACAACCGAGTCAACCTTGTCGAGACCCCTCAAGAAAGGAAAGAGAGCCTATAGGCTCAATTCGACTTGATTGTTTAATCAGAGGGTGTTCGGGAGACACTTGAGCGAGCACGTTAGTGGGTGGTCATATTTCGGGCTTCGTTCGCTTATGATCCCGAACCGTCCGATGACGACCACATCGCCTACGAAGTTTTGAAGACGGAGATTGCATGCTACCTCCGACACTAGAAAAAACATCGAAGTAGTTAGGTTTCTACTTTTTTGTTATCTTTTGTAAGAAATGACTGACGATGTTGTTTGGGCGCCGTATATATGTAAAATCAACCAGTTGAATTTGTATTTACTCTCTTGTATATATGTAAATGGTCTCGGTATAATGACATGATGACATTACTGACCGGTAAAAAGCAATTAAGTAATACATATTTACTCCTTAGTCATTACTGAATTTGTATTTATGCATATAATTTAAATTTTAGAACCGTATTTATCACAGACGATTCTACTTTAGAACCGTTTGTGATTTTTATTCACAGACAGTTATTAATACGAACTGTTTGTGATTAGTAATTATCACAGATGGTTCATAATAATAACTGTCTATGAAATCTCGTATTATCACAAATGGTTCTTGTTAAGAACTGTCTGTGAATTATCACATATGGTTATTAATGAGAACCGTATATGATAGTGCAATGTCACTGACAGTTCGCGATTGGACGTGTTTGGGATACGCCGTGTTATTAAATGGCTAGCCAGTGGGGTCCTGACAGATCTGTCTTTATTGTGCTGCATTGAAGGAGGCGGCCAGCTTTAGAGAGTTTGGTGAAAGCATACCGCTTGTAGATCTAACTCTTATAGATCTATTTGTTCTTGGTGATTAGAGGTTAGTACATATTTGCTTCTAATTATACACTTTGTAATAAAGAGAGATGATAGCTAGATTTAGATCTAGCTTAATTGGTAGTTTGCCCCAATTTAAAAATGAGTCACTACTTCTAGTTTACTTTAATATATTCTTACTTGATATATACATTGCTTTTATGAATAGCACATAGCTAGCTGCTTAATTTAGATATGGAAAATTTATTATAAGGTGGATGTCAGTTATGTGTAAGTATTAGGCTGGCTAGCTACAGTGTCGAACCCAGGATTTTTAGGATGGGTGTTCGAATTTGGAGCTAAGTTGCTCGAATACGTCGATACCACAGTGCACCGTCTCCCCCCAAAAGACCAATACAATGATACGTGTATGTAGATATAATAAAAATGCATAAATTATAGAAATTAATGATTTCTTATGAGGAAATGGGCAACATAAGGCGAGCATAATTATATGAATTAAACAACAAATTATAGAGATAAATGAGAGTTGTATATCTTGTTGATCTTGCCTTTTTTTTTTGCTATTTCCCCATCAGTAAGAACTGTCCATCTAAGAGGAAATTGTATGTTCCTTCTATGGAGTAAACAGACCAAGAAAGTAAACAAGTGGAGTGGGGTGGAGCACACCTAGATCTTAAGAGAGGACGATGACAATAAGTTGGAGGTGTTACTCACTTCCCAATGCCATGCTCCCTCCCGGCTACCGCGCTGCTCCCTTTCTGTTGCCCGCTCCCTACCTCCGTGTTCGTTGTGCCACTGTCCGCTTGCCTACGACACCTCTCTGCTCGCCCGCGCTGCCACACGCTCACCTTGCACCACACGCCGCCTCATGTATGATTGTCATCACATCATGGCACCACGTCCGCGTTTGCTGGTTGTCACTCGCCTCTAGCCTGCACCTCTACCCGCTCGCTACTCGAAGGCCGAAGCCGCCTTCCACATAGACAGCCACATGATGAGAAATAGAACAAATGTTAGGATTTTGTTTATATCTTTACCTCTTTGGGCGTGAGGAGGGCTGAGGTGGAAAGAAAATAGGTCTAATGTATTATATGACCTGCGCGGGAGATATGGGGAGTGTGGGCTGAATTTATTTGCAAGCATAAAATATAGTTTTAACGCAACTAATAGTATATACATCTAATATACTTATTATATACCTGGTATTTTATAAATTTTTTGGGTTTACAGCTGAACACCCATGCCCTACGTTAGATCTGTCCATGGCTAGCTATATAGTAGCATTGATAATCCAATTTGATACTAATTTGTTACATGCATAGCGTAGATGGACCAAAGCTAGATGTACATTGAGAACCATGTGAGTGAAGAGTGCATTAATGACACGTTTGCTTTTAGAAGAGCGACCGAGCAGGATATGTTGAAGAAGGGAATGGAACATATGTACTATCTATGCATTGATTGTGATAATCTGAAGATATTTACCAACTCATCATAGATTGAAGCTCACTTGATTTGAAGGGGTTTTAAAAAGGGGTATACATGTTGGACCAATCACGGTGAAGAGAAGAATATTATACAGGAAGATAATTATAACATCGTCGAGGGAGACAACGATATGCTGATTGTGGACTGTGCTTTCGATGAGAATAGATCGCATGATGACAATTTAGATCAGATGCTACGTGATGCAGAAGGGAACTATAGTGAGAGAAAGTTTGGTAAATTCAAGGGCTTGATAGAGGACTGAGAGAAACCTTTGTTTCTGAGCTACAAGCCGCAGTCTACAAGGTTGTCATCTGTTCTTGAACTGCTAAATTGAAGGCAAGAAATGATTGGTCCGACAAGAATTTCATGGCATTGTTAGGTCTCCTAGTGATTATTCTTTCCGAGGGAAATGTATTGCCGAGAACCACCTATCAAGGCAAGAAGATTCTTTTTTCATTAGGAATAGAAGTAGAAAGAATACATGCATGTCCGAATGATTGTATCCTCTACCGTAAAGAGTATACAAAATTATATGTTTGTCCAATGTGCAAAGCATCCCGATACAAGTGTAAGAATGATTCCGATACGGAGATGGCATCAAGGTGAAGCAAGGACCCCCTGCTAAGATGTTGTGATATTTGCCTGTAATTCCCTGTTTGAAGCGTTTATTTGCGAACTGAAAGGATACAAGATTGTTGCGTTGGCACTCGGAGGAGTGTAAGAAAGATGGAATGATAAGACACGTTGCCTATTCTGCCTAGTGGAGGAACACTGATACAATGTTTGCAGACTTCGGTACGGAACCAAGAAATATAAGGTTTGAGTTGAGTACAGATGGAATGAATCCTTTCGGTAACATGAGTAGCCGGCATAGCACCTGGCCCGTGAATGTATGCATGTATAACCTTTCTTCTTGGCTGTGTATGAAGCGGAAGTATATTTTGATGCCACTACTTATGCAAGGGCCAAGACAATCTAGAAACGATATTGATGCATACCTAGCACCATTATTGAACGATCTTGTGACACTATGAAACGGAGGGGTACAGGTATGGGATACGGACAAACAAAAGAATTTCACTCTACGCATCATGTTGTTCTACACTATCAATGATTTTTCTGCCCTTGGTAACTTGTCAGGGTTGAATACGAAAGGAGCCAAAGCCTGTCCGCACTGGTTAGATTATACCAAGAGTGTGTGATTGAACAACGCGTTCAAAACTGTATACATGTGTCACCATAGGTTCCTTCCAAGGTATCATCCTTACCATAAGATGAAGAAATAATTTGACGAAAATAAAGATGATGACTCAGCACCAAGGCCTTTTAGCGGAAAAGAGGTGTACGATATGGTCAAGGATATTGATGTTGTGTTTGGAAAAGGACATAAGTTTATGATCCGTTAGAAGAACATGTGGAAGAAGATATCAGTACTTTGGGACTTGCCTCATTAGGAGCACTTAGAAGTTCACAATTGCATCTATGTCATGCACGTAGAAAAGAATGTATGTGATAATTTGATTGGTCACTTACTGAACATTCGTGACAAAACAAAGGATGGTGTCAATGCATGGTGTGACTTGGTCGTTTGAACATCGGGACCGAGTTAGCACCGATAGAGACCAATAAAGGCCACATGTACTTCCCCCAGTTTGCTACACTGTCTAAGTCCAAGAGATCTAAACCATGTCAGTGCTTGCATGGTATAAAAGTTCCGTTTGGTCACTCCGCTAGCATGAAGAAACTTGTTTTCATAGAAGATTTTAGATTAATTGGCATGAAGTCTCATAACCGTGATGTGCTAACGACATAATTGCTTCCTGTTGCAATTAGAACTATTTTGCCAAACAAGGTTCGAGTGACAATCAAGAGGCTGTGTTATTTTTTTAACGTAATTGCTCAGAAGTTCATCGATCATGATAGACTAGATGCTCTGCAAAACGAGGTGGTGACAACTCTATGTCATCTTGAAATATTTTTTTCTCTGTCAATTTTTGATGTCATGGTCCATCTCATTGTCCACTTTGTGAAAGAGATAAAGATATGCAGCCCCATGTTTCTACATCATATGTACCCGTTCAAGATGTATATGGAAATTATCAAATCCTATGTACGCAATTGATCTCGGTTGGAGGGCAACATCATTGAATGTTATGCAACTGAAGAGGTCATTGAGTTCCACATCAATTAAATTGCTCAAGTCAAACCGATAAAGTATGCCTCTATTTCATCATGAGGGGAGGTTAGAGGGTATCAGGACCATCGAAAGGAAAGTAATAACTCCCGATCTAGGCACATACACTCAAGCCCATTTCACGATTTTACAACACATGACTAAAGTGTTCCCATATATTGAAGAGCACAAGGGCATGCTACGCCAAGAGAATCCATGCCGGTCGGAGTATTGGATCATGGATAGCACAACTATTAGTTCAACGAATGGTTAAGGTTACAATTCACTGGAAGGTCGTCAAGTGAAACACTGCAATGGTTGGCAAGATGGCCAAAATTTACAATTGTAACATGACAAGGATACGACATTAATGGGTACACATTTTGTACAATAGATCAGGATAGAAAGAGCACAGTGTAGAACTCAGGTGTTCGCATAGATACATTTCATGAGCAGTTCAATACCGTTGCCCCAAACTCCTACTATGGGCTTGTATAAAAGATTTAGGAGCTCGACTACATAATTTTCAAAATCCCTCTCTTTCGGTGCCGTTGGGTACAACTCTCACAGGGTGTAAAGGTCGATAAGTATGGCATCACTACTATGGACCTCAAATGTGTAGGATACAAAGATAAATTATTCGTACTCGCGAGGCAAGTTGCTCAAGTTTTTTATATAACCAACCCGGCAAATAAAAAGCATCATGTAATTCAAACATATAATATGAAAAAAATTAGGGAGGTGATCTGCCATCTGGCCATAGGACGGTAGGCCACCAAAGTGGGCCAGGTGGTGGGGCGGCAGGCCTGCCATCTGGTGGCATGGCAGCAGACTGTCTGCCATCTGTTGGCGGGACAACAGACTGGGCGGCAGGCCCACGCGTCAGCAAGCTGACGTTCTTGTCCAGCTACTAGATGGTAAAAATGCTATTTTTGCTAATACGGTCTACATACTGCTATTTTTGTAAATACAGATATAAACAGTGCAATATATGCCAAAAACTCATGTTAATTGAAGGGTAGAACAATACTAGCTCCAGCCTACTGTAGTGTACCATCGACGGAGATAAATGTATGGTTATCTTTTGCCATATACGGTACTGTACACCGTATAAAACTTTGAGCAAAACCGGCAATACAAGTGCACCTTGAGGAGTTTTTGCCATATATAGTGCCTGAGCGATCTTGACAAAAATATCACTTCTGTCGTCTGATCGCTGTACGGCACGGCACGCCCAACATTTGACACATGGCGCCTACCGTCTGGCCAATAGACGGCAGGCACCTGCCGGCCGACCAGTAGACAACAAGTGGCCTACTGTCTGCCTACAAAACGACAAGTGATTAAGTTCGCAAATTACCTGCCTAAATTTATAATTTTATGTTATATTTTTTAAATTTTTAAATATATCAAATAAGTTAAAAAAATTATGATATTTGTTTGGATCTTTCCAAGGTATTGTGGTTTGTTATGTAATTTTTTTACAATTTTTTAAGGCTATTTGCTAATTCTAAAAATTATTGAAATGACACATAATTAACTAGGAGATTAAACAGTTATACACCACTCTAAGAGTTTTAAGAGGTAGCAAATGGTCGTGAAAAATTACAAAATTTTTTGTAAAGCTTTCTAATGCAGTGTGCTATGTTGTATAATTTTTACGTAATTATTCACATCACTTTGCTACTATTAAAAATTATTTGAGTGGCACGTAATTAAATGAATGATTAAGCACTAATGGTCAGGGGCTAATGGCCCATTGTATAGCCACTGTGTGGCACCAGGCCTGCCACACAGTGGCTGGGCAGTAGGCCATTAGCCCCTAGCCATTAGTTATTAATCACCAGTTTAATTATGCGCTGCTTAAATAAATTTTAGAGGTAGAAAAGTGGTGACAAAATTATATAAAAATTACACAACGTAGCACACTATATAGAAAACCTTCATAAGAAATTATATATTTTTTACGATCATTTTCTATCTCTAAAAATTTTTGGAGCAACACATAAATACTTAATCGCCTAGTTAATTATGTGTTGTTCCAAGAATTTTAGAGGTAGCAAATATCTCAAAAAAATTGCAAAAAAATTATACAATGTACCACGATGCCTCGGGAAGCTCCACCAAAAATGTCATAATTTTTTGAGATAATTTGCTATATTTACAAATTCAAAAAATATAACGTAAAATTACGAATTTAGGCAGTTAATTAAGCCGGCTAATTAGCCAGTTTAATCAACTGCTATTTTGTGGGCAAACGGCAGGCCACCTACCGTCCGCTGGCTAGGCAAACGTTGCCATCTGTTGGCCAGATAGCAGACATCATGTGTTGACTATTGGGTGCTGTCATTCGGTGACCGAATGGTAGAAGTACTATTTTTTATCAATATAACTCATATATAATTATTTCTGTAAATATATATTAAAAAGACATTATATATGACAAAAGGTCACGTCACACTACATCGCTACTAGTACACCTGTCTGGTCTACTTCATCTATCCGTTATTTAAAGCAGGAAGCAAACTGCCCCCATCATCGTCATTATCATCTGTTCATCGGTCATTTAGTAACGGGACCAACAAACACTAAATCCTGAATTTACGTCGAGATCCAATACTCACCAACTCAGGTCATCCAGATGCAGCTACGCTAAACCAAAACATGTCCATGCATCATGCCGTGGCCTGTTACACATTCTAAAAGCTATTTTTCTATGATCAGTAACTTTTAAATAAAGTATTTTTTAGATAAGATTTACAAATTGATCATAGTAGACACTACAACGATTTCATTTATATCAGCTAAAATTATACACGAGTCTCTTTCTATACTCCCTTTCATAAACAGCTATATGCCGCAACCAAAATCTAAAAACCGAAGCAAAAAGAACAGGCTCTTAAACTTTGGTTCTTTTTGAAGAAATCTTATATGTACATTTTTAAAAAAACTAGTCAGTGATTGCGTGGAATATACGTCACATCAATATCAAATAATCATGGTAACACAATAGAATTTTTAAGTTAATATGGCAACCGGGGGAGATTTAATTTTTTGCCACTCTTAAGATTGACCAATTCACTCTGTCACTTACATGTGGGGTCACCTGAGTCACTGACAATGGGCCAGGGTGGCAAATCTGTTGCCACTGGACTCATAAAAGTGGCAAATGATTAAATTTTCCGGCTGCGGGAGAGGCAGCCGACGGGGACGTAGTGAGAAGCGGAGATTATTTTGTTCTGTGGATTATTGTGCTTAATTAACATTATTAACATAATTATGAAATCAAGAGATGGTGTGAAATCAGCATAGGAAGGTTGATGTTGACCGAGATCAAACAAACTGATGTTGAGATGAAATTAGTCAAATTTAGGTGTGAATAAGTTTGAATATGACCCTTTTAAAACCTGTGTTTTTTATATTAGTATAGAAAGTAGAAAAAAGTGAAATAAAGAGAAGAATCTGTGATGTAAAGATAGTGCTTATTTGGATTTAAGCTTAGTCTTTTGAGCTTTTTGATACTGTTTGAGGCTTTTTCATGGTAGCTATTGTAAATTTTTTCAGTGTAATGAAATTTCAAGATAGAAAAATATATTCTCTCATCACAGATAATACAAAAGAACATAAAAAAAGAAAAAACAAGAATCTAAAAAACTAAAAATTATGAAAGAACAAAATTAAGAAATAAAAAGCTAAAAACCAAAACTTAAACCCAAATTATGGTTGGAGCCTTGGAAGCAGCGCAATAAATTTGGAAGCTGCTCTGCAGAAAAGGCGCAGATTACCAAGAACACCCTCCTGCAGTCTCGCACTCCTCTTTGTCCTCAAGGCGGGGGGTGGGGGTAGCGTACCTCTGACGTAACGTCAGAGTGACGTTGGATCACTGCGCGTGGCTTCCGTGTCGCGTGGAGCCTACGCGTCAGTGACCCCGCGTAACGCCAGAGGATCTCAATTCAGGCGAAGGAAGGGGAAAGGGAAGGACTATTGCAGCTCGCGAAGGTCAGTCTGCAGTCTGCTCCGCGATCCGCCTTGGTGGGCGTTCGGCCGTGTTGCCGTTATCGCCGCCGCCGGCCTAGTTTTCTCTGATCCTCCGGTTCTTTTCTATTTCAAGGACCAACCTTTGCTGCGGCTTATTGGTCAGTGCTGTTAATCTCTTCTTTTTCATACTAAGTTCGACTCTAATCAGTACAAGTGATGCGGTTGTTCCATCTTGGCTTGTCTGGTCATACTGATAGAGCGGCGGCAAGAACTGATTAGGAGGAGATATGTTTATTTGGGTTTGCTTAACTGTTGCTCGAGGAACAGGGGAGATCTGTTTCTTGATCAGTGCGACTGTTTCATGTGTGAGCGTTCACTGCAGCTTTTGGCTTTTGGTCAGAGAATTTTGTCGAATAACTTCGGTATTGGTTTGATTAGTGCTGGAGTGTGCGATTTTATGCTGCGGTTGCTGCTTCAGTTTCCGAGTGTTCTTGATCCACTGGGCCCACGAGAACGCAAGGTGTTCGGGAATTAGGGACACTGGATTAAAAAAAGTAGATTTTAGCTTGGTTTAGGTTGGTTTCGGATGTGTTCTTGGTGCATTCGCAGTTTCGCACATTCCAAAGTGGCTCTTTTCCTCGGGTAGTGCAATTCTGAATCCACTAGAACATCTCTATGTATGGCATTGTGCGTTTCTCTCCTCTTTGCCCCGCGTATGAAGAACTGCAATTTATAGAGAGACTGATTTTTCCCTATTATTAAGGATGCAGATGTGCATGCATTATCCAACTGTTTTTATTTGGATGCATTAATTGTTCGGGGTCGTGTTCTAATTTCAGGGGCTCTAGACTCTAGTTGGTTGTTTGAGCTTTGGTGGATAATACAGGAGACTAAATCGGGCTGACTGTTGGAGAAGGGGGGATACTGGCTGTGAACCCTGCCTTTGCTAAAGGAATTAGCCTTTTATTTTGTGATTAGTCATGTCGTTATTTATTTGTTTCATTCTCCTCTTCAGCCATGCTTTCTTTGAAAGCTCTCTTTGATATAAGCTAGTTGTTAATTGGCAATCAATGGCAAATTTGCTTATGTTGAGAAAAATACCATGTATGCTGTATCATCTTTGATTGGTATCGTGCCCATGTTTGAACAGCGCTCTTTCTTAGTTACCAATTCTGTTTCTTTTGGCAGAACATATTTGATTATCCTTTGTTGGAGTTTGTCAATGTCGGCAGGGGCCACTTTAAACTGGATTAAAACCCCATTTGACACCCGGAGATTTCATGACTTATCTAGTTTAAGGTCTCTCCCTCCCTCATTGTTCCAAGTGAATCCTTTGAATGACTCCCTTGTATTTTGAAACTAACAATTGTAACCATTTATTGTAGTTTTAGATGCCGAAACACTTTTGGATCAATTCAACCTTGCTGGTTGGCAACTGATCAGGACTCATCCCTATCCAAAGTTTGTGTGGCTGCAGATTACTCAGACTCAGTGCCAGATTCAAAGTACACAAGTGATCGAGGTTACCATCCTCTTGAAGAAGTTAAAGAATGTCCAAAGAAAAAGGACCTTTCACTGACAGATGTGGAAACAGCTAGAACAGTTGTAGAGGTAACCTAGTGCAACTAAACAGTGTTTTTGTTACTAATGCGTCTAGCCATTTTAATGTTGCGTAGGGATGACCAATTCCATAGTATAAAATGCCTCAACCTAACCCTGAGTATACAACTATACATCTGTAAAAGCTAACACAAATCCCTCCTGTTGTACAACAATAAACTGATGATTTTATATTTGTATGGTTGCACATAGTATCTTACCATCTTCTGGATAACATTCCATCTTGTGTAGGCCAATAGCAAGGGATTGCTTGTATTTCCTGCAAGGGTGCATAATGAACCTCATAGGCATGTTGCTTGGTCAGAGTTTCGGTATGTTGTTGATGACTATGGAGGTAATGCCTTAATGTGCAAGCAAAATTTTCAGAATATAAATTTCATAGTGCTCCTCTTGTGAATCTAACACTTTGTGAACTTATGCACAGGCATTTTCTTTCAAGTACCTGACAGTGGGAACATTCTGGAAGATGCTGCTGCAAACAACCCTGTGGTAAGATCACTCCTGTTTTATTTTCTGTTGGTGTGTCTCTTGACAAGCACAGATGTTTTTGTCTTGAAGATCACTAGTGCTACCAAAAAGGTCTCAACTGTTGAGTTTTTCCATTGCGATTTGGCATATGCGGACCCTGGGATATACCATCCACCTAGTTTAGTGCTGCTATTGTCATAATGTTGCCTTGTTGATAATGGTGTTATTCTCAAGTGTAAACTGTTTTGCTCAAATATTTTAATGGGAATGGCGTGTTTGCTTGGCTGTTATTGAATGGCATTTTAATTGCAGACAGTTTTGATTGGAATGGATGGCCCCATTATTGGAGAAACTAGTGTGGTAATGAGCGATTTTGGCGCTTACATGGATGTTGAAAATTTTATAGACATGCCTGATGAGAACTACAGCAAGGTTTGCTAAGAAAGTTTTTAGCTGTTTTCAGCTGGTATTATTGGTCAGTTTCCTAGTTAACAACAAGTCCTGGCATTATTGATGTTTCCATTGTGAAATGTCACAGATTGATACAGAAATAACTGATATTCTTATAGAGTGGGGGATGCCAGCAACGATGCGTGCAATACATCCAATTTACTTTGCAAAGTGTTTGACAAAGGTAAGCCATCAACAATTATTGCAGGTGTCGGCAACCATTGATATAGTGAAACAGACAACAATATAACTAGGAAAGTTTTCATCAGTGTGGTGGATGGAACAATGTAGATACTAAAAGTGCTTACATCCTACGCTTTAAAATGATCTATTAAACTTATACTGTTATGAAGGGTTCAGAGTTTATCTTCTAGTTAAAAAAATTACTACCTCTTAAGTGATGCTATAGAATCCGTGTAGTCAAACTTTCTAAAATTTGAGCACTAATATGTTTAAAACTATTCAGATTGGTTGTATGAAAAATATATCATTAGATTTGTCGTGAAAAATATTTTCATGATATTATAATTTTATTAGTATATAATGAGATAAAGTTACAAAAAGTAACGGTCAAAGTTACATCTCGGAGATCGTAAAAGTCAAAAACATCACGTAAAAAAGAACGGAGTGAGTAACAGCCTTGACCTCTCAGCTTGACACATCAAGATCGAAAAATAGAAGATAGAAAAATCATTAATTCAAGAAATAGTCGCATTTATTTCAAGATACAGATACACTCTCTGTCAACTGGAACATGATAAAAAAAGTGCACTCACTCAATCAATGAAAAGAAAGACAAACAGCATCCATCTGTTAGTACCGGTGGTGGATGAAAGTGAGTGAAGTGCTGAAGATAGATCATTTTAAAAAACAGAGTTAATTTTGAATGCGCAAAACTGAACTTATTATATTATTTACTCTAAATTTTCCTGTAGCAGTTCATTAAAGAATTAATTGCTTTAGCAAGCATATTTCATAGCCTGAATTATCACAAGGAGCACTACGTTATGCCCCATCATTCATCAAACCACTCAAGTTTCAGAGAGCTAGACAATTGCATTATGTGTTCTTTTGTTATGCAGGCTGTTCATGATAATCATGGGGAAAAGATGGATAGTCCATCAAATGGTCTCTCTATTGTAGGATATCTGAGACCTGCTTTCATAGAAGAAGAATCTTACCTGAGGAGTTTATTTCATGGTGAATGCAATGGTGATGGTTATTCATCTGATTCGAGAGGTACTTTTTAGCCTGCTGTTGGTTACATCCATCGGTGCTATTCTTTGTTCCTGTTTTTTGTTCTAATAAATAATAAATCCAACAGATGATTACAATAGAGAACATGGACCAGCTTCTGGAACCTATGGCCTAAGTGGTAATTTGATCAGTTGAGATCTTTCATTCAGTTACCCACTTGCCTTCAGTTTTTTTGTGACTGATGGTAAGTGAATATTCAGATGATGATAAATCAAGATTCGACTTCAATGATGTGGGAAGTAGCACTGATTCAATAATCTACAAGTTGGAGATAATGACAATTGAGCTGTTTTCCATCTATGGCAAGCAGGTAAGGCCTTCCCTCTTCCACCCATTTTTTTGAACGATAAGGCAGGAGCTCTGCCAATTTCATTAAAGGGGGAAGAGCAAGTTCAAAAGTTTAACAGGGAAGAGAAAGGAAGAACACAACTAGAATGTCATGTGCACCGTGTGTGCACATGGTTCGGCCGGCCAGCAAGGGAGCGCTGCAGCAGCAGCCATGTCATCTTTGTTATTCTCTTGTTAGTCCCTTTATTTCAGCAGCTAATATCTCTATTTGTTAGCTATGTCATTGGTTGGTTAGATAAGCTTTGTTAGGTGAGGCTGGCTCTATAAAAGGGTACTCGGCTGATCATTTGTAATCAAGCAAGAGCCATGAAGTAATCTATTCTCATCCCAATCAAGTCGACGTCACCCAGCTATCCTCTCGGTGGTATTTATCCCCTTGTAAGGTACTAGGTACATTACATAGAAGGAGCACAGCTACTTAAAGAAAATCAAAGACTCGCGGCTGGAGCCTCAGAGGCACAACTAGAAAGGAGAAACTACTCAAGGAAAGCTTGCTCCCAGAGTTGAAGGTCCTCTTTGATTTTGAAGGCGAGCTGCTGCGAGTTCATTGCCACATTTTGAAATATCCTCCAATTTCTCTCCTTCCAAATGTTCCATGCTATGTACATGACCCTTCCATTGAATTTTCTTCTGTCACCTTTCGGCATTTGTAGGCTAGCATGTTGCCACCATTCCATAAAGTTACTGAAATTTTGAGGTGGTGCATGGCTCATTATGTTGCAGTTTGTCTAGGTGAACACTCTAGACCATGTCTCAACTGTGTAGGGGCACAGTGGGCATAGGTGTGACACTGTCTCCGAGGCTTGGTTGCAGAGGCTACACAAGGGTTGGTGCAGCCATCCTCTCTTTGCTAAATTATCAGCCGTTAGGGTCTTATCATAACCTAAATTCGAAGCGAAAAACTTACATTTGTTCTCCGTCTGGGCCTTCCAGATCAGCTTTTCATGCAGCCATTGGGTGCTGCCTTGAAATTGTATTAAGTAGGCTGACTTAGAAGAGTACTCACCATTTGGCGTCCGTGTCCAGACTATGTCGTCTTGGCTGTTTGGGTTGAGGTGGACATGCTGAACCTTGGTCCAGAGAGCTATGAATTCCTGCAATTGCTGAGATGTGTTGAGAGATCTCACTGAGCGGATCCAGTTGTTTTGCAGTTCCTTGAAGACCGATCTTTTTTCTTTGTTGCTATTTTGTATAGGTTCAGTGCCATGTCTTTTGGTGCTGCATTTGATAACCAGTGGTCATGCCAGAATTTAGCCTTGTGGCCACTCTTCCACCCAATGTATTGCGTCGATATTGGTTCAGAATATATACATGATTGGATTAAAGGAAAGTTTGATCCATGTATTCCTTTGTAAAGGGGAAATGGGAGATTATTAGCATTGTTCTCTTGGCTTGGTAGCCACTGTGATTTCTTTCATTCTGTTGATTGCTGCAGTTGATGATTGATCCACAAGATTTTCAAGATGCAGAACCAGATCTTCTTGCAAATTCTGCTTCAGAAATTATAGAACGCATCAAAGAAAACAGTGATAAGTGTACCATGGCTCTTAGGTCCCTCTGTCGTAGGAAAAAAGGCCTTACTGTCGAGGTGTGTTTCTGTTCTTTCATGATAATCATGTCCCTTGCTCCTTAGGGTGCATGAATGAATGGGAGAACTCTGTTTCTGAATTTATATTGCCAATTGGATTAATACTTCTTTAGAGTAAGCTAAATTTTCAGTATGATATGTTTTACAGAAGGCAAGCTTGATTGGCGTTGACACTCTTGGTATTGATGTTAGAGCCTTTTCTGGCTTGGAAGCTCAGACCGTTCGGTTTTCGTTTAATGCACAGGCTAGCTCTTAGTCTTAAACTTTTTACCTCTGGCCTTTTCATGGAACCCAGACTAATCATTCTGAACCTTTGGTTTCAGGCGCTCTCTGAACGTTCAGCTGAAAAAAAGATCAGGCGAGTGCTTTTTCCACGTTATCAACGCAAGACTGTGAAGGCTTTCACTGAAGATGAAGGCTAGCCTATTGCTTATTTTCCCTTCGAACACCTAAAAATGCTGATGAGGACTGAGGAGACAAGGGTGTAAAGGGAGTCAGCACAAGATCTGCATCCAATCTGATGCCAATTTGTTAGGAGAACTGCACATCCGTCGACTATGAAATAACCTCAAGGATTGAGTACTCCATCGAGGTTTTGACTTCATCGGTGATAGAAGGTTGATCACCCATGGTTTCTGACAAATGAGGTGGTGGACTGGTGGTCTTGTCTAGGGGCATCCTTGGATGCAATGCTATTCATTGCCGGTGGCAATCTGCAACTGACCAAGTTTCATCAGCCACAAATTTCCCACAGAAAAAAACAAAAAAAGCTGTAAGAAAGGCCAGATTAATAAGATCTCTTAGGCCTGAAATATCTTTTTTTTACTGCAACTTGTAACTAACTAGCTGTCATTTTTTCAAGCCTGAATAAATGTAACCCCAATGTCAGTATGTCGCTGTCAAAATCTTGAAGGTGTCACAACAATCAGCTTTACTGTCTGAAGGCTGAAAGGTGAAGGACCATCGGGATAATACTATGATAAACCATTATAAATTTTATAAAGTTGGTATTTGATTTTGTAAAAATTAGTTTTTATCTGGATCGGTTTTAGGATTTTTTAGGCAAACTGGTCATACCACTAGTATGGCAGTGGTTATAACACAGAGCGATAGTACTGTGAATTACTTGCCATAGCTATTTTTCAGAAAGATCCAGTTACAAGGAGTGGTAGTACTGGTCTGTGGTAGGCGGTAGCATCGGTCTAGGTGAAAATTCTTAGAATTTGGGAATTTGGCGTTGGATTGTTGTGAATTGTGTTTTGTCCATGCATTAATATTGTATAAAGCAAGGCTTCTCTTCTTGGAGGACCTGACATCATCGGAATCAGTGTACTTCTCAACAGAGTTCCACTCTTCAATATGCATTTCGCCTTTATCATCTTTGTGAAGCTTCTTGAAAAGTTTTTTCTTGCCATTGTATTCCTTAGATAACTTGAACTTTTTATCCATCTTGTTAGGCCAATGAGAGGCAATGTATACTTTCTTATCGTACTCATAACAACGAATATTGTTATAACGCTTGTTATTGTTGGAGAATTGCCCCTTCTTGCTCTTGTCAAAGTTAGCACTCCAATTTAAGTGCATCCTCGTGAACTTCTTTATTCTTCTTGTAAGGAGAGTCATCTTCGTTGTCTTCCATCTCATCACTTGATTCCGCTTTCATTTTGAAAGTTATGATATTCTTCTTAGAGTAGGATTGCTTCTAGAGCTCATCGTTGTCACTCTTACACAACTAACTGGTTATGAGGTTATCCAAGTGGCCGATTGGTGCCATATTTGGAAACTCGGGTAAGTTAAGGAATAAAGTCACTAAGGTTTTGTACTTCTCTAGTAGGGCTATAAGCATCTTGCGAACAATATCAATATTGGTTAGTGTAGTGTCTAAGCCCTTAAGGTTATCACAATATTGTTGAGTCTTAAATATATCTCATTAATGTTTTCATGTGGCAACATTGTAAATGTTTCATATTTGATCCGAAGTCTATACAATTTGGCCTTTTTGATCGTGGATATGCTCTCATAGATTTTCTAGAGCGTAGTCCAAATTTCATAAGCGGTTTCTAAATTGCTCACTCGATTGAACTCATCCGAGTTCAAAGCTCCAAAAAGAACTTTCATCGCTTGAGCAATGAGGTAAGTGGTTCGCTCCTCAAGGTCCATAGGGTGTGTAGGATCAAGAGGTATAACGAAATCCTCACTCACAATCCTCCATATATCGGGCTCATGGCCTTCAAATATGTAGTCATGTAAAGTTTTCAATATACATAATTTGAACCATAAAAAAATGTACCTTTCCTAGAGAAATAGCCTCACTAGCCATCCTTACTCTTTATGTGGGAAAGCCTAACAAAGAGAGACCAAACTTTAATATCACTTGTAGGATGAAGGATAACCGACTAGGAGGTTTTTAAAATCTTTTGGTTAAATCAAAAATTTACCTAGAAGGAAGTTAATTAAAATTATTCTGCACAATCAAAATCTAAATTCTCTAGGTTTCACTAAGGCACTGCAAAGCTGTGCTGATATTAGATACAATTCTAGCTACACAATTCAATTCAAGTAATTTGTCAGAAATATAAATGCGGAAAGTAAAGACAAAAAGATAAACCACAATAAAGACACACGATGTTTCCTGTAGTCTCGAAGATTTGCCGGCCTTCCCTAATCCACATTAAGGTAAGCCCAAATAGAATGGACTGGCTCCACGAATTAAGTCTAACCACCTCAAGTCCACTAAGATTGCTTTTTCTCCACTCCGGATATGGCAAGCACTACACCACCCACAAACATGCCGGGTCTTTTTACAAGCTTCTTTGAAAATATCACCGCATAACTTTCTCCAAACCATCTAGGTGTCGACAATAATCAATAGTAACGAGTCATAACATTTGCTTAAAGGTTTTTCAAGTGCTATAAAGATCAAGTAATGATGAAATGCACTTGAATGCTCTCAATCACCTTAATATGTGAAAATGGAACAAATGAGTAGAAGAAAGTGCAACAAAGGCTCAAGAGTAATTAATGAGATCAAATAAGAAGCCCTTGCTGTTGGTGGGGAGGTGTACCCACCAAAATGACCATTGGGGTCAAAATCCAAAAAAATTAGGAAATGTTGTACTATTGCACCCATTATTTAACGGCTATTTGAGATTCATTAAATATGCATAAACTGGCCGTTACTTTAAATATCAGTAGTACTGCACTTACAAGAGTCGATAGTACTGATAATGCAGTAGTACCACACCTCAGATGCGGTAGTACTGATTTTCAAAGGAGAGAAAATGCTCCAAAATATACACCTTTGAAAATTAGCTATTGCTAACTAAAGTTCGGTCATATCGTACTCCGGTGGTACCATTCTCATCTTACGGTCATATTGCTCTGTGGTACTATTGCGCAACACATGCAGTAGTATTGATTAAAGAAAAGTTCAATATGCACATCTCTGGAAAATAGCTACTGACATGTAACGGCTGTTAGTACCCATGCAGCTATACTATTGTCGATATGCCTGCACTCATACCGGTTTTTCAAAAGAAATTCAGAGAGCGTTCCAAATATATGCATGAACTATAATTGATCAAAGTGGCACAAGATAAACTTCGAACTGCTCACCATGAATTCTCTTTATAGTATGTTATCTATTCTACAAATTCGGTCTTTTCAACCAAACATTAAGACCGGTAAAAAAATATAAAGAGATCCTTAGACTACAACATACCATTGCCTTGAGCCATGTCTTGATCAATATCGATCTTTGATCACTTTTGCATGCCTTTTCCATGACGTCATTAAAATCTAGGACTAAACATTTCAATAAGTTAGTCCATTTAACCATTATTGTCGTTAATCACCAAAACTATTTTTAGGGGTCTAGATGCTTCAGTGGGTAAAATTATGAAGAACTTGTATCCAAAAATAATTTCTTAGTTTTGGATTTGTAGGGACACTTACAGCTAATAATGGTCAATGACGATGATCGGTGCTATGCTCATAAAGGAGCCGAGGCTCAGAACGATTAATGATGCCAGGTGAGTTAGTTGAGCTTAAGTATGGCATGAAAAATGTGGGAAATATTGAGGGGAATTCAAGCGATGAGTTGCACCATATGGTTTGGTCGGTCCAAATGAGGTATGATCCAGTGGAATAGGAACAAGAGAGACTTATCGACGCATGACAAGCCAGTGGTGCACTAACATGTGGCAAGCATGATAATTGCTTTCAAAGAAAGATGAAGACCGGGTTAAGAAAAAGTATTTTAGCAAGTTGATCAAAATAGTAAAAAACTATGTTGAATCAAAACCACGGTACTTGAGAGAGCGGTTTATGTCAAGGAGAAATTGAGAAGATCAAGTAGGATCAAATGCTAAGAGCTTAGTACATTTAGGCTTATATGCTTTAAAAAGCGTGCGTAAGTGTAGTGTGTAAGTAAAGCCCGTATAGTATGGGGTTAATGGTTCCCCCATTTGTACTAAGTGGATAATATCCATTAGAGTTAGATGGAGCTACATGTCTTGTCTATTTAACGGTTCAAGGTGAAGACTTGCTAGTTAACCATTTAACCATTCTAGCTTTACTCATTGAAGCTAAATGTTTTATGGTTAGGCTATGAGAAGTGTGAGTATTGTGATGTGCTCTCTTGCCCTCTAGGTGGAATGCTTGTAAAACCTTCATTATCAAGTAGCAATATACCAACTTTGTTCATCTTTTATGGATCTCTATTGTTTTGATTGATTTGCTCTTGATTTGGTTGATTTTGATCTTCTCTCTCTCATTCTTGATCTTGCTAGATGCTAAGGACGAGTAAGTGATTGAGATATCCCATGAAAATTAATCCTCATCTATTTAGGCATTAGGTTTGGTAAGTTTTTGAAGTTACCTGATTTTTGCTTGATATGGCCTCTCTGAATGATTTATTGATCTAGTCATTTTTGCATCGATTCCTTGGTGTTCTAGCTTACTGTGATATGTGAGAATACATTTAGAATCATCTTAACTACCTTCACCTATGAGTAAGTCATATTCACTTTTTTGTTTTTATCCAATTTTAGTGCAACCTTACTTCAAACAGAAAAATATCAGAACTTTGACAACGATTTTCTTGATCGATAATTGTAATAAGTTATTGACATCCTAATGAAGGTGTATGCAAGTTTCAAATCATTTGGATATATGAATCATAACTTGCATAGATTCTTAGTTTTGAAGTGGTACTGTTTTTACCGTTCTCGAGCTGATTTTACTATAGCGGTATTGCTGATGAACAATACAAACACTACCGATTTCACTGTAGCGGTACTACCAATTTACTGTTTATTTATCAGAATTTACCCTTTTCGTTTGTTGGTTTTTGGATTGGCTTTCTATCGTAAATTTTCGTAGCTCGTAGTTATTGGAACGAAGGGTTGGCAAATATTTAAACAAAAATTTAAATGTACTATTCAGCCTCTATTGCTATACGGTCCTATGGAAGGAGTGTGTACTTCGTCACGGGTACTAATCTACATCAGATATAAAGTATGCTAACCATGTTGTCGGAATGGAATGGGGGGCCTATTTGTTTGTCGATGAATACTAGCTTCTTTCTTTCTTTCTTTCTTTCTTTCTTTCAGAAAAGTGCCTTTCTTCTGCCATTTCTCTGATAAGATTGTGGCTGAGGTTAGCAGAGAAGATAATGTTTGTGCATCGATGGTGGCGGTCGCCGTCCCGAAACGAAATGGTGACGTCTTCTGTAAACCCGATACACCAGTGCCACTATCTCCCTTTCTGCCCGGATTGGCCGTGGCGCCTTTTGTAATTGGATTCGATGAAAGCTGATGGAGAAGACTTTGGCGCCATCTCAAAGGGCTCGTGGAGAAAAGGGCATCGGAAAAGGGTGGATGGAACCAACCGGCGGGCCGCCGCCGGCGTCTGCAGTGAGCGCCGGCCCGGCTGACGGAAAAGGCTCAGTTGCCGGCTTCGGCGGAGGCGCATGTGCAGTGAAGTCCTGTCGACAAAGTTGCATCAGAGTTCAGAGGCGCCTCTGCTTCGTATGACTGCCAATTGCGACTCGAGTACATCTTGCAGTGTGCTACTTTCCTCCGTCTTGCATTTTTTATTCTCTTTTGATTTGTTATTGTTGTTTGCAAAAGTTGCCCCAGACACCATAAAAAGTAGAAGTGAGTATGAAAGTATCACTGTACTCATTTTTTCCTATTTAATTTTTGAACATCAATTTTTGAAAAACAATTCTTTTTATGGACGTATTGTGCATAGCACTCACTTGCCGAGCTACTATAGCTACCGCCGGCAACTACTGTAGCTCAGTAGATTCATGTCGCACGGTAAGTCCTCAGAGGGACTATTAAAAAGTGTTTAAGAGCTAACATTTTAAAAACTGTATGTGCTCAATTTCAAAAAGTAGCATATTAAGGCCACACTCATTTCGGCTTGATCTTCTGGTTTATTTTTTACTATTCTTAAATTTCATTTTTTCTGACTTTTTGCTAACTTTTTGATTTTTTTTGCCGGTTCTTTTTCCCGTATTTATTTGCATTGTCTTTGATAGGCTGACATGTTTTTTTATTTTGAAAATTTAATTACGTCAAATAAGTTAGTATTAACTACAATATAATTTTAACTAACTCTAGTAAAATCTCAGTTATGAGCTACTCCTTCAACCTAAGCAGTCAAGTCAGTGGAGTCGAGCATTGGTGTCGCTCAGTTTGCAACATTAAATGTCACTTTCTGTCAAGCAATATATATTCCCATCAAGTTTAAAAAATATACATATATATATTCCCATCAAGCACAAGACATAAAGTTGCCAGGCCATATTCCGCAGAAGAAGAAAGGCACGCCAGAGGACGGATGGAGAAGAGAAGGCTGGTTCGGCACGGCGGAAAGGATCGCGGGGAAGCTCAGGAGCAGCGTCAAATCAATCAAGCGCGGTCGATCGATCGGGAGCCGGTCTCCTTCGCCTCGCGCCCTCAAAAGTCTCCGAGCGCGCGCGCGAGGGCCACACGGGTAGGGCTCGGCCGTCTCGTACCTTGCAAGCTATGCGACGACGGGAAAAAACGGACACGCCCCCAAAAAGGATGGAGTTGTCATCGTGACACGTCCCCGTCCTGTTGCTTTGCTGGCACGTCGACCAGGCACAGTCGCACGTACCACTCCACGTCTCCACCGCCCGGAGAAAACAGAGCAGGGACTCCCCTCCTGCAGAAGATCGTTAGGTCAAAAGGGTAGGCTCCACGCTTTTTGGCTTTTTTCAGCTGATTAGCCGTGGCCTAAAACGACGGGTACAGGGTGGATTTTTTTGTTAAGATTTATGACTTATAACTGTAGTTTTTGAATTCTAGTCTGTTTGTGAGAGGTAATACATAGAGAGAAATAGTCGCATGCGATTTTGGCCAGTACAACTGAATTCGGTGCAGTTTGTACTATAATTTATATGTAGACCCATCTTAAAAAATATACTATTTAACCGTGTGTTACTATTTATCCGTATATAAGCTGTAAACCGTAGGCACTAACGAACCTAGCCTATATATAATCTTGGAGCCCATGAGGAAATTGGAGAGTTGGATGATACGCTTGTATGCAGTGACTACCTCCTTTGGCTAGAGGGCACTGTAGTGTCACCTTTGTACTCCGGTTAGCTATCACTCCTAGAATTATTGTATTGTTCTTGCCATGAGCCAATGGCGCCCAATCTATTTGGTTTTTTTATATTGTGGTTTATGCCTTTTTAATTTTGGTTGTTTGTGAGAGAGTACGAAGAGAAAGACAACTATATAGATTTTGACCAATATAGCTGAAGTCAGTATAGTGTCTACTACAATTAACTTATAAATTATGTCTTAAAAAGACGTATTGTTTAAAAACTAGCTACTATAACAAAAATTAAAAACCGCAAGCAACAAGGTCAAAAGAACCCGCCAGTGGTGGTGATCGGTTCGGCTGAAAAGCTCATGGCTTATGGCTGAAAACACTGTAGCTGGCTGAAAAAAGCACTGTAGCCGACAGAGGCTTATTTAGCATAATTAAATTTAAAAAATTTTAAAATATAAAAATATGTTAGCCCATTACGTATAATACAAACAAATACGGGGAAAAAAAGAACCGGCAAAAAAGCTCAACAAAAAGCCAAAAGTTCAGAAAAAAACGAAACTTATAAATAGTGAAAAATAAGCCAGAAGCCAGAAGCCGAAGCTGAGTTGATCAGGGCCGAGTGTTATTTCTTTTGAAACAAATCCTGGCTAGTGTCATGTTCGTTAGATGCATCACCGGGTATGGTAAACAATCACCCCTAATACAAGTTGTTGCATAAATCTTAAAAGAGTAAAGTCCATTACCGGTCCTTAAACTTTTTATGCTGTGTCATCCCGGTCCATAAACTTTTAAAGTATGTCATCCCGGTCCTTAAACTTTCAAAGTGTGACAATTTCTTTTGAAAGTCTATGGACCGGGATGACACAGCATAAAAAGTTCACTGCTACAACTACATAGGATATTGTCACATTTTGAAAGTTTAAGGACCGGGATGACATACTTTAAAAGTTTATGGACCGGGATGACACAGCATAAAAAGTTTAAGGACCGATAATGGACTTTACTCATCTTAAAATAAGAAAAGGAGTTTAGTAATCAACTCTTGGTTTAACTTTGAGATAGTGATGTATAGGGAATTTTTTTTTGAAAAGTACGTGCCACTGTTGTGCGGGTCCCAGCTGACGCCGCCGAACGGCGGGGCCCGCGCGGGAGCAACGCCCTCCTTGTGCCTCCTGAAATACGAACACGGCGACCGCAACCCCACCACTCCACTAAACTGCGCTTGGAGCACTCGCTCGCTCCGAGCATCCGATAGGACCCATACCACTGCCACTACCAGTCCGGTGTATCTATCGCACAGCGGCAGCGCCATGCCGCCGGCGGACGCCGTCATCAAGCCGCTGCCGCGAGCGCTCTCCCTCGCGGCGGCGGCCGCGGCAGCGGCCGCCACGTCTCTCCTCCTCATCTCCGTCGTCGTCTCCCGCGCCCGCTCCTCCTCGCCTCCCCCGTCCACCAGTGCCTCCACCACCGCCGCGCTCCCCCCGGCGCCCGCCCCCTCGCCGCTCCCGGGGCACCCCCCGCCGCCGCCCGTCCCGCCCTGCCCGCCCAACGCCTCCCACGCCATCCCCTGCCACGAGCCCCCCTCCGGGCAGCGCCAGTGTCCCCCGCCCCCGCCGCCGCCTCCTCCCCACCCGCCACAGGACCCGCCGCCTCACCCGCCGCATCCCCCGCACCCTCCGCCGCCGCCACCCTGCCACGTCCCGCAGCCTCCCGGGTACCGCCCGCCCCCGCCGTGGCCCGCGCGGCGGGACCGCGTGCGGCTCGCGAACACGGAGTTCCCTCTGTTCGCAGCGGCCAACGCGGACACTGCTCAGGACCCCGTGCGCGCGCGCGGGGAGTGGCTGCTGTTCCCCAAGGGGGTGGGGACTTACGTCGAGCAGCTGGAGCGCGTGGTGCCTCTCCGCGGCGGCGCGGTGCGCACGGCGCTCGACGTAGGATGCGGGGTGAGTAGTTGATTTTTTTAAAAAAGTTGTTGAATTCTGAACAGTGAATGGTTAAAGCTGATTACCGTATCTTCTTCTCAAGTTGATTACTGACTAGTGAATGGTTAAAGCTGATTACCATGTCTTCTTCTTCTCAGGAAAAATTGCTCCCCTGCCCCAAAGTTTAATGGCGTTTGCTCATTTGCCCCATGATGTCTCACTGACATGCGGGTCCTGAGCCCACATGTCAGTGAGACATCATGAGGCAAATAAGCAAACACCATTAAACTTTAGGGCACATGAGCTCAGGATGATTACTCAACAGTGAACGGTTAAATTTGTTAACTGAATATTGAATGGTTAAATGTGATGTCTGTCACTGTGCCTGTGACAGGTTGCGAGCTTCGGGAACTACCTGTTGAGCTATGGCATCCTGACCATGTCTATTGCTCCCAGGGACAGACATGAAGCACAAGTCCAGTTCGCCTTGGAGCGTGGACTGCCTGCGATGATCGGAGTGCTTGGTGCTCACAGGCTGCCATACCCGTCTAGGTCCTTCGACATGGTTCACTGCGCGGGATGCCTTGTCCCATGGACTGCTCATGGTAGGTCATGCAAGAAATTGATACTATCCGCGACAAAGCATATCTCCTGATGTCTTATTCATTAAACTTGTCTTTGTATGTAGCTTATGATTGTACATATCAGTAGTTTCTTCAAAGTTCTAAATTTCTATTGGCAAATGTTGCAGTCAGTGAGCAGTACTGATACCGATATGTTAATGTCAAGTACTAAAGCATTACGTTTGTTCGGTGAAGCGCTTTTGTTCTCATTCACCTATAGCTGATTCCAGATGGACTCTATATGCTGGAAATTGACCGTCTTCTCCAACCTGGTGGCTATTGGGTTATGTCTAGGCCACCCACCAGCTGGAAATCACCGTACAATGGTTTGAACCAAACGGTCAAGGACCTGCAAATCGAGCAATTAGTTGCGGAAGATATGGCGAAGAAACTTTGTTGGACAAAGGTTGCAGAGAAGGGCACAATTGCTGTCTGGAGAAAGCCTACAAATCATCTGCAGTGTGCCCAAGAAACTAAGCTCTTAAGATCACCACCGTTCTGTACAGGAGATGACCCGGATAGTGCTTGGTAAGGTTTTCCTTGTCACCTTGTAATTTTGCTTGTCCAGGCATCTTTTGTTGTGAAGCATAATATTGCACAGTTTTGTTTTCTGTTATCTGATCCTAATATCATGACATCATCTGCCTATTTGCTGATCATCTGTGGCTTTCAAAAATCCTTGTATAGCTATAGCTGTAAAGGATAATTCTCAAAATTAGTCGAATATAGTATCTGGAGCATTTCAGAGGAGTTAACAATATGACTAAAATAAAGTTTATGCAAGAATAAAGTGCATCCAAGTAAGAGTACAACGCCAGTGTATCCAAGGAGCTTACTGCCAAAAAAGGGCAATCTAGTATAGAACTCCGTTGATTACATTGAAGGATTAGTCATATAATTCGTCAAATATGAGAAATCTCATAAAGGATGAATGCATTTTTCTATATTACAGGTATGTAAATATTTCAACATGTATAACTCGCCTTCCAAGAGTTGAACTTGTTAGTGATATTGCTGGTGGTGCCGTGGAGAAGTGGCCTCAAAGACTCGCCGCAGTGCCGCCAAGGATTGCCAATGGGGAAACGAAGGGGACATCCATTCAGACATACAAACACGACAGTTTAATTTGGAAGATAAGAGTTGAATTCTATGGAACATATTTGAAAGATTTATCTCATGGGAGTTACAGAAATGTCATGGACATGAATGCTGGCTTTGGTGGCTTTGCTGCTGCTATGTCGAAATATCCTGTTTGGGTCATGAATGTGGTTCCTGCAAATATAACAGACAATACTCTTGGTATCATCTATGAGCGTGGCCTGATTGGAACGTACATGAACTGGTAATGTTACAAAGCAGATATTTTCTTGTAATGATGTACTGTTTCTATTTCTCCTATAAGATATAGTAAACAACTCACTACCTTGAGTCATTTTTTTTTCAATTTCAGGTGTGAGGCATTCTCTACTTATCCACGTACATATGATCTCATACATGCTAATGGAGTATTCAGTTTGTATGCTGACAAGTAAGTGACTCCTCGTAATTCACTTTGCTCAATTATCCTTGTTCTGAGGCAGAACAGCCTCAGAAAGAGACAAGAAACACGTTGCTAAGTCGGCTATATAAGGCTTCTGGTTCACTTATTTTGATAGTGCCAAACTGTACTTAAACATTAAGAAGTACCCACGGTCCCTCCACCCATCATATGGTTCACTTATTAATTTGCTAGTGCCAGTCTACTTAAACAAGTAGTACCGACTACCCATCTGGCGGTGCTCTAGTGGGCTTCGGCTTCCAGCTGAAATTGCACTGTAGTGGTTATTAGTTTTGTTGACAAAAAAAGAAAAAATTGAGAAAAAAATTGTTATATCGTCATGGACGATACAAAGGAATACGGGGAAAAAAGAAAAATGAAAAAAGACAAAAAGACAAAATAAGTTGAAATTAAAAGCCAATGCGTTTCAAGTGGCTTTTAGGTTAAATAAGCTGAAAGCTAAAAAAAAAATCAGAAACTGAAGCCGTTTGGAGTGGGACTACTAGTGGATTTGCTTTTCTGAAGGAAAGCAAGTAACTAACATGGATGGGCCCTACTTAAGAGAAAAAAACTGTTATATCGTCATGGACGATACAAAGGAATACGGGGAAAAAAGAAAAAAATGAAAAAAGCCAAAAAGGCAAAATAAGTTGAAATTAAAAGCCAATGCGTTCCAAGTGGCTTTTAGGTTAAATAAGCTGAAAGCTAAAAAAAGTCAGAAACTGAAGCCGTTTGGAGTGGGACTACTAGTGGATTTGCTTTTCTGAAGGAAAGCAAGTAACTAACATGGATGGGGCCTACTTAAGGCAGTGCTTGGATACCTTAGATATGTAATTTCTTTTCGAAAAAAGGGGGCTATGTTATGTCTTCAACACTGCACTTGAGGTCCTGAAGGATAGAGTGCTTTCACAAAGCACATGAACAATTATTTGTTCAGAACAGTTAAAGAGAGATTCTAGTTCACTGCTCCATCTTGACACTAAGCTATCTTCAGGTGTGGCATTCTTGATATCTTGCTTGAGATGGATCGCATTCTCCGGCCAGGGGGCGCCACGATAATTCGAGACACAGCTGATGTTGTCCTGCAAGTAAAGGAGGCTGCAGATCGGCTACAGTGGCATAGCCGAATTGTGGATACTGAGAATGGGGCCTTGGATCCCGAGAAGCTTCTCATCGTGGACAAATCTCCCCCACAGCCAGGGAGCTAAAGCAAGAACTAATGGTATCAGTTAACAATCCATGATGAGATTGATTCGCCTTTTCTCTCATCCTTCAGAATGGCGGGCTTTTCTCTCATCTTCAGAATGGCGGGCTAGGATCTTATTACCTGTACAGAAGAAGAGTACATACCAGGCGAGCCTACACTTACAGTTACAGATCCAGATAGGCGAATAATGCAATAAATACATTTGAGCTGTTGACTCCACTGGACACTGTTCTTCGTTCCAATATATTAGCTAGATGATACTACTGGATAACACGATTATACTACTGGACACTGTGCTTCGTGCCAATATACTATTTCGAGTAGCATGATAACACGATTTCCGAAGCCCTGACAGCTGGTTGCCGCCAACATGTTGTTGGATGTGTTGATGCAACCAAGCTCGGCTCTGTAGAGATATATTTTCTGTACATTTGTGTAGCTCTACTGTACATGTTATGTGAAAAGCGATGTATATGCGAGAAATTAGTGAAATCAGTTTTGGGTTTGCCTTGGTTTGCTCGCTAAGCAATGTCACGATTAATGACGGCATCTACAAGACTACAACTATAATCCATAGCATAGTGTACAAAAAGTTGTAATTGGGTTGCTAAATTTTGTTTCCTTGTTTCTCGTTCCAACTTCCAAGTTCACACTAGGAAGGATCCCAAAAGAGCTGTTTGTTTAAGGTGCTGTACAAGTATAGTGCAAAATCGAGCATGGACATGATTTGCTGATAACATAATGGAACTACTATAATTGCCGCGTGCACGGAGGTGTCCTTGCTGTGGTGCTGGACTCAGGGGGACGATCGAGTTAATTCTCTTCTTTGTGGCAATGCTTCACCTACCAATTGGACAATGTCATCAGCGCTGTGCATGTTAATTTGTACTGTCGTCGTCCTCTTATAAATAATGTTCAATCTCATTTGTCGTGGCACTACCCAAAAAGAAGGAGAAGAGGAGAGATCAAATGGAATATGAACTCATGCTTGACACCGTAGTTAAATCATGGTTTGTAATCTGCACCGTAAGCAAATCCAATCATAGACTAGCCAATGTCCTTACATTACAATATCATATAGGGTGGTGTTTGGTTCCAGCAATGTTAACCTAAACGGTATTGGAATGGGATTGCAGCGCATTTCTAGGCGTAATGGAGGATCACCTTATTTGTTTGCTTTCTGGTTGGCTTTGTTTCCTTCGGCGAGATCGATTCAACGTCGACCAAAATTATCTACTACGTTGCTGCTATACTTCTACTCGGTTGTTTAAAGACCAAAGATGACAACAAATAGGATAAATGATACCTTAAAAGTTTTCCCTCCAAGTATTAACTAATTCTTAACTCCAATAACTATAAAGCTATGAAAATTAAGAGAAACAACCCACCACAACACTCAACAACAAAAGCTAGGAAAATCAGAACTATCGACGTTATAACTACAGTACTACCGTTGTGCGGTAGTAACGGTGTTATACCGGCTGTACTACCGCTCCCTCTAGAACAGGGCAAAACAACCTCAGTTCAAACTCCAAAAACCTAGGAACTTTTGATCTGTAGATCCAAATGATATAAAAATTGGTAGGAATCTACTCTAGGGTATTGTGAATCAATTGCAACAAACGATCATGAAAATTATGTCCAAAGTTATGACCTTTTTCAGTTTAAAGGTAAAGTGCACCACAACCAAGTGTGAATACAACTTGCTCATGGATGGGGGATGACCAAGAAGAGTTTAGATATATTCTCACATGTCACAGTAAGTTATATTACTATAGAAACCAAGCAAAAAAAAAACTCTTATATTGTAACATCCTGCATTTTAAAATCTTTTTGAAGCTTTTAAAATAAAAATAACCATTTCGATTTTTCTTGAATTAATTAAAACTTAATTAGAATTTTTGTAAATTAAAGAACCCGCACGCTTAACTCCAAAGCACCACCCGAATCAGCCACCATCTTCCGCCTTTCCTCTTTCTTGGCTATTCTACACCCTTTGTCTTTTATCCTTTAGCATCCTAGTTTACTGTTCATCTTCCCAAAAGGAGGCATCGATCAGAGCCATGCACGAAGTCCTTCTCTCTCCTCTCTTCCATGGCAACTTTCAATCCAGACCTTATATCAATGTCCTCCCAAAAGGAAAGTTATGCCAAATCACGCAAGGAATCCATCTCATCTGGTCTCTTTGCGTTTCGTTCATCTATTTGCCTTTTATCCCCTATTTCCCGAAACGGACTCTAAACTAAAATCCACGAATTGGAGTCGGTTTCTGTCTCTTCCAAGCCTATAAATATGACCCCTGACCCCTCTAAACTTGTCCCAAGCCGTGCCAAGTCTCTTCAGCGTCCAGAACGCCGTCGGCACTGAGGCCCTCCTGTCCCAAAATTACTCGTCGTGTTCTGAGCTATCCAGTGAGATTTTTCGTGATTGTTTTGCGTCAAATCATGTCCCCATGTACCATCTACCTTCTTGTCAAAGTAATTTGGTTTTGGTGCAGCCAATCTCTCGAAATCGAGTTTTCCCCAACCCAGGCTGAGATTGCTTCCCGATGTCAATTTGTCAATTCCAGTAAGCTTAAGCTCATGCCGTCACCTCTTTCAAACTTGCCTCGCCGCGTTCTATGCCGTGCTTCCCTTATTTTACCCAAAAACCCTCCACAAATTTTTTGCCTTTGACACCTAGCCATGGCCGCCTAGGGCATCTCGTGTTCCTATCTATCCGGTGGTGTTTTCTCCAATCCTCTCATGTCAAAACGTGCCAAACCATTCGAGGTAGCTACCTTCCAAGTGGTTTTAGATTTTTTTTCCACCGAACACTGAGATATTAAGTTTTTCCTTTTTCTCTATCGACGTCGTTCAAACGTCGATTGTGCTGTCTCTGGTGGGTTTCTCGCCGAGACGACAATTTTTTTAGTTTCATCATGCCGCGTTCTAGCCCATGCTCACCCTACTTCTTTATGTTCCATGCCCGGGTATTATTTCTCTCTCCTACCCATGTCGTTGTCGACACCGCCGTCGTTGTGGGTCACACCAACCAGCGCCGCCTCCGGCCATATCTTCCCTGGGACCGCAGGGTTCCATTTTGCTCATTGGCCAGACTTCCTTGGCTCTCCCTCGTGTGCGCAAGCCATGGCCAGAAGCTCATGCGTGTGCTATATCAATTCCATGGATGCTCTCTATAGCTTCTTCTTTCTTTTCCTTGTGCCACTTACCTCGATCACGCCTCCAGCTATAGCTCTAACAACTGCAGGTGGATGTTTTCTCACATTCTCTAGAAAATCATACCCTAGATCTTAATTAAACTTGCAAATCTTGAATTTGTCTAGGATAAGATTGAGTATTTTCTTACCTCCAACAAATTTTTCAAGAGTGCTCATGAGGTACTCACACCCCCAAAAAAGAGAAGTGTGGGAAGAACAGGGAGAAGAAGCGGATGAAGAACAAGAAGGAGAAGATCAAATAGCATGTACATATCTCTCCCTATGCACGGCCGCCTCAACCTTGAGGGCTTCGCAAGACACACATATGGCAGACCTAATCCTATCCATCTGGTCCTCGTAACTCTTTCTAAAAATCTCTTGTATATTCTCCATGTTCTCTTTCACATTAACACAGAACAAACAATCAGATTGTAGCTTCTCTAGTAGATTCTTAATTAGTTTCACACATTTTTTATCCAAAGTAATTAATTTAGATTTTAGCTTTTCACAATTATTGCATGGTGAACTAACAGGAGCCTTAGAAGTATATTGATCCATTTTATTATTATAACCACACATGTCCTGAAATCGCTTAGAAACATATTCAAGTTCAGCAGTTAACTTAGGGCAGTTGGTACAAGAAGCAACGACCCAATTAAAAGTAGCACGTATTTCAGTAATTTAATGATCTGCCTTCTTTAAATTAATCTTCAAGTTAGTACAACTATCATAGATTTCAAGCAGATCAAGAAGAATGGTATATAATCCTCTAAAAGTATTATTCTTATCCTCACATGAGGTGTAGAATGTAGTCTCAACAGAATTAGACTGAGAAGAAACAATCCTAGCCATTTCTAATTCAGCTAACAGACTAACATTCTCCACCTTAAGCAAATCAAGCTTAGAAATCACACTATCATGTGCGTCCTTAGTTTCTTAATTAATATCTCCAAGCAAGGAAGCACATACATCACAACCATTATAAAGAGGAAGAAGATCTAAGTAAAGTAAGCTCTCGTGACAAGCTCCCTACCTCTTCCTCTAACTCACCACACCTAGCTCTAGGTTTAGTGTAAAACTTTTTTAATTTGAGAAAAGCATCATTGAGCTGGTCGTATAGGAGATATACCTCATCAGAGTCGTTGTAGAGATCATCATCACTGATGTCGTTCTCATCAGCCATGAAGCACATCCTGGTGAAGTCGTCGCCATTTTTGGTGTCCATCTGCGGATCATCCTCTCCATCATCGTTACTCTAGGCCTCCATGTTGCTGAAGTCAAAGTGGTCAAAGGCGGTGAGGACACGGTGGAAGAGCTTCTTGACCTTGCCGAAGTTGCCATACTTCTTCTCCTCACCTTAATCCCGAGCTGGAGGCTTCTTGTTGTGGTTCTTGTTGATGTATTCATTCTTGCTTGGACCACCGTAGTCGTTCTTACCCTTCTCCAGCTTGGACAGTTTGCTCAAATGTGGTAGGGCCACTATACTCGAAGCAAATCACCGAACCTTCTCTCTTGTTCTCTTTAACCCTCTTGTATGCGTGTGAGAACTTTCTGTGTAAGAGGGCTAAGTCACTCTCTAGAAACTGCTCAAAAGTGGTCATCGCTCATCTCGCATAAAACAGCCAAAGAGAACCCAGAGGCACCATCAGACGATGCTCCAGGGGTAGAAGTAGGATCGGCGACTAAGGCCATCGACTGTGACTTCGTCTTGCGAGAGACGATGTCGATCTCATGATTCTTGAGGTGTGAGTATAATGTGTCAGGAGTCAAGGTCAATAGATTAGTCGTGTTCTTGATGGTGGTTACTTTCATCTCCCAAACTCTGAGGTCCAAGGCAGAAAGCATCTGACGAGTATCATTCGAATCTGAGTATGTGAGACCAATAGCTCAGAGATTGCTCAATGTCTTGTGAAATCTGCCAAAGCACTCATTCATGCACTCACCAATAAGCATCTTAAATTTGTTGTATTCTCGCTTGTATTGGTCCTATCGGATAACTTGATCTAGGTGGTGCCCTCAAGGTATATATCAAGGGTCACCCAGATGTCGAATGCCGATATGAGATGAGAGATGTGATCAAACTTATTTTGGCTAAGACCCTGAATGATTATGTTCCTTGCCTTAACATTTGCCTCCACATCTAGCGTACTCATAGCCTTGATGTGCTCATCGGTAGGAACAATAAACCGAGTCTTAACTTTCCTCCAAATAACATAGCCTTAAGTATGAATATAAAACTTCATCGTACTCTTTCAAAAGGGATAGTTGACCCCATCGAAAAGAGGCAGCTTGGTAGAATACTTGTCTACTGTCATAGCTCTAAAGACTAGTTAAGATCTATGAGAAGAGCTAATTGGGCTCTGATACCAATTAAAAGACCGAAGATGGCAACAGAGAGGGGTGAATGGTGTCTTAAAAGTTTTCCTTTAAGTATTAACTAATTCTTAACTCCAATAGCTATAGAGCTATAAAGATTAAGAGAAACAACCACCACAACACTCATCAGCAAAAGCTAGGGACATCGGACCACAACCTAGTCAAAATCGAAACCGGTGAATACAACTTGCATGTGGATGGATGATGACCAAGAAGAGTTTAGATATATTCTCACATGTCACATCAAGTTAGATTACTACAGAAATCAAGCCAAAAACTCTCATATCGTGAGATGGATCAAAGAGGCCAAAGACAAGCAAAACCAGGTTTTCTTATGAATCTTGCTATCACGTGCTTAAATGGGTAGAGATATATTCCTAGAGATTATCTCCACCTCTTACACTTCTTAGCACAACAAGATCAAGAGAAGTTACAAGGAGATATCTAAACCAACCAAAACAAAACCACATCAATCAAAACACAATAGACTCAAAAGAGATGCGCAACGTTGATGTATTAGTTACTTGAGAATATATGTTTTATAGCCACTCCACTTTGGAGGATAAAGAGTACACAAGGCACTCACTCTCAAACCCTAACCCTAGACAAGAGAGCACAAGAGACATAGGTTAGATGATTACACATATCTCTATACCAACCCCCTTTTATAGATAGGCAATTAGCCACTTATTTTTTAGTGGATCTTATCTACTATTACAATGGGAAAATCCGTTAACCCCCACACATGGGTTTTACTAAAACAAGTTCACTTATGCATGTTTTTCAAAGCGCACAAGTTCATATCTACTAAATCCTTAACCTTGATCCGTCTTAATCAAACCAGCTCCATCTTGATCTAAACAGCTCTCCAATGCACGGCCCATGCACCGTGGTTTTGATCCAAAATGGTTTTCGATATTTTGGTTAAACTACCAAGATACCCTTCGTCGACCCAGTCTTCATCTCCCATTGTAAACAATCACCATGCTTGCCATGTGTAGATGCATCACTAGCTTATCACATGTCGTCAAGTCTCTAACGTCCTGGTTCCACCGAACCACGGTTCACATGACCCATCCAAGCTACATGGTGTCATCTCGTCGTTCGAACTTGCCTTCAACACTTCCCGTCTTTCTTGTGCCATGCTTGAGCTCACCATCTCACCCAGCAACCTTGATCGTTCTGATGCTCAGCTCCTCCTGAGCCTAGCCCCGATCCTTGCCATTGACTATGGTTGGCTCCAAGCGACCCTACATATTTAAAGACAAAGAAATAGTTTTCGAGCACAAGTTCTTCACAATTTGACTCACGTTAGCCAAAACATGTATCATGCAGCATTAAGTCAAAGACCTAGGTCAACTTAACTTAATCCTTGACTCAATTTCCCTAAATCTTGTTTTTCTGCAAAGGTCAGTAGTAACGAACTTAATAGGCCGGTACTAATGCACCCGACTAGACTTTCTGGAAAAAGCGTACCACAACTTAGACCGGAACTATCGTTCTACGGTACGACAGCGCTCGCAACATCGGTACTACTGCTCTGCGGTACTACCGCATAAATAACTTCGGTACTTCTGATTTTCCTGATTCTTTCAGAAAACAGCCTAAACGAAATGCAATCTTTGCAAAATCACTTAATCACTTCACAAAACTTATAATAGTTTATCACAATAATATCGTGAACCTTCTTATATGGTCTTCAGTTGTTGACTTTGTGACCGAGAGCTAGCAGCTGTGGTGCTGTTGGGTGAGTGCTAGCTGCTGGTGGCGAGTTGTGAAGGGTTCGCTGCTGATTTTCTTGCCGTGAGGCATTAAGGGAAGGACAAGGAACAGAGGAGGCGGCTATTGAATTGCTGCTGCTGTTCTTGAATAGATCGTCACGTCCTGCTGCTCCTGTTGGTGAATCAAGTGGAGGACATCACGCACTGTGCTGTGTTGGATGCAAGCACAGTGACCACCATCAATCAGCCGATACTTGCTGTCTACTTGCTAGATCGCGACCAGTTACTTGCCTTTGTTAGCTGCTGCATTAGCCGATGCTTGCTGTAGAGGAAGGCGTCGCCGTGTCGGGCGTCGAGGAGAAGGGGATCGAGGCGAGGCGAACGCGTGCAAGGGGAACGGATCGCAATACCCTCGATCTGGAGTGTAATGGGCCTCAACTAGGCAGGTTTCCAAAATACACAGCACCGGATTACAGCCCATCCGATCCAAACGCGGAATAACGGAATTCAATTACACTGTAATGGGATTTCACCGCAAAAACACCAAACCAAACACCACCTAGATTTCTTGCCAAGTATGAACAAAGAATAGGAAGGAAAAAATTCCTTTTTTTTTTGTGCGGTTAAAAATGGCAGTTCGGAACCAGTAAAACCCCAACAGGGAGAAAAAAACCCAGTAGCTGACCTGTAGCCCTGTAACTGACATGCACGCGATAAGCACTAGACAGACCCCAAAATAGTAAATAGGGGGGAAAAAAGGAAAGAAACGCCCTATAAAATGCGGCCACCGCCTCCCGCCCCCGAGACGAAGTAAGCGACGCCGCCGACGTCTAGAGGTAGGTATCGCGGCCACAAATCCTCCCCCCGAAATCGCACCACCGCTTTTCTGAAGCGTAAGCATTTTAGCATTATAGATGCACATCATGTGTTTGGAAATTGGACATAGAGTTCATGCTTTATCATGGCACATCAAGATGCTATAATGTTCATGCTGATATTATGATATTTCTCCTGACAAAATTTATATGCTTCACAAAGTAGGGGTAAAATAGAGCAACGAGAGAGTAATGTGGCGTCGCTGGATTTGCTGCAATTGTCAAGTGAATGAGTTCGATCAGCTTGAAGATGGACATGTCAAGGTCCCAGCTAACAGTGCAGATGGTACGCTCATTTGACCTTGCTTGAACCCTTTATTTTCTGTTTTCTAATTCTGATGCCATTTTAAAACTTGAAGTCTTTTTCTGCTGCTTTATCTAAGATTCACCATTCTATAAAAATTTCATGTTATTTTCTCCTCTCTTTTTTAAGGAATGACAAAGGGTTTGAAAGATTCTGCTACTGGAGAAGCGGATCCACGCAATTCAACTCTCCCTACCAGTATTCCTGTTCTATCCTTGGATGAACTGATAGAAAAGACTGATGATTTTGGGTCGAAGGCTTTGATAGGTGAAGGGTCTTATGGGAGAGTGTATTGTGCTGTCCTTGATAATGGGACAAAATTGGCAGTGAAGAAACTTCATTCTACTGAAAATGAGCCCACATCAGAATTCCTGACCCAGGTTGGCTTGCCATTAAGATTGGAATTATTCTTTTGGTTATACCATTGGCGCTTTTCAACAGATGAAGGGTGCCTAAACAATGATGCTTACTTCTGATGCTAGGTTTCCTTGGTTTCAAGATTGAAACATGACAACTTCATAGATATGTCGGGGTACTGTACGGAGCGTAATCTTCTCATTGCAGCCTATGAATTTGCCACCATGGGTTCTCTTCATGATGTTCTACATGGTATGATTCTGCATATCCATCATGCTCAAAAAATTTGTATTCATGTTGGTAAGTTGGGAATTGAGGTAGTATAGCTAAGCGGATTATTTTTATGTAAGTGTTTTTTTAATTGTGTTAACAGGAATAAAAGGCGTACAAGGTGCACAACCTGGTCCAGCACTTGATTGGATGCAGCGAGTGAAAATTGCTGTTGATGCTGCCAAAGGACTTGAATATCTGCATGAGAAGGTTCAGCCTTCAGGGATGTTAGATCAAGTAACATCCTCTTATTTGAGGACTTCCAGGCAAAGATTGCAGTCTTCAATGTCTCAAATCAAGCTCCAGATATGGCTGCTCAGCTGCATTCTACTCGCGTGTTGGGAACATTCGATTATCACGCTCCAGAGTAAAAATCCTATACTACCAAATGCTTATGACGAATTAATATTTGGATCGCTATTTTACAACTAAATTCAGTTTTTCTGTGTCGTGTGTACTTGTCTAATTAACTTTGCAAAAGATCAATAAGCCATATGATATTTATATAGTTTATTGAAAAGGAAGAAAATATTCATGTCGATAGATAAGTACATTTATAACCCCCCAAGCAACATTAGAAACTAATCCTACTCTGGCATATTTTTTTATTGAAGCAATAAGTATTTTATCTGCTACTAACCAGTTACATCTGTAACTAATCAGAAACTAGTAATCTCCACCTAGCTAGCACCTAGCAGTAACCACTTTGGTGCTGGGGTATTGGTGATGTCATTGTCTGATGAATCCTAAATATGCATATTACTATATTTATATAACACCATTTTTTAAATATTAAACACATTATATAAACCTTCTGCTGGTATGCAGTGACTGGTCAGCTGACCCAGAAAAGTGATGTATATAGCTTTGGAGTAGTTCTCTTGAAACTTCTGACAGGAAGAAAGCCAGTGGACCATACGATGCCTAGAGGACAACAGAGCCTGGTTACATGGGTAATGCTCAGTTCCTAGTTTACTCATTTCTAATGATAACAAGACACAGCCCCATCCTTAATTGGAGACTTTGTTAACTAGTACTCTGAACATGTCTTTCTTCTGCTGTGCACGCGAAACAGAGATTAACTGAAGACAAGGTGAAGCAGTGTATAATCCCCAGTTGAATGGTGGATATTGTAACGCCCTCCTTTTTTAGAACAGGAACGTCATTACCTTCTATAACAGTTCAGGAGTTCAGTTACGAACAGAAAAATTATCATATTTACACACGTACATTTCAAAAGTTAGTTTGATTAAAATAAGACCTAACGATCAACTTTAATAGTTTTAAGGTGTTCAAGTCCAAAATTTACTTACATTCAGAGAATCTAAAGAAAATTTCCACAGAAACACTTGTAAGATCGAGGAGGCCGACTAGAGAGGGGTGAATAGGCGGTTTAAAATTTTTCTTCTACTTTAGGCTAACAATTACATTTAACAAATTGTCTAAAGCAAGTTAGCAAGGCAACAACTAATCAAGATGATATGACTCAAGTGATCACTAGCACAAAGAGAATTATCCAAAGAGCAAATATACTTCTAGCTAGAACAAGGTAGGCTACTCTAATTACACAAGCAATCAAATGATTCTATTGAAGTAAATTGCTTGGAAGAGAATAATGCACAAGAGAGCAAACCACAATGAACACGATTACTTTTTACCATGGTGATCAGAGACTTGCCGGTCTCCCCTAATCCACGTTGAGGTAAACCCGAACGAATCGGACCGGCTCCACGAATTGAGCCTAAGCACCTCAATCACTATCGGTAGCCCTTTCCCGCTCCGGGTAGGCGAGCTCCAAGCCTTCACAACCGTCTCGGGTCTTCTCACAATCTTCTTGAGAAGATCACCGAATTTCCCGCCAAGCTGTCTAGGAGTCGACAAACTCCAAGAGAATGGATCGTCGCAGGGCTTGATCACGCTCAAGTGCCAAATGGATCAATCTACGAATGCAATGCACTTGAATTCACTCAACTAGCTCAATTGAATGCAAATATGTGAAAGTGAGGTGTGAGAGGTTGCTCTATGCTCAAGAATGATCAATGAGGGTTCAACAACATGTCCTTGTGCTGGTGGGGTCGAATTTATACCCCCACCAACCTTAATTAACCGTTGCAATAAACAATCCTAAAAAATCAGGGAAATCAGAACTACTGCAGTACAATGTGCGGTACTTCCGGATTTCTGCAGGTGGGTCAGAACGGCTATGTCAGTGAGTCAGAAGTATCTATTGGACATTAAATGTGGTACTTCCGCCGTTGCAAGTGCGGTACTTCTGGATTCCCGGAAGTTCCGACTTGTCCCCGGTACTTCCGATCTCAAAGAGGCGAAGTGTGAAACGATGTTGCTCTCTGGAAATAAAGTTCCGCTCGGTAGGCCGGAACTTCCGCCCATACGGTAGTTCCGCAGTTCAACCCGCAGTACTTCCGATTTCCAGGAGACTAAGTCCAACTCCGGGCGCTCTCTGGAAAAAAGATTCCGCTCGGGGGCCGGAAGTTCCGACCTTGCGGTAGTTCCGCGAATTACACGCCGGTACTACCGAAATTTCTGGGAGTGCACAAATTTTAATTCAATTTTAATTCTAAGTGCATGCATGATCCTAAATTGATCCATGGGGCATATTTGCATATGATCAAGCACTTAGCTATAATCCCTCTTAATAGTACGACATCTACCCTATAATCCGGTCTTCCGTCTTTCTCCTAAGACTGGTAATAATAAAATACCCTAAACTATTTATCTTGCCATCTTGGATCTCTTTGAATCATGTGAATTCTTTTTATGTGCCTCTTCTCTATGTCTTTGAGACTAATCTTTACAAACACTCAACACACACAGTAGTCCCATAATCAAATAACATCATTAATTACCAAAACAAATAATTTTAGGGGCCTAGATGCTTTCAACACTTGAGTACAATCGTAACCCTAATACGTAAACATGTAAAATTATTTCTTCTTCTGATCTCTATATTGGTGGAAAATGAAACAAAACTGAGTATAAACAACTGTACTCAACAAGTTACATAGGGAAACACTATTTAATTACATACAAGAATTTCCAAGGGATGAGGATATAGTGGTTTTATTAAAGTATTTGTGGATGTAATTTTATTTGTAAATATTTTTAAACACAAAAAAATAATTTCTTAATGAATTGGGGTTTTAAAACTTGGTTACCAGATTTCAATATTTCCAAATTATTTCCAAATCTACTTATGTTTTGCTGTTAGAATCACCCATTAAACATAGATTTATTTACCGAAAACACAGCGTATTCGAATACTATTAATTTATGATTCTGCAGAGTTGCCCAACTTTACCCATAAGATCTCTTAACTCCCGCGATAAAGTTAAGAAAATAAGACTTTTCACTGCTCAATTCTTTATATAGTCTCTACCCAGTAGATGTTGTTTTCCAACGAACTCGAGTGGTCAGTGGCCTCGCCCAATTTGATGCGGATCTACTATTGTATGGTTAACCCCTCCTATACATACCTTCCTTTTCCCTCTTTCCCTTATAGATATTCAATCGAATTTGAGCAGCTACTAAACCAGATTTAACGAATCAACGCTTGTAGTTGTGCGATCACTATATTCTTTACTTGGCATAAGGTTCTAGTTCTTATATTTTCACTGAGACAACTTCCATCCACAGACCCTTGTTTCAATGCTCATCCGTACTTCTATATTTTCAATCCAAGCTTCCATGATATGGTAAGGTCATGGAACCCTTCTATCTAGTGACTTGCCATGATATTTTCTTACCTTAGAACCACTTTTGAAATTCTACTGACAAAGTACGAAGTCTCTTAGTAGTATAAAATAGTTGAGTTCCTGGTCTACCATGTTTATTTAAGTAGTATTTATGATAATACTAAGTCTTGTCAAGATAAATATGGTCATCAAATTGAACTGGACTTTTTCAGGTAATAGGACATAACTAATATCATGTCATTCTAAATATTTATTGTATATAAAATAACAGTGCGCAAATAACATAATGAAAATACTAATAAATAAATAATTAAAGGAATGTAGGTTCAATATGATGAAAACATGTGACTTGCCTCTTTGTCCATAGTCTCTGATTGTTTAACTGTAGTCTTTAGGCTGATTTCTTGTGGTTCCCTTGTTGACCAATTCATTAGGTCCAAGTACTAGCGTGGAAAATGAATGCAAATAAGTTCCTACTTTGCAGAGTGTAAGCTGACAACAAAATATAATAAATAACCAAAGACACAAAGAAAATAGGATTGGGTGGTTAGGGTTCAGGTGGTACTTGATTTGGTTGAACGGAGTTGGGATTGGGCTAAATAGGTCCGAGAATGGTCGAAGAAGTATATAGGTGTTATTTGGGTTTCTGTAAATAGCTGTGGGTAAGAACAATATTGAGTTTGGGGTCGGAATATCATCTGTGAGGTTTAGGGTTTAGGTTTAGAGTTTAGGGTTAGGGTTTAGGGTTTTAGGGTTTAGGGTTAGGGTTTAGGGTTTAGAGTTAGGGTTTAGGGTTAGGGTTTAGGGGTTTAGGATTAGGTTTAAGGGTTTAGGGTTTAGGATTAGAGTTTAGAATTTAGGGTTTTAAGGTTTAGTGTTTATGGTTTAGGATTTTAGAGTTTAGGGTTAGTGTTTATGGTTTAGGGGTAGGGTTTAGGGTTCACGGGTGGTAGGTAGCTCAGAGGCGCGTGGCTGAGCAATGAGGCCTCAAGGGCGCCATGGGTGAGTAGGCACCCAACGGTGTGACAGGCATGTAGGAGCAGCGAGGCGGCGGTTGACGCCTTGCCTGTGTGTTCCTTCGTTTTCTAAGATGTTAGTTTCTCTTTTCTTGGTTGGTTCTTGATTGTTTCGCATGGTTACAACTTGCCAACTTGCAGCTTTCTAGTGTGTATACTGAAGTGCGCTTCTTTGCTTTGACTAGATTATTTTTGTTTGTGTCGTGTGCCTTATACTGAACCTAATTATGGTATCACTATTCTTAACTTTTGTTCATGCTTTGCTTCATTGGAATCCAAGATTAGGGTGATCATCTAATCTGATGTTGTGTGGTGATTCATTCACGATTCATCCCATCCAGTCTATAGGAGCAAATGTAATGGTCTGGTCAAATTTTTGTAGTTGTTTCTTTATAGTGCATAATGATACGGGATCGTCCGATCTTCTCGACGTAGGATTGGATACTCACGTGCCCTCTCTTGAATTGTAGCGATCCTCCGTTGCTAATGCAAGAGTGAACACTTTTTAATTCACAAGATCACACACGTTGGACTTCACAACCACCAAGCAAAAGCCCTATTGTACTCCCAATTCACAGTGGAAAGGTTGAACGATCTCAATTTACAAAAACTCGTAAATTTTTCGATTGAATTTGTTTGGCTAACCAAAACTCAAAGCAAAGTTGTTCATCTCCATTATCTAGTCGTCCTTTACATGAGAAGGAGGTGCCGTCATATATACAGCTGCACCTGTTATGAATATTGTGTGTATATTCATGTGGCCCAAAGGGCAATATATATAGGGAGTACAAGAGAATATATAGAGGAATATACCATATATAGATAAGTAAACCAAGGCATATAATGAAACAAATAACAATTCTATTCTATCCTTAACACCCTCCCTTAAACTCATGATGGATCACACATACTGAGAGCCGGTGATCGTAAGTCAAGGACTTGGACTTGGAGATAAGATGTTCGTCATTGATTTTCAAGAGGATGCGTAAGGCAAAGTATAACTAGCATAAGCTAATGATATGTTCCTAGTTTTTCACCGGTCTTATGTTTGGTTAGGAGATCGGTTTACTAGTATAAGTTATCATACTATTAAGATGGGTTTTGACTAGTAGCTTGAGTATGTCATATGTTGATATCTCATTTAGTTTACTTTAGCTCTCTGTAGCATGATACTATCGTTTGCAAATGTGATTTGCAAATAGTTGAGGCTAATGCTGTCATGAATAATCCTTATAATATATGACTTAAGTTTGTGAATGTGTTTTACAAATAGTTCGAGTCCATGTTCCTAATTCCCGTGGCATGATTCTAAAGTGTGCGAATGTATTTTGCAACTTGTGAATTATATTTTGACTTTTGTTTGCATGATACTATAATTTACGAATGTGTTTTGCAAATTAATTGAAATATATGCATCTTGACCTTGCTGATCTTAACACACTGATCTGACTGGTGCTAGTGGTCTGACCAGCCATGAGTTGGCTGATCTATGTGAGTGGTCTGATCGGCCATGTCATATGACTGGGCATGTGTCATTGGTAGTATTGTTTCAAAGAAAATTATTTTATGGAAGTTGGTCTGGCGGTCTGTTGGACCGAAATGGCGACAGAGGGGGGGTGAATGTCGACTTTTAAAACTTGCCCTCAAAAGAAACCCGGATGAAACTCCTCTTCAATAGCTACGAGAGCTATGAAACTGAGTTCAAAAGGTCCCTGAAACCCTACACTAACAGAGAGGAAAGCTTAGGCAAGAAACAACTGAAAGGAACAAGGAAAACAAATTCAGCACAGCCTCAAAGGAGGGGCCGGTCAGACCGCTCAAAGCAAGCCGGTCAGACCGCTTGCGCAAGGCCGGTCTGACTGGTGGCTTATGGCCGGTCTGACCGCCTTGTGCTTGCCGGTCTGACAGCCGGCCCTCCTCCGGTCTGACCGCAGGTCATTTGGCGGTCTGACCGGGCCACGAATTTCAGCAGAAGCAGAGATTCCAGAGAGGGATGCAGACTGAAAAACTACAAAACAGCAAGACCTGAAACTTCAGATTCTGGGTAGAAGCAGGATTGTTGTTGGTTCCCACTGGCCAAAGAGAACTAGACACTATTCTAAACAACATCAAGCACTTTAGGTACAAAGGATTTCATCATTTGAGCAAGAAATTGAGATTTTGCCCAAAGTCTGAAAAACTACAAGGACCAACACTAAAACTCAAATTGCCATCTCAACTTTGATCCTTTGGCCAAGAAATTTTGAGGATAGCTGAATAATAGCCTTAGGACTTAACATGCCAAGTTTCATACCACCTCAAAAAGGGAAACAAAAGCATCACCAAACCCTAGAAAGAGATAACAGAGAGAAGCATGAACACATGGAAAGAAGAAAAGGTGATTCTTGCAAATCGATCAAATTGCTCTTGGAACTAGATGACCAAAGGGTCTAGAAATGCAATTCCATCATAGAGCAACCCATTTTGCCACTCCTCAGCAAGAATCGAGCCAAAACACAAAAACTCAAGAATCAAGCATAGGAAACATCGAAGAGAAAACAGGGCACGAACAGGAAATAAATCTCAGACCTTTCATTCCTAATCAATCAAGGATTACAAGGAGTCCCCATACGCGATTGATACAAGAGGAATGATTACATGAAAGCTCACTTCATCCTCTCTCTCTCACACAAGCCCAAGAACACCAAGAACTCTACATACTTGGAGAGGAGCGCACACACACAGAGGAGATGATCGAAGGAGACACACCTCCAACACAAGTCTGTCTTCCTCAACCACTAAAGCTCTAAAGCAAAACAACCTCTCCAAAAGCCATTTTGACTAAAGCAAAACCCTAAAGCCATCCACTCCCTCACAAGAGACATACATGCACATGAGAATCCATCTCCTATTTATAGCCCTTGGCTAACGGGTCTCCAACCCGTTATGCCCGCTAAATCCCGAACGGAACCGCTTCCACCTGTGCAGCTTTGCGTTTTTACCGAAACGCCCTTCCTGCACCTTCCGGGAAGCTTCCGCGTTCCTTGTCGTCCAAGCCTCGCAACCACCTCGAGTCTCCGCCGTCTTCGACACCTCCGACCGTTCTGACCTCGACACCGCCTGTGTCTAGTCCGCTCACCTCGTGTCTCGCCACGACTTCGCCTCGACGTCCTACAGCCATCACAGACAAGAAGCACATCACATAGCACCGCTTGACACATGAAAGCATAAATAGCATCAAAGGATCTCATTAAGCATGAAAGAGCCCAAACCTGATAAATCAACAGAATATGCATCCTAATCACTTTGACCAGGTTTGACCAAGTTCGACCGAACCCAATTGCACCACGCAATGCCACGGTACGAACCTCACAAACCAAACTCAACTTTCCTAAACCGATGTCAATTACTCATCACACATATGGGGTCACCTCCACATGGTCTCTCACGGTCTGACCGCCCTTCGTGGCAGTCTGATTAGCATGAATGGTTAGATCGATTCCTGTGTGGGCGGTCTAACCGGCAGCGCTGGTAACAATTAGTTTTCTAGCTGTTGAAGAGGAGACAGTAGTACCGGCTATCAGTTGATGGTAGTATCGGTCTTAGGCTGTTTTTCCTGAATTCTTGCTCCAATGGCTAGTTTCTTGATATGGGGTATAAATAACCCTCATAGTTGATTAGGGAAGTTGCTGGTATTGTGTTCTTCATTCTTGTGCTAACAATAAGCCCTCTCACCTCTTATATGCATGTGTTGCACTTAGTGAGTTTGGAGAGAAAAATCTTTGTGCATGTGTAGCACTTGGTGGTGGATTTCATATCCATTGAGTTTTGGCACTTAATTCATTCAAGTGAATGTCTCCGACTTGCTATTCTTGAAAATTGCTGACTCCTAGACGGCTTGGAGGAGTTGAGCTAATGATCTTCTCAAGAAGCTTGTGAGAAGACCCAGTGTGTTGCGAGGGGTGTGGTGCTCGTCATCTTCATCTTTGGGGTAGAGGAAGAGTAACGCTAGTGGAATTGAGGTGCTTGGCTTAATTCGTAGAGCTGATACAATTCGTTTTGGATTATCTTAACGTGAATTAGGAAAAATCGAAAAGTTTTCGAACACTACGGTAACACATCATGCATAAATTATATTTTGCTTCCTTGTGCTTATATGCATTCTTGTAGTTTATATTCCTAAAATTAATTTGATTGCTTGTCACCATAGGAGTGCAAACCTTGACCTAGTTGTAGTTTATTGGACTTATTTGAAACTAGATGTTTTAGGCCGTAATTGAGCAAAACCGATTTGATTTACGTTTTTGCATCTAAAACTCGGTTTAGCTAGAGAACTTGTAAAAACACCTATCCAACTCTCTCTAGTCGGGTTTCTTGATCTTACAACCGCCTCAACCCTCGCTCCTACCTCCGCCCGCCGCTGTCGCTCCTCCTCCATTGGCCCCGTCCCTCCCTCCTTGGCCCTACCAGTGCCACTCCTACTCGTTACGTCCACCGCTGCTGTAGGATCAAGGATACCGACTAGAGGGGGGTGAATAGGAGGTTTTTAAACTTTTCTTGATCACTTGAGTAATTCTTCACAATTTGATTGACAATGATGTAAAGCAAATAATCCTATGCAATTCTAGATAATAATTTTCCCAACTTAGCTCTAGACAATTAAATGATCACAAAGAAGCAAATAAACAAGAGCTAAAGCGACAAGAGACACAACCGATATTTTACCGTGGTGATCGGAAACTTGCCGGTTTCCCCTAGTCCACGTTGAGGTAAGCCCGGACGAATCGGACCGGCTCCCCAAGTTGAGCCAAGCACCTCGATCACTAATGTAGCTCTTCCCCGCTCCGGGTAGGCGAGCTCCAACCTTCACAATTTTCGGGTCTCCTCACAATTTTCTTGAGAAGATCACCGAATCAACCTCCACCGGATCGTCCAAGTGCCGGCAAGCACTAAGAGTAATAGATCCCGGTGTTCGCTTGAAAGCAAACCTAGTGCCAAAAGAGTTTGCAATTGAAATCTAGCACTAAATGCTCAACCACCTCACTTTGATGTGCAAAGGAAGAATTTAGGTGAAATGAATGCTCTAGGGCTTAAGAATTGTGCAATAAGTCTCTTCTTAATGCCCTGGTGCAGTGGTGGGGGTATTTATAGCCTCCACCAACCAAACTAGCCGTTTGGCACAATTTTCCGCAAAAATCAGCATGAGCGGTACTACCGCCCTTCTTGGGGCCGGTACTACCGCTCCCAAATCTTGCGTCAGAACGGCTCTGTCAGACGTGAGCAGTGACCGTTGGATTTGGCGGCGCGGTACTACCGCCGTTGAAATTTGCGGTACTACCGCTCTCCGGTAGTTCCGCACAGTCGGCGCGGTACTACCGCTCTGGCCAAAATCCGAAAGGTCCTCCGAAAGTCGCTCTCTGGAAATTACATACCGCTCTGGCTCCGGATCTACCGGACTCCGGAAGTACTGCTCTGGGTGCGGTACTACCGCTCCATGCGGTAGTACCGGCGTTGAAAAACCCGGTACTTCCGGTCTGGTTAAAAATCCGAAGTCGCTCGGGAATGCTTTCTGGAAAAAGCGTACCGCTCGAACTTCCGGTTCTTCCGGGATCCGGAAGTACCGCCTGAGATGCGGTACTACCGCTTGCAGCGGTAGTACCGACGTTGAAACGACCGGTACTTCCGTTCCACAGAGATCCGACCGAGTTCGAGGGGTGCTCTCTGGAAAAAGCGTTCCGCTCCAAAAACGGAGCTACCGCTCTGCGGTACTACCGCATTTGAGCACGGTACTACCGCTTTCCGGTAGTACCGACGTTGAAATACGCGGTACTACCGCTCTTCCAGTCAGAGCACAAACTCAGTTTCTAAATTGATTTTTCATGAATGCAAGATTCAAAAGATCATCCAAATGGCACTAGATTTATGCTCTCAAGATATTAGCCAAAATCCCTCTTGATGGTACGATCATCTAACCTATAATCCGGTCTTCCACCATTCACCTAAGACCGGTAAAATTCAAAAAGGGGTCCTACTCTAAGTATACCTTTGTCTTGAGCCAATTTAATCTTCACACGCATCCTTGGGCTTGCATCTTGTCACTCATGTATGGACTAACCCTTCACATACTTCATAAAACACGTTAGTCCCATATTCGCATAATGTCATTAATTACCAAAATCATTTTTAGGGGCCTAGATGCTTTCAATCTCCCCCTTTTTGGTAATTGATGACAACCCGAAATTTGAAAGATGAAAGATTGAATATATCAATTTGTTTGACAACAAATTGTATATTCTATGTGGACTTTAAATGAATTAATAGTTCTCATGCAATAAGATTTGCTTAGATAAAATGAACTATTTTCATTTTAGAGTCCAAGAAGGAATGTGACTCCCCCTAAACATGTGCATGGATAAAGATTACAACAATTCATACAGACGCACAAGACAAAGTTATGATATCAAATGAGAGTAGATAGACAACTCAGCAATGAAAAACAACATATACAAATAACAACAGAGGCACTCATGATCATAAAGATTCATTTGCATTTAGGAATTAAAAAGATCAGTCAATACATCCAAACATAGCATAAGTTCATTATTACATTAAAGACAATCCAACTGTCTCCAAGAGACCAAAAGTAAGTCTAGCCCCAATCCTATCCCTTTCTCCCCCTTTGGCATCAAGTACCAAAAAGAGATCAACCCTGAGAAGGCGAAGGAGGATTATTGAGAGCAGTACGACGGCGGCGAGCATAGCGACGAGGAGATGGAGGATGCTCGAGATCTGCAACTCGGTCGTCTAACGAGGTCAACCTGCTGTCAATGGAGTCTAGACGCTCATCCATCCTATCCATCCTAGAGTTGATAGAAGAGAAACCCTCAAGCATAGAGGAGTAGATCTGCTGGAGAGTGGGCTGGCCAGGCTCCTGTGACTGAGCAGCTGCTCCTGCTCCTCCTCCTGCTGCTGCTGAGGATGAACCTGCTCCTGCTGCGGGATCCGCAGAGCGACGGCCACGAAGACCAGTGGGAATAGGAGGCTCTGGTCGTGGCTTGTATCGCTTATGCACTCCACCTCGTCCTCCACGAAAGTGAAACTTGGTTTCGATTAGAGCCATGATGTAGGGCGCATAGTAAATGCATTTGTGCCGATCGTTCTTGGAGGCCACTATCTCCCTCATGATCACATCCACAACATCAAACTTTTCCCCTTTCATAATGGAGTCTATGATGTTCCAAACAGGACCTCTGATGGCATCATAATTACCACTCTTTGGAAGTATAGTGTGGTTGATGATGCGATTGACGAGAGCAGGAATTGGATGGAGGCCAGTGGTTTTACCAAGTACAAACTGCTCAGCCGGGTTGTAGAAAGGATACATGGCATGGATGTCAAAAGCAGGCTTGTTATGGATCTTCTCATAAGCACTCAGCTCTGCTCTTATGGCCAATTCAAATTCGTGCTTGGTGGCATCCAATCTTGTGCATACTGTCATCCATCTCATGTGCTGAAGATCAGGAGAAACATGCACTGTGGCGTAGAACTGACGAATCATCTCCTCATTATAATCTCGTTTCAAAGCCACAACGACATGAAGTCCTGCCTCCCGGAAGAGTCTGTATGTCCCATCATACTTGTCAATGCCGTCGATGTGATCCCAGTCAACATATTTGTGAACTGCAAACTGGCGATCAGGACCATACATCTCATCAAACACCTTCTCCTGAAACTTGGTGTGAAATTTTGGATTGATGGAGTTGGAGGGCAGCAAGTACTGGTTGGTGTGTCGAAGGCGAGCGTACTCATCGGGCGAGATTTTCTTGAGATCAATCTCAAGATCTTCTCTGTCGGCAAGATCCTCCTCAGAAGGTTCCATGGGGGAACTCTCGCGCAAGGACTGTTCAGACTCGGTCTCAGACTCTGACTCGGACTCTGGACGAGGAGCTTTGCCCTTGTCTTGGGCAGCCTTCTGCACGGTCTCAGATGAAGGAAGAGCGGGAGTTTCAGAAGAATCCCCTAAACGATAGGACTTCTTGCTTGCGGCTCGTGTTCTAGGCATCTAGAAACAAGGAGAATAGATTATGAGATTGGAGGAAATATAGCCAAGTTAGATTGAAAAGAAATGAATTTGATTTGCTAAACTGTCAGGCAGAAACGGTAGTACCGCCATTCTGGGCCGGTAGTACCGCTCAGCGGTAGTACCGCTTCAGTCGGGCGGTAGTTCCGCTTTCTGCCAGATTCTAGGGTTTTGGAAATGTGATTGGATCTTTGGTGTTTTCTTGGATTGAATCCATGGAATAGGCTTGTATAAACCCTTAAACACCAAATGTACTCTATTTCCCTAGAAATAATTAGCAAAACCAATTTGCATTTCAATTTAACCTAAAGAAAAACCTAGGTTTCAAAAATGAAGATCAAAAAGAGGCTTTGATCCGAAGTACCTTGAGGATCGAAGGAGTTGAATTCTTTGGAGTTGATTTGATGCAAAGAAACGAGGAAAATGCCGCTAGATTTGTGGATCTAGAGGTGGTTTTTGGAGAGTTTTTGTGGGAGAGGGAGAGAGAGGTGTACGGGTTTGAGCGGAAGAGGAGAGGAAGTACCGGAGATAGAAAAAGGAGTGGGGCCAACAGAGGAAAAACCTCGGGTTTGGGCGGTTGCTCCCCCTTAACTGCAGGTCCGGTAGTACCGCAGATACGGCCGGTAGTACCGCTAAACGGTAGTACCGCTTCCTCGGCCGGAAGTACCGCTTACCGGAAGTACCGCAGGAGATAACGGTAGTTCCGCAGATTCTGGGACTTCACAGAATTTGAACTTTTAGACTTTAGATGCAAATGATCCCTAGTTTTTGCAACCACCTAAAGTCAATAAGGATCATTATGCATTAATTAGAGCAAAGTATTATATTTTAAATAATTTTACTTCTCTCTAAAAAAAAATCAAATCCCTTTTTACAATAGTACAAGTATAAACAACTTTTCATGCTTCCTCAAATGAGCATGCATTTAAATTTACCATACATTTATGCAACATTTGAGTAATTCAAGACATTTAACTCACTCCTAAGCTTACAAAAACGGTTTTCATCCAATGGTTTGGTGAAGATATCCGCTAATTGGTCTTCGGTCCGGATGTGGCTAATGCAAATATCTCCCTTACTAACATGGTCCCTCAAGAAATGGTGGCGTATATCTATATGCTTGGTTCTTGAATGTTGGACCGGGTTGTTGGATATTTTCACGGCACTTTCATTGTCACACAATAGAGGCACTTTATCAAAGTTTATTCCATAATCCAATAATGTTTGCCTCATCCACAATAATTGAGCACAACAACTCCCAGCGGAAATATATTCGGCTTCGGCGGTGGAGAGTGCTATGGAGTTTTGTTTCTTTGAGGACCAAGATACTAGAGATCTACCTAGAAATTGACAATTTCCCGAAGTGCTTTTTCTATCCACTTTGCAACCCGCATAATCGGAATCTGAATATCCAATTAAATCGAATTTAGCACCTTTGGGATACCAAAGCCCTATACTTTGGGAGTGTTTCAAATATCTCAAGATTCTCTTTACGGCTTTTAAATGACACTCTTTTGGTGAAGCTTGAAAACGAGCACACATGCATACACTAAACATGATATCGGGCCTAGATGCGGTAAGATAAAGCAAGCTACCAATCATGGATCTATAAAGCTTTAAATCTACCGACTTACCTTCTTCGTCGAGGTCTAGATGCCCGTTGGTTGCCATTGGTGTCTTGATGGGTTTTGCATCTTCCATGCCAAACTTCTTGAAAAGATCTTTAGTATACTTTGTTTGGCTTACAAATGTCCCATCTTTGTGTTGTTTAATTTGGAGTCCAAGAAAATAGCTTAATTCTCCTATCATGGACATCTCAAACTCCCTAGACATCATATCACCAAATTCTTTGCAAAAATCTTGGTTAGTAGACCCAAATATAATGTCATCAACATAAATTTGACACACAAAGAAATCATCACCAATGATTTTTGTGAATAAAGTTGTATCTACTTTACCAATTTTAAAACCCTTCGAAACAAGAAAATTTCTAAGACGTTCATACCAAGCTCTAGGAGCTTGTTTTAAACCATACAATGCCTTTGAAAGTTTATAAACATGATTTGGGTATTTAGAATCTTCGAACCCCGGAGGTTGTTCAACAAATACAAGTTCGGAGATTGTTCCATTTAAGAAGGCACTTTTAACATCCATTTGAAATAATTTAATATCAAAGCTAGATGCAAAAGCAAGCAAGATTCTAATTGACTCAAGTCTAGCAACGGGTGCAAATGTCTCATCATAATCTAACCCTTCGACTTGAGTATAGCCTTGAGCTACTAACCTTGCTTTGTTTCTTACCACAATCCCGTTTTCATCTTGTTTGTTCCGGAAGACCCATTTGGTGCCAATCACATTATGTTCTTCGGGTCTTTCCACCAAGGTCCATACTTCATTTTGCGCAAAGTTATTCAATTCTTCGTGCATGGCATTTACCCAATCCGGATCATCTAGAGCTTCATCTACAAGCTTAGGCTCAAGAGAAGAAACAAAAGAGTAATGTTCACAAAATGAAGCTACTCTAGAGCGAGTTTGAACACCCTTACTCACGTCACCCAATATTTGATCTATTGGATGATCCTTGGCTATTGCATTGTGAATCTTGATGTTATTTTGTTGTTGATCCTTTTGTTCATCTTCAACAACTTGAATATCACTTGAAGTAGATGATGTGGGTGGCACTACTTGTCTTGATGAGCTTGGAGAAGATGGATCTTCTTTTGGCTTGATGTCTCCAATTTGCATATTTTCCATAGCTTTGCGCAAGCCTTCATCACCTACATCATCCAAGTTTTCTTGCTCTTCTTGAGAGCCGTTAGTTTCATCAAATTGTACATCACATGATTCTACAACTAATCCCAAATTTTTGTTATAAACTCTATACGCTTTGCTATTTGAAGAATAACCTAATAGGAAACCTTCATCACAACGACTTTGAAATTTAGAGAGCCGAACACCTTTTCTTAGAATATAGCATTTGCAACCAAATACTCTAAAATAAGAGATGTTCGGTTTTCTTCCAACAAGAAGCTCATAGGAGGTCTTTTTCAAGAGTCGATGTAGATAAAGGCGATTTATGGCATGACAAGCTGTGTTAATAGCTTCCGCCCAAAACTTGTCGGAAGTATTATATTCATCAAGCATTGTTCTAGCCATTTCAATTAATGTGCGATTTTTCCTTTCTACTACTCCATTTTGCTCCGGAGTGTAGGTTGTGGAAAGCTCATGCTTTATTCCAAGTTCATCACAAAAGTCTTCAATTTTTGTATTTTTGAACTCGGAACCATTGTCACTCCTAATTTTCTTTATTTTGAAATCAAATTCATTTTGGGCCCTTTTTGAAAAACTTTTAAAAATCCCGGAGGTTTCGCTTTTGTCATTTAGGAAGAAGACCCATGTATATCTAGAATAATCATCCACAATGACTAAACAATAGCTATTTCCCCCGATGCTCTTATAGGTAGTTGGCCCAAACAAATCCATATGTAAGAGCTCCAATGGCCTAGAGGTTGACATGATACTTTTGGAAGGATGAGAACTAGCGACTTGCTTTCCGGCTTGACAAGCACTACAAAGTCGATTTTTCTCAAACTTCACATCTTTCAAGCCAACAACTAAGTCATGTTTGAAAAGCTTTTTAAGTTGTACCATACCCACATGACCTAACCTTCTATGCCATAACCAACCCAAACAAGTTTTTGCAATTAAACATGTTTTCAAGCATGCATCATTTGAGGTAAAATCTACTAAATAAAGATTTCCAAAACGAAAACCTTTGAAAACAAGTTCATTATTATTTTCTTTTGAGATGATCACATTTTCTTTAGAGAATGAGCAAGTTAACCCTAAATCACAAAGTTGAGCAACGGATAGCAAGTTAAAATTTAATGTCTCAACTAAGGATACATTAGAAATGGAAAGATCATTGGATATAGCAATTTTACCCAAACCAAGTACCTTCCCTTTGCTATTGTCTCCAAAGGTGATCCTTTCATTGCTTCCGCTCTCAAAGTTTGTGAACATTTTCCGGTCTCCGGTCATGTGTTGAGTACATCCACTATCCAACACCCAATGCTTTCCATCGGTTTTGTAATTTACCTACAAAAGAAAATCAAGCCTTTTTAGGTACCCAAATTTGTTTGGGTCCTTGGAGGTTAGTAACCAAGGTTTTGGGCACCCAAATGGATTTCTTCTTAGCACCCAAAATCGAGGTGCCAATAAAATGAGCAATTACATTTCCATTCTTAGATCTTTTAAGCATATAGCACGAATCATATAAGCCAATGGAATGCATATTATTTTTAGAACAATCATTTGCTACATGTCCTATATTCCGGCATTTAGTACAATACTTACCATTCTCATTTACAAACCTTGGAGGTTTGTATGCCGACTTCTTACCTTTCTTGGGAATGTACCCAAGTCCTTCCTTGTTAAAAGAACATCTTTGTCCGCTTAGCAATTTATCAAGGGTATCTTTTCCCTTGTAAGCTCTCTCTAAGCTTTTGTTCAATTTTAGAACTTGTTCTTTTAAATTCTTGTTTTCACTTACTAGTATATCATCATGGACATGAGATAAAGTATTATATGAATCAACATTGGATGAGCATGGCATGGAAAGTAAATCATCACAAGAGGTTGACATGCTAGATGTTACTTTTTCTACACTAGGCATCTCATTCAAAATATTGCAAGATGTACCAATACTAGTACTTGATTTTTCTTGATTTCCTTGGAGAAGCAAGTCATGAGCTTCCGTTAGCTCCTCATAGGATTTTTGAAGGGATATGTGTTCCCTCTTCAAAACCTTGAATTTTGACTTTTCTTTTCCAAGAAATTCATTTAGTTCAACTAACATGTCCATCAAATCATCATATGAGGGCTCATCGTCATCTAGAGTTTTTACCTTCTCCCCTTTTGCCATAAGGCATGTGGGAGTGGAGAATAGCGATGGAGCTTCCTTGATAGCGATGCCGACAAGTCCTTTCATCTTGGGAGACTCATCTTCGCTTGAGTCGGAGTCCGAATACTCCGCATCGGAATCCCACTCACCAATGTGGGCTTCGTTTTTGCCGTCCTTGTGAAGCTTCTTGAAAAGCTTCTTCTTGCCTTGATAGCCTTTCTTCTTGGATGACTTCTCCTTGTCATCCTTCTTTGTGGGACATTGAGAGGCAATATGCCCCTTCTCGTCACACTCATAGCAACGGATGTTGCTATACTTCTTATTGGAGGAGAATTGCCACTTCTTGCCTTTGTCATAGCTTCCTCCTCGATTTGAGCGTCTTCTCATGAACTTGTTCATCCTTCTCACAAGAAGGGCAAGTTCTTCTTCGGAGTCTTCTTCTTCATCTTCGGACTCATCACTTGCCACCGCCTTTGCCTTGAAGGCGGTGATCTTCTTTCCTTTGGAGGTGGATTGCTCCAAAAGTTCTTCCTTGTCCTTCTTATACAACTCATTGGTAATTAAATTACCCAATAGTTGTGTTGGCGTCATCCTTGCCAACTCCGGTGAGTTGAGGAAGAGTGTCACCAACATCTCGTACTTCTCCGGTAGAGCCCTAAGCATCTTTCTCACAATATCAAGATCCGAGAGGTTAGTTCCAAGGCCTTTGAGCTCATTCACAATGTTGTTGAGCCGTGTGTACATCTCGTTGATGTCCTCATGGGGCAACATTATGAATGTCTCATATTTAATCCTAAGCCGATGTAATTTTGTCTCCTTAACCGTGGATGTCCCTTCGTGTATTTCCGAAAGGGTATTCCAAATAGCGTGAGCCGTCTCAAGATTGCTCACCCTATTGAATTCATCCGCGTTTAAGGCTCCAAAAAGAGCATTCATGGCTTGGGCATCTAAATGAGTGTTACGCCCATCTTGCTCCGTTGGGTTATTTGGATCAAGAGGCATGACGTAACCATCATTTACAATTTTCCAAATGTTAGGACTCATGGCCTTTAAATAAATTAACATTCTAATTTTCCAATAAGCATAATTTGTGCCATCAAATAGAGGTGCCTTTCCTACCGCAATCCCCTCACTAGCCATCCTTTTCTCTCTAGACGGTTAAGTCTATAAATGAGAGACCAAGCTCTGATACCACTTGTAGGATCAAGGATACCGACTAGAGGGGGGTGAATAGGAGGTTTTTAAACTTTTCTTGATCACTTGAGTAATTCTTCACAATTTGATTGACAATGATGTAAAGCAAATAATCCTATGCAATTCTAGATAATAATTTTCCCAACTTAGCTCTAGACAATTAAATGATCACAAAGAAGCAAATAAACAAGAGCTAAAGCGACAAGAAACACAACCGATATTTTACCGTGGTGATCGGAAACTTGCCGGTTTCCCCTAGTCCACGTTGAGGTAAGCCCGGACGAATCGGACCGGCTCCCCAAGTTGAGCCAAGCACCTCGATCACTAATGTAGCTCTTCCCCGCTCCGGGTAGGCGAGCTCCAACCTTCACAATTTTCGGGTCTCCTCACAATCTTCTTGAGAAGATCACCGAATCAACCTCCACCGGATCGTCCAAGTGCCGGCAAGCACTAAGAGTAATAGATCCCGGTGTTCGCTTGAAAGCAAACCTAGTGCCAAAAGAGTTTGCAATTGAAATCTAGCACTAAATGCTCAACCACCTCACTTTGATGTGCAAAGGAAGAATTTAGGTGAAATGAATGCTCTAGGGCTTAAGAATTGTGCAATAAGTCTCTTCTTAATGCCCTGGTGCAGTGGTGGGGGTATTTATAGCCTCCACCAACCAAACTAGCCGTTTGGCACAATTTTCCGCAAAAATCAGCATGAGCGGTACTACCGCCCTTCTTGGGGCCGGTACTACCGCTCCCAAATCTTGCGTCAGAACGGCTCTGTCAGACGTGAGCAGTGACCGTTGGATTTGGCGGCGCGGTACTACCGCCGTTGAAATTTGCGGTACTACCGCTCTCCGGTAGTTCCGCACAGTCGGCGCGGTACTACCGCTCTGGCCAAAATCCGAAAGGTCCTCCGAAAGTCGCTCTCTGGAAATTACATACCGCTCTGGCTCCGGATCTACCGGACTCCGGAAGTACCGCTCTGGGTGCGGTACTACCGCTCCATGCGGTAGTACCGGCGTTGAAAAACCCGGTACTTCCGGTCTGGTTAAAAATCCGAAGTCGCTCGGGAATGCTTTCTGGAAAAAGCGTACCGCTCGAACTTCCGGTTCTTCCGGGATCCGGAAGTACCGCCTGAGATGCGGTACTACCGCTTGCAGCGGTAGTACCGACGTTGAAACGACCGGTACTTCCGTTCCACAGAGATCCGACCGAGTTCGAGGGGTGCTCTCTGGAAAAAGCGTTCCGCTCCAAAAACGGAGCTACCGCTCTGCGGTACTACCGCATTTGAGCACGGTACTACCGCTTTCCGGTAGTACCGACGTTGAAATACGCGGTACTACCGCTCTTCCAGTCAGAGCACAAACTCAGTTTCTAAATTGATTTTTCATGAATGCAAGATTCAAAAGATCATCCAAATGGCACTAGATTTATGCTCTCAAGATATTAGCCAAAATCCCTCTTGATGGTATGATCATCTAACCTATAATCCGGTCTTCCACCATTCACCTAAGACCGGTAAAATTCAAAAAGGGGTCCTACTCTAAGTATACCTTTGTCTTGAGCCAATTTAATCTTCACACGCATCCTTGGGCTTGCATCTTGTCACTCATGTATGGACTAACCCTTCACATACTTCATAAAACACGTTAGTCCCATATTCGCATAATGTCATTAATTACCAAAATCATTTTTAGGGGCCTAGATGCTTTCAGCTGCTCCTACCTCTGCCTCCGCTTTGGCCCCGTCAGCATCGCCCAGCGAATTTGGTCCGTTTCCCTTTTGTTTTCTATTTTTCTTTAAATTTCTTCTTTGTTTTTCTCCATGTCCATTTAATTCTTTTAAATTTTCACCATTTTTCTTTTTTCCCTCTTCTAAATCATCTGTGCCAAAACCAAAAGCTGAATTGAACACCTCTACTTTTATATGTGGCTTCTTCCAACCACTACGATGCTATTTTAGCTAAAAGCCAATAGTTGCAACTGAATCAAATAGGGCCTAACAGTAAAAGCAATGGAGGTGAAATAGAGGATGCACTTGATGGCTAAGAGACCACATTACACTGGATCGGAGGTGTGAGGCTTCAACAGCTAAGTTGAAATGAAGCAATTTTTTCTCCTGAGTTTACCCGAGAGAACATGCATTGGAAATGACTTTAGCTTAGGTCTCATTCCAAACAGCTTCTGACTTCAGAAGCAAAAAATTATTTGGAACGTGTTGGCTTCTTAACGTTTTTTTTTGTATTATCTATAGATATATAACGGTATTTTTTTATTTTTCCTTTTTATTTATTTTTGTTAAATTGAATACCTTTAAAATCTAACCGTCGCTATAGTGCCATTTCAGCAAAAAAAAAACCAAAACACTTTTGAAAATGGCCTTAATCACCTTTTGTAACTTCAAAATTCTCTGCCCTACCACAGTTAAGACCTGTTTGAAACGCATGAAAGTTCACCGTAGTTTAACAGAAAATAGTTCAGTTTAACTTGTGGGACGCTGGCACTTGCCCTCACTGGCACTACAGGGTACGTGCAAGTAGTTGAGTACTTCCAGTCAGTCCCAGTCACACACGTCTGACGAGCCTGATCCGTCCTTCCAGCACCTGACGCGACCAGCAAATGAGCAACCCCCCACCGCGCGAGTGACTTCCACGGCACGAGAACGCCCGCCGAGTCGTACTCGTACGATCCCCACGCCGAGCGTTTTGACACTCTGACCCCCAGAAAAAACCAGCAGCTCATCTCACGGGTCGGTTGCACGGACGATACGTCGCGCGGCGCATCCGCCGAGACGTCGCCGCTACGACCCAGCGGCAGCGGTAGCTAGCTGCTCCACGCGCGATTCTCCCACGGTTTCTCGCGAGGCTCTCGCGTCCGCAAGGGAGGCCGACGACGCACGAAGACGTGCTCTTTTACATTGCGATCCATAAATTATTGCGCAATGCATACCATACCCTCTGAGCGAGCAGCGCGAGGGCTCGCGCGTAATTTCGTAACGCCGCAGGGGCGAGCGCACGAACCGTGCCGCGCTTTTTTTTTGCTTCGGCACGGCAGGCAGCCGCTGCGAGTGCTAGTCCACGGACTGCCGAGCACCGCCCCCGGAAAAGTTTCCATTTTTTTTTTGCGCCCTTCGAAAGCTTTGCCTCCTCCTCCGCTCAATTCGAACGCCCCGATCGCTCGCGCCGTCGCCGAATCCCCAGATCCCCACTTCCTCCCCCTCCCACCGCCTCCAATTCGAAGCAATTCTAGGGTTTCCACCCCTCGGGCTCCCCCAAATTAGGGTTTCCATTCGGCCTGTCGGAGCTGCGGTGGGTGTCGCGTTTCCGGGCGATTGGGGCCGGGGAAGAGCGCGAGGTGCGGAGAGCTGGGGTTTGGGTTTTCGGCGCAGAGATGGGATAAAGTTTGGGAAGGTCGGAGCTTGCTCGGGGTGCTTGCGTGGCTGTGGAGCTTCGGTGAGGTTAGGGTTTGGTAGTTTGGTGGTGTGTGTGAGGAGGGGAGCCGGAAATGTTCTACTCGCAGTTCATCTTGGCCAAGAAGGGCCCGCTCGGGACCATATGGATTGCTGCGCACTTGGAGCGGAAGCTGCGCAAGAACCAGGTCGCAGATACGGATATCGGCGTCTCTGTAGGTGGGTGACCTTTTCTGTTTCAGAAGCTTTTTCGGACCTAGGCTTTGTATTGTGTAATTTAGCTTGTGCCTGTCATGACTTATGAGCTGACATGCAGAGTGGTAATGTTGTTTTGCGAACGGTCGTTGGTGTGCTACAGTTGTACAAAAATTCCAACTTTAGCTTATTTATGGTTTTGCTGTATGCCTACTCCTTAGTTATTGCTAGTGGATTAATAAAATGGTTTAGCCTTTTCGGGTTGGTCCTAAAAAATTTCTAGTTTTTGCTAGCAGTTCTTTTTCCTAGTATGCCAGTGAGCTGGTTATTCTTTTGTTTAATGTACACAGTACACATATGCTTGATTATCACTTCCATAATAGCTGAAACATCATTTCGTGTATTAGCATGATGTCTAACTCCCTGCTTCTGTCATAACAGTAAAAGTTTCAACCTTTTCGTGTTGTATGGCTTGTTAGTGTTAAAAGTTCCAACCTTTTTTGTTTACTGTCAGTAGAGTTGTAAAAGTTCTCATGCTTTTAGAGGTTTTTTTTGTGGTTCTTGTGTTTTATTGCTTTTTGGGGGTAAAGAAAACACTGACTTGGTCCTCAATATTCACTAATCAATGGTCACTAGCTTTTTATGTTTTACCGCAACTATCCTTATCATCACAAGTGGAACTGCAAAGTCAATCATAATGGCAAATAAAGCTTATTAGATCGAGAATTTTTGCAGCTTCCTCTGTTTAGATTGTGTCTAACATCTATGACCTAAGGAAAATAGCTCACCTTTCAAGTTAGACTACTCCTTGACTAGATTTCATCTTTTTTGTATATGATTATCACTGCAATACCAGTAGAGAGGGAGGACCTTTTGTAGTTATTGTGTTATTAATATTATTATACATAATCAAGACAGCTCAAATCTTGGCTTAAGAGGAGAATAATTCAATAGCTCTATGGGGGATTTGGATAAACATAGGTAGCATAGGATTTGCAGAGATGTAGACACAAGTGTAGCATCTTATTTGATTTTATGCCTGATGCTGCCTAGCTGTCTTACTTAGATTGCATGCATTTATGTTACATGTAATGAATAGCAGCACTGTACGATGCATGTGGTACCGAAAGGCTCTACGACAGACTGTTATAATTCAGTGGAACAGGAGAATGGACATATACCTTTTCTAGTGGCATGGTCATGCAATGTTGTAACCACTTGGTTAAGGCTCTGTGGTATTAGCCATCAACTCGTGCGCCTGCATGACTAGAATTGAATGCATATTTTGGATAAGTGTACCTTTTTTCACAGTAAACAAGTGGTTACATAACAAAAACCACCTATTCACATATCATGTTTGAAAACATGCACATTTTTTTCACATCCTCCCTCTCAATTTGAACAATCACGAACAGTTTGTTTTATTTTTCTTGAGATGGATAATTTCTTTTCTTTCTTTCTTGTATATGTATTTAAAAGGAAGTGTAAAGTGGGATGGAAGACTTCCAGTAAATGTGCAATCATGGTTATCACGGCGTCGCCTAGGCGACGCCGAGTCGTCCTGGCGGTCGGAGGAGGACGCCAAGGCCGGTCGCCCAGGACATTTCCCGCCTCCGGCGCCGATCTGCGGCTTTCTCCCGTTGCCGACGCCGATCTGCGGGTTTCTCCGCCGCCGGGGCCGATCTGCGGCCTTCTCCGCCGCCGGCGCCGATCTGGGGCATTCTCCGCCGCCGGAGCCGAGGAAGGGGCGGAGAGGCGGGGCTGGCGCGTCGGAAGCAGAGGAGGCGAAGGGACGCAGGCGCGCCGGCGGCGGAAGCAGGGGAGGCGGAGGGACGCGGGCGGCGGCGGAAGCAGGGGGGGCGGAGGGACGCGGGCGGCGGCGGAAGAAGAGGAGGTGGAGGGGAGGGGAGGCGGTGGGGAGAGGAGGGCCGGACGCGGGGAGGGGAGGCGGGGAGGCGGCGGATCGGGCGCAGGGAGGGGAGGCGGCGGCGAGAGAGAGATGGGGGGAGAGAGTGGCGTTGGCTGGCGGCGGTAGGGTTAGGGCAGGGGGAGGGGTTATATTTTCTTGCTTTGTTGCGATTAAGTCCTCAGAGTTTCTAAAATTACGAATAGACCCTTTTTCAATAGATTTCTTATAATTTAGACCTTAACAGTTTCTAAAAATTACAAATAGACCCTTTTCTCAATAGATTTCTTCTAATTTAGACCTCCTGAGATATGATTATTTAGATATTTATGCTATTACGCTGCATGATTATTTATTTTTTAGTCATATAAGGTATTATTTGTCGTCTAACTACTATCGTCTAATCGTCGCCATGGCGGGCGCCTAGTCGACTAGGCGTCCAGGCGCTCCGGCCTCGCCGCGACTTGCCGGAGCGCCGTGACAACCTTGTGTGCAATGGTAGTCGCCGGCACATTTAATAATCATTTTCAACATACAATCCTGTAGTGAAATCAGTTTACTAATAATTAATATAAAGAAAAAGGAACAGAAGGAACTTGTTCTAAACTCAGACAAAGAACAGGGAGATGATGTTTTGCAAACAAAATTCAATGGATGGAAAGTTAAGGAGCTGAAGAGTAAGGGCACTGTTACACCTACTAAATTATTGCTTCGAAGCCAAAAAAATCACAGAAGCATTGTTTAGATATGTTTCAAGTTATCTTCAGGTGTATATGAGGAATATCGCGAACGGGCCTCTAGCGTAATGGCTAAGGGCTCCAGTAGCACCCCCCAGGTCCTGGGTTCGACTCCCAGTGGGAGCGAATTTCAGGCTGGGGGAAAAAATCCCCTCGCCTGCTACCACACCAAAGCACAGGTCTAAGGCCCGCCTAGGTCGTTGGTAGTTCTCACACGGGCGATGATGCCGTTGTGTAAGGGTGGAGCAGGGGTTCGGGGGTTTTCTCGATCTGCGTGAGAGGATCTTCTTCTTAAGCAAAATGCCAGGGGGCCGTCTTACCCCCGCAGGTCGAGTTTTTTTTTTATATGAGGAATATCATGAGCTGCCATTCACAACTGTATTATGGTTGTGAGTTATGAGTAATGATTGGATTATGTCTCAGTGATTGTCAAATCTTGATATTGATCTTTTATGTTAATCAAACCGAGCGAAGTGGTATGCCCAATTAAATAATACCCAGATTAACTTTCTTCATGTGAACCACCCTACTGCTAAAATAAAAAAGGTGATGCTTCCAAATATAGACAACATTAACGCTCTGAAGAGGTACCAACTAATCCATCTCATATTCTCATTATCTTTTTAAAGTGTAACATAACATTTACCACATGATGCACTGTATTACGAGGAACCTTGGAGTTGAATCGATTAGGAAGTGATGATGCATTGTATTACGAGGAACCTTGGATTTTACCAGTTAGGCAGTGAAGCGGACACATGAAAACTCCATCTAGCTGAGTGCTGTGCAGCAAACCTGAAAAACTTGTTTGGTTTCTTTTCCCAATTGTTTTCAGGTAGCATCGGGCTATGATGGTAAAGATTTTGAGGCAACCAAAAGCAATATTATTTCGATTTCCATACACCATCTTATATTGTGTATTAAATCTTGCCATGCATAGATTGATGGGTCCACCAGCCTATCACTTCACAACTCATTCCATGTTCTATTTAAGAGACACGGAGCCATGGAATTTCTCAAAGCAAATCACATGCATGTTTCTTAGTTCTTAATTAGAAGATTTTGTAAAAAAATCAGCCTACATAAGTGTACGTAACATACTAAGTTATTAATTAGAGCCATAAGCCAGTGTAAGCTATAAGGTTCAATGTCATGAGGGCATGAATTATATTTTGGGCAAAGAAAATGTATTTTGTTCACATACGAAAAAATGCAAGTAAATGTCATGATTGGGGTCTATTCAGCGGATTGTTATTATCTTTTCATTTTGTTCCTACCAATTTGGGATTTTGTATTATTCTTTTGCACAATTACTGTGGAAATTTTTAGCTATTTGCGGTCCTATTTTTATGACTAGTATTGGTTTTCCTATCTCTTTTCTTATTACCAGCATAGGAATTTCAGGAGAGCTTGCTTGTGTGCATGCGCATGCATGTATATGTCTGGGGGATTTCCAATTATCATTACAATAAAACAAAAAGGCAACAATGATAGGCCTACCTTCCTCTAAAGAAAAAGGAATTTTATGTGTTGTTAGTTTATCTTTCTGTTCTCGTGAGTATTCTACTATATCACTAGTCGAGCGGTGTGGTACACATGAGGATGCTTTTGGCCTTATGCGGCCCGCTACGTTTCCAGCATGTTGTGCAGTAGGCTGTCCTTTTGTTCTGTTACCATCCTGCTCCATAAATTGATGTACCCCTGACTAGCATGTGCCACAGTTACTGATTACAAAACACTAGCATAGCATCATTGAGCAAGAACATCAGCTTAGACAGTTAATTGGTGAAAACATTCATCTTGATTTTTTCCCAATAAATGGAAATAAAGATGTCTTACATGGATTTAATATTTCTAAATAGTCAACAGTTTGGTAGGTAATACAAGGGGAAAGGTTTCATTACATCATGAACTCATAATTTAGAGCAGTTGATGCCTGGTACATTGCTTTCTTCAAGAAACTTGTAGAGCATATTGTTACTATATAACTATGTGAGTCAGGTGGACAGTGCAACCCACTATTTATCACTAAAACACATCACTAAAACAATCTTTCTGGCAATTCAAAGAATTTTATAATGGAAATGCTGTTTTCCCCTAACATTTCTCATCACTGTCATATGTTCTCTTTCATATTGAGCTGAGTACTAATCATGATTTTTCCTGCAGATTCAATTATATTCCCTGAGGTTCCCATTGCACTGCGGTTATCAAGCCATCTTATGTTAGGTGTGGTCAGAATCTATTCTCGGAAGGTGAACTACCTATTCCATGATTGTAGTGAAGCTTTGCTGAAGATAAAACAAGCCTTTAGGTCCACTGCTGTTGATCTTCCCCCTGAAGAATCAACTGCTCCGTATCATTCTATAACACTTCCTGAGACATTCCATCTCGATGATTTTGAATTGCCAGAGACTGCACTTCAGGGGTAAGGTCACAACTCTTGTTGTGTAAGGTCATTATTTACAAATGTGCTCTTCAGTTTTCTAAGGATTTTCCACCATGATCCAGCGACATTGATCATCATGTAAGCACAAAAGAACAGATCACCTTGCAAGACAACCCGGAGAGAACAGGATATTCAACATCCCAATTTGGCTTAGATGGTTGGTCCTTTCTGTGTGCACATCTTCTATTTTTCAAATTTTGAAGTCAGCTGTTTAACCATGTTAAGCATATCTAAATATACAGAAAGATTTGGTGATGGCAATTCTTCACATCTTGGTTTGGATTTGGAGGAGGTAATTTTAACTTATTTAACTTTTTCTGTATATCTCTTGCAAATTTCTGTGGCCTGCATCTTGCATTATCTTATCTCTACTGTCAAGATTTAAGATTCCTTTATATCTTCTTGAATGAGGTATTTCCTATGTTATTGTAGAGATAAAATTTTCCCAAAAAAATCGCATTAATAGTGCATTATTCTTGCACTACGAATATGGATTAGAATATAATGATGGGAACACACAGATAACGCCGAAGAAAACTCATTTAGTGCTGCGTAAGAAAATTTTAGAGTGTGGACATTGGACAATGGTAGTGAGTGTCATGCACTGATTTCTAGTTGAACTTGTTTGTACTTTTAGTCTTGGAGTTGTATTTGGTGGTAATTTACATGTTAGACTTGTTAATTCATTGAAAATGAGGTGACATGTTGTTTATATACGTTGTAGACTGAAGAAAGCCCTATATTTCCTGTTATTCTATCATTGTTTATCTCCTATCTCTTAATAAAAGAGCAGGAATTATTTAAAGCAGCGTATCCTGTAAAAATGTAAGTTGGTGAAAATTCTGTGAAAATCAAACTTAGAAGTTCTAAAAAATTATGAGATGTAGGGGAGGGTATGATCTATATGTCTGCACAATTTTAAGATCAAACTCAAATCGTATTTGTGAATATAACCTCCCCTACACCTTGTAATTTCTTTAGAATTTTTAGAAACCTTTAAGTTTGGTGAAATTGTAAATTTTCACTAAATTCACATCTTCGCCTGATATTTCACCACCATAGTGTCAACATTAAAGGCTCTACTTTCTTCAAGAGCTGATTTTATTTATTTTGTCCTCAGGAATTAATGCTGAACAAGGATCACTCAACTCAACTTGAGTCTGATGATGGGTAAAATGACTAAAATCACATCATTTATCTTTTGAACACTATTGTTATTGGAGTCTTTTGGAAATTTGATCTATTTTATCTTTTCTGGCTGCAATGATCTGTATCTTTGCTCGCATCCAATCGGTTAAATTTTGTGGTTCTCTAGAAGCGAGTTTTAAGTTTGTCCAGGCTGTTTTATGTTTTGATTTTAATTTCTAACCTTGTATTGTAAACTTGGACTGATACTGTCAGAAGACCAGTTACTAGCTTCTGCTGGTAGAAGCCTCTGCTGGTAGAGGTCCAGGTGTCCATATATATTAACTGTTTGCATACTGGGTTAAAACACTCATCGATTTGTTACTCATTTCATAAGAGCACTAATTTGTTGCCATGTCATTTTTAAAATGATGGTGCCTTGCCCTTTTTTTACTAGAAGGTGCCTTGCATTTTGCCTTTTTAATCATATTTTGCTACGTTTACATTGCTTGTGTATTTCTTCTTTTGCCCCTCTCCAGCATTATCATTCAAGGCCGATCATCAGTTCATCCTACTGATATGGACATTGATGACAACCCAATTAAAGATGAAAGCGCTGAAGGATACAGCAACATGGATGATGGACCTTCTAGTCACAACAAACTAAATCCATTGAATGCAGATGATCTAGTAGGAAACAGTGTTCCTAACTGGACTAATTACAATGTGCAGACCCCTGATTTGAATGATATGCTATTGCACAATGAAGGTAATGCAGGGCCATCGGCTTCATACTATCAGCCTAGTCCCTTTCCTTGTGATGAACCTACATCACCAGAGTTTGTAAGCGCTCAGGCCCCGGCTACACCTGGCTTAATGGAAGAGACAGTTCCTTCCAGAGTGCATGAAAGTCCTGTTCTGAGTCCACAGCGAAAAGCTTCACCATCAAGCAATGATGAAACTGCAAAGGCTGACAATTCTGTTGCTCCACCCTCAGATTTTCTTCATTCAGCCGCAGCTAATGCTAATGATGTTGTGGGTGTTGAGATGACTGAACTTCGATTGGCTAAGCCTGTGCAAGTTGAGTCTTCTGGTGCTGTACAGGAGATTGCAACTGAGGATTTGCCACCCCAAGTTCAAACCTCAAACCTGGAGGCTACCGTGGATAAGTCGGTGATAAATACTGCTAATATAGCTGCGTCAGGTGAAACAGTAGATTTTAAAGCATCCATGGAAGGTGTACCCTTGGTTGAAAATGATGGTTCTACCGAACCATTTGTGATAGAGAATCCAACACAGTTTAATGAAGGATCAGTTGATGTGCAAGGTAAAGTTGACTTATCTTTTGTAGTTTAGTTTTTTTCCTCAAGTCATGGTGACTGACAAATTTCGAGATCATCTGATTATTTCTTTTTCCATTTTTTTTTTGGCAGGGGACAATCTGCATGGATCTAATGCAATGATAGCAAGTGCAGATTTCCAACAGAATATAGAAGCAATTCCACAAGAATTGGCATCTAATGATAGACCAAATGACCTATCAGCCTCAGAATTTCCAGAACGTGAGAAAATGCTGTCAGCTCCAGATGTTGAATTCTACCACCCAAATGACTTGGGGCAGATAACTGCAGAAAAAGGATTCACTGAATCCGATGGAAGTAACAAAATAGGTAGTCTTACCAGCAGAAAAAGACACTTGGAGGATAGCTTACCAGCTCCAGAAAGCGGGGCTACTGAAAGGTTATCTAGCAGACCGCGTGGTAATAGAACTACTGATGTTATTCCTGATGATGATGATTTACTGGCATCTATTTTAGGTACATATGACTTTATCCACAACATGTCTGTTGCCTGGCTTTTGCTGCATTATCTAATTACACGACCTTGTATTAGTTGGTAGAAGGACCCCTGGATTGAGGCTTGGTTCAACACCACTACCACCTAAGGCATCATCTCTGAAGCGCCCGAGGTTGGCATCGAAGACCGCTACGCCCAAGAGAAAAGTGCAAACGGATGATGCCATGGTTATACATGCTGAGTATGTATATGTTTCATAGCCTCCAAACGAGCTTGGTGGTGGAAACCATGTGACTTTTTCCTTAATGTATCACTGTGTTCTTGAAATTTTACTGTCACCTTTCTTCCTGATCAGAAATAAATAGGATAATAGTGCCCTGGATCCTTAGTTCCTTGACTAAGCAGCTAATAGCTATACTGCTATAGTACAAACATAGAGCATTTTTAGTGAAATACCATGGTTTCCATCTTAATGTGCTTACTTAAGTGTAATGTTGTTACCTGTCCATTCTCGTATATTCTTTTCACCACTGCAATGAACTTGTTTGTAGAAATTTTGCGAGTTTCTCTTTCTAAAGAAGAAAACACCGCAGTTTCCTTGAAGATTTGCTTTTTTGTGGTATTTCCTGGTCTTGGATGAATAGGGTAATTCGTGGTCCTAATTTTACTCCCTCTACTAATCATTTCCTTTTGAGCCCCCTCTGGTAAGAGTGTAGGACATTGCTAAGAAAAGAAAACTCTGCAAGCTTTTGAGAGTATTAGTGCAAACTATACTTGCCAAGCTAGTGTACCTTTAGAAGTGTGCTATTGTTGTCTGTCTTTATTGTACTATTGTTCTTCATTGTACAGTTCCATTCTAAGTTCTGTATAATGTATACACTCATTGATATCTATATCTAGAAACCGGATTGCAGACTATTTGTCCAAATTATCTTCTAGTGTGAGCTTGCTTACTTACACTGCCTCTTCCCTTCTCCAGCACCATTAGGCAGCAGTTGATTAGTACTGAGGATATACGACGCATTCGCAAAAAGGCTCCATGTACCCGTTCTGAAATATGGATGATCGAGAAGGGTTCACTGGAAAACGATATATTCCATGAGCCCGTCTTTTCCTGTAAGTTCTCTGAATTAGTAAATTGTCTTTGATTTTCTGTTTCCTCTTTGCACATCAATATTAAATTCAAATAGGAAAGAACTGAAACAGAAATGAATTAGTTTAGGTATCTGAGCATGACTAGTGGCTATGGTGGTGATTAGTTCCATGCTCTCAAATTTTACTCATGAATGTTTCTGTATCCTAACTAGGCATATGCAAGGAGCTAAACGAATTACACTATCGGACCTATGAGACTGTTGCTCACGTCACTGTTCAGAACATGGAGCCACAAGGGTGCCTAGACATGTCTGAAGCTATCGAAGCAGATAGCAACTATGTTGCCTCTGGTACAAAGGACAGTGCAACTCTTGGTCACCAACTTCATATGGTGCTACCAGGTGCAGATGCTACAGCTGCTTTTGGTTTGCAAATACCATCCGACAAACAGATTAACAATGAATCTGAAGATTTTGTTGGCAACACTGTGTTTGAAGGAGTAACTGAACCTTTGATAGGTAATGAGAAAGAAATTGAACTTGTTGACAAAGCAAATGCCAATACGAGCAACAGTGCTCAAGTCAATACAGTAGATAAGGACCGCCTTCAGGATGTTCCAGCTGATTTGCAGAGGAGTACAAATACTGATACACATCTCTTTGTGCTAGATGACATCACCCCTGGTTCTCCTACTAGGATAACAGATGCTCCAGATGTGATTCTGGATGGCTCTGGCCCAGCTTGTGCACAAACAGTGGATGATGTTAACGCGTTTCATAATAAGGTGATGCCCACTTCTGAGATTACCGGGCTGGAATTTTCTCAAAATGCCTCTGTTTTTCCTCAACCTACGGAGCATGATAATGTTGTGTCTGCTATGGGAGAAAATTCTGGCTGGCAAGAAAATAACATGGGATCTGTTATGGATCTGGACAACTTGGGCCATGAGTTTGCACTGAAGGAATGCAGTGTAAGTCCATGTGGATGTTTTTACTTGTATACACAGACACTGACCAAATGCTTTGTGTTTCTGTTAATTGCTTAGTGTAGTTTGTTGTTTACTGGGCACTCCCGGCACATCTTGCTATACAAGCACTTGCATTATTTGTTTGAATTGTCAATAAGGCCATATTATAATCGGTATTCTGCTTAAATTACAGGATTTTGGCAGTGCGATTCATGGTGTTGATACAGGTAATCCTTCTGTTCTGATAAAAAGCATGAACTTGTGTTCTAATGTAGTGTGGATGCATTACAGGCACAGAGCTTTTGTAGATGTTGCAAAAAATGTACATGCTTCATGACTAGTATTTTTTTTGTCTGTTCTTAATTGTATTATGTTATGTAATAAACAAATTTTGTGGACGGGAACTCACACACTCCACTTTTGACTGATCTTATAATACAGCAAGTTTTTCCCAGTCGTACACTTACGATTCCGGTCTTGCGATGTGGGGATTTATTAAGCTTTTATCATAGTACTACCCTCCATTGTTTCAGATTTTCTAAACTATGATGATGAGGTGGACTTTGACGAGGCAAATAATGATGAGCCGAATCCTGATGAATTCCAGTCTCTTGACAACAGTGGTTGGTCTTCTCGTACTAGGTACTGTTGAACTTAGTGTTACTTCCCTCTAAGAGTTTAGCATTCATACTTTTACAGCTTTTTTTGATAGCATGTTGTTACAATGGCTGTGTAGGGGTGTCGCAAGATATCTCAAGACTTTATTGGATGAAGAATCTGGTCTGGGGAGAAAGAGTGTTGCCATTGATCATCTGTTAAGTGGAAAGACTCGGAAGGAAGCATCAAGGATGTTCTTCGAGACTTTGGTATGCAAAGAATCTGTAGGCACTTAGAATTGCAAAGATACTATGTCTCAATTTAAGACTGCATTTTACAATTAATATCTTGTACAAACATGCTGCTAGCATCATCTCTTTGGACAATCTTATTCTCTTAACATGAACCAATTTTGTACTTGCTGTCGAACTAGATCTGCAACACTTTTCCGCTGAATTGCTTTGTTTGAACCGCATCTCCTGACATCTACCCATCAGTACTTATGTGCTCTGTTCCCCTCACAGGTTCTGACGACAAAGGACTACATTCATGTGGAGCAACCCAAGCCTTTCGATTTTGTCTGCATTAAGCCAGGACCAAAGCTCCTGAAGTCTGATTTCTAGATGAAAATCAGCTAGCGTGGTGTGATACATACCGATGTCATCATTGTCGTGACCCCCCATTTTTGTTTGTTTGTTCTTAATGTACCCCCTGTAGTATCTGCCGCACTAATCTGTGTTGTCGAGGGTCTAGAAAGATTGTGTTGTACTCCTCCCTCTTGGTTGTTCAGTGTATATATGATTAGCTCTTGTAAAGTTTATTATGTAATGTGATAGCATCAGCTCTAAGTTATTGCTTGTTGTTTCCTTTGAATACTCCGTAAAAATTGTATACCTCTGATTAATACTCTATTTATTTGAAGTTCCTTCTGTTTCACTACTCAGTTCCCTGGATCATCATTCTTGAGAACCACTCCTTTTGCTAGAGGTGGAGAAGGGGGGGGGGGGGGGGGGGCTTGAATCTCTGTTTTAGTACAAGTGTATAACCACTGTTTGTTGGGTGACTCCAAATTATAATAAGATGAATAGGACCCATGACAAAGAGAGCAAGCATGTTGCTGCTTTAGTAATCCATCATGTCATAAAAGCAACTTTTAACATGGTAGCGTATGCTCTCACTATACCCAGAAAAAGGGTAAGGAGAAGTGGATACAAGATGGAAAAAGAAATGAGCAAAGCAAAATAGATTAAAAATGTTGGGAGGATGACAAGTAACAGATTATGCCTTGTTTGGAACTGTTGACATACCTGGCATTGTAGTTATTTTTAAAATTTAGCATTTGAATATTTATTTTTTGCAAATCTAGTTTTCTCCTTAAGCCCGGCAAGATGTTGGCTGACTGTACAATAATTAACTAGTGTTAATAATATTAATTAGGGCTAATCATAAATATTGATTAATTAGTGCTAATCATGCTTAATTAACACAAAATTGATTATCCTGCAGAGATGCTGCTGCTCGACAACGTTATGTCGAGCCACGGTTGCTCAGCAAGGTCTTTGAACTGTCGAGCTGTGGTTGCTACATGTATCGTCTGTCTCGTAGCTAGATTTGTAAAATAAACGTTTGAAGGCCAGATTTGAAAAAAAAAATGATACTGCAAGATGTGTCAAACAGTTCATGATCTATGGACGGACGTAGGAAAGCGACCAAAAAGGACGGAGCGCAGGCGCAGCAAAAGTCGGTGCCAAAATTGTGTTATCACCATTGCTATAGCTTGTTCGTGATCTTAGGCATAGCTAGTAGCTACTACTAGTTAGCTAGCCCTCGTAGCGTCCTCGCCGTGCTAGCCACCTGAGCGCTTGTCTGGCATGATGTTTTTTAGATAAGTCCCAGCCCTATTCCTACCTCATTACATAACTTGCTAAATAAAACCAAATTCTTTGTTGCCTCCATCAAGCGACTGTATTCCTCTAGTGAGGACAGCAGCACTCGATGCATCACATTGACGCTCAACAGGGAGGGCCTTCGGCAAGCACTTCATCTTCTTCATCCAAATAGCTCTCTCCGACCAACACCTCTAACCTTCCTCGGACCTTCTAACACCGTATAGCGGGTCAGGAGATGAGGGAAGACATGGTGCCGAGAGCTTCTGGCGAACTATACATATGCAAACAAAGCACGAGCAGCGACAGAGCCAAACGGCAAGCACCAATCAGCTGAGCTGAAATTGCCTAACGACGCCTTCAAGAAGGTAACAACGCCCAAGACGCTGACGCCGCCAGTCCATCATGGGAAAGGTTTTCACCTGCAATCAACCACCGGGTGGGGGGATCCGGGGAAGAGGTACAGAGAGGACGCCTCCAAGGAGGAAGCGGCGTCCGCAAACGTCGCCGTCCAAGCTTTCGCCCTGACCTCAAATCACCCAATTGCTTAGGCTGCCTGTACGTCGGTGACGAGACAAGGGCCGCCACCACCGCGTACACCGCCGCCCTGACTCCAGCCTCGCTGCTGCAGCCCAGGCGTGGCCTCACTGCCGTCGCCGCGCTCGCCAAGCTGCGCGGCGCCGCCCCACCACGATCCCGCCGGCGCCTTCCGCTACCACGCCGGCACCCCCCGAAGAACCCCCCGAAGTTAGTATATTATCCACCTTTTCTCATCAACTGAGGGGCCGCTTTATCTAGCTTATGGCTGCGGCTTCGGCCTATTGATTGAAATTGCACTGTAATGACTGTTAATTTTTTTTGAGTCATTTGATTAAAAGAAAATAAAAAATAAAAAAAATAAAAACGCCGTTATATCTCCACAGACAATACAAAGTGGGAAAAAAGCAAAAGTAAAAAGAACCTAAAAAAACCAAAACTATGAAGTCAACGTGTTCCAAGTGATTTTTAGCTTCTAAAAACTAAAAGTCGAAGCAGCCATCGGAGCAGAGCCTAAGCTTTTGTGTGAACCGGTAACTATCACAATCTTTCTCGTCTTACAGGTAAGCCAGACGGTTTTAGGACCTGTGTGCTCCTCTAATACCACACTGTTCTATACACCGACGAGTCTAAAAGAAGTTCAGTCCCATGCTGTTCCAAAGCGAGAAATCGTATTGGCTCATACCTCACAAGACGGTAACAAAATGCGTCTGGGTGGAGCCCCTGACGCGCGCGCGGACGACACACACGGGCCGCAGCCCCTTCCGCGCGCAATCGTCACGGGCGTCGGCGCGTAGCCGCCCATCCATCTCAGCCCGAACGAACTGGCGTGCTGAACGTGCGCGTTTCGCCACGCGCAGGCGAGCGCCGCGGCCGGCGCCTCCATTTCACACGGTCCACGCGCACGAAGTGGCACGTATCACGGCGATTCGTGCGCGTGGTTGGCAAGGCCGACCGGCCGAGCGCTTCGTGTTCCTGCGACGTGACAAAAAAAATTGCCTACGGTCCTATCGGCCGGTGCACGACGGTACGTGCTGCTACAGTGTTCTACGAGATGATCGGACGGCTAGGCAGCTCGTAATAACAGGACGGTCTCAAGCTTAGCCACGAAATGATCAGACGGCTAGGTAGCTCGTAATAATAGTACGGTCGCAAGCTTAGCCAGCTGCACGAATTGGCGTATCTTGAACCTAACCAGCAGCCACCGCCCTCCACTCAGCGAGTGTCGGCGCATTGATTCTCTTCTCCTTTTTTCGTTCTGTCCTCGTTCTTTTATTCTGTCTACTGGATGTTTGGTTGGTTGATCTTTGTTGAAAACCGTCTGTAGACTACAGTGTTATGCTTCTGCAGTCGGTCACTTCTGAATATTCAGAAGCAACTAGTAGCATTCTGCAAGTTCAGAAGGTTAAACTGGAAATGAAAGGGAAACTTTTTAAGTGTTCGCTTAAAGTGGAGAGATCAGATCGGGCATGCGAGTGCAATTTCTGCAATGAAATTTGCTGCCTTTTTCCTCCTCGATTTGCAAGTGTATGTATGTGTGTAGACATGATTAGACGCAGAAAGCTCAATTGTGAGGTGTACCTAGTTATTTTATTCCGCACGTAAGGCGCACATGGCATGTGATGCTGTTGTACCTTGATGCTGGCTGCTGATGCATGATGTACATTGTCCTCATTTCTCTATCATGGCTTCAGAATGATTAAAGAAACCCCAGTGCTGCACCCGGTCCACAGGAGGAGCTCCTACAGGGTGAGAGCACTGGACTGGCGTAAGCTCTTCTTATTTTATCATGTGGTCGGTCACTTTCCCATACAACAGCATCACAACCTGGTCAGAAAATAAGAATTTAAAATCTGCCTTTTGCGTCAAATTAGTCTAGTACAGAAATCATTTAGACGCTATTTTGAACGTAGTGCAATGCCAAACAGAGTCAGTGTGTTGCCGTGAAAAAGTTTTTTTTTTTGAGAGGGCCGAAAAGGGAGTTGATCTATAGTTATTCCTTTTTCAATAATCCGAAAGATCAATATTTGACCTTGCCATTTGCCTTTCATGTCATACGATCGACGGAAGATAGATGGGCTGTCTGTACGGCACCTTTTTGTGATCTCAACCCTGAAAACGACTAAGAAACAATTATAGTTAGGCATGCATGTAATCAAATTTATAAACCCTAAGATAATCCCCAGCAGTTAATGGTCTAATCAAACAAACAAATCCAGCAAACGAACAACCATGCACGCCCAAATTCCTATGTCGCAACCGCTTGCCCTTCTTTTTTTGTTTTGCTTACAGCGCAAGGGGAGAGGAGACCGGAGAGGGTTTCGGTTTCCCGGTCGACATCATGCTCCATGGGCAAAGGACACTTTGTGATAAAGGGTGCCAACACGAAGGGCTGGCCCAGAAAGTGCTGAATAGATACCAGAATAGTATCCTCCAATAACAATAGCCTCGTCACTGAATAGCAGTACTCCTATGACTATGATCACAACTATCATTATATAGTTAGGTCTATAGTGTCTTCTCCCCCAAATCGAAATAGAGAGAGAGAAAGATTATAGGGGTAGCGGCCATGGAAGCTTGGCTGGGAGTTCAATAGGCGAGAAACCCTTGTAGACCCTACATATCATTGACTCAACTTGGCCAATGTGTCATCCTCGTGGTAAAATCGTCTACTCATCATGTTATACAGGCAATATCACCATGTGAAACTAAGTCAGTGTGTTATTTAAATTGTATTACAAATCTCAGGAGATCAAATGTATGGTTTCATAGTTTAGAATGTTGTATAGACTTTCAAGCAAAGTTTAAGATATTATATAGACTTATTCCTTATTACTATGTACTAGACTTTAGACGATTTGGATCTAAGTAGATTAGGTTAGAAAGAGGGTCAAGTTGAATGGACTAGGCTAGGTTCGTTTTGAACTTATGATTTATGGTTTTTGGTACCAATCCGGTACCCAACTTATTTTTGCAAATAACCCTTTGCTTCCCTCTTTCGCTCCAAAGTCACGGCAGGGGAAGAATGAAACATTATTTAATCCGTAGTGGGAGCGACATTTAGAGGCTGGATAGAGTGGAATTAAAACTTGAAGATAACGATGAAACTTTAGAGCTTCCCTCTCCCCTTCACCCGTCGATCACGGCGAAATCAATGGCTGATGGGGTCTCTCTCAGGGTGAGGCCTTCTCCCATACACCCATTTCCCCATGTATCCAGTAGAGCTTGCGCGCCTCTGCTGTGCTTACGCATGCATGCAAGAAGACAAGGTTCAACGTACAGCTTCTAAAAATTCCTCCTATCCTAGAAGCGCGAGATCGAAGGGGTTCCGAACTTGCTCATTTTCCCTGTTCCAGGGCGACAAGTCGAGAACCGAACCAACGCAGAGCGGACGAGATCAGCAAAGAAACTTCACAGAAAATTCAAAGCCGCAGGGTCGGGGCAGCATTTTGGCCGGCGCCCTGGAAACAGCGGTGGGTGACGACGGGTGGTCGGCGAGCGCACGATACGAACGACGACGAGTGAGTCTCCGCTTCGACCGGAGCGTAAAAAATACGGGGGAGAAGTCGTCGTCGAACCACACGGAGAGAAGCCTGGGGATGGCGGTGCTTCCTGCCCGCTTCGCGGCACGAGGCGGCCACCTCTGTCCCTTCTTCTCACGTGGGCGGTGGCCGTGCTGCCGCTGGCTCGGCTGATCAGCTGCGGTGCATGCCGCGTCACTGAGGGCGTCCTTGCACGCGTAATATTTGCGTGCCAACTACCGAGCAGAGCAGCAGTGCCTGCCTTCGACGTCTGCGTGTTATTCGTGATGGCTACCGGTTGCCCGAACAAACAAAAGGACACTCGTCGTCCGGCATCCGTTGTCAAGTGCAATGCACTAGTGCCATAGAATTTTTCCGAGGGGTGTGTATAGCCATCACCCGGATGTTTTCTTTCTAACTATCATCCAGTTTTGAGACCGTTGGATTAGAGATCCAACGGCCCTTTTTTTTTGAGGGGGAGATTATTTTTTGAGGAGAGGGAGATTTTTTTTGGAGGGGGTGGGAGAGAATTTATGGCCGTTGGATCTCTAATCTAATGGTCACAAATCTGGATGATAGTTAGAAAGAAAACATCCGGATGATATTTATCAATACCCTTTTCTCCGAGTTTTCAACAATAGTGATGTTAGTTAGCCTAGTTTATTTAAACTGTGGTGTATAGTTTTTGGTTGAAATTTATTAGTCTAATATATAATAATTACTAAAAAAATTAAAATCAAAAGCTAACTTCACTGTAAACTATTATCTTTCTATAAATTATTGCTATTTGTAAATTAAAATAAGAAGCTAGAGTACAAAATCAATATCAACGGACCTTTTATGTTAACAAAGCGGCGCATTTGGCCAATCGAGAATCTTTCCACCGTGCGCCGTTTGGTCGCTACGCAACGTCTCGTCAGATGGTCACCAATTTCGAGGCATTAGCAGCCGAAGAACGTTGGTAGCTCGCGTTCTGGCACTGGCAGCCTAGCATCAGTGCAGCAGACCGTGGCATGGTCATGTACTGTAGCAAGGCGACAAAGCGTAGCAACAGAGTATAGACTACACCGGCTGCCTAGCTAACCGCGGGCTGGGCCCACGTGTCACCGGCAGGCCGAAAGCACGCCTCTGCCTGTCTGTGCCTTCAACGGTCGTCAGCGTGACAAAAGCGATAAAGATACTGTACCAAAGATGTACTACGACAGTACATCATTAAAGCTTGATATAAGGAGTGCTATTTGGGTTTAAGCTTAGGTTTATGTTTTTTAACTAGAGCGGCTAAAAATACACTATAGTTACTGTTATCTTTTTCAGTATAATTAAATTTACAATAAATAAAAAAGTTATATCATCACGGACAATGCAAAGGAATAAGAAAAAAAAGGCAAAAAGCCTCTTCACAAAAAAAGATGAAATTAGGAAGTTAGAATCTCTAATTCAGAAGCTTGAAGTCAGTAGGAGTACTATTATGAAACAATTCAGACCTTAAGCTTGAGGATGTAGTTCTCCCATTAAAAAAAGCCATGTGTCATATACCAATTGTACTAAATATAGTAAAGAAATCTAAATAAATTTTATACCCATCTATGATTTAGATTCCCATTCCTAGTTCTTCTTCCGAGCGCAGAATAACCCTAAGGGGTTGTGGATTTTTTTTCTACCAATAGGGGCTTTTCCTTCACCGCCCCCATAGGATGGTTCACAGGGTTCATAACTACCCGTCTTACTATGAGTGTTACCTAGTCAACATTTAGATCCAGCTCTACCCAAATTTTTTTGGTTCACCGTAACATTACCCACTTATCCGACTATTGCTAAGTAATTTTAGGATACTAAACGGATCTTCCTAGATCAGTGGCGGATCCAGGAAATTTTTTTGGAGGGGCTGAAATACCTTCAGCTCGACCTCAGCCCCTTCTACATTATACATCCATGGCTAAAAATTTAGGGGGGCTCCAGGGGGCTCTAAGGGTTCGGTAGCGGTAGGGGGGCTCGAGCCCCCCCCCCCCCACCGCTGGATCCGCCGCTGTCCTAGATGATAATCTTAAAATAGCTGATTTACCCTCTGTTATAATTAATTTCGTTACAGTATCAACTGCTCCAGGTAATTGTCTATCTTAACAACCTGTGGTTTTTATGCTATGCATGCCGTATGAGAAGTTCGTTGGAGGAGGGCTATAGTCCTCTCACTCGCGTCAAAGGTACCGGCAGTAATACGTGCATGTCGTTGTCGTAATCAGCATGCGCCGTGCTTTAGCTGGTAGGAGTAGCTAGCTAGCCCAGGCCCCGGTAGGTCAAGTGTCCAAGCCGTAGTGGTATCGCGTAGTAGGTGGCTATGGCGTACGGGGCAGGTCGTGCTCTCTCTCGTCTCGACCGGCTTGATGCGAGAGCAGATGGCGACTCGCACGTTAATAATGGCTGATTGGATAAACTGTATTTTTAAGTTTGCACAGAATGCTATGTATGAGTGTGTTTTTTAAATACCGTAGTACTCAAAACTTTGTGGTGTTTGATTGGGATCGTGGTTTTAAACACTGTAGTTTCTCTAATGTCATTATATTTTTGGAGTTTTTTTTAATCCACTCCCACCCTCTTTTTTTTTCTTACACCGAGAAACGAAGCGATGGCCACGTACCCTTTTTGACTGCACACGCGTATGTTGTTTGCGCGAACTTAAAATAACCTATGTTTCAATCGAGCAGTTTTAGCAATATTTTTAAATTAATACTAGATTTAAGCAATAATAGTAAAGCATATGACAAACAGACAATAAATGATATAGATATTAAACAAATAACTCTCAAGACAGATATAGCATTCAAGTCATTTAATAGAAACAACATGCTTAACCGATCAAGGTAGTGGGCAACTGAAATCTGCATAGTACTGTTAGACCATGTGGTGGTCGAGTATTTAGCGATGATGAATAATTGATATTTGGATTTCATTACAATTTGCGTTTGTAAAAGTTATGGTCGATGCGCCCATGTTGCTGGAGTTTTCAGGGCAGCATTTTGACCACGGCAGTCGCTCAATGCACATCGACTGGCTTCGACAACGTTTGGTAGTCGGTGGTCCGAAGGCCTTGCATCGTTGATCTGAACAGCTCTACGATAGGTGGTCCGAACGGCTTTGTCCGATCAGTATACTTCGACCACGTCAGACTTTGAACACGACAATTCGATCATGGTAAGTCGAGCACTGTAGACTTCGATCACATCAGAATTCGACCACGTCTGGTTTCGACCACGACAGCCTTCGACTACGGCCTTTTTAACCACGGCAGAATGACCACGCAAGTAATCAGGAAGCTTCGATCCTGACTAGCGAACTTATCATAGCTACAATACTTTTCGATGGCCATAGCTATAGTGCCTTGTCTATGGTCGTAGCTATAGTAATCGGTCAATAGTCGTAGACTTTACTAGTCGATACTGAATAGTCGTAGACTTTACTGCTCGATACTCGATAGTCGTCAATTTTACTGGTCAGTACTTGATAGTCGTCGACTTTACTGGTTGGTACTCGATAGTCGTCGAATTTACTGGTCGGTACTCGATAGTCATCGACTTTACTGGTCGGTACTTGATAGTCGTAGACTTTACTGGTACTCGATAGTCGAAGACTTTTTGATCGATAGTTGTAGACTTTACTAGTACTCGATAGTCCAAGACTTTGTGATCGGTAGTCATAGACTTTGTAGTCTGCTGTCGTTGTCTTAGGCTTTGCAGTCGGTTGTTTTAGACCTCACGATCGGCAGTCTTAGGCTTTTGCGATCGGTTACTGTAAGCTTCATGGTCGATACTCGTAGACTTCATAGTTGGTACGACTCTTGTGATTTTTTAGTACCTCGAGTACTCATGATTGGCCAGCGGTATAACTAGCTGGTGCATGGTGATCAACGATCGGTGAACAATACTCGAAGGTTTTGGTACTCGGAAGATGGAAGTACTCGATGGTCAGATGGTCGTGGTATTCGACAGTCAGAACGACTCAGTACTCTGTAGTCGGAAGGACTCAGTACTCTGTAGTCGTGGTTTTCATGATCGTGATCAGCGATCGGTTGTCAGAGGTGTTGCGATCGGTAGTCATAGTCAAAGCGACCGGTACTCGTTGGTTAGTACTCAATGGATTTGTGGTCGGTAGCGATGCTTGATATTCTCAAGTATTTTGAGTGATGGTGTTTTGCTGAGAACTTGTGTTCGAGTACTCGATGTGCTAGCGACCGATCTTACATAGCGTTTGTAACCAATCGTAATGAGTGGTTTGATGTTGATGTTTGGGAAAGCAATGGAATTTGTGGTCGTGGACGACTTGGTTAGTGTTTGTGATGGTTTGGTTCCTGTCTATGGATAGATAAGGGTATGTTTCGAGTGTGTGTACTGATGTCAGTCAAGTTGAAAAGAACTTGTGCAAGGAAAACTTTCTTTGGTTTTTGCATGTGTTGGTGGGCGTAGAGACGATCATGATCGGTGATGAGGAGAACCAGGACTAAGATGGGGAAGTCTGAGGTCCAGGCGGTTGAGGATGTCACACGAAGTGGTCGAGCTCATGCTGGAGCATGAGGAGATCAAAGGTGGTGATTCGTGGAGAAGCTACAGGTGATGCGGTCCTGGAGGCTTTGACATGAGCGGTGACGATGCGTGGAGGAGATACAAGAGGTGCGGTCCCAGAGGTTTCGACATGTGATAATGATACATGATGAGGATACAGGAGGTGCAGTCCTGGAGGCTTACTACTATGGCAGTACTCACCAAATCGTGAAACCGAGATGCAAGTGTTGCCGCTCAAAGCCAATGCAATCCCCAATCGGATGAAGCAACTGAAAATTTGCGACCATGGACGCTTACGACTATGGCAGATCACGACCACGGCTGAGGCAGCAGCAACCAAGGCCGACTACACTACAGAGAATCAGCATAGCCTCGCTGGCATGAAATCACCAACATCCCAGTGAGTTTGTCGGAGCAAACCGCACAAGAGACCAAGGGAAAACCGCCACCACTTTGAAAGCATCTAGGCCCCTAAGATTATTGGTTTTGGTAATTAATGATGTTATATGATCATGGGACTAATGTGTGCGCCAAGTGTTTGAAGGGATAAGTTCAAATGGCGAAGAAAGAGGCTCATAAAATACCTCATGAAGATTCAAAGATCTCAAGTGTGATACGGTAAATAATTTAGGGATCTATTTTATTTTTACCGGTCTTGGAGATAGGTTGGAAGACCGGATTATAGGATAGACGCCGTACTATTAAGAGGGATCACGGTCATTTGCTTGATCATATGCTAAATATGCCCTATGGATCAATCTAGGATCATGCATGCACTTAGAAATTAAAATTCAATCAAAACTGTGCTTTGTCAGAAAATCTGGTAGTACCGGCGTTCTACGGGCAGAACTACCGCATGGCCGGAAGTACCGGGCCTCTGAGCGGATCGTTTATTCCAGAGAGTGCCCGGAGGTTGAGTTAGTCTCTCGGAAATCGGAAGTACCGCAAGTTCAACTGCGGAACCACCGCATGTACGGAAGTTCCGGGGTTCCGAGCGGAATTTCAATTCCAGAGAGCGCCCGGAGTTAAACTTAGCCTCTCGGAAAACGGAAGTACCGCGGTTTGAACTGCGGAACTACCGCAGGCCGGTAGTTCCGGACTTGAGAGCGGAACTTCATTTCCAGAGAGCACCCTGAGTTGGAGTTAACCGCGCTGAAATCGGAAGTACCGGGGCAAAGAGCGGAACTTCCGGATTTCCGGAAGTACCGCGATTTTAACGGCAGTAGTACCGCACTCATTATTCAACGGTTACTTCTGACCGCCTGACATAGCCGTTCTGTTGCGACGGCGGAAATCCGGTAGTACCGCCCATATAACGGCGGTAGTTCCGTTTTTCCTGAAAATTCAGAATTGTTTATTGCAACGGCTATTTGAGGTTGGTGGGGGTATAAATACATCCCCACCAGAACTTGTACATGTTGTTGAACCCATATTGAACATCTTTGAGTGTAGAGCAACTTCTCACACCTCTCTTTCACTCTTGTGCATTCAATAGAGGTAGTTGAGCCCAATTCAAGTGCATTGCATTCTAGATTGATCCAATTGGCACTTGTGTGTGATCGAGCCACTGTGGTTCATTTCTCTTGGTGCTTGCCGGCACCTAGACGGCTTGGCGGAGGTTCCGGTGATCTTCTCAAGAAGATTGTGAGAAGGCCCGGAAGATTGTGAAGGCTCGGAGCTCGCCTACCCGGAGAGGGAAAGGGCTACCGCTAGTGATCGAGGTGATTAGGCTCAATTCGTGGAGCCGGTCCGATTCGGTCAGGCTTACCTCAACGTGGACTAGGGGAGACCGGCAAGTCTCCGATCACCACGGTAAAAAGTAATTGTGTCAAACTGTGGTTTGCTCTCTTGTATTTACTTTCATTCAAGCAACGTTCTTAATTCGTATTAATTGATTGCTTGTTTAGTTAGAGTAGCAACCTTAGACCTAGACTACTTGATTTTGCTGTTGGTCAATTACTTGTGCTAGTGTTATCTTGAGTCTTTCTAGGTTGTTTAGGTGTTCTATTGTCGACTTGCTCTAGTCAATCTATTAAGCTTAAAATTGTTAATTAAAATTAGACGAAAATTTTAAAACCGCCTATTCACCCCCCCTCTAGTCGGCTTCCTCGATCTTACACACTTGCTCTCAGATCTGGGTATATGCTCTTGATTGCTCTCCACATAAAGCTTTCCTATGGTTCGATTTAAAGAGAAATAGGGAAGATATGAAATTAGAGGAGAGGAGAAGCGGCGTTGCCACAGCCGTTGGACCAAGTCCAGCGCAAGAAGAGGAGAGATCGATCTGATCCCTTCCTCTCAGCTGTTCGGTCAACCGACCACATCCTCCTCCCTCATATCTCTTACAGGTGGGCCCCGAATTGGGATTTCTTTTCCTCTTTCTTTAATTCGAAAATAAGGAAATTTTCCATATTGCCCAACAACATATAATTGCTACCCCTAGGGTAGAAAGACAAAATCGTAAAATAACGTACCTATGTTCCTACGGAGTTCTCATCAGTACGTCATTAACTTGAGACCACTGGAAGCCCTAGGCCCCTAACCAGAAATGACCTTTAGACATAAAAACAGAGCATCTAACGATAATTAAGTATTACGTAGAGTATATGTCTATGCAGCATTGAAAGCATTTTTATATAAAAATATTGTAGTAAATACTGAGATTACCAAACACGCCATAGTTTTATTCAAAACTGAAAAAAAAACTGTAGTATCTTGTGAGTGGTGCATTAAAAACTGTGGTTTTCACTTGGTGTGGTTCGTAAATGCTAGAACATCTAAATATGCCCTAAGGGCATGTCCAATGGTGATTTATGAGCTAGCTCTAAACATATTATTTCATATTTTAATAGAAGAGAGAGAAAAGTTAGCTCTTGATCAAGAGCTAGTCTCATACACACATTCCAAGATTATATGAGGATGTCATGTGGGACTATTCATATTATGAGCTATGTGCTAAAAGTTAATATCATTGGAGAAGTTATCTTAGAGCTAGTAACTAACTCATACCATTGTACATGTCCTTAAGCAGTGTCAAAAAACCACAGTAATGGTTTCCTAAAAACAAGGACCGTTCAGTTCGTGACGTGATAATCAGATTAGTGGAGTTGCAAATTCCATTTTAATCGTGCTCTGATCTTGGGCAAGATGGTGGAGGGAATTTGGTGGGCGCTACGTGCGTGTTGACGCGTGAAACGCAACGTTGCTACTGCTTGTCTTTATTTGGGCTTCGGTTATGACTTCTGGGCTGTTTGTGAGAGAGAATATGTAATAACAAAAATTCACGTGCAACTTTCGCTAATATAAATGAAGTTACTATAGTATATACTATAATTAATTTTATAGACTATGTTTTTTAAAAAAATAGTCTATTTAAAAAATATTTACTGTAGAAAAACAAAAAAACATCTTTTCAAAGTTGAGAAAAAGATGCCCATAACCGTTAGTGATGCTTTGCTTGCAGTGCACAAAATATGAGTTGGATCGGTCTGCTTTTGATCGTTTGCTAGCTCCAAAGCCTTCGTAGGGCAGCAGATCACTTTTGTCTCAATTTACAGGATCGATCAGCCCCCACGTATGTTACACTATGCACCTTAAAAAAAATTTCCATGAAACATTCAATGGATGTCCTTTCGTGATAACTTTGGATGGAGCAATTAAGTGCCCATGTCATGGCGCGTACGTACCAGAAGTGGTACCCAGCTAACTCCTGTGGATCTATTTATGTACAGGTACACTGCTGGAGTACTCTACGACGGCTATACTGCTGCACATGCGTATATGTATGTACGTATAACCAACTGTCTTTCGCAGGTACCCTTGAACACCGACGAGGCTAAGGGCTTGTTAAATGGTGTGTCACTGTGTCTTTTGGCGAAAACGGCAGTGTAGTTGTCGTTAGTTTTTTTAAAGATATTTAATAAAAAAACACCCTTATATTTTCATGAAGAGTAAGGAAAAAAAAAAATAAAAAAGCCATTAAGAAGCCAACATGTTGTAAATAATTTTTGTTTTTTGAAAACCAGAAGTTATCGCTATTTGAAACAATGCCTAAAAGAGGCAAAATGTAGTGGTACAGAAGCACAGAACGGACTTTTTACGACAAGATCACCTAGGGGATAGTTAAGGGGGCATTCACATTGGTTTTTGCTGATAACTTTGGCTATGATTTATTGCTTTTAGTTAAAAATAAATAGTAGTGACCGAAAAATGGTTTTTAGAATAAAGAACGAGTGGTGGAAAAAGTGAGGGAGAGATACGTACTTATGACCCCCTGTTTTATCACTAGAATGAGACAATAGCAAAAGAAGTAAAAAAAACCGCTTCGAAAAGTTAGATATTCACGTTAACTTTTAATTTTTTAAAATAAAAATCACAAACATAAGTTAATACGAAGAACAATAGGCACCAGGCCTCCACACAGAGAGAGAAGGGAAGGGAAAAAGGCAGAAAGTACACGTCGAGGCACACCCTGATCGATCTCGTCCAGCGTCCACTGGGCTGCAGAGAATCCATCGTCCACCTCGTCCCGGCCGTTGGCCTTTTTCACGCGTCCCACGTTGGCCGTACGTCGGAATCGAACAAACGGACGTGCTAGCTGCAGGTCTCGACGGCTGCACGTCTCTGCTCGGCGTCCAGTCGCCCTGTCTGTCCGTATATATACGTGCCACAACCAAAATACAGTACCCGTCTCCACTGCATTCGATTCACCGTAAGCTACATGACTTACTACTACGGGTAGATAGTACGGCCCGTTTGTATTATCTTTTTCTTATGGTTTTTTTACTGTGGTTGGTAAATAGTAGTGGCCGATAGAAACAATTTTTTTGATGTGACTGATGAATAGTACTGGCTAAGTGTATTATATAACAAAGAGAGCAAACAACAGTGCAACGAAAGTCACTGTAACATTTGGACCGCTATATGACTTATGGTCATATGATATAATAAAAACAGAATATGTCATAATATACGAAAGTACAAAATAATAGCTGATACTGATAGAAGCGGCTTATAACAGAAACTAGGACATTTATATTAGGTTTGGCTTTTAAAAATAAAAGTTACAAGTTAAAGTAAAATACGTAGACACTCTGTCACTCACACGGTGCTCGTAAACGTGTACGTGTTCGAAGAAAGTGAAACTGTAAGAAACACAAACCTACTTCACGCAGTAGCGCATGACCGCGTGCTTGCCCACAAAAAAAAAAAAGAAAAAAGAAAAAAAAAAGGAGACCATAAGTTTGCTGGTCCTCGTGGACTCACGGCCGGTCAATGTTTTCGCCCGTGCTTGTTGCATGGTTAGGAAACATCTCAGCCGTCTGACCTAACTCTGAGCTGTATTATGGTAGCCATGCCAAGGCAAGACTGAGGCCCAGTTTGGTCTGAGTTTGGCTTATTCTTATCTGGCTTTAAAGTCTGGATCTAAGAGAAGTTAGAAAATTCTAACTTTAAATTCATAGATTATTTTAGACGACTTTAAATTTATAGTTTATTTTTAGACTTGGAACTCTACACATTTAGTCAAAATTGACTTCAAAGCGTAAAAAACTGAAACTGAAACTTGACCATAAATATATAGCCGCACTCACTTGTTACTGCTTCCCAGGACATCTCAGTTGCAGCAACACACCCTGAAGGCCTGAATACGGCAAACCAATGGAGTTTATTGAAAGACCCCAAAATTTCAAACCCAAAATTTTTGTGGATTTTTGCTGTTTTTTGGGGGAATTTTGGAAACTTTCCTTTTTGGGAAAGTCTCCCTCTTTGCCGCTTTCCCTTTCTGGCCGGACGCCTCCCTCTTCCTTTGGCGCCCCGCCGTTTCCCGTTTTTCCCATTCCCCGGCGCCTCCCTCCTTCTTTCTCTCGCTGGCGCCGCTTCTCCCTCCGCTTCCTTCCTCCCCTGGCGCCGCCTGCTCCCTTCGCTCGCGCCTCACCCCCTCCCCGCCTTCCTCTTCGCGCACGCGCCGCACGCGCCCGCGACCGAGTCGCGCCCCCGGTTTCGCGACAGTGGGTTCGCCCCCCCTCGCCGTGCTGACGCCACCGGAGCGACGCCAGCCCCGCCGCGCGTCGCCACTCCCCGCTCAACCCCACTGCCCAGCCTCTCTTCCCTTCTCTCTTCCCTCGCCGCCCGGTTCTTCCCCCTGGACCGCCCGAGGCTTCTTCCCCCGCGGGTTCATCCCCCTCCGCCCGGGTATAAAACCCGCCTCAGCCTCCTCACTTCCCCGTTGCTCCCCGAGCTCCTCCATCGCCCTCCCTCGCTTCCCACCGCTCCCCAGCTCCTCCCCAAGCAACCGATTGAAGCCGCTTCACCCTAGTCGCCGCCCTTCTCCTCCCCTGCGCCGGCGACCCCCGTAAGCTGCTCTTCCCCCTCCCTTGCTTAATTCTCGATTGCTTCTGCCCAGAGCTTCCCTGCTACCCCCTAATCACCGTGGCATGCTCCTCTGGCCAGGTGGAGCCCTGTGCTGCGCCGGCGCCGAAGCTTCTCTCCGGCCGTCGCACCTCACCGTGGCCAGACCACTCCAGAGCCTCCGAGCTTCGTCCTCCGCCGCCATCGTGAGCTCCTCACTCCCCGGAGCGTGTGGCCGCCGCCGTTTGGGCTATCTCGCCGCCGGTGACCTTCCCCCACCGCCAAATGGCCGAATCTCCCCCTTCTGCCTCCCTTCCTCTCCATTGACCCCCTCACCTCCCTGAGCTCCCAAATGGACTCCCTGTGTTGAGACGCATCGGTTGGCACCCTTCCCTGCTGCCGGAATCCTTCGCCGTCGCCGGAGAGCGGAGCCCCGCCGTCTCTGCCCTCTGCCTGGCGCGCCCGGCGAGAGGTAGACGAAGGAGAGACGTGGCCTCTCCCCCGCCGACCGATCCTCTCGTCACCTTCTAACCACAACCGTCGGATCAACTCGTACCGTTTCGGCCGCTTCTTCTAATCCCAGCCGTCCGATCGCTACCCCGCTTCCATCCATCCGCCCGTTCCCTCGCCATCTCTTCCGTCCGCCAACGCCACGTGTCGGCCATCCGGGCCGCCTGAGCGCACGCGAGCGTGGGCTGAAGCATCGGCCTGCCTCGCCTCTCCGCGCGCATAGGCCCCTGGGCCGCGCAACCGCGCGGGACAATTTCCGCCGGGCTGCACTGTAGGCCGAAGGCCGGCCCACTACTGTGCAAATGTTTTTCCAATTGATTTCCCAATTTCTAAAATCCAGAAAAATCCAATAAATTCTAGAAAATCACAGAAAATCCTAAAAATCCCCAAATTTCACCACCTTGCTCCAAATATTATCCTGGACCCATTTTTGACTTCCATTTCCACAAATTCATCCTAGATAAATTCCTAAAATTCCCCATTTGCGGATTTATGCATTTTACTCCTTTTTAATTAGATTATTTTTCCTCGCTTGATTAGTCTCAAGCTGGACTTATGTTATTTTATGTGTTTGCGCTAGTTTCGGAAATCTCGGAAGTTCAAGTGCAAGCTCAGGAACCAGGCGCTTCTTCGCTCGAGCTAGCCGAGATTGTCCAAATCAACGGCAAGTCCCAAATCCTTTGACCATATTGTATCCCATGATGTTTAATTATGTTACTATGTTATTTGCATTGAGCTAGTTCTGAAAAGTTAGTTCAAAGTAAAATAAAATGATTTAGAATGACATGTTATGTAGTTAAGCCTACCACCGACAAATGCTATGTTAAGCTTGTAGCCATGCCTTTGTAACCCTAGAAATAATTATCTGTTAATCTAGATAACTGTAAGTTATTATTATCATGCAAGTCTTACACTAATAAGGTTGTGGCTGCGGGCCAATAGACTTTGAAAAACCCGACTCTAGGGCAGGGTAGTATGGGATGCCGTGCCCTAGAGCGGAGTATGTCGACGTGCAGGATAGCGTAAGGGGGGTTGTGGTGCGCCGCAAGACGGTTTTCGCCCACTTCTTACCTTAAGTTGTAAGGTCGCGGACCTGGCCGGGGTTGCGGACTCCGAGGGAAAAATATAAGAACCAGACCCTTACGCTGAGCAAACTCTGCAGAGTCAAATAAATGGTATTCGAATACGCCGTGCTCCCGGTTATTGGAGCTGTGTCACTTGGGTGATTCCAGCCGCGAAGCTTAAGTAGTTTTGTACATGTTTTAATCTGATTAGCTGATTAATTAACTTTTGATTGAAAACCCCCTGAGATTTTAAGGAGTAGTTTTGGGTCCGTTTTATTAAAATGTTTACAAATAAAACTGCATCCACTCAAGTTAATAAAACAAGTATACTCCCTTCCATTGTAAATCCGTACATGTAGTAAAATAGAATCCCTTTGGGATTTGCTGAGCCGGTTGTTTGGCTCACGACTTGCTTAATTCAATCTTTAGAGGATCAAGACGAAGGTGAAGGTCTCCCCGTTGAGGAAGTCCCAGAGGATCTCTTCTTCGACGAGGACCCGTGGCTTTAGGTCTTCGCCGCGCTCGAAGCGGATCTTGGAGTTTTTGTAATGTAATTATACTTTGGGCTTGCACGCCCCGCTGTAAAAACTGGATGTTATTCCATATATGAAATATATGCTGGACTTTTGTTGTAAGCGTGCAATGGTATACTCTTGCGCGACACTCCATAACTGTTCATGCGTGAATAGTTGCAGAATGCCGTGTCCGTACGCGCCCCTGGAAACGGGGGCGTTACAAGAAGTGGTATCAGAGCCGGCTTTTGACCGTAGGTTGAGACCTAAGGCAAACTAGGAAGCGAGTTTATCGCAAAAACTTAATTTAAATCCATAAAAATGGTTTACAAAAAATATAAGTATTATTGCTGTCTTTTCCTCTCTTATTGCTACCTTATCTATCTTAGTTTACTTCTGTTTAAGTTTTACTTTTGCAAAATGTTTATTGCTTTACTTGTGTAACTTCAAAATTCCGTTCCTCCGTAGTTGGAAGAGTAGTTGGTGTTCGCTAGAATAGACTGACCCTGAGTCATAGTGGTACTTTTGTAATGTAAAGCAAGTGAATGCATGAACCCTAAGTGGTTTGTATACCACTTGCATATTGTAAATTTATGTTCATTATTCTTGTATGTTGTTTGCTTAATTATCAGTAATTCCCCTGTGTTCAAAGCTTTCTCCTGTCCCCTTTCGCTCTCGTTCTTACCTTTTTCGCCCTATACTTGCCTTGAAAAATTCGAAATCTTACTTATCTACTCTTGATTGCCAAAGCCGCTACAAAGCTGATCTCTAGTTCCCAATTGGCAGATGGACCCAGAGCAGCAGAGTGGTCAGACCAGCGGGCAGGGTGCACCTGCCACAGATCAAGCTACACTGGCAAGTGTGATAGCAATGATGGAACAGAATCGGTATCAAGGGGAACGGAATATTTTGAAAATATTAGATCAGCATGCCAGACTTCTTGAGCAGATAGCAACCAGATCACCAGGCATACCAGGTGGAAGCAATGTTAATCGGGATGGTGCACCAATTTCCACCCGATGGGCAGACTTTTTGAAGACGCGTCCACCAGTCTTTTCCACCTCAGCTGACCCCATAGTGGCTGAGGACTGGCTCGTGGACGTGGAAAGGAAACTTGACACTGTACAATGCGATGATAGAGAAAGAAAAGGTGTTATATGCATCCCACCAGTTGCAAGGTGCTGCAGCAACATGGTGGATCAACTATCAACGCACACTGCAGAACAGAGAAATTAGTTGGGAAGAGTTTTCAAAGGCCTTCCGTAAAGCTCATATACCCGATGGCATAATGGAAGCCAAGCGCCGAGAATTCTTGGCGCTTAAGCAAGGTGGACGCACCGTTATGGAATACTTGCACCAATTCAACCACCTTTCCAGATTTGCCCCAGAAGATGTCAACAATGAAGAAAAGAAAATGAGCAAATTCAGAGCAGGACTACAACAGTCTTTGAAATTTCACATCTCAGCCATGAAATTCAAAGACTTGCATGATATGGTGGATAGCCTGATCAACTCAGAAGAAGCTAGAGGTGAGATGGAGGATTACAGGAAGCGTAAATCAGTACACAAGACTCAGTCTTCCTCACACAATGCTCAGCGAAGCAAGACCACGGGATCGTCCTCCTTTCGATCCCAGCCTTCCCGTCAATTTGTAATGCTACCAAAGACCCAATATGGACAGCTTCAGCAGTATGCCACTCCTTTACCACTTGCTATCAAGTGCCCTACCTGCGGTGGCAATCATCTTGCCAGCGCCTGTTGTCGGAACCCAGAGCAACGACTCCTGGATCCTCTGTGTAAATCGCACTAGTCCAGGATCAGCTAGTGCACACAGCGTACAACAAAGATAAATATCAACCATAATGACATTTATTAACTGAATATGGGCATGAATGCCAAAGTTTACATCAACGGCGCATAAGCCAAAATTAATTAATAAGCAACGGAAGAAAAACCGAAGCGGAAGAAGCCCACTGAGCATGCCCACAGGCAAACGACAGTAAGACGCGGCCTATTCGTCCAGATCTTCACTGTAGTTGACATCTTCCTTCTCTGTGTGGAAAAAGCAACGTGAGTACAAACTTGTACTCCGCAAGTCACCCGGGAAAATGCAACATAATGATAAAGGCTTCAATGGAAGGCTTATAGGGTTAGTTTGCATAAAACAGCATTTAAGAAATACAATAAGTAGATTGAAATTGCTGAATTTAATACAATATGTAAAGACAGTACTTGTAATTGAAAATATTACCGTCAGTGCAGGCTCCGACCAAACACCAACCTATCCACGGGCATCCCACCCGGACCATCTTTTCCAAAAGATCACGTATGGATTCCATCCATCCACACGCTTTCACTGCGCAACTCTGATGAATTCCATCCATTCACCAGATTTCAAACTCTCACGGATTCCATCCATCCGTAAGGTTTTCATCTCTCGTGGATTCCATCCAGCCACAAGGTTTTTGAAAACGTTTTTGAAAAACAAAGTCTAATCCATGAAAAACTTTTACTCAGCATGCCCATGACCGTGGGCACGGCTATCCAGGATAGGTTATACACTCTGCAGAGGTTGTACAGCTTTACCCACAAGACACGATCAACCTTTTGTGCCACGCGAGTTACACACTTCCTTAGGTGTGCGGCAAGGAGTCATGACAAGGCCTTTACAATGCAAAGCCTTCAACCTGGCCAAGCCAACTCTAAGGTTTCACCCCAGTAAGGAATCCACCAGACCGGGACCCCCTCTTGAGCCGAGTGAGACTTCTCATGGCCTACGCCATGCTCACTTTCATCCTACGAAATGGCTCAGGTTGGGACCCGCAAATTATTCAGCCAGGGCTGTCCCATACCAGCCTTGTGGTAGTACGTTAGGGCTTTGCAACGGTAGCTCACAGATTGGTCCTTAATCTGACTTAGGCCCAACCACATACCCCCTGTGCCCGACAATCAACACTGTGTCTCCGAACAACAGTGCATGCCTGCACCCACCACTCTAACCAATTGCCTAAGTCTAAACCAGTTTTATATTTGTTTTCACAATAATTTCATAACACTCCTTGACTCACCAAAGTCAAGAGTACATATCATTTTATGTAAAAAGGGATCATCATTTTATGCGAAAAGGTAACCCAAAACAAATATTATATCTAAACAGTCTAAGCATTTGATATAAATTCCTCTAGCTAACACTAATGTATTAACTAGAGTTTGAATCTAGGGGTGACAAGGTGTTGAGGAATTCAAATTCAATGGAGGGATTAACAAGTAGGCAATAACAAAATTTAAAACTGAATTGAAATACGTTGAATAGAAATACGCATGCAATATAATTTAAATCAACATAATTTTATTTGCAATTCTGGGATCAACATGATCAAGGAGGGTGACTTGCCTTGCCCTTCAAATTGGTTTGAATCTTCGTCGAAGAAATCTCCCGAATCGTCGAAGTCTACACGTCAAAATAACCCACCAAATTCAAATAAATTCAAATTGACTTCAAATATTTGAATTGAGGCTAGAAATGGATAGAGGGGAATTTTTGATGAATTTAGAAATTTGAATGGGCGCAATCGGAGTTAAAACAAGGGAGAACGGGCCCCGGGAAGTTTGAATTCAGATAAAATGGAAAAGAGGGAATTTCTGGAATTATTTTCCTAAAGGAAAATCTGAATTATTGCGTCAGCGAGGAATTTCTTTTCCAACCGAATTGTTTTTCAACTGGAAAATCAATTTACTGCGTCAGCATGACATCAGCACCTTCGGGCAAAGGCTGACAGGTGGGCCCCGGGTCTATGGACCGGGTCCACGGGCTCATGGGGAGGCTGAGGTGGCGGGGTGGTGCTGACCGGGCAAGGAGCGCCGAGGTGGCGCCGACGTGGCGCCATGTCAGCAGCCACGCAAGCACGGGGCGCTGACGTGGGAGGCCGGCCGGAGGGCGCACGGGGCCTTTTATAGGGCGGAGGGAAGCGGGGCGGCACGAATTTCTCGCCGGTGATGGCGGCGGCGGAAAGGAAAGAGGGGGGAAAAAAGGAAAGGGCGGCGCGGAAGGAAAGTAGAGCGCGGAAATGGCGGGGAAAGACGGGTGCCCGACTTGCGGGGGAAGAAAGGGGGTGGGCCGCGCGCGGGAGAGCGGGACGGCGGGCTAGGGCGGAGGAACGGTTGCGGGCGGCGGCGGCGCGAGGAGGAAGACGACACGCGGGGAAGACGGAGGCCCTGACGGGCGGGCCCGGCCTGTCAGCGGGGCCGAGAGGGGGAACGGAGCCGACGACTCCGATGGCGCCACGCTGAGGGGCATGGATCGGGCGGCCAAGCGGGGAGAGGGGGCGCGGACGGTCGATGGGCCGTGGCGGGGTGGCGTGGCGCGGATCCGAGCCGGCCAGGTGGCGGGCGCGGAAGAGGGGAGGGCGGGATCCGGCGGGCGACGTGGCCGGTAATCTAGCCGTCCACGTGGCGGCCAGAGGGGAGGGGTTGGAATTTATTTGTTTGGAAATTGATTTTGGAATTTCAGAAAAGCCCAGAAAATCCATTTAGCCTCAGAAAAATACCAAATGACCTCCAAAAATTCCAGCAAATTCCTAGAATCTCCTGGGGACATTTTAGACTTAATAAAAATATTTCCAACTAATGATGGTATTTAATTTTCATACTTTAAAATACTTTTTAATTTCAAAATACATTTTTGAACTCCAGAAAATCCAGGAACCCAAATAAAAGCCAAATAACTCCACATAATTAATTTGACATAAAATTTTTATAGAAGATCAAAATATCATTTTATTTAATAATAATTTTAGGTTTTCTTAAAATGCTTTTCAAATACAGCTTTTCAAAAACAGAAATTCAGGGCAAATCCAAATTTAAACTTTATGCAACAAAAACACTTATTTAATTTAGGTTTTTATTTTAATTGATTTTTATTTATTTATTTATTTATGTTAATAAAAACCTGGGCTGTTACACCTGTCCACGACCGATTAAATATTTTTAGTGCCGTTATTAGCAGTAATATTAACAGGTAATTTTTCTCTGTATTTGTTAAATGTGTACATAATTAGGTGTAGTTATTTAGGTGTAATTAATTTAGTGCTAATTATTTAGACATAATTAACTAATTTTTTATATTAATTAATTTTTTTGTTAGCAAGTAAATGTTGTTTAATTATTTATTTTTATATGCTTTTATGTTGATTGCATTAGACGTTAAAATCGTAACTACTAAGTGTAGAAATTAAGCTGTGGAGCCAGAGGAAAGGTTATATTAGAAACATAAAAAAGAATCTATAGCAAACTTCGTATTGCATTATGCATGTTGCCTACTTTTATACGTGCATGCCCTGTTAGCCTGTCATATGATCCTAGGCTAGCTAGCTGAGTAGTGCTACTCTTAGCTCATTTTAATTCTTAATTGATCACTACAAACATGCTTTAACCTTGTGCTCCAAATTTGCAAGAGTTTTGCATGTGTGCATTATGTAAGGCTTTTAGATAGCTGGCTAGGATCATTCATTTAGTTATACAGAAATGTACTTATTAGTTGCTGTGGAGTATGAAGTATCCATTAGTACTAATATGCATTTGTGAGGCAGAAAAGTGGTGCAACAAACTGTATAGTATATAAAAAAGTTGGGTTTATTATCACATTACATTTGGACTGTTCTTTATGGACACCGCAAGTGGCTGAAGAATTTCAGTGCGTGCCCGCAGGATGCACCGATCGACATCATTAGGACGCACCTTGTTGCATACCTTTATTCAGCTCTTTGGTTGGAGCATGTTTCCAACCACACACGGTGATATTTGCAGCCCCGAGTTCATCCGCCTTGCCGAGTCTTTGGCTGACATGGAGGTTGGGGTGATGCCTCAGTACAGCTGGGGATCAGCCGTCCTATGTGCCACATATTGGGGGTTGTGTGATGCTTGCCAGCACAGCACTGCTGATACCCCTAGCCTGGCTGTCTGCTACGTGCTCCGGTAGTTATGGAGTTGGGAGCACTTTGCTGTTGGGCGTCCAGCTATCATGACGCCAGTGCACTCATTTGGCGAGTTCACCAACCTGGTAGACGGGCCCACTTTGGGCTTTTGGTGGACTGGTGCTTGTCTGCGCTGGGCCAAGGGTAGACCACCGAGGTGCTACCTGTTGTGGCACAACGAGTTTTAAGTCGTTGCACGACAGTGATATCATCTGGGGTCTATGGACTGCAGACTTTGTGGAGCATGTATCGTCGTATGGGGTGTCCCTGCAATGCCTACAGGATGTAGAGCTATGGGCGACAACATGCCATCTGGTGTTCTCGTACATGGTAGAAGCTTACGCGCGCACAACGCGTAATATGAAAGTTCGGTTTGCACCAGATCATGCCCCCTTTGGACGGCATTTCCTACCACGAGCTGTACACTGGTGAGTCAAACTCCATCCGAGTAAAGCTTACATTTTGTATGTCTTGCTCTGTAACTTCGATGATTGCAATTGAGGGTGGGTCGGCATGGTACGGACTGGCAGCCACTGCAGCAGGAGTGGACAATGGCATGGACGGATAGGGCGCACTTGGATATCATCATGAAGCTGCGTTCGTATGACGTCTAGACGTACGACAAGTACCTGCAGTGGTACGTACCTTGGTCGTGTGGCAGACTCACCGTTTCTCTACCAGATCACCCCGAGCAGGTCATGCAGGATGAAGCATAAAATAGTTACAATTTATGATTTTTTTCATTTACAAAATTCATATTGGTCATTATTAAACCTGTTTCATATACCACTTTAGTTGGAGCGGGCGCAGTGCATCACAAAGATGTCTGAGACTGCCATCAGTAGCCCAGACACACCACCGGTCCTGTAGAATACTTTGAAATACATCCTAAAATAGGCCAAAAAATAGTGCACAATCTGAGCTATGGCCGTTCGATAGAGCACGCCGTGCACATCGCCTACCCAGTGGGGGCACCGTGCTCACCTGCTAGGTCATCGAAACCTAGAGAGTTCGTCCGGCCATCGCAACCTACCGAGTCTGCCTGGTGTTGAATTACTATCCGTCGATCATCCGCGGTCCATACCGACAAGGAGGCAACTTACGTACAAACCTACGTTTTTTCCTATTATGTCTTATGTTCCGCTAACATCATGACATTCTCCTGCCGCAAGTCTGTCATCGAGATTCATCACTTTTGACCTCTGCAACACCTACACAGACTACTGCTCCCCGTCGTTCATCTTCGATGCACATCCGGGAGGTACGAGATTTGCATTCTACATCCGAAATATTTATTGTGACTAACATCGTTTCATCTTGTAGCATTCAATTCAACATGAGAGTGATGTCGAGTCCATCGATGACAATACAGGTCTCCCAGATGGTTCCAAGGAGCGGTACACAGTGCCAGAGTTTGCAGCGTATCCAGGGCAGAGCTCATCGTTCACACCATACGCAAGGTGTGAAGACTTTGATGGCAGAACTCCTCTGGCATCGCTGCCACACCGTACATGAAGGCCAAGGCTCCTCTGCACATCGGGGATTCCTAGAGTCCTTTGTTTATGACTTTATCTCTGGTGGCACCCAATTCGGCATATCGATGTAGGAGCACATCGATGCTTACTACCAGACACGGTCTGGTGTATCTCAGACTATTGCACCACCGCCTATGTCAGGAGGTACCCCACAAGACATGCTCATACTCAATGGAAGATAAGGCCATGCACAGGAAGGCAGACGCGGTGAGGAGATAGCAGTGGCTCAGATGAGTGAGCCATATTGTTTTTAATACTATTATATGTACTTATACAAATATTCATAATGCATAAAATTTTCAAAAAATAGACAATTACTATGACTATGTCAGGAGGTTGTATATAAAATCTCGTAATTTTTGGAGCTCGTTTGCTATATGTAACAACTCCTACAAATATCGTAATTGTACGAATTTTTGATCAACATTCATAGTGGATAAAATTATCAAAAAATTACACAATCAAATACGTTTTATTGAGAGGCTGCACATAAAATTTTGTAATTTTTCAAGTACATTTACTATATTTAAAAATTCAAACAAATCGAATACAAAAAATAATTAAGATAGATAATTAAGCAGCTAATTAGTTGACTTAATTACCTGCCTCCCGATGGAGGGGCGGTTGGCCACCTGCCTCTTGGTGGCGGGGCGGCATCCATCCGGTGGCCAGATGGCAGGTTGCCTGGCGGGAGATGTATCAACTCTACGGCGTCATCGCTCGGTGATCGAACGGCAAAATACTATTTTTTGCTAATGTGGAACGCATATGAATATTTTTATAATTATGGGGGCAAATAGTGCCACCGTGTTTGTTCTTCTAGGTAGACTTTGCCTTTCCTCTCTTGCACTTCTCTTCAACTACTGCTTTCAGGGCCTGTTCTTTTTAGCTGCGGCTTGTGGCTTTTGACTGCGGCTTATGACTTTTGAGCTGTTTGTATGAGAGATTATAGAGTAACACAAAACCACATGCGGTTTTTGTCGATATAAATGAAGTTAGTAAAGTATATACTACAATTAACTAGTAGACCTTATCTTAAAAAAAATACTCCATTCAAAAGTTAGTTACTGTAGAAAAGCTGAAAAACAGCTTTTAAAAGCTGAAAAGCACAAGGCCTCAGTCTCGCCAATTAAACAACTAGAAACGGCCAAAGAATGAGCGCCAACCAAGCGCACGCCAAGCGACTAAGCGAGCAACAACCACGGCGCCTCTCGCGATCGCTAATTAAAACCACCACTAATGACCAACCCAACCCGACCCCCAGGAATGCTTGATTTAACTACACCAAAAAAGAATCCCATCAAAAAGCCATTTCAAGAAGAGAGGCGCAAAGCTAAGGCTAGGCAGAGAGACAGAGAGAGCAAGCAGTAGTACTAGTGAGAGACTGAGAGGAGAGGGCAAATCCAAAATACTCCACCTCCATGTAAGCTGTATCCACCACCACCACCACCTCCTCCTCCTCCTTCCCCCTCCTCCCTCCTCTCTCTCTCTCTCTTCCTTCCGAGATCTATCACACACACGCAGCTCTTTGCTCTTGCTGCTTCCTCGGTTTGCTTCTTGCACGACAATGCCATCGTCCCGGCGATTCTTGCAGTTGCTGCTACTTCCCGTCCTGCTCGCTTCTTGCGTCAATGGCGCCAACTCTCTCGACGCTCCCGCCACTGCGAGGAGGCAGCTCCACCAGCCCTTCTTCCCGGACCAGTCAGCGCCGCCGTCCCGGGCGCCGCCGGCGCCTGCGCCGCCGTTTTTCCCCACGCTGCCCGTGCCGCCCCCGCCGCCGATGCCGACCTCGCAGGAGCAGCCGACGTACCCTGCTCTGGTACTCCCCAACACCACCCCCGGGGGCGGGACGGCGCCTCCGGACGGCGGCGGCTCGCACCGGTCCAAGAGCTCCTCCAAGCTCGTCCCGGCCATACTGCTGCCGCTGCTCACGGTGGCCGTGCTCGGGCTGTCCATCGGGTTTTTCTTCTCGCGCCGGCGGGGCAATGCCGGCCGCGGGGGAGGAGGCGGGTGTGTCGGTGGCGGAGAGGACAAGTTCTTGCACCCGGAAAGGGCGAGCCTTTTCGCCCGCGACGGGTTTGGTGGGAACGGCGGGGGGGCGCCGGCGGCTGCGTCGGCCGAGTTACTGTATATGGGGACGTTGGCGAGCAGAGGGGACGCGAAGAGCAGCGACACGACGTCGTCCGGGGACGAGGAGTCACGGAGCTCCGGCGGATCGCCGGAGCTCCGCCCTTTGCCGCCGCTGGGGCGGCAATGCGGTCCGCCTGGTTCGAGGAGCCCCGGCGGGGCCTCCCCGTCCTCCGGGGAGGAGGAATTCTACTCGCCGCGAGGATCGTCCAGGACGTCGAGCTCGCACCGGACGTTGGCCGCGGCGGTCCAGGCCGCTGTGGCCGCGCGCGACCGATCGAGGAGCGGTTCCCCCGGGTCGACCCTGAGCACGCCGTCGTACCCGTCTTCTCCCGGAGCGACGACGTCCCCTGCACCTGCCTCGCCGCCGCTCTTCTCCAGCCCCGGCCAGTCGTGCCGCCGCTCCGTCAAGACAAGATCCGAGGGCGCGCGCGACGTTGTTGGCCTCCCACCGGCGCCTCCACCCCCACCTCCTCCATTCGCGCCGATACTACCACCACCACCACCTCCTCGCCGGAAACCACCCTCCCCATCACCACCCTCCTCTCCCCTCGAGAACACGCCGGCTCTCAGATCCACCACCGACACCATTTCAAGAAACCCATTTACCCAGCCACCATCCCCACCGACACGTGCACACCCACCACCTCCGCCGCCACCTCCTCCTCCGCCGCCGCCGCCGCCGCCGCCGCCGGTGGGCTACTGGGAGAGCCGCGTCCGGAAGCCCGACACGTCGAAAGAAACCCGGTCACCTGCTCTGTCTCCGCCACCCCAAACCGCCAATTTCAAGAGCGTTGCACCCATCGACGCGTTCCCCAGCCGGCTGCAGGACAATGCGGACCATGCCGACAAGTCCGAGGAGAGGATGCCGCGGCCGAAGTTGAAGCCGCTGCACTGGGACAAGGTCCGGGCCAGCTCCGACCGAGTCATGGTGTGGGATCAGCTCAAATCCAGCTCATTCCAGTGAGAGCTCTGCAAAATTCCCGTCTTTTTTCAGCTCAAATCTGTTCTTGGTTGGTTGGTTGTTTATCAATTTAGCTGAATTCTTGTAGGGTGAATGAGGAGATGATCGAGACGTTATTCATTTGCAACCCGGCGAATGCGGCGCCCAAGGAGGCGACAAGGAGGCCGGTGCTGCCGACGCCGAAGGCGGAGAACAAGGTGCTGGATCCGAAGAAGGCGCAGAACATCGCCATCTTGCTGCGTGCACTGAATGTGACCAAGGAGGAGGTCTGCGACGCGCTCTGCAAAGGTGAGTAAGCTCTTCATCTCGAACTATACGCACGAATTCGTTAATTTTTAGGCATTTTGATGATCTGCATACTGTTCGCAATGCTTGCTGAATTGACCATAGCTGCATGATCTCTACTCACTGACTTCTCGACTGAGTAGGATTCATTTCACTCGTGAGTACGCCATGTTTGCTTATCCGTAGAGTTGTGGTTGGGCTTTTAATACGCGTGTCTGAAAGAAGCGAATGCCAGCATGGTCCCCTTTTGAGTCTTGACAGTCGTTGATGAATTAGCCATTTTATGCTGAAACTCATCAGGTACTTCTGAATGATTGGATTAGGTGCAGAGTTATACCAGCGGTGAAGAATGTTGGGAGATAATTATTTTGTGAACATCAGTCGTTGTGCTCTCTTCATGGTTGCTTACTATAGTAAAGCTCCTTGTTCACTGCACATAATCTTGTTTTTTGATGCAAATCATTGCAAGCTAGTTGTATTACTGCAGAGCTCCAGTAATTTCTAGTCGAGCCAACGTGATCGATCCTTCCGAAATTATATTTTAGGGGACTTCACATTTCACTTAGTGTTTATCATCTGTTTAGATGATTGCTTGACTAATTAGGAATGCTTCTTGATGAACTCAGAAAATGTACATGTTTCACACTTTCCAACATCCAGACTCCACTAATGTGCTATCAATTTGCTATGCCTTTACTACAGGTAGCACAGAGAACTTTGGAGCAGAATTACTGGAGACCTTGCTAAAGATGTCTCCTACCAAGGAAGAGGAAATTAAATTGAGAGAATTCAAAGAGGAGACCTCTCCTATTAAACTTGGTCCTGCGGAGAAGTTCCTTAAGGCAGTTCTTGATGTGCCTTTTGCTTTCAAAAGAGTAGATGCAATGCTTTACATTGCTAACTTCGAATCAGAGGTCAATTACCTGAAGAAGTCCTTTGAGACCCTTGAGGTGAGCATTACGGTTTCTAACTTTCGTTTCAATCTCATTTAGTAGTAACGGCACTTTTGGCAGTTGATGATGATGATGATGATTTTATATATATATATATATATATATATATATATATATATATATATATATATATATATATATATATATATATATAATTGAACAAGTAATTTAACATCGTACCTATAACTAAGTACCAGTAACTTATTCTTTGACAGGCTGCTTGTGATGAGCTTAGAAATAGCAGACTATTTCTAAAGCTACTTGAAGCTGTTTTGAAGACCGGCAACAGGATGAATGTTGGCACAAACCGTGGCGATGCGCATGCATTCAAGCTTGATACTCTACTCAAATTGGTTGATGTCAAAGGCACTGATGGCAAGACAACCCTTCTGCACTTTGTTGTGCAGGAGATCATCCGATCAGAGGGTTCCCGCCTCTCTGCTATCAACCAATCAACTCCAAGAACTCAAGCAAATCCTCTACGAGATGAGCTTGAGTGCAAAAAGCTTGGCCTCCAGGTGGTGGCTGGCCTTGGGAACGAGCTCAGCTGTGTCAAAAAGGCAGCGGCCATGGATTCTGACGTGCTAAGCAGCTATGTTGTGAAACTTGCTGGAGGAATAGAAAAGATCACCGAGGTATTGCGGTTGAACGAAGAGTTGAAGTCAAGGGAGGATGCATGGATGTTCCATGACACAATGCAGAAGTTCTTGAAGAAGGCCGATGACGAGATCATCGGAGTTCAAGCTCTGGAGAGTGTTGCACTGTCGCTTGTGAAGGAAATCACAGAATACTTCCATGGTGACTCTGCAAAAGAGGAGGCTCATCCTTTCAGAATCTTCATGGTCGTCAGGGATTTCCTCTCCGTTCTCGATCAGGTCTGCAAGGAGGTCGGTAGGATCAATGACCGCACGATTGCCAGCTCCGTGCGCAATTTCCCGGTGCCCGTCAACCCAATGATGCCGCAGTTGTTTCCAAGGATTCATGCATTGAGAGCTGGATTCTCCGATGACGAGAGTTCAGCCACTTCAGCGTCATCGCCATGATCACCGATAGTCTGCCAATGGAATTTTTTTGCGGACTAACAGTGGAAAACCGCCAGAGGGCAGAGGGATATCGATGGTGGTGGGCTGTTCTTTTTTTTTTTTTACTTTTTGTACCTGTAGATTATAGAATGTACAAGATTTTTGCAAATATTTATTTCTATATATAAGAAGGGATAAAATCTAGATCAGAGGAGGAAATAAGCAGTTCATGTATGTATGCGGTCTTCAGTCTGTACATGACATGAAGTAGTGAATCAGATGTCGATTTATTCATCGCCCGGTACAAAGCAGTAACAATTTCAAGTATGGTGAATCTGCAGAATTGTAAGGTAGCTGAATTCGGATGTACCTGAAAAAGAAAACAAAAAAGATTAAACCCTGGTGGTGCCAAGAACAAAGCATCAATGATGTTTTGTCGTCACTTTCCTGCACCAATGGTCCATATTCACTACATACACAACCATAGACTTTACCTGACACTTTTACCTACAGTTCAAGAGTTTTTATCTACAACAGGACAGAAGCCCCCTGTAACCTCAGAAGTTTCACTGACCCTCTCAACGGAAGCAAGAAATACAGTGAAGCCATGAATGGAGTAAAGGCGCAAGCAACTTCCTGTCTGAGCATCTGAGTTCTGGAGTAATGCTTGTTGCTTAGCGAACTGCATTTCGTCGCCATGTGAGCAGTGAAAACTATAGTTTCCATGGGTGTGTGTGGCATGTATAGTATGGAGAGAGAAAGACCCGGTGGTTTGGGTGGCTACAATCGTTAGGTCAATAGGTCCCCATCGTCCCACCCCATGTGGCCGTGACAACCATGCCTTGGATGCATGCCCACAGAACGTTGTGGCATGCCTCCTTTCCTACCAAACTCTTTCCTAGTCATTTTGCAGACCCCACATGCCCCTCCTCTGTCTCCTCTACCGTATGGATGCTCTGGTCTAATGGCCTCAATCATTGGCCCCAAATGCCAATAAAAGTTCTATGTTTGGGCCTCTAAGGGCGTCCGCAATGGTAATAGCTAGTACTAGCTATATAGTCAGCTGACGTGGAGGTGAGAGACAAAAGCAAAGACTATTTTATACTGTTGGACCCACATGCTCCTCTCTCATGTTCTTGGACTACGTGAAATAGATCAGCTATTTGCTCGTCGCTAGTGACTACTCTCTCTCCTACTTTTTCCTTACCACATCAGATCTAGCTAACTAAATAGCCAGCTGTTGGAGACGCCCTAAGCACACATGGATAGATCATGGCTACAAATGAGAAGCATAGGTCAAGAACTACGAGCATTTCAAGGAGAATGAAAAAGGAGTTGAAGGTGATACTAGATCCGAGGTAGTGGTTGAAGATGGAAGGTAGAGAGGACCCAGCCAAAACAATCTTCTGGGGTAGCAAGATTCTAAATTGGGAAGTAGAGAACAAGTAAAAGAGCATGATACATGCATGAATGATAGGTACTAAATACTAGCATGATTTGTGAATCACCAACACAATGGATGGAGGCCAACTGCAATGGCAGTGAACTACTACTCAGATCTTGCAATGAGACCAATCTTTTATTCGATGATATCATATATCCTATGAATGTACTGTGATTGCATTGTCCGTCAAAATTCACTTCATGTTCTTTGAAGACTTTTTGCAGTGATGAACTCTTTACCCATTTGTCCATGTTCTAATATCGATCTTACGTATAATTTGTTTGGATTCGAGAAAAATCTAGAAGACTCAGTGTATGAACATGCAGAGTAAAGACACGGAAATTTTTATACAGGTTCGGACATTCTCCTGGGAGAACAATAAATCTACTTCCTGTGTGGCTATTGCTTAAAAGAAAGAAATACAACTGAAGGTAATGCGATATGCCTAGCACTATCTCCTGCTTCAATGTGTTTCCATCCCACTCTTCCCTGACGTCAACCTTTATACAATGTCAAAAAATGCCTCAATGCTTCAGATAATAATCGTCTGACGAAAATTACTGTCAGAGAGACGTAATGGACCGTTTGCCGTGCGACATTTATTATCAGAGAGATTATGTGCGGTTATTTAGAAAAAGCATACGTTCTAACCGCCTTGCTAGACGATCCCACGACGAAGTAGGTCGTCGTAAACAAGCTAGTTGGGAATATGCTGGTTACAGTAAAATCTATGACCACGAGGTGGTCGTAAGATATCTTACGGCTATATGATCGTAAAAAGACTTACGATTGAGTAGTCGTAGGAAGAGTTACGACCAATAGGTAGTCATAGTAAGATACGACCAAGAGGTAGTCGTAGTAAAACTTACAAATGAGTGGTCGTAGGAAAACTTACGATCAATATATAGTCGTAGTAATACTTACGACTGAGTGGTCGTAGGAAGACTTACGATCAATAGATAGTCGTAGTAAGACTTATGACTACCTTAGAAAATCTCTCCTTTATCGTTAAGAGATATATTCAGAGAATATAATATCGTAATAATTAGAGGATTATTGTATCCTCCTCCCATTGTTAATATATAGGCAAGGAGTATCCAATCCATAAATCAGAAACTAACTTTGCCTAATTAGGGATGCACTTGCCGGATAAAGATATCAGGTACTTGAGTAGAAAGTGAAGCTTGTTAGGCAACTAATCTAGCTATTTTAGCCCAAGCACAGCTCCTACAAAGGTGGCACACTTCAAGCCCAAACTAATCCTTCATTGGTTTTTCTTAGCTACTTTGCTTTTGACAAGTACTTCCTATGTCCCAAAATATAAGTCGTTTTGGACTTTTTGCGGTCTCCAACGCAAAACTTTGACTAAGGTTTTGTATCATAATATACTAGCAAGCATAATAAAAAAACATATATTATTAAAGCATCTTGCAAGATAAAGCCAATGACTTTACTTTCATGTAGTCAATTTATATACTTTAGAGTATATTAGTGGTCAAAGTTTCAACACCTTGATTGCATGGAACCCACAACGACTTATATTTTGGTACAGAGGGAGTACAAAGCAAGGCAGTTTTGCTTGGATTCGGCAACATGTGGCATTTCTCATCGAAGCAGAAGTAATAACGCAAGAAAAGCAACACAGTTAATGTCTAATCAAAACTATTAAAGGTTTTTTCCATCCTGATGTGGTTATAGTCCAAATAGTGAACAATGAAGCTACGGGGAGGCCACAAAGAGGCCGCCTGAAGCCTTAGAAAACGTGAAGATGGTGTATAGAAGGTGTATACATTATATAGGCTTATCTCTGAAAAAATGAGTCTCTCCCTCCTCATGGCGCCTCACGGTGTATATTTATAACTACGAGAAGGTTGCTTACATAAACACCCCTATTTAGGTTTATAATTGTTGGAGCAATCACATCGTTTCCCCTGTGACAGACCTTTTGGGCCAGCCACACGGTCACATGATTATTAGGCCTCTTGGTGCAATGGGCCATCGTGCACGTCCCCTCGATTCTCATGTCTGCCATGCCGACATCAAATGGTGATGTCACATTATGTACTTAAGCATCATGGCGACTCCATTTTCAGCTATTTGCTCCCCCTCTCTCGCCTACCTGTCATTGCTTGTGATATTTCTTGTTGGTGTCGATTGTTCTTTGCTAAAGTTTCACCGTTCATTATCTCCCCGCCCCGCGTTTCATTGTTGACATGGGTCGTGGAAGTGACCATAGTGGCTGCAATGGCACGTTGGTGCCATCGAGCAGCCACACCAGTGGAGACGAGCGTTCTGAGGCCGCCGCTGGCAAGCGTTGGAAGGCATCAGAGAAGGTCAGCAGTGTGTTCGTGAACACATTTGGCCCGTCGCTCGCGACAGACGAGCTGGTGGAGTCCCTCGTGCGCAATAGGAAGATTTCGTCTCGCGAGTCTGTTCACCTCCCTAGCAGCGATGAGATCGTGCCACGATCGTGGGAGGTCGAGGCGCTGGTGTTTGCTGCCATAAATCCCCACCGTGCGCTTCATGGCCGACCTCCTCTAATTGTACGAGCTGGAGTTTCAGTAGCTAACGTTGAACGACATCGCCCATCTCGCCGAACACCATGGCCCACGAATAACACCAACTGTTATGGTTACGAACCAAATAGTGAACAATAGGGCTACGAAGAGGCCACAAAGAGCTGCCCGGAGTCTTAGAAACTATGGAGATGGTGTATAAGAGGTGTATATATATTACATAGGCTTATCTCTGAAAAATAAGTCTCTCCCTCCTCATGACGCCCCGAGGTGCATATTTATAGCCATGAGGATGTTGCTTACATAAATATCTATATCTGAATCTACAATTGCAAAGACAATCACGTCATTTTTCCTGTGACAGCTCTTTTGGACCAGCTACACGGTCACATGATCATTAGATCTTTTAGTATAATGGACTGACTGGACCAAAGTGAAGCCACTCCCTAACACATCCTGCTTGTGACACTAAGCATGCAAATGCTAAGCGCTGTCACGTGAGAATGAGATGCACACGAATCGTTTATGCAGCGTGTCTCGCTTTTCGCAAAGATCCCCATGGCTTTAGCGTTCAATCGTGATAAAGTTGCAAAGTATCCCTTTTTTAAGTTATCATTAAAGGGCCGGGTGTCTCCTGAACCGCTCGATGCTTCAGATCAGAATAACAGGCTGATGCTGTTTTCAAAAGTTCAAGCTTTGCTTCTTCATGACCAAAGATCTGAGCCTGCTAATGGATGCGATAATTGGGCCAAAGCAGCTAACAAAGGCTTGCGTTTGTTATGGTTAGGTTTGTATGTCTCTGCTCAGCCAGAACACTGACTAACATCTCTCACAATTGACAACACAAGCAAGAAGCGAAGCCAATACCACAGGATTGCTTACAGGAGCACCAAAAGGAGGGAAAGCAGAGCAAAAGGAAAGGCAGAAGAGTATCAATCAATTGACTTCTTTTGGCTTCTTCGAAAGTTGAAATAGACCGAACCTTAAAGCAGATTCTCCAAACGATTTTCCGAGTCCAAAACCGTGTGGACTGTCTACATTGACGTTTCTGCCGTCTGCTGCTGTCACAAAAAGTACAGACAAAATCCATCAGCTGCAACCCAAAAGAACAGGGCTGAGGGACTATGTGAGAAGGTATAGGACTTTGTGTGATGAACCATTACTAAGTTTGTGGAATTGAAATTTGAAGTGTTTGCAATTTTTCAGAGGTTTTGTCAAAGGAACTGGTCAGACCGCTGGGCTCAATGGTCCAACTGACCATTGTCAGCGGTCAAACCAACTAGCCTCAGTGGTCTGACTGACCGGGTTTTGGCCTTCGGTAGTCGGCCTGTATTTTGGATGTTTTGGTCGTGGTTTGGATAGTTTGGACCTATGTTAGTGCATATATGTTGCATGGAGCATACTTTGACTAACGTGGGTTAAGTTACGAATAAATTGTGTCTGAAAATAATTTTTTATCTTTGCATGTGAGGGAAACCTAACGTTAACCATAGTCGACGGCGAAGATCGGAGCTAATCTCATGGAGAAGCCGGGGCCTAGAATGGTCAGGTATATCAGGTGAGATGGTTGAACTCAAGCATGACACAAAGAAGATGGGAAATATTGAAGAGAAGATTTGAGCGTGGCTTGATTGGTCCAAGTGTGATGTGGTCCGATGGAACCAAAACGGAAAAGACTTACTAATGCGTGGCAAACCACTAATGCACCTACACGTGACGAGCATGATGATTTCTTGCAAGAGAAGATGAAGACTGGGTCAAAGAAGTGCATTTTTATAAGGAGGCCAAATACCGAAAATCATGTGAACAAAACCACAACACTTAGAAGAGCGGTTTAGGTCAAGGAGATGTTGAGATGATCAATTGGATCAAAGGCTAAATACTTATCAGATTCGGGTTTATGTGTTTTAAAAAGCATGCATAAGTTAAGTGTATGAGTAAAACCCATGTTGTGTAGGGTTAACATATTTTTTCCTAATTGTGTTAGTGGATAGTATACATTAAGGTTAGATGTAGTTTGATTGCCTCATCTATTTAACATGTTAGGGATGAAAATTTGCAAGCTAACCATTCAACCATCTAACCATTCCAACCTTATGTTCTACAGTTAGGGCTAAAGAAGAGTGAGTACTGTGGTGTGCTCTCTTATTCTCCAGGTAGGATGCAAATGGTAAGGGTTAATCTTGACCGATTCGGTACCGAATCCAGTTGGTACCGAATACGGAAAGGTAATTTAGTATCTGATACCGAATTCAATAGATACCGGATAGTTGTTATCGGATATGATAGCAAAAACGGGAGAGCTAAAATCCAACCGAGTAGCATCGTTAAACGGTAAACTAGATACTATCTGATCGCATATCCGACAAGCAAGTTAGTATCTCAACAGGCCCAGCCTATCAACCATCATTGACACCAACCAGCCTAGATTTTATCCAAGTCCTAACCTAACTCTAGAGTCCAGCCAGTCGCCACCAATTCTCCCCGCTTATGTTGAACTTACGTATGAATTTATCGATTTTCGAACCAATATACGAATTTATCGGTTTTCGAACTTATGTATGAATTTATCGCTTATGTTGAACTTATGTTGTGTCGATTATCGTACTTAAGTAATCTAGATAAATTTATTGCTAAATGAAGGCTTGAAATGATGGTGGTATGATTAATGTATATTCTTTTATGTATGCACATACTATCCGCCTATATTATCCATTTTCAATTCGAAACCGTTATGTATCTGTCCCGATGGGACCAAATCCGAAACTCCGAATTCGTATTCGTATCTGACCTTACCGTATCTAACTCTGAATCCAGGAAAAAATATGGGTTATAACACAATATAAACAATATCCATCTGAATCCAACCCAATTGCACCCCTACCTCCAAGTAGAGTAGCTGTAAAATCTTTATCTTCAAGTAGTAATAGATTAACTTTGATCACTCATGGCATCTTCTTGTTTAAATTGATTTGCTCTTGTACGTGTTGGTTTTGATCTCTTCTCTCGCCTTCTTGATCTTACTGTATGTCAAAGATGTGTACGTGATGAAGATGACTTATGAAAATCATATCCCATCCATCTAAACATCAAATCTTGCAAAATTTTGAAGTTACCCGATTTTGCTTCAATTTGGTCGTATCTTGAGATTTTTTAATTCCAAGGTTTTTAGTTCGAATCTTTAGGAGAAATAACTTGCTGTGATATATGAAAACTCATCTAGAGTCATCTTAGATATCCTTTACCCACGAGCAAGTTATATCCTAAGATTTTAAAGTTTACCTAGTTTTAATGCAATCTTGCTTGCCATTGGGAAATATTGAAAGTTTGATCGATCTTTGGGTAAAATAAGTTCTTGAGAACCTAAGTAAGGTGTGTTCAAAGTTCTGTATCTTTTGGTTGAGGGTTTTAGAAGTTGCAACCATTCTTGATCTTAGCTCGGGCTATTTTTTCTGTTTTGAAAACAGGAAAGAGATCATACCGCTCCTAAGCCCAGTCCAACTGGCCACCGGTCAGACCGTCATGGTCAAATCCGTCAGACTAGCCACCAGTTGAACCGCCAAGTGCTCACCAGTCAGACCGCACCCTCTATGGCTGTCAGACCGGTGAGGTGCCAAAAACTTAATCTCCTTGTTTTTTGAGGATGTTGTTGTTCTAGGCTTGCAATTCTCGTCTTCATAACTTTGTAGCTACTAAAGTGAAGAATTTACAAATTTTTCTCTGTTGCCATTGCCAGTCCTAAGAGGACCGGCCTGATTCCCGTCCTGACGCTACGCCATATCCAAAGCCGGGAATGCAACGGCATGAAAGCTTCCGAAAGTGAGCAAGAAAAACCACCTGCGTAGCTGCAATTCTTATGGATGGAATAAAGATGCATCATGCTTGCAATCATACAGCAATAGGCCCCTGGACTGAACAGAAAAGAGTGGGGGCCAGTAGGCAATACTAGCTTCCATCCTTTCACCAGTCCTTATTTCTGTACCGGTTCCATGGGGGCAATTATGACGGGTCACTTTGTCCTTCACCAATAAGCCAGTGACCAAACAGAGCAGACCTCGGTCCTCGGTCCACCACCATCAAAAGCTAAACGGATCTTGAGCCTAGACAGTTAACTAAGTCTCCTAATGAAAACTTTGGCAAAACAGAAATAAACCTTTTCACATTGGTAATTGCTTACTGGGGCCTATGAATGACAGCCCCATAGAACAGAATAAATACAGCAGTAACAGCAAAGTAGCAATGCATGTGTTCAGAACTTCAGATTAGAAGCGTGAGCTATCTGCAATGTAGTCTTACTCGACATGAATTCAGAGCTTATTGGTGGGGAGTTTTGATTCTTTAAGCATTCATTTGGACAAACGTTGGATAAATGACAGACTATATAGCACATCTGAAATAGAATAATTATTGTGATGACGAACAGATACACACAACAGGAGAAACAATTACTGTGTAATGTTCCTTTGCTTGCTGCAGGATGGCTCAGTTTGTGTTAGCTTTGTTTTCGGCAGCATCACCCTTCAGGAAGTGTGAGAACCATAGGGCCGATGCTTTAGGATGTCGGGAAAGCCCATTCTTGTAATCAACATAAACAATACCAAACCTCTTGGTGTATCCCATAGCCCACTCAAAGTTGTCCAAGAATGACCATGCAAAGTATCCACGAACGTCAGCACCATCCCTGTATCAAACAATTAGTTTAATCATTTGAATTTCTCTTAATTGTGTGGTAAACAGAAAAAATCAGCTTACTTGATTGCCTGTGCAACTGCAGCAAGGTATCCTTTGAAGTAACCAAGTCTCTTTGTATCATTTAAGACCTGGTCAAGTGTTGCCGATTGATCGTCTTCCTCATCCATGCCTACAGGAAAGAAACTGCGTAAGCACAACATGCAATATAGTATTTAATTCAGGTTACCAAATATCACATGTAACAAACAATAAAGTGTGCTAGTATCACAGTGGTACATTTCACATGTCAGATTTTAAAATTTTTAAATTCACAGTTTCACACTCATTGATTTCTAATAATTCGTTATATTTAATATATGTTTGCCGTTGTTCCGCAGCTGGTTCAATTTGTACCAGATAAGATAATGTTTTTCAATATGCATATTTATAATATTTGTATTAGCCTGTACAGTTAGAAACTTAGAATGCTGTCAATAGTAGGAAACTCTATTTCCAAAATAGCACTAAGATGGGCTTGGCGTATTAGGCAATATATTAAGTGGCACAGCAGGTACTCACAATGTAATGATGTATCTTGTTCTTGTATATGTACTTTACCAATGTCCATTATAATACTGAAATAAATTTAAATTCATATGCCATGACGGTTGAAGGGTATTTATCCGGATTATCTTACAGGAAGGCAGAAACCACAAAAGAGTAAAAAGGAGGTATGATTGGCTATTGGCAGATTATGGAGTATGGACTATAAAAAAATTCCATCTTTCAACTTCACTTGATGCAAAGGAATGACCAAAACACTATGATGACATTGGCTTAGATAATATCAAGATATTTGCTTCCAGTGCATATTCATAGCGCTCATTGTCATTACATATTTCCCCCACCAGTTTTGGATGGTTGTGTTAGAGATATATGTATAGTTGTTATTCCCCATTGTTATGAGGGGTTCTTTGCATATTTACCACCTGTACTTTGTGTATATATACCGGCTCATTGGCCTCATATGAATACAAGCGCTATTCATAACATGGTATCAGAGCCAAAACTAGGGTTTTGGCTTACCTAGGGTTCCGCGCGCCGTCGCCGGCCTCCCCGCGCCGCCGCCGGCCTCCCCGTGCCGTCGCCGGCCTCCCTGCGTCGTCGCCGGCCTCCCCGCGCCGTCGCCGGCCTCCCTGCGCCGCCGCCGGCCTCCCCGCGCCTCCGCTCGCCTTCCGCCGCCTCCCGTGCCGGGCCGCCGTCTCCGTTGCCGCTCGTCCGAGGTCGCCGCTGAGAGGCGGGCCTCCGCGGCCTCCGCTCCGGCCGCCGCCTCCCGCGCCGGGCCGCCGCCGCAGGGCTGCCTCCCGCTCCCGCTCCTGTTCTAGGGTTGGGCTCGGTCGGTTCCCTCGGCTCGGCCGGAAGAAAAAAAAAACGTCGTTCTAACCGCCGCGCCGTCCAGCGCCGCCTGTTAGACTTCGTTGCCTTGGTCGCCGCGCCGTCCAGCGCCGCCTACCAATGGGCAATGTTTCCCTCCCTCGCTGCCCGGTGATCTTTGATGGTGTTAATTACACCGACTTCGTGTCTCACATGCGCATTCACACGCGTGGTCTTCGTCTCTGGGGCGTCCTCTCTGGCGATGTCACCTGCCCGCCTTGCCCTATTCCTCCGACGGAGCCTACGCCTGTTGCATTGCCCCAGACAGCCGATAAGGCTGCTGCTGATGATGAAGCTGCTGATAAAGCGGCCTCTGCCTACCAGGAGGCTCTGGATTCCTACAAGGATTGTCTGACCGTCTACACTCAGTGGTACGATGACGACGCTCGGGCTGCTGTTGTCTTCATCGCCAGTGTCCAGCCTCAGTTTTCTTATGAGGTTGTGGGACTCCCTTCGGCTTTCCAGATGTGGACTCATCTTCGTCAGCGCTACGAGCCCTCTGGTGATGCCCTGTACCTGTCCGTGGTCCGCCAGGAGCACTCTCTTCGGCAGGGTGATGCTACTGTTGAAGCTTTTTACGCTCAGAGTTCTGCTGTCTGGCGTCAGTTGGACTCACTTCGCACTGCTGGCTGTCGTACCTGTCCGTGCTGCCTGGATGTACGTGCTGACCTGGAGTTTCAGCGGGTTTACGAGTTCCTTACTCGCCTTCGTCCTGAGTTCGAGCAAAGGCGTGCCCAGCTCCTTGCACGCCACCCTCGTGTCACTCTCCTGGAGGCTCTTACCGAGATACGCGCAGAGGAGACTCGTTTGAGTGGTGCTGGTTTGATGCCACTCCCCTCTGTGCTCGCCGCTCGTCTGCCTGCTACACTGCCTCCTCCAGCGGCTACCACAGGTGGTGGTGGCCGTCCTCCGTCTGGAGGTGGCCGTCCTCACTGTTCCTACTGCGACAAGGATGGCCACACTGAGTCCCAGTGCTACAAGAAGAAGCGACATCTTTCACGCCGTTCTTCTACTGGCACTAGTGCTTCTACGACGACGTCTGCCTCGACTTCTTCAGCAGCTTCTCTCACCGAGCAGGAGATAGCCAGACTTCGACGCCTACTTGCCGCTTCAGGTTCTCCCTCGACAGGTTCTGCAGGTTCTGCTACTGACTCTTCGGGCACTGAGAGACCACCTCCTACACAGTCAGGTACCTCCCCGTGGATTCTTGATTCTGGAGCATCTTTTCACATGACTCCTGATCCTTCCACTCTGTCTTCTATTACACCTCTTGATTCTCCTGTCAGTGTTCTTACTGCTGATGGTACATCTCTTTCTGTCTCTGGTCGAGGATCTCTTAGCAACTCATCTTTTCATGTTCCTTCTGTTGCTCATGTTCCTCGCCTTACCTTGCAGCTTCTTTCTGCTGGGCAGATTACTGACCTTGGTTATCGGGTCATTCTCGACTCTGACTCTTGTTGTGTTCAGGACTGCCACACGGGAGCTCTGGTTGGTTCTGGCCCTCGGCGCCGTGACTCACAGCGTCTCTGGGAGCTTGACTGGCTTCACCTTCCTTCCGCTGCCACCATCGCCGCCAGTCTCTCCGCTTCTGCCACTTCGTCTACCGGGTCCTTCCAGCAGTGGCACCACCGTCTTGGCCATCTGTGTGGATCCCGTCTGTCGTCCTTAGTTCGTCGTGGTCTTCTGGGGTCTGTCTCAGGAGACGTGTCTTTAGATTGTCAGGGCTGTAAGCTAGGTAAACAGATCCAGCTTCCTTATCCTCATAGTGAGTCTGTGTCTCAGCGCCCGTTTGATCTTGTTCATTCAGATGTTTGGGGTCCGGCTCCCTTCGTTTCGAAAGGGGGTCATCGATATTATGTCATTTTTATAGATGATTTTTCTCGCCATACTTGGATATATTTCATGTCTTCTCGTAGTGAGGTCTTGTCTATCTATAAACAATTTGCTACTATGATTCAAACACAGTTCTCCACTCCTATTCGTGTTTTTCGTGCTGATTCTGCTGGCGAGTACCTCTCTCGTTACCTGCGCAGCTTCCTTGCTGAGCAGGGCACTCTCGCTCAGTTCTCTTGTCCTGGTGCTCATGCTCAGAATGGTGTCGCTGAGCGCAAGCATCGTCATCTCCTTGAGACGGCTCGTGCTCTGATGATCGCCGCCTCTATTCCACCTCACTTTTGGGCTGAGGCTGTTTCCACTGCCACCTATCTCGTCAACATCCAGCCCTCTTCTGCTCTTCAGGGAGCGATCCCTGTTGAGCGTCTCTGTGGTCTTCTTCCTGACTACTCTACTCTTCATCTGTTTGGCTGCGTTTGCTACGTTCTCCTCGCCCCTCGAGAACGCACCAAACTGACCGCTCAGTTTGTTGAGTGTGTCTTTCTGGGATACAGTGCCGAGCACAAGGGCTATCGGTGCTGGGATCCTGTTGGTCGTCGGATGCGGGTTTCTCGGGATGTGACTTTCGACGAGTCTCGTTCATTCTACCCATGTCCTGCCTCTCCTTCGACTTCCTCTGTGGAGTCTTTGTCTTTCTTGACCTTTCCAGATACTCCTATATCTGTTTTGCCCTTGTCCACCTGTCCTACTGAGTCACCACATATTCCTCCTGTGGCCTCTCCGCCGTTGTCGCCGCCTGTGTCGTCTCCTACGACTTCCCAGGCTCCTCCCACTACAGTACCTCCTCCTCTTATCTTCTACACTCGTCGACCTCGTATTGAGGATCTTCCAGATGAGCCATCTTCTTCTGATGTTCCCTCTTCTTCTGATGCTCCATCTTCCCCTGCTGGGTCATCTTCTCCTCGCTACGCTCTCCGCGATCGCCAGTCGATTCGGCCTCCTGCCCGTTTTGCCTTTGCTGGCGCAGCTACTCGTGAGCCTGTCTCCTACCGGGATGCTGTTACTCACCCTGAATGGCAGCTTGCCATGGCCGAGGAGATTGCTGCCCTTGAGCGTACTGGTACTTGGGATCTTGTTCCTTGTCCATCTCATTCTCATCCCATCACATGTAAGTGGGTCTATAAGATTAAGACTCGCTCTGATGGCTCTCTTGAGCGCTATAAGGCGCGTCTTGTTGCTCGTGGTTTCCAGCAGGAGCATGGTGTTGACTACGACGAGACTTTTGCTCCTGTGGCTCACATGACCACTGTTCGCACTCTTCTTTCGGTGGCGTCTGTTCGCCACTGGTCTGTTTCTCAGCTTGATGTCAAGAATGTCTTTCTTAATGGCGAGTTGCGTGAGGAGGTCTACATGCATCCGCCACCTGGGTATTCTGTTCCTGAGGGCATGGTCTGTCGCCTTTGTCGCTCTCTCTATGGCCTTAAGCAAGCCCCTCGTGCTTGGTTTGAGTGCTTCTCCTCTGTGGTCACTGCTGTTGGCTTCTCAGCTAGTGATCATGATCCTGCGCTCTTTGTCCACACTTCGTCTCGTGGTCGGACTCTTCTTCTCTTGTATGTTGATGATATGATCATTACGGGAGATGATTCTGAGTACATTGCCTTTGTCAAGGCTCGTCTTAGTGAGCAGTTCCTTATGTCGGATCTTGGTCCTCTTAGCTACTTTCTTGGGATTGAGGTTACTTCCACTCCAGATGGTTTCTTTCTGTCCCAAGAGAAATATATTCAGGATCTTCTTGATCGTGCCTCCCTCACTGATCAACGTACTGTTGAGACTCCCATGGAGCTCAAGGTTCACCTCCGACTCTCTGATGGTGAGCCTCTTTCTGATCCGACTCGCTATCGTCATCTTGTTGGGAGTCTTGTCTACCTTGCTGTTACTCGTCCGGATATCACTTATCCAGTTCATATTCTGAGTCAGTTTGTTTCAGCTCCCACTCAGGTCCACTACAGCCACCTTCTTCGAGTTCTGCGATATCTTCGCGGGACTATCTCTCGCCGTCTCTTCTTTCCACGTTCCAGCTCGTTACAGCTTCAGGCCTATTCGGATGCTACTTGGGCCAGCGATCCCTCTGATCGCCGCTCTATCTCTGCTTACTGTGTTTTTCTTGGTGGTTCTCTCATTGCCTGGAAGACGAAGAAACAGACTGCAGTGTCCCGTTTGAGTGCAGAGGCTGAGTTGCGAGCTATGGCTCTCTTGACAGCAGAGATTACTTGGCTACGGTGTTACTTGAGGATTTTGGTGTTTCTGTCACTACACCGACCCCTCTCTTGTCAGACAATACAGGTGCTATCAGTATTGCTCGTGATCCTGTGAAGCATGAGCTCACCAAGCATATTGGTGTTGATGCTTCTTTCATGAGGACTTGTGTGCATGATCAGGTGATTACTCTTCAGTATGTGCCTTCGGAGCTTCAGATAGCGGATTTCTTCACGAAGGCCCAGACTCGAGCACAGCACAGCGTCTACCTCTCCAAACTCAGTGATGTTGATCCACCATGAGTTTGAGGGGGGGTGTTAGAGATATATGTATAGTTGTTATTCCCCATTGTTATGAGGGGTTCTTTGCATATTTACCACCTGTACTTTGTGTATATATACTGGCCCATTGGCCTCATATGAATACAAGCGCTATTCATAACAGGTTGAAGGGTATTTATCCGGATTACCTTACAAGAAGACAGAAACCACAAGAGAGTAAAACGGAGTAATGATTGGCTATTGGCCAAGGCCAAAGTGTAAGTGGAAAAGAACCCGCCCTATAAACATGCAAGTTGAACCACGCTCAATTTAGGAAGTATGGAAACCTTACCATTCTCAGTTATATAAATTACTGGATTTTCATATCTCTTTGCAATATATTTAAGTAATTTCTGAAGACCCCAAGGAACTATGAAAAGCCACTCGGATGCAGCCTGCACAAATATTGAGATGATATGTTAGAACTTAGGAGAGATCCCCAGAATGCACACACATGAGAAATAGTCCAGTTCAGACCCTTTCACCAATTTGTTCACCGGTATTCCATTTTTCTGCCAAAAAGTAACAAATGTCAGCATTATGGCAATAACAATATCACTAATTGGGTTGGCAAAATTTGAAGGGGACAATTTTGAATAAATCTACAGATGACTCAGGCCAAACTGCAACGGTAGTAGTTCTGCCACACCAACCTACATTGATTTGGAGTGCTACTCCAAGAGGATAGATTGGAAAAAGGAAGCAGAGGAGGTAAATGGATTCCATGCTTGGTAGTAAAAGGATGTGGCAATGGAAGTGATAGTCAGCAGAAGGGCTCCTATCACATTATCAACTATTTGTTTGACAGATTCTCTAAAAAATCTATCTGTTTGATAGGCGATGGTTACATACTTGAAAGAAAAAGACTCCCACTCATGAAAGCCTCGTACATCTATGCTAAGTAATCCAGCCACTTCCACTGCCTACATACTATATTATTTTTGTATAAATAATAGTATTGTTACAGGGCTCCCGTTGTAGCATTTTCTTAAAGATAAAAGAGAGAGAGAGATTCCTTGATAGCTTAAGTGTGGTACCTATTCTCTCCACTTGTTGTACCCCATAGAAATAAATATCTTCCGGATCCTGATGATGAGCAATGAATCTCGAAGTATAATGATTTAGCCCAATAAAATCAATTTTGTTCCTAATGAATTCTCTGTCTTTCTCCGAGAAGGTTGGAAGATCATCGCCCAGCCGCTGACGCATGCTTTCTGGGTAATCACCAAAATATATTGGGTCTAGGTACCTTCAAAGAAAGGGAAATCAATCAGTAAGACATCATGCGATATCCATATCCTAGACTCCCAGAACAAAAAAAAACGTGGGCAAATAAGTTACATGAAAAGAAAACAAACAACTAGAATCCATGAAACCACACAATAAAATTTATCTGATGGTCTATACAAGTAACATTTATGCCTTGTGGGGAAAATATATTGTGGCCTGCGGGAGAACACTTTTTCAAAGGAAACAAATGCGGGAAGCTATGTCCATGTGCCATAAGAAATATAAACAGCATCTGTACCATCCAAGCTGAAAGTCAAGCCTTCGTTCTGCAGCAATTTGATCTTCCATTTTCTCGGAAAATGGCTCTGCCCATTCACAATCAATAACAAATCCCACTTCACCACCTTGTACAGCCTATTTTGATAACATGTAAAACCATCAGCAAAACAAAATGTACTGCAAGTGAATTGATGGAATGATGATGATGATACCACATACCAGTGGTAACTGGCCAGATCTTCCAGTCACAACCAGTATTTACAATACAGACAGAAATTAAGATGAGTTCTATGCCATTCCAAATTCCAAAGATACGAGGATATTAGCACGCAAGTGTGATGGAGGAGACACAGAAGCTTCGGAAAATGCAAAGGAAAAAAAGAAACAGACTTGACCAGAAAATTACTGTAAACCAGCCAGTAACCAGCTGGTTTCAGGCCATATTGGCCAGCATCATGATTTTCACCCCGAAAAATGGTAAACAGAACCCTGTTGCTGATAGTTCAGAAAAAAACATAAACAGTTCAGATAAAAACATAAACAGACCTTGAATTTCCTTCTGTAAACATCAACAGCAGCAGCATGAGCCAAGATTTGGTGGTGGGCGGCCAAGTAACATCTAGCAGTTTGACCATCGCATCCTCCAGGTGCAAAATGTCCAATCCCATAACCATTAACTGCAGTTTGAAGAGGCTCGTTGATTGTTATCCAATGCTTTACTCTGTCTCCAAAATTTGCAAAGCAAGCTTCTGCATACAATGCAAAGTACTCCCTGGGATATTTTGGCAGTAAGAAACTCATATAAAATACACCAAATCAAGCTGCAAGCACTCTTAAACCAAGCACTTCTCATAAAAAGAACCTCCCGAGTGTCTAGGAAAACTTTGTAAATCATAGAATGAAGTTAAGATGCCTTCAATGACTTACACAATCTTGTCAGACAGCCAGCCCCCCAGAGTCTCTTGAAGATTATGTGGAAGATCCCAATGATACAGAGTTGCATAAGGCTCGATACCTAGAGTAAGACAGATGGGTGGTTAATAGCTGAAGCATTGTAACCTTTTAAGGTATCAAGTAAATCATCTGCTACCTTTCTCAATCATGAAATTGATAAGGTCATTATAGAAGGCAACACCTTGCTCATTGACCTTTTTCCCCAGGCCATCTGCAGGCATGATAAACTTATAACCTTAAGCATTTGAAAATGATATGAAGCATTACCGATCACAAACAACAGACAAAATGCACCATTTATTTGGAAATGCATGCCATGTGCATACGTATTTATATGTGAAGTGCTATCTGCTAAGCTTAGCGTACCAGGAAATATACGTGCCCAAGATATGGAAAATCTATAAGCACGAAAACCCAAACTGACCATGAGCTCAATGTCTTCCTGAAAAATTCACACCAAACGGTTGAAAGAAGAAATCAGTGCTCTAGGAAACATCGCATTGAACAAACAAGATAAAGTGATAGGCAGAAATCCCTGTCAAACAAGAGGGGAAAGAAACAATTTTCATATTAGACAAGAATGAAAATACGTTTGTAGGGGACACTTTGCACAGAAATACTTCTCCCACCCACCTTCTCGAAAACTTAGACATGAATGGCCTACCTTGTATCGATGGTAATGATCAACTGCAACTTCTCCATTGCTTCCATCTAAGATACGATCTGAAAGTACAAGTGTATGAACACCAGTTACCTAGTTAAATCGAATCAGTATATGTCAATATTATTAAGGAACCCAAAGACACAAACCTTTGTTTTCTGTGAAGACATCCCATATGCTATCGCCTTTTCCCCCTTCCCTTCTCGCTCCCTCGATCTACACAGGCAAAATGTCAAACACATGACTTCCAGTTCGAGGGAGAAAGAACAGAAAACAAGCTGTTTTTCTCTATATAGTTTTTATTTGGGTCTGTCTAGGCAACAAGAACACTTTCTGCAAAAGATCATGCACCTTTCGGATCAGTTGGTCCACCTCCGAGATTTATTCACCCCAACCCCTAATTCTTCCCCTTCATCCTTAACACTCCTGCTGTTGATCCCAAAGATAAAGCTAGAAAGGTGAACGGTTTCTTTCGGGTTGTTGGCACTCGATTTGTATACTTCTCTCACCCCATTTATCACCATTTTATGCGATATTTTGTGCTTAATTGTGCCATTTGGCAAAACCCTAACGATTCCCAAAGATGTTGGATAGTATAGTGATGTGCAGGGAATATGCTGAAACACATCATATTTGGCTAAAAGGAGCCAACAAAGAGCTTCCTCGGAAAATGTGCCAAAATGATTTTCATCAAATGACAAATTGAAGGTCATCATGACATCCGCCTCGTTGAAAAGATCAAAATGCATATATTATTTGTCCAAATCGAAGGCCCGACACGAAATTATGAAGCCTGGAAGTTGTCGGAGCCAGCCTGCTAGGCCCCTAGTGCTGCTTGGCGTCACGTTCTCGAAGGTTCGAGAACAACTTTGAGTTGGTGGAGAGCTCTGGCGCCACCCGACGCCAACCACATCTCTTCATCATTTTCGACCGGGACTCTTCCCTAGGGGTCCCTATATAAAAGAGAAGGCACTGCCACGCAGAAACCATCGAAGATATCAGCCGAACTCGTCGGAACCGCAATATTAGGGTTAGCCAATTAGAGAAGTCGTTGAGAGCACAGAGTCGCGCCACCCCGTGCCGCCACCTCTGTTCATCCCTAGTCTTCCTCTTCGACTCTCCTTCATCAGTAATCATGTGTAACTCCAATCTACGTATGGAGTAATCTTTTGTTCCTCGGGTGTGAGGATCTTGCTGTAACTTGAGACATATGGATTGATATACTATTTTTGTACCTTTTATGCTATAGTTGTGTCTTCTTGATATTGTGCATCTTCCTCAGTTGGTAATTACAATATTATGATTATCAATTGCTTAGCTCTAGATGTAGACATGGATTTTGGATCTAGTGTGCGGATCTATATCAAGTTGTTCAGGTCATACCGGTGCTTATTAGCTTGATGGACCCGTGACAGGGGAGAACAACGAAGGGATCGATATTGAACTATAGGGTGAGAGCCAACGTTGTATTATTTGGTGCTATTTGCTATTAGATTGATCTAGTCTTTAGTTGCAATAAGTGAACCTAGCCTAGGGGAGGAATTTCCACATCTCGGTTAAACCTAGTTTCTCTCGTTCTAGTTTCGGTACATTTGCTTAATTACTTTCATCATCTCATAATCGTTGCTTTAGTTAGTAGTAATTTATTCTAAGTAGTGAGTCTACAGGGATTTTAATACTTTGGAATACTCCTTGGTGAAAGGCTACAGAGGACCCGTGCGCTTGCAGATATCAAATTTGTATGCGTATCTTGCGTCAACAGGGGGAATTCAGCTATGTGATGTCTAGCAAAATCCTTTCCTTTTGGTTGAATAAATGAGAAGAAACGGGAGGAATTCACAATCTTGCCTTCTATAAAAAGAAGGGGGCCAGGGGGAGAGACGTCCCCCTGATTTTCCTTCTGGTTTTAGTTGGCGAGGGCTCAAACCCGGAGCCCTCACCCGGGTCGACTAAGTGGGACATCCCCACTCTATGAAATGAAACAAACAAACCATCTGGTGTATTTCCTGAGATAATAGTTCCATGATATTCTTTATTCAAAATTCCCTCTCTTCTCTCCAGTGTGAAAAGTAACTGCAATTAGTGCATGGAAAATTGTCTCCTGTCTCTCTCTTTTTCAACTGAAGTTTGTGAAGTACGTTGGCCTAGCCCTTCAACTTTCGTTCCATTCGTAGTAACATTTTAACAGGAGTGACACTTGAAACCGAGTATAAATACAAATGTTAGCCAAAACAGGAACGCTAATATAGGAGCAGCTAATTTGACGGAGGGGTCCTACACGCAGAATGCCAGTTCAATTCACCGCCGTTTCTAAGCACTGCTGCTGCATGTTCACAAGTCAATGAACTTAATCGACATCGTATATCAACCTAGACTTATGCTGATCAGAAAGTGCAAAAATTAAAAGTAAAATACTTAAGTGATTGCGTCAGAACTAAACCGATATACCAACTTGAGACCATTCCTACGACTTCCATTACATACGCGCGTCCTAACTTAGCTGGAGTACAGTCTACAGGCAGCGAGCGCCGCGGCGCACGAGGCCACGAGTGTGGAGTAACCGACGGGGGAAGCCGAACGCGAGATGCGCGCGATTGCGCGAAGGAGCCCCGGAGTCGCCGGCGATATGCCCGAGGGTAGCGCCGCGGCCCGCGCGCGAGATGCGATGCAGTTGGCGACCGAGACCGAGACGAGCAAAGTAGTACCTGGTAGGCGGAGGTGGCGACGCCGAAGACGAAGCCGTCGGGGAAGTCGGCGCGGCTCACTTCCGCCTCGCGCCCCGTGCTCCCCATTCCCGGCGGCGAAGTGGTCTCGATTCGGGGGTGCGCGTGGCTGGCGAGGGAGGAGGGGTGGGCAAATTCGTAGTAGCTGCGTTGCGGCTTGCGGGGGGGAGTTGAGTTGAATAAATAGGCGCAGGCGCAGCGGGAGCGACGCTCCATCCACACTTGTCCGGACCGGCCGGCGAGAGCGCCGGCTGGAAAAGCCCACGTGAACGGCCACGTCGCTCTTGCCAATGGAGTCGTGGCACCAGGGGCGATGGGGGCAGCTGCGCAGGCGCTGTCGAGCCGACGAGCGGGCCCCACATGTCATTCTCGTATGCTGGAAAAAAAATCCGGAGACAAGATTTCCCTTTCCATGGCCCACGAAAGCTTTGCGAGGCTTGTTCTCTGTGATTGTAGTTTATAGGTTTTAGTTAAAAATTTTGAATTTTAAGTTATTTATTATAGGAATTACGATGAGAGAGATATTTATTTATGATTTTAGATGATACAGATGTTAGGTTTTTTAATATATACTATAATTAATTTATAAATTTTATTTAAAAAATATTTTATTTGATAGTGAGATACTATACCAAAAAGATAAAAATCAGTTTCACAGACCGAAGAGAACAGGCACGGCACGGCTGAGGTTACCCGATGAAGTCATACTAAGCCTGATTCCTTTTTAAGTAGGTGGCATATACGGAGAAAATGTTAACATGGTGCAAATTAGATTTTCATCAAATTTAGAAGTTTAAAAAATTCTCTTTTTTTTTGCAGAGGCGTTGAACATATCCTCCACTAAATAGAGTAATTTTGAAACCTCTAACTTTCATGAAAATAAAAAACTTTTTCTTTCAATAGAAGACGATGTGTCTGTCGTAAGCAAGGCGTCGGTAGTGACTTCGTCATTTTTTCGTTAAGCTCCTCTCGTCCAGTCTTCTGTAAGCATAGTATGTGGTGATGTACGTATACATGGACGCTCATGTGTTATATTATATGTATTCTCAAAAAAATAAAAATAAAAAACTTAAGATTTTCACCATATTCGCATTTTCACCCGATACACACTCTTTTTAGTACAATGAGCACGCACACAAACTCCATACATGAGTGTAACTACCGCAGTGCACACGTAGCGACCACTTTCACACGTTGTAAGAACAAATCTTCGACCATTACAGAATTTGATCTAGCCCCGTTTCAAATAGCAATAACCTCTAGTTTTTATCTGCCAAAAGTTAAAAACTATTTTAAACGTGTTGACTTTTTAATGTAACTTTTTCTTTTTTTCTTTGTATTATCCATGAAGATTAACGGTATTTTTTCTTTTTTTTCTATTTTTCTTTATTTTTAATTAAATATATTAAAAAACAAACAACCACTGCGAATGGACTCGTTTTAAGCCAATGGACTTTAAAACATCACTCTGGACCACTTGGTTGGATGTCCTACCTATGCTACTCTCCCACTGGGATGCGGTGGTTTATTTTGATGAGAGAGAAGCCCTCACTATTTGAGTCGCTCACTAGTTTATTTTGGAGTAAAAAACAAATAAAACCACTTCCAGAGTGCAATGTGCATCACGCCATAAGAAATAAATTTGACATAACAGGTGGCCTATTTGGATGCTCATGCTTAACCCGACAGAAAATTTAACTGGATTGCGAGTTGCACCGGAGCAAATTGCTCCAAGCAACGAGAGCACTACCTCGAAAAGAAACATGCAGACAATTTGCAACCATCCATTTGTCTTGTCGTGTACATAAAAATAATGTGAATGGTCGGGAAAGCCTCAATTATGTATAACCTTATGCAAGAATTGAGCTTATCTTTGAAAGGAGACAGTAACCCATACCATTCCAAGAATAATATGTTTGGTGTCCAATCGCACTCGCAAAGATGCATCCGTGATTCCCTGTTGGTGCATAGCGATTGAATATATTATCACACTGTTTTTTTTTCATCTGTGATTGTGTAGCTTGTGATTGCTTCCACCAGCAGCGCGCTAACAGGTATCAATTGTCAAAAATAAATAAACTAGAGTGCCCTGGCTACAATGGATTAGAAGAAAGAGTTTACAGTTATCAATGTTACGGTAGTCCCAACTAGATCAGTACTGACGAGAGATTTGGTTAAAAAAAACTGAGTAGAGATTGCCAATACAAAGGAGTATAAATCAAGGTTTATCCTGATATGTGAGTTCCTCTGGAAAAGTTGCTAGGCTCTTGCATCGTGCTAGTAACAAATGGACCAAATACAAAATCAAACAAATGCAAACACATGCTGTGTGCTTGCTCTCATCCTATTGACTGGTAAACCAATCACCAGAAGATGCCTACACCATGACAACTACAAGCAAACAAATTACCACACAGTGCAACAAATAATGTGTGACTACTGGTAGGTGACAACTGACCACAATACAACAATATGCCATGCAATGGAGCTAGGATGAGACCATTTTGCAATAGATCAACTGCATGATGGATGTAAAGAAGAGTGAGCAATCACAAGTCCTAATTGTGGTTTGAGCTCAAGGCATGATAGCTTTATACCACGGGTTCCAGATCTGGTATAGGACCAACTACTGCTTGGTGGCCAGCAATAAAGCCCAGTAGGTTATCGGTGCTAATCAATCCAGTTTTGGGCCTCTTGGGAGAGTAATCAATTTCTCGTCAAGCATCTTTGCAGCCAGCAACACAGTCAGAGGGCAACAGTTTTAGGTTGTTTCCAGCGAGACTGAGAAGGCTCAACATTTACTATTTTCTGTTTTCTAAAAGAACAGTCCTGCATAATGCGTTTTAAAACAAAAACCTTCAGAAACTGCCTTGTTTTCACAATCGATCATGTCTCACAGTAAAGAACTTCAACTCCTAAATGGGCATAACCCAGCTGATTATTAATAATCGATTTAGTTTGAAATGTCTCCACTATATCAGACACCAATGCCTACAAGTAAATGAATTACACATTCACAATTTACCAGTGGCACTCTGATCTTTTACACAATATAAGCAAGCTCATGGATATCAGGTACTATAGCACTAAGAGGTGCCTGCTACTGCATTGACATTCTAACATGTCTGTATTCTCCTTTGGCAAGGCATGAGATTAGATGGGAAATGACATATGGAAATTCCCTCAGTTCTAGACGCAGAAATTCTAGGCCAAAACTAAACAGTCTTCCCTGTCGCTCTAGCATTTATAATATAAATGCAAAATTATGGTAGCATCTAACAACAAACAGACAAGTACAAAGAAATTCCCTCAGTTCTAGACGCAGAAATTCTAGGCCAAAACTAAACAGTCTTCCCTGTCGCTCTAGCATTTATAATATAAATGCAAAATTATGGTAGCATCTAACAACAAACAGACAAGTACAAAAGATGGTGTTTCTCACAAGCTCACCAGAGATGCAGAGAGCAAAAAGAAAGCACTGTCCCGAAATTGATTAGCAGCCGTTTCATCAAGCGTATCCTAGAGAAACTATGCTTCTTGACTGGCTTTTGACTCCTCTTCCATTTCAACTCCTTGACCGCTGCTATGAGGCTGCGAGTAATGCCCTTGAAGCATAATCCACTGTCCTCCATTTCCTCCAGGAGCTTCTCAGCTGTTCACCAGTCCACAGCATTGAGACATAATGACTGGATAAGTTTGTCATACTCGTCCACATTTGGCTGCAACCCATCTTCCTTCATCTCCTTTAGGCACTCAAGGGCCTTCTTGAACTCCTCATCTTGCAGTAACCACGAATTAGTATGTGGTAAGTAACTCTGCTTAGTTTTGGATGAATCTTCTTAGCTTCACGAAGTAGATTGGTAGAGCATGGGCTTCATCAATCATGCCTCCTTTTGTGTAGCAACTCATGATCACACTGTATGTATAAATATCAGGGTGGAGCCCTCGGCTCTCAATTACACTCATCAAACCCTTTGCATCCTCCATTTCTCCCACTCTAGACAATGCCGTGATGACAAAGTCGAACACTGCACTACCAGGAGCTGGGCCAAGATTCACCATCCTCATCAACAATTTCTTTGCATCCTTCACATTGTTTGTCCTACACAAACCAGGTATAACCGCAGCAAAGGACTTGCCTGCATACTTAAGGGTGTGTTTGGTTTGGAGACGTGGTGGGATGGGATGGACCCATTCCTGATTTCTAGGATGGAACCAACCCAGTTCTTGTTTGGTTGGTGGGATGGGATCGACCCTGTTTTCTGTTTGGTTGAGGGGATAAAAGGGGATGGAATGATCCCAGTCACCTGTTTGGATAGAGGGATGGGGATAGGACAGAGGATGTGGTGACCTTCTGGTAAGGTTACCTCTGTGCTACTAATCTTTTGTCACATGAAGCAAACATTTGCTAGAATGGATGAAGCTCATCTCCGATGTTTTTTTTTGCATAATCAAATTCTCTCTAAACAAAAGGGCTGTTGTTTTTATAAAAGTGCTGTAGTTGTTGAAATTGGGTAGCATTTCGTTGCCCAAATTAGGACAAACATAGATAAAGCTATCTGCATTTCCACATCAGAGTTCAAGTGTTTAGCCAAGTAAAATGCTAAGAGCAATAAAGGTTCTTGCAATGGATAACACAACGAAGGTTCTCATAGAAGGACAACAAAAAAGGCAGTGCAAGGCGTACATAATACATCGAATTCAAACCACACAATATAGCAAGTTCAAGGCTTGTAACATTAGACAGTACATAAGTTATAGCATTCCTAATATTAAACCACAGTGCATAGTTACATGTGGTTCCACCAAAAGAAACGTCCTACTCCTCCAAGGCGTACATAATACATCGAATTCAAGCCATACAATATAGCAAGTTCAAGGCCTGTGACATTAGACAGTACATAAGTTATAGCATTCCTAATATTAGACCACAGTGCATAGTTATATGTGGTTCCACCAAAAGAAATGTCCTACTCCTCCAAATCACCTTCACTGTCCTGGAAACTTCTCACTGATGAACATTGCAACCCAGTCTAGCTTGTGCTCGAACGGCAGGAGGTAGAAAGCCTTTCCAATGTGAGGGTTAGCCACCAAATAAGCATAGTAGAAAGATATGTGGGTCTTATCAAACCCAGGAAGGTATTTCAATTGGTCAAATAAGTCTGCAGGCAATTCATTTTCAGGTTTAGCGGTCATCTTTATAGCATTGGCAATGTTCTCACCTACACTTTTGAAAGCACTAATCAGCCCATCGTCTTCAATCTCAGCTATCCTGGCCCTCTTGTTGGTCTTGCTTGCAGAAGATGTTGCCCTATGATTATCCGGAATAGTACTCCCATCACTCACATCATGTGCATGAATATCATCAGTTTCAGTTCCTCCATCTTCAATACCTAGAGCTGCACTTAAGTCCTTGGCAAAGTTTCCTGTAGCCATGCTGTTGCCAAATATTGTTTGCATCTCACCATAGTGGTCTAGAGGCTTGTTCAGATACTCAGCATCTGCCTTGTGATCCTAGGATATGGAAAATAAATAAATTTCAGCAAGCCCCAATTATGAGCAGACCAAGTATTGAAGTATACCTGCACATGGTTATTGTAGTGCTCAGCATCAAGTGTGATAATGAAGTTATCTTCATCCCAGCCAGCAGCACTCAGCTTCCTAAGTCTATTTATCTTTGCAAACTTCCTTGACCATGTTTTCAAATGGTTCTTGATTTGCTCACCAGTGCGCATAGTGTTGAACTTTTCATTGAGAGCCCTAGCACATGCATTGAGATGGACTTTCTTGAAGCCCTTTGATGTCTTAGCACCACCAGCCACCACATTGGCAAGGTGAGTCAGCATGAAAGCTGACTGAGCCGATGTCCATGTAGCATGGCCATTAGTACCCCCAAGTCCTTCAACATGTTCATCCATTGTCTACCATGCCAACATAGAAAATACACAAACAATTAAGAAAGCCTGGAATAATATTAACTTCAAGAAAGATGTTCATACACCTCAAATTCATGATGAATTACAAGCAATAGGTCCTTACAACTCAAATAAAACAAATAGGTCCTTACAACTCAAATAAAACAAGCAATAGATCCTTACAACTCATATAAAACAAATAGGTCCTTACAACTCAAATAAAACAAGCAATAGATCCTTACAACTCATATAAAACAAATACAAATCAGTTAACATTGTTGTTTTGACGGTCTGCCCACATCTGGTCTGCAATTTGTTGCCTAAAATTGACCATAGCTGCATGCTCACTTGCTTGACCAGTATACGTTGTAGAATGACTATAGTGTGGCCAATTAGAATCAGTAATAATAAAGTCATCGATCCCGTCTTGTATGACCCAATTGTGTACGATGCAACATGCAACAACAATGTCTACTTGAGTTCGGAAAGGGAAGAATGGAGTGGCATCATCAAGAATTTTGAATCTCCTTTTAAGTGACCCAAATGCACGCTCTATTGTGACACGAAGAGATGAATGTCTAAGATTGAACAACTCCTGCTCATTTTGCACTGGATTATTCCCCCATTCATTCAAGTGGTAGCGTACACCACGAAAAGGGGGTAAAAATCCCGGCTTGGCTCCATATCCAGCATCAACTAGGTAGAATTTGCCTAACATATGGTAAACAAGTTGGTCATTGTCTACATTTCAACATTTTTATGGACAATTGAGGTAGTACTGAGGTAGTATTAATCTATTACCTTGTGGCACTCGAAGGCCATTCTCACGCTCTAGAGCATCTCTTAAAACTAGAGCATCATGTGCCGTCCCCTCCCAACCAGCCAAGACATAGGTGAACCGGAGATCAAAATCTACAACGGCCATTACATTTTGAGTGGCATAGGTCTTCCTACCACGAAAGGAGTGTTCCATTTCCTTAGGAACAGAGGCTCTTACATGTGTGCCATCAATAGCTCCAATACAATCCTATTATGTGTTCAATAAAATCATAAAAAGATTAGGGGTCAGATAAGATTATATTACTACAGAAACTACAAAGTAGGGATGAGCCTCACCTTAAAGTAAGGATCCCACCTTGGGTTCCCTTCTATTTTGCTTGGAGTGTCCAATGAAGGAGGCCTAATTAGTTCCCCTCGTAGCTCACCAATGGCACGAAGTACTTTGTTAAAATAACGGCTAACCGTTTCTCCGGATCTATCAAAATTAGTTCCAACTAATCTATTCCTAAGGTTATGCCCCACTGTATTTAGAAACATACCCACTTGTTGTTCAACACACATATGGATGGTATCTTCAAGCAAACCACGATTCCTAAAAAGGTTACAAAACCGAAAGAACTTTGCTCTATTAAGTCTTAGCATGTTCACACAAGTTGTATCGTCTTTCCAAATTTTATTGTCGAGGTACTCAAGTCTCATCCTGTCCCTTTCATCCATAGGTCCATATGTTATTCCTACTCTCCTTGCATCCCGTTTACGTTTTCTAGACTCAATAATCATGGCCATCATTGCTAAAACCATATATCCAGCAGCAGCAAAAATTAAAAACTTTCTCCTTTTGTCCATCTACAATACATGAAGCAAACACAAAAAACATATCTCCATGTCATGATATTTGGCCACCTTAGTTGCAACAAGTTTAATAAAAAATACTAAGCATATGTCTTTATTTCAATCTCACAATCAATATCAATCACAAGCATAAAAAAACTGCACAATCAACCAAGTTTACTGCTGGAAGGAGAGTGCTAGGGTTTAGGGCGACCGAACCACACAATCAACTGCACAATCATATTATCTACTGCACAAAATCATATTATCAAGCCACACAATCATATTATCAAGCTGCATATCCAATTCAAGCCACACAATCATATTATCTACTGCACAAATTCATCTCAATTTCAACATTGTTTACTGCACAATTTGTCTGGAAGATCACATATGGAGCATCATCTCAATATTGCATCTCAATCTCAATCATCTCAATCTACTGCACAAAGAAGAGAAGGGGACGGGAGGACCTTCAGCGCCGCCTGGCCGAGGTTGAGGGAGGCCGGTGTGGAAGATCACGTACGGAGCCCCAGCCGGTGATGCGCCGCCGCCTGGCTTTCCCTTTAGACGAGCGGCCGCCGCTCGACCTCTGCGGGCGCGGAGGCCCACCGCCGGCCTGAGATCCAGAAGGGGACGGGAGGACCTTGAGCGCCGCGAGAAAGAAGAGAGAGGGCATGTCTAGGGTTTCCATACCTTGCAAGGAAGTCGAGATCTCGCCGGCCTGGCTTGTCCTTGACGTTGAGGGAGAGTGCCGAGGTTGAGGGAGACCGTCGCCGGTGTGGAAGATGACGTACGGAGCAAGGGCGTCGTGCTTCGCACCGCAGATCGATGGGGCCCCAGCCGGTGATGCGCCGCCGCCTGGCTTTCCCTTCAGACGAGCGGCCGCCGCTGGATCTCTGCGGGAGCGGAGGGCCACCGCCGGCCTGAGATCGAGAAGGGGACGGCCGACGGGGGATTTCGCCTTGCGCCGTGAGCGAATGGACGGGAGGGGCTGAGGGGTGAGTGGGGACTGCGGGTGGTGATTTTTCCCTCTCACGTGGTCGGCACGTGACGCGTCGGGGATGAGGGACGCCCCCGTCCGAGCGTTTCCCTGGGCTGGCGCCGTCCCACTTTTTCCTTCGACTGGCGCGGCCCCCGTCCGAGCGAATCCCGCTGGCGCCGAACCAAACATGGGATTTTTGGGGATGGACCTATCCCATCCCCCATGAACCGCCGAACCAAACACATGCAAGAGACTCCCCTTGGTACTCATCCAGTAGCTCCAGAGCCGTACTGATGGTCTCATGAGCCGTATGATGGTCTCATCATTCCTCGCCAAAGCACCAACAAGGAAATCCAAGGCTAATGTTGGAACCTGAATCTTCTTCTCCTTCGCTGCTACGTACACTGAATGTGCCTCCTTCACCTTCTTCCCCTTGCAAAAGAACGTCACAATCTCACCAACCTTCTCCCCATCAGGGAAGCACCCCGAGCCAATCATCTTCTCACAAACTCCCCATGCAGCACGAACCATGGACTTCTTTCGAGCCGCTTGAATCACCAGATAATAGCTGTTGCCATCTGGAGTACAACCGAACTCACTGAACTTGTCAAACACCTCTGGCGCCGCCTTGACTTCTCGAGCTTCCAAAACACTGCTATCACTTTATTCAATACTTGAGTGCTCACTGATCCTGGCACATTGCCCATTTCCTTAACCAAATCCCACAGCAAGTACGCATCCATCTTGTAAATCTCATCAGAATCAGCAATCTTGCTCGCGACGATCTCAAGATTGGCAAGGCTCTTGGCAGCGGGGTTGTTCTTCGCGGCAGACTTGAACAAAAGGAGTAGATTTTTACCGGAGCAGTGCTCGGCAGAGAGGACGACGGCGGTGAGGAGCGGCTCGGTGAAGTCCACGACCATGTCTGCCAGGGCGGAGGGGATCTGGTCCTCCGGAGTGGCCTCCACGACCGCGCGGACGCGGGCAACCTCCACGTCGTCGGCTACAGCATCGGCGGCGTCGGAGGACGCGAAGATATCGTCCGCTTCGCCGGCGTCCTCCTACCAGAGCGAGGTCAGGTTGTCCTCGCCGGCCTCCGTGGAATCAGCCGAGGCGGATGCGGCGGAGGAGGAGGACGCATCCGGGAGGGGCTCCGGGGAGGAGGAGAGGAAGCGGGAGAGAGGGCGTGGGGGTGGGACTCGGGTTAAGGTTCAAACTGGAGATGGTGGCGGCGGTGGAGGCGACTTGGAGATGGAGGATCGGAGGAGGATGAGAGCACGAGCTCGCGAACGCCACATCGTCGTCGTCCTCCTCCTCCTCCTCGGCGACGGCGGCGGTTGCAGCGGCGAGGTGTTGTTGTGGACCCGGTGGTTGTTTTGAGTGGAGTTTAAGGCCTTGATGGGCTATTGGGCTGGGCATGATAACCCCATATTTGTTGGACCGTTTTTACTATTGTGAAGGCCCTGAAACTTGTTTGTAATTGTTGCCTTCGTCCTTGCAATATAAATTTTTGTTCTTGAAAAACATGGTTCTAAGATATAAATTTATTTCAGAGATCAAAGATGTAGCTATTATAATATTTTTACTATATACCTCTATTTTAATATTGAAAAATAAGTGATAGTTATAGCATACCATTTAATAGAGGTATATATATGATCCAATAGTATTAACTTTTTTAAAAAAATTAATATCTTATTGATCTATACATATGATGAGCTTTGAGCTTATATTGTAGGACAGAGAGTAGTTTTTTTATATAAAAAAATTACTACTTGTAAGAGCTAGTAAATTTTGTTTGCACTTTCCTACAAGTTTTCGGTTTGAGTAAAAGTAGTTGCTCAATATGATAAATTATCTGCTTCATTCCAGATATGAATGTGAATCTAAACCTTGCTGCAAGTAAAGTTTGGTTCATGATACGTACTCTTATCGACTCTTGCATTCTCCAAGAGCAAAAGGAAAACAAAGCCGATGAGGATTTTATTATCTTACGAGGAAGGAGCGACAAAATGTTTTGAGTTACATGATGTGAGATATAAAATAAATTCAGAATGAGTTTGAGCATTTCCAGGATCTGATCTCCAGGTTTCTCTGCAGTTTGGCTTTCTTAATAAAGCTGGGTAGTGCCTTCTGCCTATTCAACTCAACAGGGCCATAGGCTACATGTCAAAGAAATAAAAGATAAACAGATCCTTCAGAAAATGCATCGGATATATTTGTAATGCGCAAATCAATCTCCATAGTCCACACACATCTGAAGGTGTCTATGCAGTGACCTCAGCTTTGGCATCCTTAGCATCTTCATCTTTGGTTGCTCCTGCCGCTGCTGCTCTGTCCTGCTCTTTCTTCTGTGCCCTTATCATTGCGCGCCTTGCCCGGGGACGCATCTCGCGTACTTGGCGTGGTGGCATCACAAAAGGTTCAAGAGGTCGATCATGGAATGGATGCTCACCTCCAGAAAATATCCTCAATTTGCGATCCCTATCCTGGAGGATCAAAACAGTAGATGTTAAATGACAATACTATACCAAGGCTCTTCAACAATTTGAAGATGAAACAAAAAGGAAAGAATATGCCTTTTTGTCCAAGTACTTGATTATACCAGAGCGGCAAGGGGAAAAGGACTTTATTTCTCATACAGTACAAACTTCTAAAACATATAACAAGGATAGACCATGACCCCATCAGCACGCAGCTTCAGATGGAATATCAACCGCTTGTAACAACATGCGAGATAAGATGGATGGATTTTACGATATGTTATTGGATTCATTCTTCAATATACACAGTTCTAGCTTTAAAATCTCCCAAAAAAATTCCACAAGTAGTTACAGAACCACATCAACAAATTCTGACAGATCCATAAGCAGAACAGTTAACTTCAGAAATGCATCGCAGAAACTTCAATAAGCCAGAAGTTGCAGAGTACATACTATTCGACTGGCTTTATGAAAATTATCTCATTAAGTTTGTCGTTAAAAATACTTTCATAATATTATAAATTTATTAGTACATCTTAATGAAAGTTATAAAAAATAACAGTCAAAGTCACATCTCAGAGACCGTGAAAATAAAAAACGTCAAGTAAAAAGAACGGAGGGAGTAATAAACTTCTCTCATACATTTTTGCTTATAGTATATAGATTGGTATCCATGGCTCAAAGAATAATAAAAAAATTAGCATTACCTGTACATCAATGCAAGATTAGCGTACCTAGTCTATAATAATATAACTGTCATTACTATAGTTAATAAATAGAAGCATCAAAGCAAATACCGTATATGCATACACCATACAGCAATCTACAATGCTGAGTATGTAGATAACAGCAAATAAAGTTATCATCAAATCTTAACCAAGAAACGAATGAACTTATGACCAAAAAACCCTAAAGTTTGGAAACAAAGAGAAATGAAGTTTCACTTACATCACGCAATCTATTGCGGGGAAGCATGCGCAGGACAGCTTTACGAATCACTTCAGTTGGGTCTTTTTCCATCTGGTCCTTGAGCCTTCTTTCTTTCAGATGGCCAACATACCTATTGAAACAATGCACATAGCAAAAGAAAGTTAATAACAATACCACATAAGGTATTCAAACGTATTTGCTAGAAATTTACTAACCCTGTGTGCCAGTAGTAGATTTTATCAACCATTTTTCTTCCTGTAACACTGATATCTTTTGCATTAAGTACGATGCACATATCTCCATTTTCCACATGTGGCGCATAGGTTGGCTTGTCCTTGCCTTGAAGCACAACAGCTATTTGGGATGCCAACCGCCCAAGCACCTATCACATAGGCAAAGCAGCTTACTGCATAACCATTTCCCCTGAGTACATCCTCGCAATTGAAACCAGCAGAAAAATTCTGACCTGGCCCTTTGCATCAAAAACTCGCCATCGTAGCCCCTCTAAATTGATTCTTCTCAAACCTGCAAGTGCTTTCTGCACAGTTCAAAATGGAAACAACTGTCAGTGCCAGTACTTGACGTTTGGCTAGTGCAGGTTCAAAAACTAGTTCAGATTCAAGAAACCAAACCATAGGCTGGATGCAGAAAAGATTCGTACTGGATAATTATTTGGGGCTTTCAATGGAAGACTTCTTTACCTCTTTCACTCAATGCAAAATGACCACAGATAACATACCGTTTTCCAACAATTCTATAAAAGTTTCTTGTCACAATAACAAAATAAAAAGAAATAAAAACTTAATTTTGCACCATTCCATCAGAATGTTAATATGTTCTGCAGAGTCGGTGGCAGGATGAGTATACTAACACTAATCACAAAATTTCCTAGCAAAAGCAGCTCAATATGCATAAATCTAACTGTCAAGTGTCATTAATGTCCCATTTCGTCCCTCGGTACACCATAGACCATAGTTTATTCACACAAGTCTAGAATTTCACAACCCGGGTACAATGGTAGAAAACCAAGAAACGTAGTTCTTCATAGAGGTAGTAATGGATGGATGTGGGCTTTACCTCTCAAGTCTCAATTCTCAAAAAGCTCAAGTTATATTCAACCAACATAAAAATATGTGCAATCAACAAAAATCAGCAACCATTTACAGTCTAAATTGATCCATGATCCATATGCAGGAGTGTTTGGACTCTTGACTGCAACTAAATGAATCTACCATGGAGGCATGGACTACCCATCTGCCCGAAGCCAAACAGCCGGTCGACCTGACCGCCAGTATCCCACTCAACTCAGGTCGACCTGACCGCCAGTATCCCACTCACCTCACGCCCCTGAAAGCCAACCTGCTAGGTGCCACTCGCTCTTGAGGATCAGACTCCCCGGTCAGTGTCCACCGCCGACAGCAGTCACACGCACGGACCTCGCTCTGCTGACTGGCTGAGTACATGCGGCTGCACTACGAAAAACCTCGATTACCAGACTCCCGCCCACCGCGCGGCACGAACGACCGCCGCCCCGTTTCTGCGGCCATACCCTCCAAATGAGGCTGCGGCTACACCTCGTCCGCCAGCGGCAGCTCACGTCCGCGAGAAGACCCCGATGGGCAACGCCTCCCAAAACCAAAAACACCCCCCCCCCCCACCACCACCACCACCACCCGGGCTCTGTGGAGGGCGCGTGCACAAACACCTGATGCCGCAGGTTATCTCGCCCACGACGCCGCCGTCGAGCTAGGTTTCGTTAGGTTTTCATCGTCGGGCGAAATGTGGAAGAGGAGGACCGCGTGGCTTTCGGGGATCCGAGTACTGTTAAAAGGAGAGACACGTAACTCACCTTCAGGTTGCCCGTGAAGGCCGGCGGTGGCGCGGCCATGTCACGCTGCCGCCGTGGACTGGTTGCCGGAGGAGGAGGCGGCGGGAGGAGGAGAGATGGGGCCGAGGCGAGCAGCGGACGGGGTCGTCGTGCGCTCTTGCTTGCCCCCACCCAGGGTTTAAGGGCCTTAATGGGTCCATCCCGTTGTGTGGGCCGCTAATCCTAATTTTGGGCCGAATATTAGTACGCATTGCTCCCTGGCCTCCATTAGAATATTAGTTAGGCCCTGTTTGGAATGCGGGAATTTTTCCCGATTCCTGCGGGAATTGAACTGTTTCCTGCAAAATTCCTGTGAAATTCCTCTGTTCCAAACAGGCCCTTAGTATTATCGTGGGCCAGAGAAAACTGTCGAGTTGCTTTTCTCTTTGTTCTTTCCTTTTGCTTTTTTTTTAGATTCCTTTTCTTTGCTTCTGGAAATTCAGTTTATTCTTGCAGACAAAAAAAAAGATACTTAATCCGTTTGAACAGTGTGCCTTGATCGATCTCTCATGCTAAAGAAGGCGAACGAGATTCTCTGTTAGCCTTTTGGTTTATAGTTTCTTACTTTTATTTTTTCTAGTTTTTTAGCTTGGAGGGCTTTTTACTTTTTTTACCATATTCTTTTGTATTGCTTGTGATGGGATAATATATTTTTAAAATTTTTAAATTTAATTACGCCAAAAAATTATTAATAGATATAGTACAAAATAAACTAGCCCATAAAAAACTCCAATGATTAGGGCGAAAGAAAAAACGACAGAACCGTCCCCAAAGAAAACAATAAGGTCAAAGCAGGTCACTATCGAGTTCATACCTGGCATGTTCTGCAAGCTACTAAATCAAGCCATATTATTGCAAGCTGCCTTGCAGACAAGAAGATGCATGTGCGATGGGAATGGAGAAGCGGCGCAGGAAGCAGCTCCTCCTCTCGGTCTCCTTCCTCTGCCTCCCCGTGCTGCTCTCCGGCGCGCTGCTCGCGCCGCCCGCCTCGGCGGCGTCGCCGGCGCCGGCGGGGGGGAAGCGACGGTGGGCCGGGTTCGACTACTACGTGCTGGCGCTGCAGTGGCCGGGCACCGTCTGCCGCCAGACCAACCAATGCTGCAGCTCCAACGGCTGCTGCCGGTAGCATTCCCCATCTCTCCCTCCCCCCTCTCGCTCTCTTTCTGTCACATTTCTTTCTTTCGCATTGTCGCTGGAAGTTATTCTGGGCGAAGCTCATCTGGTTTCCCTATGCATTCTGCAGATCGAAGCCTCTGAAATGGTTCACAATTCGTAAGTATACATTAGTGTCTATGCAAAAGCACTTGCATCCCTAATTTAAATGTTCCGCGCACTTACACTTCTTGTGATGATAACGAATGCGTTGCCTGATTTGAGGTGCTGAAGAAAATGCGGCCACCGTAAGATGAGAACAGGCCTCAGCTGCTGTGATAGTCCTGTATGATCTATGATTTTTGTGCTTCTAGTTCATATCAGTCAGGAGATCTGTAGACGGCTACTTCTGTGCAGGAACAGCGAGCAACTCACAACATTTTTTTTATATGTTTGCTTATTATGTTGTTTGTCCATTGGTTGCCATCTATCAGCTATTGATCCTGAAATTTCATAGGCGATATGCTTCCATTGCAAATGCATAGCTTTCAATGACATTTACCATTGGTTCACATCAGATATCAGCTATTGATCCTGAAATGCATAGGTGATAGGCTTCCATTGCAATTGTATGGCTTCCGTCATATAATTTCTGAATGACATTTACTGCACAGATACAAAATTCACAATCACATGAGTATGCATAAGAGTTGCACACTTGCACATTGGTACCAGATACCGAGAATTTAGGTTGGGACAACTGCATCCAAGTGATGCTGATCATCATTTCATTTTATTTGTTCGGACAGATGGTCTCTGGCCACAGTATAGCTATGCGGGGTGGCCATCATGCTGCAGACCCGCCACATTCAACATCAATAAGGTACCAATGTCCCACCTTTCGTTCAGAATGTGATGTGCTCATTTACTCCTTTTTCCCCTGAACTACTGCAAGTATATTGTGTCAGTGTGTTTTATTTCTGGTTTTACTTACCCCAGATCTCAATGTTGATGCCGATACTTGAGAAGTACTGGCCGTCCTTGTACTGCGGCTCTTCTTCGACCTGCTTTGGTGGAAGGGGACAGTTTTGGGATCATGAGGTAGTGATTGGTGTCTTAGCTCTTTAACATTTGAGATTTGATTAAGGGAAACAGCTCACAGGTGTTCTTTTGTTTCTGTGCATGTGTTGATGTTTTACCGAACCTTCGTCAGTGGGGTATGTGATTTCTGAACTTGTTGACACAAATACTGTTCTGCTCTGCAATGGTGAACATTTCATCATTTACGAATACTTGTGCATTGAAATGTTTTTCCATCGATTGATCCAATTATGATCCCCCTTACAAAATAGTCATATCCTCCACTGAATATGCTGTTCTTGCAAACTGATCACGAAAAGATAAACTCGCATTTTCTGTTGTTTCAAAATACCCTGTCGTGTTCAGAATTTCACATACCATGAATAATTCCAGACCTCAGAACACTGGGAAGAATCTCTGTACAGTATACATTGCATGGCATGGGTTTGTCTATAACTCTAATACATTGGGTAATAACATTGTACGCCATGCCTATCAAAATTAATTTCGACTGCTCTATGTTTTTTGCATATGATGTCCTAATCTAGGTCACAAACAGATTTGAAACAACATGAAAAGGTTCATCTCGAATTTGCAGACATAATCTCAACCAAGTTTCCTAGTAACTTCCTTAAGTGTACCAGATGATGCAGTTTCCATTGCACATCTCACATCTGTGTTTAATATTCTGCTCTTCTTCTTTGGGCAGAAACTCATGGAACATGTGGTTACCCTGAAATACAGGATGAATACGACTACTTCTCTACAGCACTTTACCTTTACAGCAAATATAATGTTACGGTTAGTGGAGTGTGTTTGTCTTGCATGATATTCTCTTCACAGAAGGTATTTCAGGAATGATATTGTAACATTTTGCCAGCGCATTAATGTAGTTCCCACTCTGAGCTTGCAGAAAGCTCTGAGAAAAGCACACGTTTATATTAGAAGTGGCAGAAAATACTCAGTTGGGCATATCATCGCTGTTATTGAATATGCTTTTGGGGCAATGCCATCACTTGTTTGTAAAAACGGCTCAGTTCAAGAACTGAGGCTCTGCTTCCACAAGGATTGTCAGGTAATTTATGTTGTCATGTTCACAAGTGCAGTGCATTGTAGTAGGCATTCATTGTTCCGGAAAAGCCTGTTATTCAAACATTTGCTGATGTTGCTCTGAAATGCTTGTTCTGATGCTAAATAGATATTATGATATCATCATTTCCTTGCAACCAGCACATTCAGATTAAGGTAAACCAGTTAAAACAGGAAACTTATCCTAGTATAGTGGTTTTAGAAGAGCCTAACTTCTGGATTCTGGTTCACAGTAGGATTTTGTTTCTGCAAAAACCAAGAAAACCCTAAACATAATGTTGACTTAGAAATGAATGTACCAGCTCTAAAAAAAATTTTACTCACATTTAATACGTGGCTTTCATTTGTAACATTCACGTGCAAGTGCAGATTCCTCGAATCACACGCCATATTTCTGATGGTTCTGTATGCATTGCAGCCCCGTGACTGCACATTGGAGGCTGACAATCCGTTGAGAAGAAGTCATTGCCCTCGCTATGTCACTTTCCCGTCGTATAAACCATATGGCAAGTTCTTTTTTTGTCCCGTTAATGTTGCCATTATCGTTGACTGAAATGAGTACAGAGTACATGAAATAGGAACTGTACTTCTCAGCTTCTCCTTGGTTATGACTTATGAAGATAGGATTGGTCAAATAATTAAATTGTTCCTACCGGTTTTAATATTGTCATCTGGCGAAATACTAGCTTTCTTGTACTAATTCATAATTCCGATTGCAATTACAGTGTTGAGCAATGCTACGGAGGGAATCAGTAACCAAGTCAACGATGAGCCACATGCATATGACTAGAGCTCACAGAGAGTAGTATCTTACACGGCCCTGATGAGCCTGATGGCTGAGGGTACAAAGCGATGTCATGCCGCATAAAATTGTCAGGCATTCATTAGTTCCTGGCTCTGTAATTCTTGTGCACTCTCGAATGATAGGCCATTGGGAATTTCATGTGAATAACTTCCGTTATCTGCAATTCTCTATGTTAGACCATGTGAATGGTCATAAATAAAGAGATGATGAATAATTGACATTTGGTTTGCTTTAGAATTTGCGTTTGTGAATGACTTGGTCATTTGCTATTGATGTCTTTGCTTTCGAGTGTTTTTGTTCAGTTATGAGTGATTACAGTCTTCAGACACTCTTACGACCACGGCAGACCACATCACTTCAGACACTCTTACAACCACGGCATGAATACGACTGCGGCTGGCTTTGACCACAGCAACATTCGACCACAGCACTTCGAACATGACTACGGCTGGCTTCGACCATGGTAGTTTTTGACCACGCCCAACTTTCAACCACGACAGCTGTCGACTACGTCTGGCTTCGACCACGGCAGTATGACTTCAACCTTTCAACCACGGCAGTACGACTACGGTTTTACGACCACGGCAGGTAATCGTAGCTACAGTACTCTTTCATGGTCTACAGTACTCGATAGTCGTAGACTTTACTGGTCGTACTCGATAGTCGAAGGTTTTACTAGTCGATAGTCGAGGGCTTTGCAGTCAATGGTCGTAGGTTTTGTAGACTGCGTTCATGGTCTTAGGTTTTGCAGACTACCTTCATGGTCGTAAGTTTTGCAAACTGCGTTCATGATCGTAGGTTTTGCAGACTGCGTTCATGGTCGTAGGTTTTGCAGACTGCGTTCATGGTCGTAGGTATTATAGACTACGTTTATGGTCGTAGGTCTTGCAGACTGTTTTCATGGTCGTAGGTTCTGCAGACTGCTTTCATGGTCGTAGGTTCTGCAGACTGCTTTCATGGTCATAGATTTGGCAGTCTTGTCGATACTCGTAGACTTTATAGTCTGTTGTTCCGTCTTCGGTAGTCGGAGGCTTACCGATCGGTTACCGTAGGCTTCTCGGTCGGTACTCGTAGACCTTCATAGTCAATACGAGTGCTTCACTCATGTGATCATCGAGTACATCGAGTACTCGTGTTGGGCCAGTGGTTGACTGGTCAGTGAGTGGTGGTCGTTGATGGATAGTCGTTGCTTGAGGTACTCGTAGTTAGAGGATGCGGTACTTGGTAGAAGTGGTTTCACGACCACGGTAAGTGGTCGGGTGTTAGAATGTTGTCTGTACTCGTAGGCTTCGAGTACGTGTTGTGGCTGGTCGATACTTGGTGATTGGTACTCGATAGTCGTCAGTAGTAGTGCGAGTGGTTTTTGAGTACTTGTAGGTTACGAGTACTCTATGATAACAATTGTATGGAGTGGTCTGAGGGTCTATTCCAGGTAGCAATAGACTCTGTGTGGTCGTAAACGATCTAGGGATGGTCGTAGGTAGTTTGGTGCTTGTCTGGGGATAGACAAGGGTGTGCTGATCATGGTCAAGTTGAAGAACTCGTACCAGAAGAGATGTTTCCTTTGTCTTTGCATATGCAGGTGGGCATGGAGGCGGCCATGGTCGGTGACAAGGAGGACCGGGACTACGAGGGGGTAATCTGAGGTCCAGGCGGTTGGGATGTCACGTGAGGTGGTCGAGCTCATGTTGGAGCACATGGAGGTCAAAGGTGGATGCTGCGTGGAGGCGTGGAGATGGTTACGGTTGGTGACGAAGAAGACCGGGACTAGGAGAGGGTAATCTAAGGTCTATGCGGTCAGGTGGTCACGCGAGGTGATCGGGCTCATGCGAGAGCACGCGGTGATGGTGCACAATGAAGATACAGGAGGGGATATTCTGGAGGCTTTGTCGTGTGTGTTGTATAGAGTTGTGGATGGAATCCATGATTTGTACGAGTTGGTTAAAACTCATGTTATAAAGGGTTTCGGGTCTCTTGATTTGAGAAAGAGATAGAATCCATGTCCAGGTGGATAGGGACACGGTTTTGAGGTGTTCGTATTGGACACGCTTTGTGCTTGGCTATAAAAGCAAGAAAGGCTGTAAGCTAGCGCAACAGGGGTTTTAGGGCTTTCATGGAGAAGGTTTTTAGAGGTGCCGTGAGGCGCTTTGTAGCCAAGATCTTGATGATGAAATAATATATCAGTTTCCTCCATCTCCGACTACTTCCAGAGCATCGCTCCTTCCTCTCTGTTTTCCGTGCTTTGTTTTTGTCTTCAGCGCATCTCATCCAGGCAGTGGTCAAACGGCTGGGGACATCAGGCAGAAGGAGGTCACGACTACGTGCATCGTGGTCGTGCCGAGCGATCGAAACAATCAGACTGCCAATCTGTTGTCGTACCGAGTGATCGGAACGAGAAGGCTGTCGGTTTGTTGTTGTACCGAGCAGGCTGTTAATCCGTTGTCGTGCCGAGTGGTCGGAACGGACGCGAGATCGATACGAGCACTCGTAATCAAGCAGTTGTACACAAGCGAGCGATAGTAGCGACGTTCGGGATGAATGGTCGTAAGCAAGCGATCGTAATGAGTGGTCGGGCGACAGAGGCTAACAAGTGGTCGTAACAAGCAATCGGACGATCGAGGCTAACGCGTGGTCGTAACAAGCAGTTGGCAATAGAGGCTTACGACCACGTACGAGCAGTAGCTGTGATCGTTGTCTCTGTTCGGTAATTCAGATTGTTTTGTTTTGTTTCTCTGCATTGTGTTTCGATTTCAGGTGATAAAAAACGAAGATAATCATTCACCCTTCTCTGATTATACCATACGATCCTACACTCTATGTCCGCAATGTTGATAAATTGCCCATGTTCTCCTCAGAACATAGAGCGACAATGCCGATAATGATAGGCTGATTTCAGATGTTTACGGTTGCTTGTGCTGAATAGATACTTTTGCAGCCTTGTTAATGATATTTATCAGTGTAAGTATGGTGTAACTCTGAAGATCACATCACCGCATTTATATACAAGAAATCAAATTGAGCCTTCGTGGTTTCTCTTCCGTCAGTGTTACGCACCTTAATCGGACCACGGGTGCCTCATTTCCCATTTTTTTTTTCATCTATTTTGACTAATTGGATCGAATGCGTGTTACTTTCGATTTGGTCAGAGAGTGACAGCCCGCTCTATTGGGCTAAAAAAGTGATTTATGACTGAAATTATACTGTAGTTAGCTGAAATTAAATCAAAACTGATGGTAGTTTATTTGATGTAATTAAATTTAAAAAATTAAAAAAAAAACAAATTAGTCCATCACGAATAATGCAAATGAATACAGAGAAAAAAACCGACAAAAAATAAAAACCAGAAAATAATAAAATTTAAAAATAAATCAAAAATAAGAAGCACAAACTGAAATAAGTGAAGCATAACAATCACCAGTTTTGCCCCTCTCTTTCTGTGTGGTCAATGCCAACGGAGGATGTTCCGAAAGAAATCCGGAGCACCAAACGCACATTGCTGGGTCAAAACCAAAGTAGTATACGGTTGCTTCATCCTGCAGTGCTCTTCAACTTGCAATTATCTACTTGGCCTGTGAAATGTCAAGTGATTAAAAATAAAATTGCGTTAACCAATAAATAGGATTTTTTACAGGAAATGGTTTAGGTCCTGATCAATATGGCTTCAGCTTCTGGCTTCAGCTTATTTTTGCACTATTCATAAATTTCGTCTTTTTCTGAACTTTTGGCTTTTTTTGAGTTTTTTTACCGGTTCTTTTTTCCTCGTATTTGTTTACGTGCTGGGCTAATATGTTTTTTCTATTTTTAATTTTTTTTAAATTTAATTATGGTAAATAAGCCTATGTTAGCTACAGTGCTTTTTTCAGCCAGCTACAGTGTTTTCAGCCATAAGCCATGAGGCTTTCAGCCGAACCGATCACCACCTTAGTTCCCATGGGATTCGAAAAAAGATACGGCATTACAAACGGGGCCTTTTATCTAACAGGAGAGCTAACTAACAATTTCTATTCTGGAAAAAAAAAAACAGACGGAAGAAAGATTGCCAGATTGGTCCCTGACATGACGGGCACGGCCCACTTGCCAGTTACACGACCGCAGCCAATAACATCCCTGGCTTACCCCTATAGGCCGTACGACTTTATGTACGAAGCTGCTAGTGCCTAACCAACCAAGGAAAGGGTGAGACGCCGGAGGCAATGACGACGAGGAAGGTGGGCACCGGCGCCGCGGCGCCGTATCTGGTGGTGATCTGGGTGCTATTCGCCGCCGATCTGTTCGGCGCAGGGTTCGGCCGGGCGTCCGTGGCCGTGGGCAGGAAGCAGCGCGAGTTCGACTACTTTGCGCTGGCGCTGCAGTGGCCGGGCACCATCTGCTCCACCACCCGCCACTGCTGCGCCACCAACGGATGCTGCCGGTACGTGCGCCATCCTCCTTTCCCCCATGTTTTCTCCACCATCTCGTCCTCCCGTGATGGCGTGATCTCCTTCCACCGCCGGGCGCACGCGCTCCTTCGGTCGGTTTGGGTGGGATTTTTGCTCACCTAAGATTGTTCCTTTTCACTCGTTCTCATGCCATTCCTTCTCTTGTTCCGTGTGCAGCTCGGAGCCTCTCCACACGTTCACGATCCGTAAGTGCGCAGCGCGTCTGCTTTCTTGGTTCAATTCGATGCGAACCCCTGACTGATTTGGTTCGATTTCTGTTGCTGGAGCAGACGGGCTATGGCCGGACTACGACGACGGCACCTGGCCGTCATGCTGCCGTCACACCAACTTCGACATGGACAAGGTGCTAGTGATGCAAGAGCTCAGCTCTAGTTTGATCCTGACACGTTTAATTCCGTAGAGGAGACAGGAGAGGCGCTGCTAGCTATTCTTTTGCTCTGACCGTCTTGATGGTTTCATCGTCGTCGATTTGGTGTAGATATTGCCCCTGAAGCCGACGCTTGACAAGTACTGGCCGTCCCTGTACTGCTCATCCTCTTCCACTTGCTTCAGTGGCAAGGGGCCCTTCTGGGCTCATGAGGTACAGTGCAATCAGAACTGATGGATTGGACTCCGAGTACTCACTCCTCAATTGGAATTGTGACTAACCTGTTGTGCTGCTTCCTTGCCTGTGTTCTTGGCATGACGGCATTGGCGTGTGCTGCTCCATTGTTCGCCGCTTACCTCTAGTGGGGTAATGTTCTTCAACTCACTCGACCTTACGAAATGAACTTTTGTAATATGTGAGAATTTATTGGTTTTGCTGTGTCTGCTCAAACATTGCAAGCATTGTATGACGTGTGACGTGAAGTTCACAACCGCTCCTTGCCATCACTCAGCTTCGTTTTTGTCCCCTTTTCTCAGAGAAGCATGGAACGTGCTCGTCCCCTGTTGTTCAGGATGAACAACAGTACTTCACCACTGCCCTTGACCTCTACTTCAAATATAACGTTACGGTAAGCATCTGCGCTTTGACTCGTTAGTTTTGGCATGCCGTTGGTTTCTTCAGTAGGTTACAGCACCAAGCTTTTCTGTTCCGAACTAGCTTTGTTTCCATAGAAAAATAGGTACTTAGAACCATTAATATTGTAGTGTGTATGAATTTAACTCCTGTCAACTGTGTCATAGGAATGTTGTCCTTTTTTCTACAATTAACTTAAATTGGATTGCAACTTTAGGAAATGCTGGCGAGTGGAGGTATCCAGGTTTCAAATTGTAAGGAATATGCACTGAGTGATGTCATCCATGCTATCAAACATGCTTTTGGGGCCTCACCGCAAATTGTTTGCAAGAAGGGCTCAATTGAAGAACTCAGGTTATGCTTCACCAAAAATTTGGAGGTGAGCTCTATTTTTGCCCTTGAACAGGTCACTGCAATTTTGTGCCGTGAAGAACTATAGATGTGATTACCGCCGGGTACTGTTTTTTAGACTGGTTACCACCAGGCACACATTTTTAAATCTTTTTTGTAACAGAACTGACAGTTGCAGTTACATTTGCTAAAATTTGAAGCATTTATCAAGCATGTTGCTTTCTAGATATATGCTCAACTATCTCTAAATCTTGATGGCCAAATAGTGGAAACAAAAAATTATTAGAATTGGAATGACTCAATTGTGTCTGCAAAATGATGGTTTGCAGTTTGCACGCTGCTCATCTTGTGTTTCTTCATGTCTGAGCTCAAAACTGCTTTCTCCTATTGTGTCGTAAATAGGTGTTGCATAGATTTCAATATTGAATATTTTTTTCTAAACTAGTTTACCTATGTGATTTTGTTGTCAAAGTTGGAAGTATCTGCCAGTATTCTTTGTCAAAATGCATATTTCAGCATAATCCACACATTTCTCAATTCGCATTTTACTTATGTTGTACAATAATTCTCACCTCAATTTTTGTTTCCAGCCTCGTGATTGCCTTACTACTTTTGCAATGAATGAAAACTTATCAAAAAGAAAGTATTGCCCTCGATACATTACCCTGCCAGCATACGATCCCCTTGGTAAGTTTAGTCGCTCAAATGAGAACTTCTAAGTTCGTGTCATTGTTGTTCAACTCCTTGGTGCGCATGCTAATCCTGTCCTCTGAATGTGATTGTAGTACTTGCGAACTCCACTGGAGATATTTTCACACAAGTCAACGGCAATGAGGTGTATGCATCTCTTTATACAACCTGAGATCCAACAATTACCGCAACCGAGCAATGCATGGCTATAATGAAGCAGATATGTTCAGGGCACTGACTGCTTATACTTGCGATAGCCACAGGTGCTGGTGCTGTTCTGAAAATTTACCTACTTTATGTACTCATTGGAAGTAGCCAATGTATGACTATGTACAGAGGCCACTGCTTTAAACATCTCTGGTGATGAATACTGTATAGATCCAGTACTTGTCTTTGTGCACAGTCCGTGTTGGTTGGAGTTAAAACGTCATATGAGTCAGAATCACGTGATACATTTTGGAGTGAAAATGAATCCAGATGTCAAAATTGTGAAGTGTCGTCGTCAATTCTATAAGTTCCCTCGTACAGGCGAAAAATGCAGACTTCACACCCGTCAACTGCAGCAAACACAGACCAAAGCGAACATGCCTTGCGTCAATCGACCACCGAATCCCAGCTGGTGCTCGTGGCACACAGAAAAGCAAAGTGTAGTGATCACATCATCCATTTCCAAGTAGAACAAGTTTTTATCAAAATGCTGTGAGCAAAGTCACTAACTTCGTTGTACAGTACAACGGCCGGGGCATATTAGGACAGAGCGCAGAACGGCAGACTAATTTTGTATCTGTAGGCCCTGTTTGGCAGAGCTCTAGGTCATCTGTAGCTTAGGAAATCCTGGATCTAGAGTTGCAGGCATGTTAAGTGCATTTAGGGCCTGTTTGGCAGAGCTCCACTAACTCCAGATCCACCAAAAACAGCTCCACTCCACAAATTTTTACCCAAACGCTCCAGCTCCATGAAATCTAGATCCACCAAAATACTGAATCTAGCTCCAGATTCATGAAATCCATGAAGCACCTCAAGGGGTGCTCCACGAAACCTTGTTTCGTACCTACTCGTGGAGTTGGGTGGTAATTACCCACCTTGTGCCACTGGTTACACACCTCAAACCATACCACCATAAAACCCATGGGCAAAACAGGTCATTCCCACCAAAAACTCAGTTTCGTGGATCTGGAGCTGCTGTGCAAGCCAAACAATTTTGTCTAGCTCCATTGTGGGATCCCAGATTCACGATGAAGCTGTTTTTGGTGGATCTGCTGCTCCAGATTACTAGCAAGCCAAATCATCACACTGTATTACTAGCAACACAATACCACGTCCCAATCACAAGCCAATCCGACATCACCCAATTAGTGAAGGCACGGGCTAATGAAACCTATCCTAGAGGCTTCGTACAGCACTAACCAACATATGAAAAACAAAATTTCAGGTTGCTATGAAACCAATAAAGTTGGAACCTAGCAAACAAGAATTTTATAATCCAAGCAGACAAAAAAAATGAAGATACCAAAACAAAGTTGCCAGATCAAATATTCAAAGCAATATCCAAACGGCAGCACGCCATAGAATTTAGATAATCCATAACTCGCTTGACACTCAAAACTGAAAGAAACTGGTTCTTTGTGCATAGTGCCCAAGGTAAACAAAAAAATGCCTGTTGCAACTTGCCATAGGTCAAGTTCGATTGGCAGCATAAAGATAGCACTACGGTAGACTACACTCTTCACTCGTCGTCCTCGTCCTCATCATCAGCACCGGCGGAGTTGAGGGCGTTCAGCCTTTCGACCAGCCTGGCCTTCCTCTCCTCATAGGTGAGCTTCTTAAGGTTGTACCTGCGACAAACATAGCCAAGTTAAATTGCACTCATATCAGTGTGGCAAAATTAGTCAAGAGACTACGGTATCAGATAGCTATTACCTCTTGTGGGTCTTCGGAGGTTCCTTGGTTGACTTGGCCGTGGTAGGATCAGCACGAATGGCAGCATGAACCTTCTTGTACAGTGCCTCCATGTCATCAGCCTCAATTCCCCTCTTGATGTACTCACTGAAGTGGGCTTGGTAGTGCTCTGGTTCCTCCTCAGCCATTGACTGGAATAAAAGTAGGTAAGTCATAATGAGAATCAATGAGCCTCAAAAAAATAACAGTACGTATATTGCTTTAGGCTGCTAGATTCACATAAGATCTGGCCTTGTTAACTTTCTGAAAGAAATTGAGCAGGTATGACATCACAATAACATTAGGGAATGAAGAAACAAGTAACAACATTATAATATCGTAAAAGCATTGGTTTCAACTCACCCTCATGTAATCAGCAACATGGCCTCCATAGATGTACTTGCGGTGAATCTCAGCATCCAGCTGCTTCTCATCCTTCTTGAAACCAGCAAACCTCTTGTCACTGTGAGGAATGTCAAGACCACCATCCAAAGCTCCCTGCAGCAACAAACAGAATTACACCAAGTGTCTAAAATGCTCCAAGGCATTTCAAAACAAAGAATGGTTCTAAACCGTAATAAAATAGTAAGCAAAATATCCCTTGTCACAAACCAAGATGAAAACAAATTGTGCACTTGCCTATCTAAGCACAATAAATACCATCCAGAATTGATCTCACAAGTATGCAATCATACCATAACAGCAGCACATACCTTAAGGGCACCAAAGACACGGTTTCCCGTAGTTGTCCTAATAAGGCCAACATCCAAAAGAGCACGGAAAGGCCTCCTCTCATCAGATGGCTCAACAGAGAAGTCCTCCCCAGTAGCCTACATAGTAGCCATCATTAGATATGTTCATCAAATGCAACATGAAAAAATATCAGGCTAAAATTTAATCTTCCAAATGAAATGTACCTCAACATTGCCCTCATATTCCTGATCCAAATCACGGAGTTTGAGGACACGACGAGCCAAAAGCAGACCAGTGCAGTAGGCTACATGATGCATTTAAGCAGCCAAATAAAACTAGCATACATCCATCATGGTAACATGCATTTTGCGCATTCATTCAGTTGATGAAATCTACCTGCAGCATAGTTGGTGAGACCAACTTCGAGACCATATCGTGGCAGCTCATGTGAATAGGCAGCAGCCATCACCATATCACCAGCAATGCTAGCAGACACAATTTGGGCCAAGATGTCCTTGTTGGTCTGTAGTAATATATTAAAGAAATACAATATGCCTCTACTAGTAAAATCATGGTACTAATAAGCAGAGCAGAGATGATTAACCAGTGCACAACGTGACAACGAAAAACTTAAGGATACAAATCGCACAACAAAGCGGTACTTCGGGGTATTGTACTTGTTTTTGTCCTGGTTAATGAGCCTAATCCTGGCCCTGTAATCAGTCTTCCCCGCTGCAAGCACAAGGGCAAAGAAAAGCAGTCAAATCAAAAAACTGTCAGATGACAAAAGTACCCAAGGCATCAGGTGACAGGATTAAACATACCTCTACGTCTCTTGAACTTCACCTGGAAACGCTTGGAGTACGCACTGGTCTTCTGGGTCTTCACAAACACCTGAATAAATAACCAAAAAGCGCATGAATATCATCGTAGACTTTAACAGCAAAAAATCTACCAAACAGGCACACCAGGACCTATCGTCCTTTGCTAGTATGACCTTTAGTTTCCGATTGTCCACACTACATGACGGATCAACGTGTTTTGATCAGATTGAGTTTACCATCTTCAGAGGCAAATTAAACATAAACACCCAGAAACCAATATATTGCGCTCATCATCCAAGCATTTAATTGGAAGCACAACATGCGACATATATTATCTGCAGTTTTAAGACGTTCTCCGAGGAAATAGCTTAACAACAAATCTACGGATATACGCGCGCAGTAGTATAGATCTACTAAACCATGTAACCCAAACAAAACTATGTCAACGATCGCCTCCTCGTACAAGAAAGGAGGCACTAATAACTATTAACAGACTGCAAAAACACCAAAATGGCACAATCTTTTCGATGGAAAAGCTCATTGTCCAACGATCCCTACCAAATCGAAATAAAACCCCAGAAATCCTACGGGACGCAACAAAACAGAAAAAGGACTTCGCATCTGCGCTAGTCACTACCTAAACCTCCTAGAACCTAACGAATCTAACAAAAACACGGCGCTAGACCTGGCAGGGACAACAACAAATCCACACAACCAAACACAAGCCACATAGATACAGGCGTGGCGATCGATTAGAGCAGGTGCGCAAGGAGCGGAAGGGCTGCGGATCTTACCATCTCGCTCGCCTGCTGTGGCTGTGCCGGCTGCGTCGGCGGCTTCTCTTGGCGTGAGAGAAGGAGAAGAGAGGAGGGAGAAGGGGAGGGTTTATATGGGCGGCTCTCCTCGGGCCCCCTTGCATGCGCTGGGAGAAACCCTAGAGGCATCGGGTGGATGGATGGGATGGGGAGTTGGAGTGGACGGCGCGGATCGGTTCTAGGGTTTTTCTCCCACGGGTAAATGGGCCTCCGAGTTGTTGGCTGCGAAATGGAGCCCAAGAATAAATGAATGCGTTGTTGGGTTGTTGGCCCGTTGTTTTCTGAAGTGGCCCGTTTGGTCACTAAGCTACCTACGGTTCACTTTATATTTTGATGATGGTTTTTCGTGGAAAATTTGGTGTTGGTGCTTAGAATTGTGCTCTAGCCAACTTTATTTCAGGGAACTTTTATTGATGGATATATATATGTAATACAAAATATATACAAATATTAGTTGCAAGAAAATCATTCCAAACTGTTACGACTTCTCTGATCATCGACTACTCGATTGGTTTTCTAGCCATAGCTTCTAGACATCGACTACAAAGATTACGATCACATTAGTCTTGTACACGTTGGTTTTCGACTAATCATTGGTCCTCGACCACGCTGGTCTTTCGACTGCACACTAGACATCGACCACGTCGGTTTTTACCACGCTGATTTCAACCACGTTAGTTTTGACCACATCAGTTTTCAACAATGTTGGTTTGGACCACATTGGTTTCGACCACGTTGATTTTGATCACATCAGTTTCGACTACGTTGGTTTTTACCATGTTAGCTTCGACTATGTTGGTATCCGACTAGCCGTCGATCTCTGACCATAGTGATCTCCGTTTGATAGTTGATTTCTGACTACGTTGGCATCCAACTGGCAGTTGATCTCCGACCACGGTGATTTTCATCTGATAGTCGTAACCGACCATGTTGATTTTTGACCAGTGGTTGTAACCCGACCACGTAGTATTCCGAACTGGTCGTGCTTAGCTCTGTGTTTCTTTGTTTTTCAAGAAGACTTCATATCCTAATCTTCATAACTTTGTAACTATCGAAGTAAAAGATTGGTGAATATTTGGGGGGAAATTTCAAGACACCATTTACCTCCTCTCTATTGTCTATCCGGTCCTACAGTTAGTTATATTTTTTCTTTACATCAAAGGTCCAGTGAAGAAGATACTTAAGCTGGAATAGATGTTGACGATGCCTTGCGTGCGGTTGTCACCCGCAACTTGAAGTTGGTTAAAGTATGCTGTTTGTCGCTTCAAAAAAAAAAGTATGCTGTTTGACTGAGGCTTCATTTTGATATCTACATCCTAACATTTCTTCACAAGAAGTAATAGGATGTTTTTCACCTGCTTTTATAGGGTGATTCAAAGGCCATAATTATGGATGCTAATCGTACCCGATCAAAGGACATTGCTAGGTTACTGAAGAAGCTTGGCGTGCAGGCAAATTTTGAATGTTTTCCCCAGTGGTAATTCTTTCGCGTGCATGCATTCTCCTGTATAAATTTGAATGTGTCGATGGCAGCGACCTTACCTAGTTAAAGGTGGTTTCCAATCTTGGGCAAAGAACCTTCTTGTGAAATAACTGAAACCTGAGACCGCATTAACAGTAATAAATGAGGTAAAAATTCAGACCAGAAATTCATCTGTGAACCAGAAGGATTGTGCCAGTTGTTGGCTATCCCATCATAGTTTCATTTTTCCTTTTCCAAAATCATGTTGGGTTGCTTTGACCACATTGTGACCTGTGATTTGACTAATTCTTTGGGATGTTATCATTTGTGGTAGACACTTATTTTTGCAAGTTAATGGACACACGATATATATGTACTTGTCATTGTCTCATGGCAGTATTGTTATCAGTGTGTAGTATTGTCAAAACACTCACATTATCGTTGAATGTGTGCAGGACGCTGAGAAAATCCTTGAAGACATAAATGTTAGATTAGGTCTTTAGGGATCTCTAGGCTAGATCTAGCGGGGTTCTTCTCTGGGGTTCGTGTTCTTGAGGCAAAACCGAGAGGGAGAGAGGGGTACCGACCTTCGGATGTAGAGGAGGAGGAGGCGGCCATCTCGGGGACGCTCGGTGAAGTCTGCGCACGGGCAGCGACGGTCGGGGAAGAGGTGCGGGGCTCCTCGGCGGCGTGTCCCGGGCGGCGGCGTCTCCCTGGCGGCGGTGAACGGCGCCGGTGGTGCTTCCCGTCGGCTCAGCGCACCCCTCTTACAGATCGGGTCTAGGGTTTGTAGGTGGGGTGACGGCGACGCGGTCAACCTCGTGATTCGTGCCGCCCGGCCCCCACCTCTGTATTTATAGCGCTGGCGACAGGGGCCCACCAGCCAAACGGGCTGGGCGCCCCCGATCAGGGCGCGGTCAAGGGGTGGGCTTTGGCCGTTGGGCCAAAGCCCTGAGATCATCCTAACATTCTCCCCCTTGATCTCAATCTATACTTTATCTTTAATTACTTTTGACTTTACACATTCCATCACAGATTAGTGCATAGAACATGTCTCATCGTCACGGTCAATCGCCGATAGATTCAACAGTTACAATACACCTCTCTGTTCTGAAACAGTTACTTTAATCTTTGGGCCATCTTTTAGTCCAGGAATCATAGGCTTTCCCTTAAACCCATGCCGGCTACATGTTCTCTGAACATGTTGGGTGGTAAGCCTTTGGTAAGCGGATCCGCTAGCATCTTTGCGGTACTTATGTGCTCAAGACTTATAATTTGATCCCGAACTTTATCTTTCACAACATAGTACTTTATGTCAATGTGTTTGGCAGCACCACTTGACTTATTGTTGTGGGCATACGTTACTGCGGGTTCATTATCGCAGTACAACTTAAGTGGTCTATTGATGTCGTCAACCACTTTTAAACCGGGTATGAACTTCTTTAGCCAGTTCACCTGCCCCGTAGCCTCATAACATGCTACAAACTCGGCATACATTGTGGACGATGTAGTGACGGTTTGCTTTGAGCTTTTCCACGATATAGCTCCTCCAGCGAGAGTGAATACATATCCGGATGTAGACTTTCTATCATCTCCCGCAAAATCAGAATCTGTATACCCCACTATATGGAGTGAATCTGATCTTCTGTATGTCATCATGAGGCCTTTTGTTCCTTGCAAATAACGCAAGACTTTCTTTATCAATTTCCAATGTTCTATTCCAGGATTGCTCTGGAATCTGCCAAGTAACCCGGTAACAAATGCTAAGTCAGGGCGTGTGCACACTTGAGCATACTGTAAGCTTCCGACAGCTGAAGCATATGGAACCGCTTTCATTTGATCGATCTCATACTGGTTCCTGGGGCATTGAAAATCCCCATATCTGTCGCCCTTGACTATAGGTGCAGGTGATGGACTACATTTATGCATACCAAATTTCTTTAAGACTTTCTCTATGTATGCCTTTTGTGACAGTCCCAATACCCCTTTGTTTCTATCTCGGTGAATTTCGATCCCTAGAACGAATGAAGCTTCACCAAGATCTTTCATATCGAAGTTTGAGGACAAAAACTTCTTTGTTTCCAGTAGCAGACTAACATCACTACTAGCTAGTAGGATATCATCCACATACAGGATTAGGAAGATAAACTTCCCATCTTTAAACTTTGCATAAACACAGTTGTCCTCAACATTCTCTTTAAACCCAAATTTTCTTATTGTACTGTCAAACTTCAAGTACCATTGTCTTGAAGCTTGCTTTAACCCATAAATTGATTTCTTTAGGCGGCATCCCATTCTTTCATTTCCTTCCACGACAAAACCTTTCGGTTGTGCCATGTAAACATTTTCCTCCAAATCCCCATTAAGAAATGCCGTCTTTACATCCATCTGATGTAACTCTAAATCATAATGTGCTACTAATGCCATTATGATTCTGAAGGAATCTTTACATGAGACTGGAGAAAATGTCTCATTGTAATCAATCCCTTCTCTTTGCGTAAATCCTTTTGCCACAAGTCGCGCTTTGTATCTTTCTATATTCCCTTGGGAGTCAAGCTTTGTCTTGTAGACCCATTTACAGCCTACTGTTTTGGCTCCTTTAGGAATAATTTCCAAGTCCCAGACTTTATTAGTCTTCATGGACCTCATTTCCTCTTCCATGGCATCAAGCCATTTTGAGGAATTTTCGCTTCTCATGGCTTCTTCAAATGAGGTGGGATCATCCTCCATTTGAAATTCCTCTGTATGATAAATCTGATAATCATCAGAAATAGCTGATCTTCTTACTCTTTGAGACCTCCTCGGGGCCTCCTCATTCGGTACATCTACTGTTTGAGGCTGCTGTTGCTCCCCCTCATCTGTGGCAATAGGTTCTATATGATCCTGAAGAGCAGGTTCTTCATTCTCATTTATTGTTGCCACGGGAGGAACAATAACAGGTGCTGGCACCACAGTGTCTTGTAACGTCGGTGCAGCGACAGCAGGTAGAGTGAAGAATGGCTCTTGAATCATCGGAGTGGGCGCATACACCCGCTTCTCTTCAAGGTCAATCTCTCGAGCTACCATGCTCCCCCTCATCATTTCATCTTCTAAGAAGACAGCATGTCTCGTTTCTACAAACTTTGTATATCTGTCTGGACAGTAGAAACGATAACCTTTTGACTTTTCAGGGTAGCCAATGAAATGGCAACTTACTGTTTTGGGATCAAGTTTCCCAAGATTTGGGTTAAATACTTTAGCCTCAGCAGGACTCCCCCACACACGTAAGTGCTTTAGTGAGGGAACTCTTCCTGTCCACAACTCGTACGGTGTTTTGGGCACCGACTTACTAGGCACTCTGTTGAGAATATGAATGGCGGTTTTCAACGCCTCCATCCATAAACTCAATGGGAGTGTGGAGTAGCTCATCATACTTCGCACCATATCCATCAGGGTACGGTTGCGTCTTTCAGCTACTCCATTTTGCTGAGGTTCGCCCGGCATAGAATACTGGGCTACTATTCCATTTTCCTGTAAAAACCTCGCAAAAGGTCCAGGAACTTGTCCATAAGGGGTATGTCGACCGTAGTACTCCCCACCACGATCAGATCGGACTATCTTAATCTTTAAATCGTGTTGGTTTTCAATTTCAGCCTTAAATATCTTGAATTTATCCAAGGCTTCATTTCTTTCTTTGATTGGATAAATATATCCATAACGGGAGTAATCATCTGTGAATGTTATGAACGAGTCATATCCATCCACACTTTTCACAGGAAAAGGACCACAAATATCTGTGTGAATAATTTGTAGAACTCCTGTGCTTCTTTTAGCGTCCTTTTTAATTTTCTTTACATATTTTCCTTTAATGCATTCTCTGCATTGTTCTAAGTCCGAGAACTCTAATGGAGGAAGAATATCATTCTTTACTAGTCTTTCTATTCTCCCCCTCGAAATATGGCCTAAACGACAGTGCCATAATTTCGACGACTCATCTAGAGTTCTCTTTCGTTTTCTGTTTACATTCGTAGACGAGGATTCAATCTCTTTCTCGCACGCAACGTTCTCATTATCGCATACGACATTCACATCATCACATAATGATAACAAATAAAGCTCATTCTGTAATATGGCAATACCAACACATTCTTTATTAAACATTATTTCGCACTTGCCATTTCCAAAATTGCAATCATAACCATCTTTGTCCAAATTTGACACACTAATCAAATTCCTCTGTAAAGATGGTACAAAAAGGACATCTCTAAGTAGAAGAGTGGAGCCATTAGCTAATTCTAATGAAAGATCGCCAACGGCTTCAACTTCAGCTTCGACTCCATTTGCGACTTTAACGCATCTTTCTTTTCTTTGCGTAGTCCTCGTCGAACGGAATCCCTGTAAAGAATTAGCAACATGAACAGTTGCTCCTGAGTCAATCCACCAAGTGGATTTCGAATATTGTACATACAGGCATTCATTTATAAAGGTAATAATGTTCTCACCTTTCTTAGCCATTATCATCTTTAAGTAGTCAGGACAATCTTTCTTGTAGTGTCCCGTCTTCTTGCAGTGAAGGCACTGGTCTTTGTCTACAGCAAATTTATTCTGTTGAGGTTGATGTACAGAGGTTTTACCCTTGTTCTTTGAGAAGGGGTTACTGTTGTAATTCTTTTTCTTGTTTTCCCTCACAAAGTTGATAGCACCACCATGTGAGGATTTGATTCTTTCCTCCTCTTGCACGCACATGGCTATGCACTTTTCCATGTCCCATTTTTCGGGCTGCATATTATAGTTGACAACAAAAGTGTCAAACTCTTTTGGCAAAGAAGCAAAAACCAAATGAATAAGGAACTCATCCTTGAGACCCAAATCCATCGGTTTCAGTTTAGATGCCAAGTTGCTCATTCTAAGAATGTGCTCTCTTATGCCATTGCCACCGCCAGAATACCTCTCTGTTACCAGCTGCTTAATCAGCTGTGTAGCATAAGTCTTTGAAGAGCCAGTGAACTGACTCTTTATTTTATCGAGATATTCAGTGACAGTGTCACACTCTGCAATTGAGCCCAAAATAGCAGGCTCAATTGTGTTCTTTATCACAGCCATACATTTCTTGTTGGCTGTGGTCCATTTCTTATGATCAAGGTCATAAGACATCTGTAAGGGAGCATGATCCCTCTGTCTTTTCTGCCATGCAGTGTCATCCTCATTCTGTTCCCTCACTGGAGCCAAAGGCTCAATGGGACGTGCTGTAGTGAGGACCCAGTCCACCTCAGCCAAGATAAAAGCTAAATCTAACTTTTTCTTCCACTCTCCATAATTATCACCTTTGAGAGTGGGGATTTCTCTAATACAACTCATTAAGTTGTATCCTCCTGAAAAAATATTTCAAATACAGTGAGAACGTAACATCAAAATTATATGCCTTATTTCCAACGTTGGTCGAAAATACGACATACAATTTAAAAAACAATTCTATCATACATTAAATCTACATCACCGTTGGGCAGAAATAGAAATAATGCATGAAAACAACATTAAAATTTATAATACTGATATTAACAACGTTGGTCAGAAAATAACAGTATCATAAATCTCTGGGAATTTTTTTCTATTTTCCAAAATTAAATTCTCCCGTTGGTTCGAATTTAATAATGAAAAACAATTTGCATTAACTTTTGCAGCGGAAACTGTAAAAAATTCAATATTCAGAAGCATCATAACTATACTCTTTTAATCTCTGAAAATTTAACACGTTGGTGCAAAAATTACAGAGAAATTGGTTCAAATTTCATTGAAAATCATCAAAAAAAATGCTTCTGAAAAACAATAAACATCAAAAATCGGGATTTACTGTTCAAACCGGCCATTTGGCCCGGCCTGCGCAACCGCGGCCCACGGCGGCCTGCCCGCACGCGGCCTCGGCGGCCCGCTCGGCCTGCCCGCCCGCGGCCTCGGCGGCCTCTCTCGCGCGCCTCACGCGCGCTCGCGCCCGCGGCCTCACGCACGCGGCGGCCCGCCCAGCGCGCGCCTCGCGCTCGCGGCCCCCGCGCCCCGGTCTCAGCCGTTGGATGCGCATCCAACGGCTGCAAACCCACGCAGCCTCGCCCTTTGGCGCCTCCGCGCGATCCATCAGCCGTCGGATGCGAATCCGACGGCTCTCGTTCTTGGCGGCCGAGCGCTCTCGCGCGCAACCTGGGCCTGGGCCGCGAATTCTCTCGCCCGCCTGGGCCGAAAGCCAGCCCACGCGCGGTCAGCCGTCCGATCGCATCCGACGGCTGCGCGGCGTTCTCGCCCGATCAAAACCACGCGCGGCGGACGCCCCCGAAAACCCTAGATTCATTCCTCCTCTCCCCTCTGTCTCTCCGTCCGCACCCGACCGAGCGAGCGAAGCGGCGGCGGCGGCGATGGCGACGTCCACGCCGCCGGGGAAGGAGAAGACGGCGCCGCCGCGGGCCCTCTCGCCGGCGTGCGCGCTCCCCTGAGAGGGAGCGCGCCGCCGTCGAGCGGCTCCGTGTCGGCGCCCGTTCAAGCGCGCGTCGGCGATGGCCCGTACATGGAGCGCCGGCGAGCCCGAGGCTCGGCCGATCTCCCGCACGCCAACGACGACGACGACGACGGCGACCCGGCGACCACGCCAGGTAAGACTCTTTTCAGATCTAGGGTTAGGGTTTGACCCGATCCCGTCTCTGTTCTTTTCTAGGGTTTGGGGGGGTCTCTCTTTTCTTTTTCCTCCGTCTAGATCTAAACGCTAGTGGCTCTGATACCATTGTTAGATTAGGTCTTTAGGGATCTCTAGGCTAGATCTAGCGGGGTTCTTCTCTGGGGTTCGTGTTCTTGAGGCAAAACCGAGAGGGAGAGAGGGGTACCGACCTTCGGATGTAGAGGAGGAGGAGGCGGCCATCTCGGGGACGCTCGGTGAAGTCTGCGCACGGGCAGCGACGGTCGGGGAAGAGGTGCGGGGCTCCTCGGCGGCGTGTCCCGGGCGGCGGCGTCTCCCTGGCGGCGGTGAACGGCGCCGGTGGTGCTTCCCGTCGGCTCAGCGCACCCCTCTTACAGATCGGGTCTAGGGTTTGTAGGTGGGGTGACGGCGACGCGGTCAACCTCGTGATTCGTGCCGCCCGGCCCCCACCTCTGTATTTATAGCGCTGGCGACAGGGGCCCACCAGCCAAACGGGCTGGGCGCCCCCGATCAGGGCGCGGTCAAGGGGTGGGCTTTGGCCGTTGGGCCAAAGCCCTGAGATCATCCTAACAATAAAGGCCACCCCAACACTCGTCCTTGGATCTCTTCTGGTATGGTCATTGGTCTTATTCTCGTTTATTTTCTTTTGGTTTTGTTGGCAAGCTGTTTTGTTGTTCCTTAATTTTTGGTGACTAAGTTTCCATTGCATTTTGTAAGAGTTAGTTCTGTTGAAAGTTCAATTGTATATATACAGGACACATCCTTTCCCTTTGGGTTGTTTTGGAAGCCTTTGGATGCAATATTCCTTTCTTGATAATCTTGTTTCTTTTTTGTAACAGGGCCTCTCAGCAGTGCCATATGCTTTGCTAGGTAAGTAGACTAGGAAAACATTGTGTATGTTTAGTGCATTGCTTTGCCAAGGTTAATATGCATCATGATTTTCTATATTATCCTCACACAAAGAGGGGTATTGGCGTATCCTGCTCTTTGGAGCGAACAATGGTCTTCAGGATATACACACATAGGGCAAACTTATATCAACATTGGTTTATCAATTGCGAACAGTGACACAATTGCATGTATGACATTTTAGCGAGATTTAAGAAGGCATTGCTTAGTGGAGTATTTGCAGATCACTTTAAAAATCACTTCTGAATAGTGTGTTAAGAATTGAAACCTGAATCACTTCTGTTTTCTGATTTATTTGTCATTTTGAATAAATGTGCATCATCCATCTTTTTGACTGAATGTCCATAATGAGTATTTGGCTATGTGCTATTGGACCTTTCTAACCTAGTTAGAAGAAACAGGCGCAGTGCAGCCACTTCAACTTATTGGTTTTGATCATTTGACTATTGATTGCAGAATGGGAGACGACTTCGCAGTACATCGGTGTTCTAAGCCTTGGGCTGGTACGTAGTTTCCATTTTAAAATTTTTGCCTCATAGCATATTTGTTGTTCAGTATGCATATATCTGCATTACTGGAGACTAAAGCAATATAAGTTTGTACAATTTTATAGTACTGTTAACTGTAAATATGTAGCGATTTGGTATGTGGCAGCAACACTGTTTACCTGATATTTTCCTACTGTTGCAGACTATCTACCTGCGGTTCTCTACATACGAGGGTTCCGAGGATTTGCAACAAGACCTGAAGTAAGTTCACCTGGCTAGTGTTATCTGCTTTTGTGGGTGTGCTTCTATTCTTTGCCTAGACACAGAAGAAGGGAGCTTATTTTAAGTGGCTTATGGTTGAAAAACACTATAGCTAGCTAAAAGAACACTGTAAACTGATAGTGGTTTATTTGGCGTAACTAAATTTAAAAAAATAGAAAAATAAACATATTAACTCGTCACGAACAGAACAAATGAATACGGGAAAAAAGAACCGACAAAAAAGTTCAAAAAACCAAAAAAAGATGAAATTGTTGAATAGTGAAAAATAAGTTAGAAGCTAGAAGTTCAAACCGAAATAAGCGATGCCTTAATAGGTTTTTCCCCCTCTGCCTTTCTTTGCCTAGACTGTTGCTTACCCCGGTAAGAGTGAGTAGGCGCAGAAGCGTTCTCGCGTGCAGCTAAAAAGCTAGAACGAAACAAGATCGCAGCCATCTGTCTGATGCTGAGGAATCGTCAGCCCAGACAGACAGTTTGGTCTCGGAAGCATGAGAAGCCTGGTAGAGCCAAGGAGCCAAGAACCCCAATCTGTTTGCAGCTGAATGAACTCGGTAGCCACTTCCGTTAATTTGGTGAAGAGTGTGTATAGGTATCACTTAGATATTTTTTTATCAACAATCATCTAAATTTCGGACCGTTGGTCTTTTTTGGAGGGGGGAGAATTTTTTTTGGAGGGGTGGGGAGAATTTGTGACCCTTAGATCTCTAATCCAACGGTCACAAATCTGGATGATAGTTAAAAAAAACATCCGAATGATGCTTATCAATACCCTTTGGGGAATTGATAATGAGGTGAACACATGCAATCAACACGTTAGCAAAAAATGGCAATCCGTAAGCAGCATTCGTACCGGCACAGCCAGTGCAATGCGGGCTGGGCTGCACCACGCACTAGGCCCAACGTGTCATATTGCCAGCCAACAAGGCCTGTTTCTCTCACTATGACTGTACTAGCCCGTGTGTCATTTTTCCTAGGCCCGTTAGCCTGTGGAGTCGTGGGCCAAGCAATCGGGCTGGCAGTTCTGCGTCTTCTGACAGGCTCGTACATGCGTTTGCTCGAACGAAAATTTAATCCCAGAAACTTCGATTGATTCTTCAGCTACACACCTTGCATTTGGATCCTCCGTGATGGCAGAACACCTTGCACTCGTCTAGAAAAAAAATGCCCAACCGGAGCTTCGGACAGGTAAAATGGACAACTTTCGTGGCATTTAGTTTTTAATTTTTTAACTTTTAGCTTATTTAAACTAGAATTCATTTAAAACGTATCAGCCTTTAATTTTGACTTATTTTGATTTTTTTGTTATTCATTTACATTATCCATGACGATATGACGATTTTAAAAAAAAATCAATTTTTTTTCTTAAAAAAGCTAACAATCGCTACAGTGTAATTTTAACCCAAAACCAGAAGCCAAAGCCCACAATCAAAGTTGTGAGCCGGATGAAGTACCGCCTTATTACAAAGTAGCACACAGCGTGCAGTAGCATTTGTATTACCGTGCCTCCGCTACCTTGTATGGCAAGTGAATGAATCATACCAACATAAGAGACACTTTGGTCATGTTTTTTAAGCTGTGGTTGATGACTTCTGACTTGGTTAATGGCCTTTGATTATGTTTTTTGAGACGACAGCGAATGACGAAGCCATCAATATAGACGACACATACAGTTTTAAGTTTAAAAGACCAATTATAAAAATAACCTTAAAAAACCACTGAAAAAACCCATCCCGTTAAACCTAATCCAAAGGCTAAAAAGCCGAAAAAGAACAACACCTCCGGCCAACGCTACGAGGCATAGGATTCCCAAGCAACGTCTCTGGCTACAGTACACACTCCGCTCTCGAGTCCACTCCCCAGTGAGCGGAGGGTCCCACTAGCCGTTGCCTCACGCCCGTTCCCCCAACGGCCGGAACCCCCGCGCCGCGCCGCGCAAGCATAAGTAGCTACCCTCCGCTCTCCCACTCCACTCCACTCCTCAGCCCGAACACCCCGTGCAAAAACATCTCGCCCTCGCAAGCAGCTACCACTCACGCTTCCGGCTTCCCTGAAGAAAGCAAGCCATCCAATCCCGCGGCGGCGGCGATGGCGGCGGGCAAGGGGCACACGCACAAGGCGTTCATGCTCTGCAACTACGTGCTCCTCGGCGCGGCCTCCAGCTGCATCTTCCTCACGCTCTCGCTCCGCCTCCTGCCCTCCCCCTGCGGCCTCCTCCTCGTCTTCCTCCACGCCCTCACCGCCGTCTTCTCCGCCGCGGGGTGCTCCGGATCCTTCACGGCGCCCGCCACCCCCGCGCAGTGGCACAACGCCCACACCGCCGGGGCCGCCCTCTCCGCCATCTTCCAGGGCGCCGTCGCGCTCCTCGCCTTCACCCGCACCTCCGACTTCCTGCTCGAGCTCCAGTCCTACGTCCGAGACGAGGACGGCGCCGTCATCCTCAAGATGGTCGGCGGCCTCGGCATCGCCATCTTCGTCCTCGAGTGGGCCGCGCTCGCGCTCGCCTTCTCGCTCCGCCTCGACGACGGCGCTGACGACGACGACCTCCGCCACGCCAAGAACTGGGCATCTTCCTACCACGTCTGAGCTGAGCCCTCCTCCAATGACGCGGTCGGTGCCGCAACAACTGCCTTCCGCGAGCGCATGCGGAGTGAATTAAGAGAGATTACGATTTCATTCTTTGCGTGTTGAATTAGCGCGACTACTGCTCTTTTGTACTATTTACTGTGCTCTCAAATTCTTTTGTACTAAGACGCCAAGGCAAATGTACACTATTGCTTTGCTGCATTTGCAGTCCATAGATTCATCAGATCTGGTACAAATTGTTAAATATTGTGATACTTGTCAGAATTATCAGACCTGTTGTGACTGGAGGGAGCAAGCACAAACAATGTGACTCGATGAAACAACACAAAGAAAACTTGATTAAGTTAACAAAGATAGCCACATATAAGTTGCAGCGAGATACAGAGCAAAAAAGATCAGCTTCGCTGTCAGGAGTGGCTAACGTTAACAATAGAATAGGTTCATGTCAAATGCAGAGAGGCTGAATCACATCAACTAAATACCCTTCATAAATTATGCTCCATTTCTGTCTACAACATCAAGAAACCTAATCCAGATCTCCATGTTACCAAAAACACCCCCTCTACCATTTCGTAGCACTTTCGTCTGCGAGAGACGCAAAACCAAGTTGCACTTCAATGGCCTTTGTACACACCATTATTACCCAAGAAGCTTCTGGTCATCTGGCCTCTGGGTGTATTGCTCCATTGATTCCTGACCCAATCTGAGAAAGAATGTTTCAGGATCACCTAGTTAGGAACACTACTGGGGCGAGGGAAGCAGGTCCATTTGAGGAACATCGGTGCCACCGTTGCTGTTTAGAATGGCCTTCGATTTCAAGCGCAGCTCAGGTGAAGATGCAAGAGCGTTGATGGCCTCTTCTGGAGGTAAACACCGCTTTGAGAAGTACATGCCTATTCCTTTGGGCCTTTTGGAATTCACTGAAAAAAAAGACACATGGTTACTGAAGTTAAGGACAATGATGCAAGATTCCTACTGACTAAAGAATATCAAGTTGAGTACCAGGTGAAGAATTTAAGCCAAGCTTGTCAAGAACCTCTTTCTTAACCTGCAGAGAAACAAAAGCAGCTTAATACAACATCTTAAATCCATTTATTCTGTCCTTGAGTCCATAATCAGTTATGATGTGCTTGAGTGTGAAAGCATGCTGACCTGCCAGCGATTATCAACAAATTCAGATATCTCCCTCACTTTGCTTTTCAGTTGCGACTTTGAAACACTTGGAAACGTCTGCTGCAGTGACTCAACCAACTTATTGATACCATCTCGACATGATCTAATCACCCTAACCTGCAATGGAGTTAAAAAAACAAGAATTAAACTTGTTTTAAAATGCTATCTCCAAACAACAGAGTATACTAATTACTACTTACAATTTCTGCCAGGTCAGTATCTGGTATAGCCGATGCAGCAGCAGGAATACTTTTCGCATTTGACTGATTAGCTTCTTCAGCACTTGCAGATGAACTGCCAATGACGGGTACATCAACAGCTGCACCTCCCGGATAGATGCGCATTGAAAGAAGTTGCAGACAAAGCTGCTCAAGCCTAGCCGTTCCCTTGAGGTCTCCGGCAGTCAATAATTCAGCTTTTTCATGAGTTATGTTGGATATCACTAAAGGTTGGCTCTTACGGAGAGCCTGTTCAGTCAAACTGTTAAGTACTTTTTGCTGGCGTAGTAGAGATTTGAATTCCTCAACTTCTGTGCACTGGCTGGGTGGCGAGCTAGTGACCTCCTCATCTTTTTCATCCAATAGACTTTCAATCTGAATCCCCTGCAGGAAAGAAACTCGAAATGCTGAGTTTCTGAAGACTATTCATACTATTATTGATAGATACTTTGGAGTGCCATAGCACACATAGGCCATAGCAGATGGAAAACTACTGGTCTCACATAAGATCAAACAGAACTTGCATCTGCCAAGTATATACTATATAGCATATGCCTTATTCCACAATTTCTGCTACCATCTTACACTGAATGTGCAGAAGTTCTACTGAATTAAGTGTGTGATTGTGTATCACTCTAATGTTTGAAAGGAGTAAAAGAAAATCAGAAAAACCTCACAGGTTGGACTAACTAAATAGACAGCAGGTTAGAGAATGTTTGGAAGTGTGAAGTGTCATAACTGATGAATTACTATCACATCTGAATGTCAGGTTAGTTTGCTTGTCATGCCCTTTTGTTAATGTAAGCTGGTAGGCGCTTTCTTGGATGTAAACTTACACACAAAAACCAATGAGAACTGTAATTTCTACCTTACATTGTCAAAAGAAATTTCACTTATTCAATGCTATACCTCATTATCCGAGAGGTAACCATCAGGCACAACGAAGCTATCTTCACTCTCTTCGTCTGTAATCTTGGAATCTTCCTCCATAACTTCATCATTGTCCTTCTCACAATCAGAAAGGCTCTCACCAGGATCCTCCTGTGCAGCTAACATAACATGAGTACCTGTTGCCAGAAAGGAAGGGCAATAAAGAAAAAAGAACATCAGCAATTACCTCTTCCCATTCGTCATCACTATCAATCTCATAATCAAGATCAGGATCCATCTTAAGTGGACACCTTGGGCCAACAACAGCACTGCAAATAATGACAGAACAAAGCATGATATGGCTGTAGATTGGAAAACATTAAGAAATTATTGATGGCATGCAGATTAAGTGATAACCTTTTCTTCCTCCAAGTTCCATAATATGCTGGCCTGTTACTTTTGTCAAATTGCAGAAGCTTTCTCTTTACTAATCTAGTTGGCAGAGCATTAGCATTGCTGGTGCCATGACATCGCTTCTCACTTGCTGGTAGCATATCAACGTCATTTTCAAGCTTATCTAGTTCATTTCCCTGACTTGAATTGTGGCAGGTATCTTCATTTGGAGTAGAAAGTATTTCCTCAAGCATGTCATCTGAGGATTTTTGAAGCTTGAGCTCTTTAAATGCCTCCATCTTAGGTTTGTGTCTGATACCCCACCTGGAGGTCCTGTTATAGCTACATAACTTCTGCCAACCAGTGATCTGCAACCTGTGACATATTTCCATTAAATACTTATCATTAAAAATATTGGCATGTCTAACACAAATACAGGGGGGAAATTAAACATGAACAAGTGCTTGTGAATTTTTTTTTTCTGAGAAGGCCTCATGTATGTTTAACAAATTGACTTATATATCAAAAACGTATTCACATCAGGAGATATTGCTAACCTCCAAAGATCCTCCAAAGCCCAGCTCTCCTTTTGAGAGAAGGAAGAATCAATTATTGATGTAGCTGCTGAAACCACATCTTTGTTGTTGGCGCATGGATCGATGGAGCATACACCTGAGTCATTCTCTCCAGATTTATCAAGTTTTTCACTGTCTTTCTTACTTTTGAAAAAGCGCTCCATCATAGAAGCTTGTTTCTGAATGGCCTGTTGCTTCTTGAGTTGTGCAGCTTCCTTCTCACGGCGCTTCTGTTCTTTCTCAGCTTCCTCTTGCTGCCTCTTTTGTTGTTTCCTCATTTCAGCTTCTTCCTTCTCACGGCACTTCTGTTCTTTCAGTGCTTCCTCTTCCCGCCTCCTTTGTTGTTTCTTCATTTCAGCTTCTTCCTTTTCACGTCGCTTCTGTTCTCTCAGCGCCTCTTCTTGCTGTTTCTTTTCTTGTTTCCTTAGTTGAGCTTCTTCTTTCTCCTGGCGTTTTAATTCCTTCTCAATTTGCTTTTGCACTTTCTGGATTTCCTTTTCCTGTAATGTAGTATCAAATTAGTGACAAAAAAATGGGCATCCAATTCCCTTGCTACCGCCTACTGTTGTGATATCACACCATGCTCCGCCTCAAAAACAAATTACACCATGCTAGCAACAATATATTCAATGAAAAACTATAGTTCTAGCTCACACACCAAGACCATCAACCTCTGCTGAGCAGGCCAATTATTATATGCTAATTTATTTCAGATGTCATATATGACTGTCCAATTGGAAGAAAGTCAGGCTATAGTAACACATTATCCGGATTCATCAGATGTGTTTTGCTTAAGAATAGACACTGGAATACTACTGATCCACTATAACAATAGCTCAGTTGTGTGCATGTATTGAGAGTTAACATAAAAATTTTTGAACAAACTAGTCACTGAAAGTCGGAAGAAGATGCAGTGATTTCATGTATAAGAATTTTAGCTCTACTTTCACAAGATCAATAGAATAAATACCGAATTATAGTCATTTAAATACTTCAGATCCTCTAATTAAATTGAAAGAAGAATATTCTATGAGATTGTTTCAAGAACAATGCAATGGTAAGAAATACTAACATTAGTAGGGAAGTTTCCATTTCGCACCTCAGAGCCATTCACAACCTTAGTTCTGCCAATATTATGATCATTTTTCTCCATCTCTTGCATTGACTCCTTAGCTGTTGATCCAACATCTTTAGCACCCCTTTCATTGGCAAAAAAACATACACATTAGGACATTCAGAGCCTCAAGGTATAAATTTTATGTACATGACAATCCCCTACAAACAAAGGCAAATTGCAAAAAGGTACACACCGTTCAGTGTTGTTCTTTTGTGTCACTCTTTCCACCATTGATCTAATCCCTTCCAAGTTCAGTGCTTTGCTTAATTTAATTGACGCTTTTCTGAGATCATTCACTTGAGCTTCAACTTCAGGAGATTCCAGAACTGACAAGGTTGCTGCAATAGGGATTCACTTAGTGAACAGAACAGAAGGTATGGAGTACATATATTAGACAAGTTAACGTGCTTGTGATTAGATCTGAAAATTCAAGTTAATTAAACAACATAACATTCTGATGTAATTTAACAGCATAACATTTCAAAGTAACTTAACAGCAAAACAATGTCACACATTGAAATGAAATTAGCATACCGACTACTTCCAAGGATTGAGAAAATGAAAGTTTAGACTTAGTGGTAGTAAGAACAAGGTATGCCTTACAATAGATAGCGGTGATCCTCTCATGGATTTTCTTTCTAGCGGCTCTCCGTGTGCTCAAAAAGGCCCGTGTTCTCACAGGCATCAGTTTCAAATCTCTTACCTGTCAATGAACAATAACCAACTAAGCCACCACAACATATATAAACCTGATTTGAATTGAACACCAACTTATAAAGTAACACAGAATTTACCTCCCAGCACCAAAGAGCCAGCTCTGATTCATCTTCCAATACATCAGCATCCGGACTAGATTTTCCATACATCATCCTCTGCCCAATGAGCAGCACAGAACTGCGGACTGAAGCCACGGACACACCTTCCGTTCCCTTCAACTTCTTGTGTATCTCCTCCACCAACTTGGATAATCCAAGATTGCTCTCCTCTAGCAAGCAGCCAATCATCGCGTTGTTCGACAGTTTCCCACCGTCAAGCTGCATCCTGTGGCCGGAAACCTCCTTGTAATACTCGAACAAGCCCTCAAGCTCCTGGCGGCATCCAGCAACAAGAGAGTCCCTGTCTTCGGTAGCAAGCGCCGGACCAGTGGAAACCCTCTTCCGCTTCAACGGCTTCTGCACTTCGACGATGGGATCTGTCAGTGTACCGGGGCATTGTTTTGCCGGCACTGGTTGGTTCGACGCTTGAGCTGGGGCATCATCAATAGCCATGGAGTCACTTGATTCGAGCTCAGCGGATCGGTTAAGAACAACTGGACCATCGACTTGCATTTGCGATTGCCCCAACCCATCGCGCGGCTCGGTGTCATTGTGGTTTGGGGCTTCGGAGTGCGCAACACCAAGAACCATGCCGTCGCCTTCCATTGTGAGAAACGGCAATGGTTAGGTTAAGGTCGCGAAATCGAGGGCTCGGTTCTTGCAACTGCTGGCTCAGGAACGGCAGCACATTCCTCTACCCAACCTCTTCAACAAACAACCGTCTACTCCACTCAACCTGGATCAAGATAAACGAACACGGAGAAACAGCTAAATTAGCGTTCTTGGAACAAGTGCAATGTTTACGGAGGCATCAAATTAGGTTTTGCTGTTAGTCCTCAGACCCCAACTTCCCTACCCACAAATCAACTCGTGGGATCTATTAACATCTGTTCGGTAAAGCAAAGAAAAAGGATCAAACTCTTACAACGGAAATCGAAACAACGCCCAAAAATCGGACAAAAATAACCCACAGGAACAAAACCTCAAGAATCCAAGATGAGAGAAGGCAGCGAGACAAGATAGGCTTGGCCGGCAAAGGAGACGCGGCGGCCATTACCTCCCAAACCGGCGCTCGGAGGAAGACGTGAGAATCCCACCTGGCTTCAGGAGCAGCGGAGAAGGACCCGATTTCCTCTCCCTCTCCCTCTCAGATCTCTCTCTCTCTCTCTCCCTCTCCAGGTTTTGCCTTCTTTTGGGGGGAGCGCGCGAGAGGATTAAAGGAGACGAGGAGGAGGCGCCGAAATGGGGATAAGAGCGCGCGCGTGGGGGTGGTGCGATTCATAAGAGCGCGCGCAAAGATTTTAAATTCCCGCGGCTGTTTTTGAGAATCTTCGTTCGGTGGCCTGACTTCCCGCGGCATGGAGGCGGGCGGCGCCAGCGAGCGCGGCGGAGTGAAAACTGAGGTGTCGTGGCGTAGGGGTGAAAAGACCAAATTTTGGGCTGTATGGCCTGGTCCAGTCGCTTCCCTGGTCTGAACTTTAGGCCCGATCCACACTTGGACAGGCCAGTGCTAGTGCTTTTTCTTGCCAGACTATGCTCCTGACCAGCCTCTGAAGCCCTCTTCAAAAGTGTTATATGGTTTGCAAGTCTTTTTGACTTTTGGTTGATTGCGGAAGAGATTTAGAGAGTAAAAGATATTCGTATTGAAAAATTACTCTGTTTAAAATAATTTCTACAGAAACATCTGCAAATGACTTATAAAAACTACATTGAAAAGGTACAATCTTCAACTTCTAGTTTCTAAAGGTCAGAAGTAAAAGGTTGTTTAAACAGTGCCTAAGTGGCCTGCCACATCCACCCAGTGGTACAGCCCTTGTGGTCAGGAAGAACGAGTGGGACCTGTTTTTCAAGCTCAATGTGACAACTAGCTACTAGGGGGGAAAATTGAAAATATAGGACCAAGTTGAGACCGTTTTGGTAAAATAGGATCGAGTTATTTGCACTCGTAAATATAGGACCAAGTTGGAGACATTCTTGCAAATAAGGTATTTTCCCCATTTTAATTTCATTTTCATTTTTCTGGCTTTTTTCTCTACGCGAAAAGACGCTTTTGCCCCTTCCTCCTTCTTCCTCCCTGCCGCTGCAGGCCGCCGGCCGCTCCTTCGCCGGCCGCCGGCCGCTCCCTCGCCGCGCCGCGCCGCCGCTCCCTCGCCCCGCCCCGCCCCGCGCCGCGCCGCTCCCTCGCCTGCCCCTGCTCCGGCGCGGCGCAGGCGAGCGGCGCCGCGCCGGAGCAGGGGCAGGCGAGGGAGCGGCGCGGGGCGGGGCGGGGCGGGGCGAGGGAGCGGCGGCGCGGCGCGACGCGGGGCGGGGCGAGGGAGCGGCGGCGCGGCGCGGCGAGGGAGCGGCCGGCGGCCTGCAGCGGCAGGGAGGAAGAAGGAGGAAGGGGCAAAAGCGTCTTTTCGCGTAGAGAAAAAAGCCAGAAAAATGAAAATGAAATTAAAATGGGGAAAATACCTTATTTGCAAGAATGTCTCCAACTTGGTCCTATATTTACGAGTGCAAATAACTCGATCCTATTTTACCAAAACGGTCTCAACTTGGTCCTATATTTTCAATTTTCCCCTACTAGGGGTGTTAAAACCTTCAGTATGTATTTTCATTTTGAGATGTCAAACGGTCCAATACAGGAATACAACATGTTGTTGAGCTCGTGACATATATATCCCCGTCATTATCGAACGCACCATGATCATTATGTTTACTGATTAGACTGATTAGGCTACAACTAACTTTTTTATTAGTCGTAAAAACAATGTGGCAGGCTCTTTCATTGAACAATGACAATTTTTCCTACGTACAGGATGGGTACATATGTACATTGGTGAAACGTCGAAGGAAGGAAGTAACACGCAGAATCTCCATAGCCCTCATGTTTACTGTTCTCTAGGTGAAAGCCTTGTCTCGGTGAGGCGGACGGCGTCGGCGACCCTCGTCGCCTCGGAGATTCATCTTCACGCAAGGTAGACCGAAGTTAGGGTGGCTCAGTTGGAGAAAGTTAGGGGCTTGGTTGAAAGTAAGGACGGAGAAGAAGTTCTGAAGCTTAGTCTTTCTAGTTTTTTCATAGTCCTTAAGTTCTGATTCTTACTGTTGTGTACTCCTCATTGTTGAGACTTTGAGCCTAAGAGCTCGTATAACTTTTGATTGTATATATCCCAAGTGGATATAGAGGTCAGATTTTATATCTTTTATCTAAAAAACACGCAGAATCTTGAGGCATGAATTTTCCAACACCGAGCAAAGCATGGCATGACAAAGAACGCACAAATGAACGCATGCATGCAGCATCAGTTCGATGGACTCGTCACCGCATTTACATCACAGCCACTGACCCCTCAAAAACGAAAAAGGCACGACCGCGTGGGCGTCATGTAGTTGGGCACGCCGAACGCCGGGCAGCTCGTCAGGCTTTCGTCGTCGTCGCGGATGCTGCCGCCGTGGCTCGACGGCGGAGGCCCTCCCTTCGTGGCCCGCATGGGCCTGGGTTGGAGTAGGACGAGACCACCGACCGGGGCGGCGTCGTGGCTGCCGTCGTCGCCGCCGTCATCTCGCGGTGGCGATGGCGGGAGTGGTAATCTTTGGCCTGACGATGGGCTCGGCGTGGCCGGGGAAGTCGGGCTCGTGGCGGCGCTCCATGGGGGTCCACCTCCACGGACTCCGGCCGACTGGAGGTCCGGCAGGATCGTGTGGTCCGCCATCGGTGTCGCCTTCAGCAGCTGCTGCCGCGGGCCCAACAGGATCGCGGGTCCGCCATCGTGGGTTTTTCGGTGTAGTGCCGGCCAAGAAGAGGTGTTAGGGGAGCGTGTACTGTTGTCAGGCAGGCTGCAGAGGTGGCAGTGACGGGCGGGCTCGAGAAGACGCGGGAGAGCGAGAGGGAGTTCGGCAGTGACGAAAAATTGGGACGGCGGCCGATTTTTGAGGTCGATGAACAGTGCCGCCAAATCCTTCGGTCCTGGGGGCAAAGCTGCACGAATCTTGGAGCATGGATGGGGTGGCTTGAAGGAGAATTGGCTGAAAAAACTCAAGGAATCAAATTCTAAAGAAAAATTTCAATCTTCTGAAATTTTGGGTTGTTTCAAGTACACGTTCCCTATTGTTGCCCAAAATTGCGCCCGCTTTGATCAGATTGCTGTAAATTCTTGATGAGTTATATTTTCAACTGCGGCTTATAGTTTATGGGTTTTGAATTCTGACTGTTCGCGTGAGAGAGTACGAAGAGAGACAGTCGCGTGCAATTTTGACCGGTATAGTTAAATTTATTAATACAATATATACTACAATCGATTAATAGACTTCATCTTAAAAAGATATTTCGTTTAAAAGATAATTATTATACTATAAATCATAAGTAAAGTAAAAAATAAAAAAGGCTGTAAATTCTTGATGAGTTGACATGTACAAGTTGGGTTGGGGCTCCAATGCAGTGCTGCTATCAATAATACGAGAGTTACGTGGTAGGGTCTCAAATTGGTCTGTGACGCGTCCGACTATTTTTACTCAGGTGGGTCGCTGGCCTTTCTAGGCCACTTTTGTATCTTGCTCTCTCCATTAATGCAACTAGCCTAATAGGCGCGGCGCCACGCCACGCCGCGCCAGCCACCGTACGTACCAAAGTAAAAGAGGTGATAATTGGTGAGGAGTTTTTCTAAAACAAATCGAGGGCACATGCGTATTTTTTAAAAAGTTAAAGGGTTTTTTCGTAAAAAATTGAGGACCTGTACGTAAACAAACGAGGACTCGTGCGCAATTTCGAAAATCGCGGGGGGCTATCGTGCAAAGTGGAGGGGCTAAAAAACTGGCAGGGACCTTTTCGCGAGGAAAAAGGACCTTAACGTAATTTCGGAAAAACGCAGGGACTTTTTTGCAATCGTGCACACCATTTATAGCTATAGAATCACTTATAGAGTAGTTTGAACAAACAAACAAAAGAACAAGAAAAGGTATTTACCACGGCCCATGAGGCAACGTGCCCAATGACGCCTAAGGACAACAAGAATACGAACCCTCCTGCCGACCAAAAGCTAAGATAATCACCATCTGGCCTCCAGAAGTTGTTGGGCAGCATCCATCCGATGTGAAGGCTAATAAGCAAGGTGTGCCCGAGCAGACCAAGATGAGCAGTATGTTGAGACACGTGATGTTCCAACCTACTTCTTCCAAATAGTGTGCAAGGAACTCCAATACTGGCTAGTATCCAGATCAATCCAACGCACAGCAAGACAGCCCGCCGAAGTCCCACCGAGACACCTGCATCCTTCATGAGGCTCGGGGTGTTGGAGAGAATGGAAACAACCCCATACAGCACAAAACCAAATGCAGCGAGCCTCTTGGTGACAAGGCTATCAGGCTGCACAGCAGTCAAAGACAATAGAGCAGTGAGATAAAAACGATGTGACTATCAAACGTTCTACCGCTATAATTGTTTCTATTTTACCTCTCCTGTCAGACTGATGGATATAGAATAAGCCAATGTACAACAGATAACAAACTAAAGGGTAACCACATTATTCCATCCAATATATTTTGAGACCTGGCAAACTACACTCTACACTGCACAATGTCACGCAATATTCGATTGGTAGAGACTATTTGTTCAGAGTTTGCAATTTACATGCTAAAAACGAGCCAAAGGAGCAACATATGTTGAATTCATCCCATAGTTCTTCAAAAGAATTTTCCGAGAGGGTCAAGGCCAACATTTTTATGAGATCATCAAGATTCCGATTAATAAGTAAATTCACCATTATGCAGGTATATATATTTGATTGCATCAATGATCGTGTTATCCAGATCAGTGCAACACATTTTACCTTTTCTGTCGGTCTGATGAGCATATGAATAACCCAATACAACAGACAAGAATTGATAACAAGGTAACGCATTCGATATAGTACACAACACAATCTGTTGTCCACAAATCCACATGCAAATGTGCAATATACTGGCAGAGCCCATTTGTTCTGAGTTGCGATTTTCATGCTAAAAATGAACTAAAAGGGTCAAGGCCAACATATGAGATCATCGATTAGTAATTAAAGTCATCAGCATCAGTGCTAGCGATATGAACGAAATCAGCAAATCTCCATCACTTAAATCCTTAGATAGTGGAACACATATGCCGTAGGACAGAGCATTCAAGGAAAGAACATCATATTCTATCGCAGATTGGTGCAAATACTATTTCAGATAAAAGGCAATGATTAGCATCCTAAATGAAACCAAGAACGACTTAGCCAAGCGAGATTCAAGAAACGTACCAAGAACGACTTAGCCAAGCAAGATTCAAGAAACGTACAAGCATTTCCCCAAGGTTGGGCTCAAGCCAATCCCTGAACTTCTTCGCTCTGCTGTCGCCGCTCTGGCGTGGCTGGGTCACCGGAAGGGTGGGGGAAGTTGGGGGCCTCCGCCTGAGAAGCCACATGGGCCAGCCTCTGCTCTGCTCCCCGTTGGTGCGCCCGCCGGTACCCTCTCCAACCACCTGGGCGCAAACATCTTGGTGGGTTTCTTGGTGCCCACCTGAGGAGGAGGGCTCGGAATCAGGCGGGGTAGAGCTTGCGGCGGAGGCGGCGTCGTCGGCGAGAGCGCTCTTGCCCTTGGCCGCAGACGTGGCGCCCTTGTACGCCGCAGCGGGCGGCGGCGGCGGCAGCGGAGGAGGAGGAGGAGGAGGCGCGTCGTCGGCGAGAGCGCTCTTGCCCTTGGCCGGAGACGTGGCGCCCTTGTACGCCACAGCGGGCGGCGGCGGCGGCGGCGGCGGAGGAGGATGCGGTGGCGGCGGTGCTCCGGTCTCGCCTTCCGCCGCAGTAGTGGCGACCTCCGACGCCGCAGCAGGTGGTGGGTCAAGCAGCGGCGCTTTGAGGTCGTCGCGCTCCATCTAGACTATCGGCAACGACGAGAGCGGTAAGCGGGGAAGGCTGAGAGGGATTGGGATTTGGGCGGAGCAGCGCTGGTGAAGTGCGATAAGAATCAAGAAATCGAGCGTGGTGACAGCTTTATAGGGTGCTCGCGTCGCGCGGGATTAGAGATGGCAACGGGTAAATACCCATCGGGTATTGCCATTCTATACCCGTACCCGCTAGGTGTAAATTTACCCGTCGGGTTACCCGTATCCGCACGCGGGTAGGAAAATTTACCCGTACCCGTACCCGCGCGGGTATTACTACCCGACGGGTAACCCGTACCCGCAAGCATACCCGGTTCAACACATAAGAATATCATCAATTTAGACATTCATTAATCATACATGCCAAGCACAAAAGCGTCTAATGATCAAAATTAGTACATCACATAAACATACTTGACATGACCATATCAACATATGACAAACAAATAAACAATCAACAACAAGTAGATAATAAAATTAACATTTGAGTGGGATGTCTAGTTGTCTAATGCGGGTATTCATTACCCGCGGGTAGGCGGGTATGGGTAGTATATACTCACACCCGCACCCGCCTACCCGGCGGGTAGAGGATTTCGCCCAATAACGTACCCATGGGTACATAAAATTTTTCATACCCGTCTCTTTATCGGATAAAACCCGTCGGGTATTCGGGTATCGGGTACCCATTGCCATCTCTACGCGGGATGCAGGCGGGCTTTGAAATCAACCGACCCGAGGTCTCTTCGCAACGACGTCTGCATATCATATGCTTGGCTTAGTGCTTCTATTCGTTAACTAGTGCTTCTATTCGTTAACCATGGCTGCTGTCGCAATGCTGCCCTGCCCTGTGCCCCTTCTTCTGTTAACCTGCTTTCTTTCCTGCTTCTTGAGTTCCCTTTCATCCTGAACTAGTAAGGTACCCGTACATTATAACGAAATACCAAATAAGGGCGGTACATATCAGCAAACGTGATCCAAAACCGTTCTACGAATATTTTGTTTATCTTATGCACATGCATGTCCACATTTAGTAGCATATAGTGTTACCTGTACAACATTACAACAACAAAACTTTTTGTCCCAAACAAGTTGGGTAGGCTAAGAATGAAATATTTTCAAGGTAAAATAGGTGAGAACCTTGAAATAAAACCTACAATGCTAAAACCCTAAGCCGTACATTCTTTCATCTGAGTCAAGAACATAAAATACTAGCCCTAACTTCCTTATGGTTCCGGTACATAGATCGCTAACTTCCACGCGCTCCTATCCAAAGCTAATTTTTTAGATACATTCCAATCCCTCAAGTATCTTTTACTGCTTCCTCCCATTGCAAACTTGATCTACCTCGCCCCTTCTTACGTTTTCAGTACATCTTAAAATTACACTACGTACTGCTGCCTCAGGAGACCTCCGTTGGAGATGTCCAAGCCATCTCAAGCGATGTTGGACAAGTTTTTCTTCAATTGGTGATACCCCCACCCTATCACGTATATCATCATTACAGATGCGATCCCGTTTTGTATGACCACAGATCCACCGCAGCATCCTCATCTTCGCTACACTCATTTTATGTATATGTTGCCTTTTAATCACCTAACATTCTGCTCCGTATAGCATTGCAGGTATGATCGCTGTCCTATAGAACGTACTCTTTAATTTTTTGATGGACTTTTTTGTCACATAGGACACCAGATGCTTGGCGCCATTCTTGATAGGACATTCAGGATGTAAGAACATCTTTATAAACCATATTCTTGATAAGACATCTAAGATGTAAAAACATCTTTGTAAGCACGGGCACCTTCCTATTAAGGTAAATAGAGCAGAGATTTTTTGCTAAATTTACCACCAAGATCTCACCGCTAGGCCCCCTAACTAAATTCTAGCTGAAAGTTGGTTCTCGGAATTTATTTAGTTGAACAACAGCAAACTCAAAAATAACAGCTAACAAGTCTATTTGCATTTCACGAACTGAAGCAATGATTTTTTTTTTGCTATGACAAGGATTAGGAGCTGCTTTGCTTCAAGATTAGTGCGGATTAGGCTGAGGGAGCAAGAGAGCAAAAGCAAAATGCAAATTCAATCTGAATTTTGGTTTTCAAAATTCGGTTCTGTTTCACCAGATGCGTCATGGTTAGAGAGAGAGACACACACACAGTGACGCGTATGTTCGCGCTGATACGAGGGAATCACTGAAAGTTGCATGGCTCCAAGCCTCCGGTGCTTATACAGACGTGGGCGCTGATATGGTGCTGAAATGACACTCGAATGATTGGCGCGACGGCAAATGGTATTCTTCTCGAGTAGGAGAAAAGGACATTACTGGAAGAAACGAATGAATTCTTGAAATCAGAGGATGATTTAAAATGGGAAAACAAGAGCGGGGTTGTTGATTTATTTCATGTCTTATAATTCCCATAGCCGTGGCGCCACTTCGTCACTAGCAGGGAGGCAAACGATCTCGCGGAATAAGATCTTGCTGTCGCGGACGAGCGACTCCACTGGTTCATCCGTCGCGATAGACAGGCCAAGGGTGTTCAACTGTTCACGAATACATCGCCGAACTTCTTGGACGCCCTCCATCACTCGCCAGCGGTGACTTTGAAGCGATCGTTGATCGGCATGGCTGCTTGATGAAACCGACGCGCTGCCACGATCGCTTCGGTCACTTCCATGGACCATCGCAAAAGGTGAGAGAGCAGCGACAAGAGGACGAATGTAAAAAGCTCGACGGCAAATGGACGACGACGACTAAAGAAAGTGTAAGTAGCGGTAGAGAGAGCAGGCAAATACCCTAAAGTAAGAAGAGCTATGGGGATTTTGTATACATCACAACAACGCCAATTAATGCTAGTGCGATGGACGTGAGAATTGAGGGGACGTGCATGACACCGTAATTGATGTGACACTTCATGTTGCATGACCGAAAGATAAACCGTCACCACGTGCGACTTGGTATCGATTGTCACACATGCCAACACTGTTGGTAGAAGCAGTAATTTGAGGAGGCGATGATTCAATGGGTTGATGGGACGGAAGGGCCAAGGAACAAACGTATATGATCTCGGCCCACAGAAATTGAGGCTCTTTAACTATGAGATGCTATTGTTAGAGGAATGGCCTTTACCTTGGCCTAGTCAGCCCGTTGCACCAAAAAGAACCTGTAATTGTACAACTATGCATATGATGCAAGAGGGCCGTCTCAAGAGAAAAGGTGTAATTGCCCCTACATCAATAGACCCAGATAAGGGTGTTTATGTAAGTAACCTTCTTATAACTATAAGTATGTGCCTCAAGGGCCCAAGGCGTCATGAAAAAGGAGGTGTCATTTTAACGAGAGTTAAGTTTATGTTATATAGTGTTCTATTGTCCATCTCCACGGTTTCTAAGGCTCCAGATAATCCCTTTGTGACCTTCTTGTAGTCCCGTTATTTAATATGTGGTTCAGAATTTTTTTAAAATAATCATTTTTATTCAAAATTACAAAAATATACTTGCGAATTTTTTTGCGGTTTTAACCACATGTCACTGCACGGTTGGACGATTAGGGCTAGTCGCCCAACCGTTGTACGATACGTGGCCAAGTCGCCCAACCGTTGAGCGATACGTGGTCAGGTCACCTAACCGTTGGGCAACTAGTCCATGTTGTCCAATGGTTGGGTGGCTTGGACCTAGTCGCCCAACTGTTGAGGCGACTAGGGGTTGGGTGGCTTTACCCCTAATCGCTAAACGGTTGGGCGACTACAGGGTATTACATCCAAGCCGTGCAGTCGGCCAAGCGGCCATGCCTCATTCGCCCGAGAGAAAGAAAGGAAGGGGGAAAATGGGAGAAGAGAGAGAGGGGGGAGGAGAGGAGAGGGAAGGGAAGAGAGGAGAAGGGATCTATGCATCAACGATAGTGAGTTTTCTGTATTTTTGTATAATTATTTTTAAAACATGGTAGGATAACAATTAAAATAATTAAATTTGTAGTTTAGAAACTAACATTAATTTAGTTGTTAATAACTGTATTATCGTTTAGATCATTTTGTTCGTGACGATTAGAATATGATTCGTTGATTTAAAATAGTATGCGATGATTTAAGATTACACGTAGCAATTAAAATTGTACGCGACGATTTAAATAGCATTTGAGTTGTAAAAATCCACAAATGACTAAAATAAAATTCAGGGATCCTGCAGGGATGCCTTAGTGTAATTCATTTCATTACTATATTTAAGATTTACTTTCTGTTATATCTGTAAGTAATTGTGTTGTAATTGCTAATTTAAAATCGATTTGCAGATATGGCTCACCACCTGGGTGGTTCGGATTGGCCTTTTGACTTGCTGGACCAGCACGTCGACACGCAGCACCGTGCGAGCCTTCGTGTCCCGCATCCCGAGGGCTAGGACCAGGAGACTGAGTTAGGGGTGGTCCGTACGTGGACATCCTGACAGACTTGGAGACTATACCCACGCTAGAGAGACAGGTTTGTGTGCAAAGTATAACATGGTTTTTATGATATTTTCGCTATATATTTACTTTTTCGTGTTTTGCAGGTTGAGCGATACTAGCATTCTACCTCTCGTGCAGATGGTGGAGGCAACCGACAAGGACAGCGCTTCAGTCAAGGAGGCTGAGGAGGTCCAGATCGGTCCAGAGCGGTCATGATGGTTCCCTTTCGACCGGTAGTTGCTAACAGCTCTGTTGGACTGATGACGGTCTGAGACGCGCACGTTCCATCTCCCATTCAAGGAGATGTCCCCCACTTTGAAGGACATTGAGATGCTGCTTGGACTTGGCCACGTGTAGCGCAACAGTTGGGCGACTAACCCAAGTCATCTAATCATGCGTACAGTCCTCCCAGCTGCTTCTAGAGAGTGGTATACAATTCCAGGATTTGTAGCGTACGTAGCATAAAGCTCATTGTTCACACCATACACCGGAATTTGGAGACTTCGGTGGACAGAGCTCCTTCGACATTGCTGCCACACCGTATGGTGAAGCCCAGGGCTCTGCTGCACATCGGGGATTTCTAGAGTCCTTAGCTCACAACTTCATCTCTGGCGGCCTTGATTCGGCATGTCGACACAGGAGTATATCAATGCTTACCATCAGACACTGTCTAGTGTAAGTCTACTGCACCATCGTCATCCACTCAACAAACGGAGCGGTCTCCATACCTCCTTCGAACCGGCTGACGTACCCCACGGGACATGCTCATGTTCAACAGAAGGCAAGGCCACTCACGCGGAGACAGACGCGGCGAGGAGATAGCAGTGCTCAGATGAGTGAGCTATATCGCATCTCGTGCGATGAGTTTTTTGTACAATTATATGTACTCCTTGAATAATTGAATAAAAAATTGCACCATTAAGTCCACTGTTATAATTTTTCCATCTCATTTGCTATATTCAGAAATTCCTATTAATGGTTTACGTAAATGAATTTTTGAGTAAAATTCATAACGGAAAAAATTACGGACAAATTACATAATGAACTATGCTATGTCGGGAAGCTCTGTAAAATCCCGTGGTCGTACATGTAACATGACGCTGATGGCGCGTACGGCTACGATGGCCGTAAATTCATGGTGAGTTGACATATACGAGGTCCTATTCTTTTCAGCCTCTAAAAGCTGTCTTTCGACTTTTCTACACTAACTAGCTTTTAAACGGAGTATGTTTTCAAGATAGGGTCTACTAGTTAATTGTAGTACATACTTTACTAACTTTATTTATATCGTCAAAAACCACACGTGAGTTTCTATTACTCTGTAATCTCTCGCACAAACAGATCAAAAGCCATAAGTCTCAGCCAAAAAGAACAAGCCCCGAGTTGGGTTGGGGCTCCAATGCAATGCTGCTATCAACAATACGATAGTTACGTCGTAGGGTCGCAAATTGGTCTGTGACGCGTCCGTAACTAAATTGGTCTGTGACGCGCACGTAACTATTTTTACTCAGGTGGGTCGCTGGCGTTTCTAGGCCACTTTTGTATCTTGCTCTCTGCCTTAATGCAATGTCACGCAAAAAAAATATGAGAGGCTATTAAATTGGTGATTTTTGATAGCAATATGAGAGGCTTTCAGGGCACTCCTAAAGGTTTGTAGGTTGGATTTTAGATACCACCGTCATTGATACCACCCCGCTCATTTCGGCTTGAGTTTCTGGCTTCTGGTTTATTTAACGCACACATTAGTCCCATGATCACATAATGTCATTAATTACCAAAACAAATATTTTTAGGGGCCTAGATGCTTTCAGCCGACAACGTGGTCGAAAACCCGTCTACCGACAACGTGGTCGAAAATCTGTTTGCCGACCACGACGATACACAACGTGGTCGTAAATGCGAGTCGACAACGTGGTCGTAAATCTTTCAGTCGACGACGACTCACAACGTGGTCGTAAAGGCTACCTTCGACCACGTGGTCGAAACTGGTCTGCCGACCACTCGTAGGGCTTACGACTTTGCAGAGACAGCACAAACTTCAAAAAACAAAACTCAATCTGTCTAAAACAAGGGTCAATTACTCATCACAAACTCTCACTTTTGATTTCGACTTATTAGTTTAATAAATAATGATTGCTGAGTAGAGCCAAAAACCGTTTAAAATAAAAAAAAGAACATGACATAAATATCAAAATTAGGCTCCCGATGGATAACTAGTCACTACTAAAAACTTCGTTTCCTTAGAAGACTTACTATCAAGCATCTTTTCTCTTCCCTCTCACTATCCAACCTCACAAAAAAAATTGGCATAAACTAAATATCAAGTAAATCAGACCGTTGGAAGTACCCTTATCAATGATGTTGTATGAGTTGACTTACGGGTTTGAACGTACGTATCGCAAAATGGCACTTTGTTGTTGATGGAATTGGACATTGCTTGCTTCAACTACTAAATGATGATTTCCAGCCACTTACATCTTTCACATCATTAACTAGGAGAAATTATATTAACTGTGAAAGGCCCCAAAATTTCAAACCAAATTTTTTTTGCTTTATTTTTGCTGCATTTTTTGGTGAATTTTGGAAACTTTCCCTTTTTGGAAAGTCTCCCCGTTTTTCCGCTTTCTTTTTCTGGCCGGGCGTTTTCCTTTGGCGCCCCGCCAATTTCCGCTTTCTCCCTCTCCCCGACGCCTCCCTCGCTTCCCCTTTTCCTCCTTCCCGCTGCCGTTGCTCCCCTCCCCGTCTCCCTCTTTTCCCCTGGCGCCGCTCCCCGTCTCCGCTTTCCCCGCTCCGCTAGAGCCGCGTTCCCCCTCTCCCGCTCGCGCCTTCGCTCTTCCCCGCCTTCTCCCTCGCGCGAGCGCTGCTCCTGCGCCCGCTCCCTTCCCTCTCGCGCCCGCGTCTTCCTCGCTCCCCGTCTCCTTCCTCGCGCACGCGCCGCACGTGGGGAGACCGAGTCGCGCCCCCGGTTTTGTGACAGTGGGTTCGCCCCCCTTCACCGTGCTGACGCCGCCGCTTGACGCCAGCTCCGCCGCGCGTCGCCGCCTCCTCCGCTCAGTCCCACCGGCCAGCCCCTCCCTTCCCCTCTCTCCTCCCCACCCCGGTAGTCGTCCAAGTTCTTTCCCCCTTGACTGCCTTGACCGCCCTTGCCTCCTCCGCTACGAAATCTCCCCCTCCGCCCGGGTATAAAACACCGCCGCTGTCTCCTCACTCCTCCTTCGCTTCCCGAGCTCCTCCACCGCCTCCATTCGCTTCCCACCGCTCCCAAGCCTCTCCCAGAGCTACCGATTGAAGCCTCATCGCCCGTAGCACCGTGGCTGCCCTCCCCTGCGCCGGCAACCTCGGTGAGCCGATCTTCTCCCACATTGCCCCATTCCTCGATTCCATTCGCTGGGAGCTCCTCTGCTACTCCCTAACCCCGCTGGTGTCCTTGTCTGGCCAGGAAAAACTCAAAGGAGCCACATCATCGTCGCTCACCGCCGGCCGAACCAGCTCTCCGTGGCCAGCCTGCTTCGGAGCTTCCCCGCCACAACCACCACCGCCATCGTGAGCTCCTCACTCCCCTGAGCGTGTAACTCCCGCCAATTGGACTAACTCGCCGCCGGTAACCTCCCTCGCCGCCAATTAACCGAAGCTCTCCCCGCTTCCTTCTGGCATCTCCGTTGGTCCTCTCCTCTTCCAAAGCCCCCAAATGAGCTCCCCATGTTGAGGCGCCCCCAGTGGTACCCCCGTTGCCGCTGGAGGTCATCACCGTCGCCGGAGTGCAGCCGCTCCGCCGCTCTGCCTCTCTGTCGCGGACTCCCGGCGAGAGGTAGACGAAGGGGGACGTGGCCCCATCCCCTCCGCCCGTTCCTTCTGCCACCGTTTAGCGTCGGCCGTTGGATGTCGCCTAACCACCGCCGTCCGATCCTCATAACCACACCGCCTGGCATCCGTTGGATCCACCTCATACCGCTTCACCCCGCCTCCCATCCCCTCAGCCGTCCGATCCTCCCCGCGCCTCATCGCACCCGTTCGCTCCGCTCCATCGGCGCAGTTCGCCAGCGCCGCGCGTCGCCTATCCGGACAGTGCGGGCGCGCGAGCGTGGGCTGAATCCGGCCTGCCTCGCCTCTCCGCGCCGCGCGCGTGCGCGCCCGTGGGCCGCGCGGGCCGTTTCCCAGGCGGGCTGCACTGTTGCACCGGGCCGGCCCGTTACTGTTCATCCCGAATTTCCGGCGATTTTCCAATTTCCAAAATCCAGAAAAATCCAAATAAATCCTAGAAAATCACAGAAAATCCCAAAAATTCCCAAATTTCACCACTTTGCTCCAGATAATATTCTGAACCCATTTTTGGCCTCCACTTCCACAAATTCATCCTAGATAAATTCCTAAAATTCCTCATTTGCAGATTTATGCATTTTTACTCCTTTTTAATAGATTATTTCTCCTCGCTTGATTAGGCTCAAGTCGAGCTTATTTATTTTATGTGTTTGCGCTAGTTTCGGAGATCTCAGAAGTTCCAGAGCAGTCCAAGGATCCAGGAGCTTCTACGTTCGAGCTCGCCAAGGTCGTCCAAGTCAACGGCAAGTCACAAGTCCTTGATCATGTTGTAACCCATGCTATTATGTTATTATGCTATTTGCATTGAGCTAGTTCTGAAAAGTTAGTTCAAAAACTAAAATAAAATGTTTAGAATGACTTGTTATGTAGTTGACCTACCACCGACAAATGCCATGTTAAACTTGTAGCCATGCCTTTGTAACCCTAGGATTAATTATCTGTTAAGCTAGATAATTGTAGATTATTATTATCATGCAAAGTCTTTACACTAGTAAGGATGTGGCTGCAGGCCAATAGAATTTAGAAAACCCGACTCTAGGGCAGGGTAGTGTGGGATGCCGTGCCCTAGGGCGGAGTATGTCGATGTACAGAATAGGGTAAGGGGGGCTGTGGTGCGCCGCAAGACGGTTTAGTAGCTGCTCAACTCGATTGAAACTCTACAGGTGTTGTGGAGAAGGTGTTTGGGTAACAAAGGTTAGGCAGGCCGTGCTGCGGGTGCCTAACAACGGTAGAGTTCACTCGAAGCGGACAATGATTTTCTTTCTTTGTGGCGTGTGTGTGTGAAGTCCAGACTCGAGGGAATTCTACCGGGTAGAGCCTATATAAAGAATTGAGCAGTGAAACGACCTGGCTTTCTTAACTCTGTCGCGGGAGTTAAGGGATCGTGTGGGTAAAGCTGAGCAAACTCTGCAGAGTCAAATAAATGGTATTCGAATACGCCGTGCTCCCGGTTATTGGAGCTGTGTCACTTGGGTGATTCCAGCCGCGAAGCTTAAGTAATTTTGTACATGCTTTAACTTGTTCAGTTGGCTAATTAACCTTTCATGAAAACCCCTGAGATCTTGAGGAGTAGTTTTGGGTCCGTTTTATAAAAATGTTTGCAAATAAAAATGCATCCACTCAAAGTTAATAAACCAAGTATACTCTCTTCCTTTGTTGATCCGTGCATATAGTAAAGTAGAGTTTCCCTTGTGATTTGCTGAGTACGGGGTCGGAGTACTCAGGCTTGCAAATGCCACAGATACCAGAAGGAAAAGAAGGCAATTCAAGATTTCGTGTTGGAAAGGTCTTCCCGTCGAGGACGTCCCGAAGGACCTCTTCTTCGACGAGAACTCGTGCCTTTAGGTCTTCGCCGCGCTCAAGCGGATTCTGGTAGTTTCTTGTAATGTTTTTATACTTTGGGCTTGCACGCCCCGCTGTCAAAACTGGATGTTATTCCATATATGAAATATATGCTGGATTTTTGTTGTAAGCATGCAATGGTATACTCTTGCGCGACACTCCATAACTGTTCATGCGTGAATAGTTGCGGAATGCTGTGTCCGTACACGTCTCTGGAAACGGGGGCGTTACAAACTGCACTCTTCCTCGTACATAAATATCGGTAATTCTTAATACATTGAACATATACTATAAAGTGGAGAGAGTGTCGTAAAAGGAGAAAAAAAAGGGCACCCGGGAAGAAGTCTGCAACCGGTTGGTTTCCATTCCAGCCCATTGACTGCTCCGACCCTAGCCTGGAATCTTGGAGCCGACTTTTTTTTGGTTATCATCGCAGCATGCTATCATCGCGACCTGGTCTGAACTTTAGGCCCGATCCACACTTGGACAGGCCAGTGCTAGTGCCTTTTCTTGCCAGACCACGCTTCTGACCAGCCTCTGAAGGCCTCTTAAGAATTTTTATGGTTTGACTTCAGATTTAGAGAGTAGGAGATACTCGTATTGAAAAATCACTCCGTTTAAAATGATTTTATGGAGACTATTATAAATAACTTATAAAAACCATATTAAAAAGATACTTAATTCAACTTATGGTTTCTCAAGGTCAAAAGTAAAAGGTTGGTTAGAACAGTGCCTAAGAGGCCTGCCACATCCACCCACTGGTACCGCCCTTGTGGTCAGGAACGAGTGGGTCCTGTTTTTCAAGCTCAATGTGACAACTAGCTACTAGGGGTGTTAAAATCTTCAGTATGTATTTTGATTTTGAGATGTCAAACGCTCCAAGACAGGAATACAACATGTTGTTGAGCTCGTGACATAAATATCCCCGTCATTATCGAACGCACAATGATCATTATGTTTACTGATTAGACTGATTAGGCTACAACTAACTTTCTTATTAGTCGTAAAAACAATGTGGCAGGCTGACAATTTTTCCTACGTACAGGATGGGTACATATGTACATTGGTGAAACGTCGAAGGAAGGAAGTTAACACGCAGAATCTTGAGGCATGAATTTTCCAGCACCGAGCAAAGCATGGCATGACAAAGAACGCACAAATGAACGCATGCATGCAGCGTCAGTTCGATGGACTCGTCACCGCATTTACATCACAGCCGCTGACCCCTCAAAAACGAAAAAGGCACGACCGCGTGGGCGTCATGTAGTTGGGCACGCCGAACGCCGGGCAGCTCGTCAGGCTTTCGTCGTCGTCGCGGATGCTGCCGCCGTGGCTCGACGGCGGAGGCCCTCCCTTCGTGGCCCGCATCGGCCTGTGCTTGGATTAGGACGAGACCACCGACCGGGGCGGCGTCGTGGCTTGCCGTCGTCGCCGCCGTCATCTCGCGGTGGGCGATGGCGGGAGTGGTAATCTTGGGCCTGACGATGGGCTCGGCGTGGCCGGGGAAGTCGGGCTCGTGGCGGCGCTCCATGGGGGTCCACCTCCACGGACTCCGGCCGACTGGAGGTCCGGCAGGAACGTGTGGGCCGCCATCGGTGTCGCCTTCAGCAGCTGCTGCCGCGGGCCCAACAAGAAAAACAACACATTTTACTTACTGTACTTCATACTAGAAAGTGCCCTGTGAATGTCATGGACTCATGGAGCAGCTGTCATATGAAGTGACTAGCGTCAGCGTATGTCTTGGCAGTCTTACTTGGCAAGAGTTGAGTACCAACCCATCGTTTCGTTAATCTAACAACACAGAAGGGCGTCATTGCTTGCAGCAGATGACTTTTAGCTGAAAATAAATAAGTACTTATTAAAAGAAATAATTTTTAGAATGAGGACATGAGCGATAGAGAAAGTGAGAAAGAGATACGTGTGCAATACGGAAACAAGATGAGTTGGTTGCCTGATATGTCCATGACCGACTACCTTATATATCTCCAGAGCAAGACAAAAGTGATGCAGTAAGAAAGCCGCTTCGAAAAACCGGGTGTTCATATTATCTTTTGATTTATCCAACCAAAAGGCAGTGTTGTTCTTTTCAGCTTCTTTCAATAACCACTATATATAAAATTTCAAATCTAGATTCATTCTATACTAAGAGTATCAAAAAAATCAAACAAATAGTAAGAGTTCAAAATTTTCTCATGTTTGTTATTCTTAATGTAAAATGAATTTGAATATGAGATTTTATACATAGGTAAAGTAAACTACGAAGTGCATCTATATTTTTCGGAAACTTTTTAGTTGTATTGTACTTTGATTGCACGATAAAAAATGCAATTGTATATGGGCTTCACAAATAGATGAAATGTGCCACTATAATTCCCATGGAATTTCCTCGAGCGCAAATGGCTATGTGATGATAGTGTTTGGGACTCAGAATTATTTATGCAGATCTATTCTGTGATACAGAAGCGCATACCGTCAATACGAACCTGATCAATTCGGCTTCGGCTTCTGGATTCTGACTTATTTTTCACTATTCATAAATTTCGTCTTTTTCTGAACTTTTGGCTTTTTGTTGAGTTTTTTTGCCGGTTCTTTTTTTCCCGTATTTGTTTGTATTATACGTAATGGGCTAACATATTTTTTATATTTTTAAATTTAATTATGCTAAATAAGGATCTGTCAGCTACAGTGTTTTCAGCCATGAGCTTTTAAGCCGAACCGATCACCACTGCGCATGCTGATGCTTGGCAAGCACCGGCAGCCCGGCTCGACCACTGCCCTCTTCAAGGTGAAGGTAGCTCTCGGAGGAACGCGGTTTTGCTGTTCCGTTTTTCCTGCTCTCTCGGTGTTTTTGTTTACGTGGCATACATATGTTTTTTTATTGTTTATAATGTAGAACCTATAGATAGAAACCTCAGCCATTGATTGAAAGGAAACATGGATAGGAACAGGAGGAAGAAAACGGGGAAGCTTTGTTGCTCTCGGAGCGGCTTGAACCGACCGTGGACGTACATGTAACACGACGCTCGTGGGCGCTTACGGCTACAATGGCTTCCTTAACAAGGCATTTGCCACGGTCGTTTGGATGAGAGTAGCCACAGATCGCTAGCCGTAGGAGTACACGTTCCCTATTGTTGCCCAAAATTGCGCCCGCTTTGATCAGATTGCTGTAAATTCTAGATGAGTTATATTTTCAACTACGGCTTATAGTTTATGGGTTTTGAATTATAGGTGTTCGTGAGAGAGAGTACGAAAAGAGACAGTCGTGTGCGATTTTGACCGGTACAGTTGAATTTAATATAATATCTACTACAATTGATTAGTAGACTTCATCTTAAAAAGATATTTTGTTTAAAAGATAATTACTATACTATAAATTATAAGTAAAGTAAAAAATAAAAAGGCTGTAAATTCTTGATGAGTTGACATGTACAAGTTGGGTTGGGGCTCCAATGCAGTGCTGCAATCAATAATACGAGAGTTACGTGGTAGGGTCTCAAATTGGTCTATGACGCGTCCGACTATTTTTTTTACTCAGGTGGGTCGCTGGCCTTTCTAGGCCACTTTTGTATCTTGCTCTCTGCATTAATGCAATGTCACGCAAAAAAAAAAAGAGAGGCTATTAAATTGATGATTTTATGATAGTAATATGAGAGGCTTTCAGGGCGCTCCTAAAGGTTTGTAGGTTGGATTTTAGAAACCACCGTCATTGATACTAAAGCTTGTTACTAGAACTCACAGTGAATTAATTAGTAATAAGCTCCCCAATGAATGATATGGTAGTGATAGAGATGAGCCCATAAAATAAGTGACAAGCTTCCTACTACATAATCTACTCACTACTAAAATCTTCGTTTCTTAAAAAGTCTATACTTGCATGAGTATCAAGCATATTCTCTCTTCCCTCTCTATGGTCCTGTTTTTTTCAGCTTCTAAAAGCTGTTTTCGACTTTTTTAGTAACGAGCTTTTAAACGGAGTATCTTTTTAAGATAGGACCTACTAGTTAATTATAGTATATATGGTACTGACTTCATTTATATCGATAAAAAACCGCAAGTGAGTTTCTGTTACTCTGTAATCTCTCCCACAAACAGCCTACAAGTCACAAGCCACAACTAAAAGCTATACGCTCCAGTAAAAAAGAACAGACCCTATATTCCCTCCAATCAAAAAATTGACATGGCATAGGCTAAGGAGCTGTTCTTTTATGCTATGGTTTATAACTTTTGATTTTGATTTATTAGTTTAGTAAACAGTGATTGCTGAGAGAAGCCAAACACCATTTAAAAGCAAAAAAGAACATGGCATAGATATCAAAATTAGGCTCCCGATGCATAACTAGGCACTACTAAAAACTCGGTTTCCTAAAAAGACTTACTATCAAGCATCTTCTCTCTTCCCTCTTCACTATTCCACCTCACAAAAGAAAACTAAATATCAAGTAAGTTGGATCGTTGGAAGTACCCTTATCAATGATGTTGTATGAACGTGCGTATCGCAAAATAGCACTTTGTTGTTGATGGAATTGGACATTGCTTGCCTCAACTACTAAATGATGATTTCCAGCCACTTACATCTTTCACATCATTAACTAGGAGAAATTATATTAACTGCACTAATTCTTAATACATTGAACATATACTATAAAGTGGAGAGAGTGTCGTAAAAGGAGAAAAAAAGAGGCGCCCGGGAAGGAGTCTGCGACCTTCCATTCCAGCCCATTGACTGCTCCGGGGCTAGCCTGGAATCTTGGAGCCGACTTTTTTTTGGTTATCAGCGCAGCATACTATCATCGCGAGACATCCAACAAAGGACGCAGCAAACACCAAGAACACGATAGGCAAGGATATTAACAAAGTGACAGGGCTCGGAGCCGACTGAAAAATCACGCACAGGAAGAACTCGGTAAGCAATACGAACCCGACGACAATCATAAAGGCCTGCAATAATAGAGCAGAGGTGTTACATTCATCGTGCCGGATTCATTCAAAATACTGCTCTCTCTGTTTCACCACCCTCATCCGTAATTGTTTTTAAATAATCTTGTCTATAAATATAGAACGTATTTTATGTTCTAATATAACATTAGTGTGATGTTCCCTTTATACTTTATATATGTATATATATATTCTCTACATGCATGCATTAAATATAGTGCTTAAAGATAATAATTAGGTGGTTATCGTACCAAAGGGGATGATCTCCATACACTAGTTATGCTTATTGATGATTATTCAACGTTCTTTTGGTACTATAAGAATATATACAATAGTTTACCCCTTAAAATTGTTTTTAAGGTTTCTACTTCATTTAGAGACAGCAATAGATATAAGCTTTCTAATAGTAAATAATTTCTCTAACTATTTTATAGTATTTTTACCATAACATCATATGTCACAACCTCTCACTATTCGCATTGGTTTACAGGCTAAGCCATATGCTGCATAAAGGACAGTATATTATCTCTCATCACCTCCTCTCTTTTCCACATAGGATTTTACCCACTTAATATAAGTAAGAGATAGTTAAGATAACACTAATTAGAAATATCCTAAAGCATTATACATGAACGTGTAACATAAAACTACGAGCAAATTCAATTTCCGACACAGAAACATGTAACCCAATATTCGACACGCTGAAGCCAATTCGATATGAACCCGACATCGCCGTTTAGAGCCCCAAGTTACTAGCTAAAACCACAAATAATAAACCGTCCTCATCGAGCAACAGCTTCTTGCAGTCGGGCGTGCATGAAGCGATGCGAATGACGATCAAGGTGTCATAAACGACGTTAATTAACGTGAAGATTAATAATACCTGTAGTAATATAATGTAAGTCAGACTCGTACCTGCATGAACATCTTGCAGTCGGGCGTGCAGCAACTTGTGTCGGTCTCGGGCGTCGACGGCTGTGGCTCCTCGGCCAGCGGGTAACCGACGGCCGCCGGCCTCCCGTCGCGGCCTTGGATGAGCGGGTAGCCGAGGGCCACCCCGCCATCGCCTTCCTCCATGCGGCGGACCGCCGTGGCGTCGTCGGCAAGGGCCATACGCGCGCCGCCGGTGGGCACGTCGAGATCGGTCGCCATCTACTGAGTACGTAGGTCAAGGGAGGACGTACGTACGGACGCGAGGGCGAGATTAATAAATAGTCTGCTCCTGCTCGTATGTGTAGTATGGCCCGGGGAGACTAATCTGCTCGGATTGATTGTCTCACGTTTCCGTCACGGGCCCCGCCGCCGATGGGCTTCCTTCCGTGCATCTGCTGCCTTGCGGACGATTTGGGCCGTGCAGGATGAGTAGATGACACCGGCCGGATGGATATCGAACCAGGTTATCGAGTTTTTTTTCCTCTAAAATTAATATAGGATAGATATGGCGTCTTGTTCTCGTTTTATTAGTTTTTTTTCTAAAATTAATATAGTTTGATTCAATATTATATTATCAAATAGTTGGGAAGCATTTTTAGAATCGAACCAAACCAAAATTTAATTTAATCTAAAATCAACTTATTCAATGTTTAACCAATTAACGAGTGTAATTGAAGTAATTTTGGACCCTAATAGCTTTTTTGCACCCCATCATGACCGCATGATGCGGTCACACATGTCGCTTCCTCCCACATATACAGTAATCGGTAGTGGTACACTCCCCTTAAAGTATTGAAACATCAAACGAGCTTCCAGTGAAATAAATCTTAAGTGGCGATGAATTATCTGGCCCCACTGGGAAATTACCAATTTCTCATGGTAAAAGCAACTAAGCAAGCAACCGAATTAGAGCAAGAAAAATATATGTTTTACGACCGAGGAGATACAAATCGAACAAAATCATCTAGTACGGTACACATTCACAGTTTCTCTCCTTGAATGATCTCAGCAAGGCAACAGAGTATCCTACTCTCGGTCTCAAAAAAAAAAAAAAGGCAAAAAATCATGCTCTATTCAGACTTCCACAGTATAGCTCTCCCAGCCTCTAGACTCAACACGTCAACAGAATTCACTCTCCCTTTCCTGTAGTCAGTCAGCAGTATCCTCATGCATTCACACCTTGCTCAATTCTCCCCCAAAACGCACCAACATTCCAGTGTAAATTCTGCGTAAAACATCGCATTCCAATTAGTGTAAACAGACAAAACAACAGAAGAAACAGTTCGTAAGAATTTACCAGGACAAGCGAATCAGAGTGGTCATATCTGCTCAAGCTGATGCTGATGGCTTCGTGCTCTCCTCGCCCGAAACCAAGCTCTGCATCCAATGCAATCGTGCACACCATTTATAGCTATAGAATCACTTATAGAGTAGTTTGAACAAACAAACAAAAGAACAAGAAAAGGTATTTACCACGGCCCATGAGGCAACGTGCCCAATGACGCCTAAGGACAACAAGAATACGAACCCTCCTGCCGACCAAAAGCTAAGATAATCACCATCTGGCCTCCAGGAGTTGTTGGGCAGCATCCATCCGATGTGAAGGCTAATAAGCAAGGTGATCCCGAGCAGACCAAGATGAGCAGTATGTTGAGACACGTGATGTTCCAACCTACTTCTTCCAAATAGTGTGCAAGGAACTCCAATACTGGCTAGTATCCAGATCAATCCAACGCAGAGCAAGACAGCCCGCCGAAGTCCCACCGAGACACCTGCATCCTTCATGAGGCTCGGGGTGTTGGAGAGAATGGAAACAACCCCATACAGCACAAAACCAAATGCAGCGAGCCTCTTGGTGACAAGGCTATCAGGCTGCACAGCAGTCAAAGACAATAGAGCAGTGAGATAAAAACGATGTGACTATCAAACGTTCTACCGCTATAATTGTTTCTATTTTACCTCTCCTGTCAGACTGATGGATATAGAATAAGCCAATGTACAACAGATAACAAACTAAAGGGTAACCACATTATTCCATCCAATATATTTTGAGACCTGGCAAACTACACTCTACACTGCACAATGTCACGCAATATTCGATTGGTAGAGACTATTTGTTCAGAGTTTGCAATTTACATGCTAAAAACGAGCCAAAGGAGCAACATATGTTGAATTCATCCCATAGTTCTTCAAAAGAATTTTCCGAGAGGGTCAAGGCCAACATTTTTATGAGATCATCAAGATTCCGATTAATAAGTAAATTCACCATTATGCAGGTATATATATTTGATTGCATCAATGATCGTGTTATCCAGATCAGTGCAACACATTTTACCTTTTCTGTCGGTCTGGTGAGCATATGAATAACCCAATACAACAGACAAGAATTGATAACAAGGTAACGCATTCGATATAGTACACAACACAATCTGTTGTCCACAAATCCACATGCAAATGTGCAATATACTGGCAGAGCCCATTTGTTCTGAGTTGCGATTTTCATGCTAAAAATGAACTAAAAGGGTCAAGGCCAACATATGAGATCATCGATTAGTAATTAAAGTCATCAGCATCAGTGCTAGCGATATGAACGAAATCAGCAAATCTCCATCACTTAAATCCTTAGATAGTGGAACACATATGCCGTAGGACAGAGCATTCAAGGAAAGAACATCATATTCTATCGCAGATTGGTGCAAATACTATTTCAGATAAAAGGCAATGATTAGCATCCTAAATGAAACCAAGAACGACTTAGCCAAGCGAGATTCAAGAAACGTACCAAGAACGACTTAGCCAAGCAAGATTCAAGAAACGTACAAGCATTTCCCCAAGGTTGGGCTCAAGCCAATCCCTGAACTTCTTCGCTCTGCTGTCGCCGCTCTGGCGTGGCTGGGTCACCGGAAGGGTGGGGGAAGTTGGGGGCCTCCGCCTGAGAAGCCACATGGGCCAGCCTCTGTTCTGCTCCCCGTTGGTGCGCCCGCCGGTACCCTCTCCAACCACCTGGGCGCAAACATCTTGGTGGGTTTCTTGGTGCCCACCTGAGGAGGAGGGCTCGGAATCAGGCGGGGTAGAGCTTGCGGCGGAGGCGGCGTCGTCGGCGAGAGCGCTCTTGCCCTTGGCCGCAGACGTGGCGCCCTTGTACGCCGCAGCGGGCGGCGGCGGCGGCGGCGGAGGAGGAGGAGGAGGCGCGTCGTCGGCGAGAGCGCTCTTGCCCTTGGCCGGAGACGTGGCGCCCTTGTACGCCACAGCGGGCGGCGGCGGCGGCGGCGGCGGAGGAGGATGCGGTGGCGGCGGTGCTCCGGTCTCGCCTTCCGCCGCAGTAGTGGCGACCTCCGACGCCGCAGCAGGTGGTGGGTCAAGCAGCGGCGCTTTGAGGTCGTCGCGCTCCATCTAGACTATCGGCAACGACGAGAGCGGTAAGCGGGGAAGGCTGAGAGGGATTGGGATTTGGGCGGAGCAGCGCTGGTGAAGTGCGATAAGAATCAAGAAATGGAGCGTGGTGACAGCTTTATAGGGTGCTCGCGTCGCGCGGGATGCAGGCGGGCTTTGAAATCAACCGACCCGAGGTCTCTTCGCAACGACGTCTGCATATCATATGCTTGGCTTAGTGCTTTCTATTCGTTAACCATGGCTGCTGTCGCAATGCTGCCCTGCCCTGTGCCCCTTCCTCTGTTTCATCTCAGTTTGCGGATCCTATTGACGAAAGGGGTGCCGCTTCATCTGTGCAGGTGATTTTTTTTTTGCCTAATGCAACTCCTAATCGCCATCACGATGATCGCACAAAACCAACTTGGGTGTGTTACTCTAAGCTACCTCCATATACGATATGACTAGGGCTGTAAAAAAAGCTCGAAGCTCGCGAGCTACTCGAGTTCGGCTCGTTCTAGGCTCGGTTCGAGCTCGGTTCGAGCTTTAAACGAGCCGAACTCGAGCTTGATCTCGAGCTCGCGAGCTTTACCGAGCCGAGCTCGAATAGTTCGCGAGCCCCGATTCGAGCTCAAATAGTAATACATATTAATTCTTACCGAGCTTATTCGAGCCGAACTCGAGCTCGAGCTTTTCTTATTGTTAAACATTAGTGTATATTTGAATTATTTTGACTGTTATCGAGCTTACTAGAGCCGAGCTCGAGCTTAAAAATTTTTTATTATTGAAAAATAATGCATAATAAATTATTTTAATTGTTACCGAGCTTCCACGAGCCGAACTCGAGCCTACTTGAGCTTAGGCCGAGCCGAGCTCGAGCCCAGGTCTAGGCTCGGACCTCAACTCGAGCTCGGCTCGAGCTCGAGCCTGGAAGGCCAAGCTCGCTCGAGCTCGGCTCGTTTACAGCCCTAGATATGACTACGAGGATACGGACACGCGATATGACATTTTGAAAAATAAAGATATACCGATACAGTATATATATATATATATATATATATATATATATATATATATATATATATATATATATAAATTAAAAAATTACAGAAAGATTACGAGAGAGAAGAAATTGAGATTATCTCCATGATTGCTATATATTCTATTATTTCTTACCTCCCTCACTCGCTACTTTCAGTTATGTGCTACATAGTTGACATTATACATGAATATCAATTCACAAAATATGAGCATCTATAGATAATATGAAGAAAATGGTCCAGCTTGCGTTTTACATCACACCTGCTTTCTTTCCTGTTTCTTGAGTTCCCTTTCATCCTGAACTAGTAAGGTACCCGTACGTTACAACGAAATACCAAATAAGGGTGGTACATATCAGCAAACATGATCCAAAACCGTTCTATGAATATTTCGTTTATCTTATACACATGCATGTCCACATTTAGTAGCATATAGTGTTACCTGTACAACATTACAACAATAACAAAGCCTTTTATCCCAAACAAGTTGGTAGGCTAAGAATGAAACATTTTCAAGGTAAAATAGATGAGAGCCTTGAAATAAAACCTACAATGCTAAAACCCTAAGTCGTATATCCTGTTATCTGAGCCGAGAGCCTAAAATACTGCCTCTAACTTCCTTATGGTTCCGATACATGAATCGATAACTTTCATGCGTTTCTATCCAAAGTTAATTATTTAGATACATTCTAATCTCTCAAGTCTCTTTTAACTGCTTCCTCCCACATTAATCTTGATCGACCTCTACCTCTTCTTACGTTTTCAATACATCTTAAAATTACACTACGTACTAGTGCCTCAAGAGACCTCCGTTGGAGATGTCCAAACCATCTCAAGCATTTTGAATAGGTTTCTCTTCAATTGGTGCTACCTCCACCCTATCACGTATATCATCATTACAGATGCGATCCCGCCTTGTGTTACCACAGATCCACCGCAGCATCATCATCTCCGCTACACTCATTTTCTGTATATGTTGTCTTTTAATCGCCTAACATTCTGCTCTGTATAGCATCACCGGTCTGATCGCTGTCCTATAGAACTTACCCTTTAAATTTTGAGAGACTTTTTTGTCACACAGAATACCAGATGCTTGGCGCCATTCTTGATAGGACATTCAGGATGTGAGAACATCTTTATAAACCGTATTCTTGATAAGACATCTAAGATATAAAAACGTCTTTGTAAGCACATGTACCTTACTATTAAGGTAAATAGAGGAGAGATTTTTGCTAAATTTACCACCAAGATCTCACCGTCAGGCCCTCTAAATAAATTCTAGCTAAAAGTTGGTTGTCGAAATTTATTTAGTTGAACTATGGCAAACTCAGAAATAACAACTAACAAGTCTGTTTGCATTCCACGAACTAAAGTAAGGATTTTTTTTTGCTATGACAATTAAGAGAATTCGGTAATCGCATCACGGCCTTAGGCTTATACAATCATCCTCTGTAATGGGCGTGTTATTCCCAGTCCCAGACAAGAAAAAAGGGGCTAAAATTAGGCTGTAACACATCCAACAAGCAAGACTATCTACTAAGCAGCAGCCACGCTCATGCGCCCCTACCGCTCATCTACATGATTGAGCGACAGCTCGAAGTTTTATCTGAATCTCCCTGTTAGTTTCCTCGCATTACATGTACAACAACATCATGAAATGGGCAACCCAATAGTATATCCTATAGAAGTTAGAACTCTCTCTACCAGTCAATCGAAACATAAGAATGACATATGTTTACATCGTACAGATATGCTATTTTATCAACCTTTCCGTGCTTTGGGTTGTTTGGACAACAATACCTGTAATTGAGTGCAGACCTTCTCCAGCTCAGATTCCTGATTAACTTTACAAGTAAGATTCCACATTTCCAAAAGACAAAGTTGAATGATACAAAGCAAATAGAGCGATTCAGTTGCACACAGGAACTAAAAAAAATGAAAATGCATTACCATTACAGGTCAAAACAGTTATTTAGACTTGTTCCTGTAATGCTTCCTTCAATTCAGACACAACAACTACTCTATTTACTTCCACTTATTTTTTTCATGTTAGCCTCCTCGTCCTTTAGTTCTGTGCAAAGAGCCTCACGACGAGGATCCTCAGCTACAAATAGAGAATAGTTTTAGAAAATGAACTAAGATAGCCAAGTTGGGGAGGACTCATGTTCGCAACAAATAGTGCCTTTGCTACAGGTACAGTCAATGTCCTTCTCCATCTTTCCAACATGATATATAGAAGTTTTGCAATTTTCCAGGTCAGCATCTTCATATGTTTGTTCACTTCGAACAGTGTGCAATGCAGATACAATATTTTCTGCAGTTCATCCGCGGGCCAGATCAATGAGGAGGTAACTTACGTACAAATCTACATTTTATTTTCCTGTTATGCCTTAAGTTCTGTTAACATAATGGCATTCTCCTGCCGTAGGTCCGTCGTCGAGATATTCTCCGTCGCCTGCGGCTTATCGCACAAAACCAACTTGGGTGTGTTACTCTAAGTTACCTCCATACACCATATGACTACGACGGTACGGACACGCGATATGACATTTTGAAAAAAAATAAAGATATACCGATACAGTAAGTATATATATTTAAAAATTAGGATTACCTCGATAAATGCTATATATTCCATTATTTCTTGCCTCTCTCACTTGCTACTTTCAGTTATGTGCTACATAATTGACATTATACATGAATATCAATTCACAAAATATGAGCATCTATAGATAATATGAAGAAAATAGTCCAGCTTGCATTTTACATCATACCTGCTTTCTTTCCTGCTTCTTGAGTTCCCTTTCATCCTGAACTAGTAAGATACCCGTACGTTATAACGAAATACCAAATAAGGGCGGTACATATCAACAAACATGATCCAAAACCGTTCTATGAATATTTCGTTTATCTTAATTCCATCATAGTCAAGTTTAATTGTTCTTTAGAAAGTAAACATTAACAATGCAGGTGACAATAATTAAATTACAATGTAAGTACTTGATAATAAAATAATCAAGACAACATGATTGAAGGATTGGACTTGCCTGAGAATTCAGAAGAATTAAGGATCGAAAGATTTGGAGACCAAGGGTTCAATCTTGAATAGCATATCTCTGGGTTACTCCGATTCTGGAAGAAGGAAAAACACAAACAGAGTCCAAAAAGGACTAACACCAAATGGAAAAATGATTCATATGAAGGGAATACGATTCTACCTAAGACTAACATTTGGCCATCGATTCTCATTCTAATGTTGTACCGATGTTTTGAAATAGATAAAGAAGAAGAACAAGATAAGTTTTATTCAGATTTTCTTAAGACAAATTGATTTATAGAAGGATTTTAAGTTTCAGACTTAAGGAAATACTTTTAAGTTGCATTTAGGAAAAATGATTTATGGTTAAAGGAAATAATTGTGTTTAAATTCATTAAAGGGAAAACAATAAATTGTTTTAGAAGACTAGTTGAAAAGAGTCAAATAGTAAATATTTGATTAAATAGAGTACTTTATATTTTATAAAGAAAAGAAATTAGAAACTTAATTGGATTAGTTTTATTTATTTTGAAATGAGAGTTTTGTTTTACTCAAAAAATATATAATGGATTTAATACAATTTAGAAAAGAGACTGTTAGTTAAGAGAAGATACTATGGTTTATTTCAAAGAGGAAGTCATTTGACTTGAAAGAGCTTGTATTCCTTAGTTGAAGATGGATGTAATTTACTGTTGGAAGATTTTTATAAAAGGAATAACTTTTGTAATTAATTTATTTGAGTGAAGAGAAATAGTTCGGAAAAGGGTATTATGTTTTATTTTAAAAGTAAATAGAGATGATATGTTTTATGAAGTTTGAATTAGAATAGAAAATATCTGATTTTAGTTTTTGAAAGTATTTGATTTCAGAAACTATTTTATTTTACTTACTAACCCAATTACTCTATTATGTTAATTGGTGAAATTTGAATGTTAGAAAATAATTTATAATTAAATTGATTTAGTTGAATAAAAAATAATAGATGATAATTTATTTTATTGTAGTGGTATTTAAATTCTGGTTTGTAGAAAATATTTGAAGAGGAAAATGGATTAGGGGATTGATTATAGAATTTTAGAATTGAATTAGAGATTTTTAGGCTAAGGTTTTGTTTGGAAAATCCATTCCCGGTCGAGATCCGAAGTGTGCCAGTCTTCTAGAAAAGCCCTAAGTGTGCCAGTTGGTCCAGTTGGCCGTCCATGCGGCCCCCTTTACCCCTCCTCTCTCTCGGCTCTCTCGTAACGCCGCCGCCACCTCATCAACTCCGACGGTGGAATCCTCACCGGTAAGTCGCCTCTACCTTCCTCCCTACTCGGGCTTGGCTGTGCTCTGTGTTGTGCTGTGATGGATGCTTAACATGGATGGATGATGGCATGACGCATTGATGAGACCAACAAGGTCTGAATTTGGATGATGCCTAGCCTGAAAATATGCGTGCTCAAACATTTGCCATGATACAGAAATGATGCAAACATGAACAATCATCACTAAGTATAATGTGAACCTGATTTCTAAGCTCTGTAGCATAAACCACACTAACAGGTGATTGTCCTTAAACTTGGTATCATCAACTGTACAAGATGTGATAACTCGACAGTTTAAACTTCAGTTGCCAATTACTTGCAACAAGATATTGTCATGGAAATAAAACTCTAATTATCAGATTCTCCTCACATTGCACTGACATGAAACAGGGCATAGCACAAAATACATACAACACTACTCACTGAAGAACTAATATCACATTTCTGAAGCCTGCTAATAGACTATACTGACTGGAGTATCTAAGCATAGCAAACTTTCAATTCTGAAAACTGATGAGCTAGACTTCAGGGGACTATATACTAGACAACAGAGTACTAGCCTTATTGGCATAAGCCAGAACCTATGCATGCTAATGATTGACCACTCTCTCAACCAATGCTTTCACCATTTGTTGATCTGAAACATGACCTCTTCTAGATGGGTTATTTCATCTTGAGCATGACCGTTATCTGGAAACAGGGGATTATACCATGCTAGCAAAACCAATCTTGACAGTAGTCCCAGAACCTAAGCATGCTAGTATTTGATTAGCTTCCATTTACACATGGTCATCAGATAATATAGTTTCTTCATGACACTATCTATACACTACTGTACTTGATCCTAGGCATGATTGAAGGATATTGCATATAACAACTAGTCCCATGGCAAAGGATTCTGAATATACACTACACATATAATTTCTATTCAACTATTGACTTGCTCAAGCCATAAAACAGAAGTTCACCTAAACAATCATGCCCATGGATAGAAACATTTATCTGCACTGAACAAGAACCATATATTGAAGCATTTAGGGAACAACCAACAAACATATTGATGGCCACTCCAGAAACATGCATGCACACATAATGATTTGTTTATGGATGAGAATATGCACACCTTCAATGCCTGATGCAACAGATAATCATGTTTCTTGATTTCCTCGCCTCTTGATGCTCCCAAAATGTCTTCTTCAGCTTCAAACCTGATTGCCTAATGCCGGATGAAGCTTACAGAATGCTGGAGATGCCCGAACCGCACCAACTCCCTTGAAACGCCGTCCTGGTCTGACCGCTCCCCACCCCAGTTCCATTCCCGGCACAACAAAGAACAAACTTCCCTCCGCCCGCTCGTGGCATCATACATGGGGTGTATTAATCGGCTACAGCTGATGTCTTCTTTTAACTTTTGGTTAAAATAAAATAGTAACAACTAGAAAAGATAACTTTAGAATAAAATTTAGAAAACAACTTTTAAAAGTCATAAAGGAGACGACTGAGACCGCCCGACGGTTTGAAGAAGTCGCTTTTAGAAGCTAATGTGTTCATATCGGCTTAAAACTGATTTGAACACTCCCCACCCTGCGGCTCCGCGATGTGTTACATCACCAACGCCGCGCGGGCCTTGCCTAGTTGGCTGACCATCCCCGCTATCTTGGGCAGGCGCCGGTGCGCGGATGGCATGGCACGCCACGCCACGCCAATCCATGCGACGCCGCCATGATTCCATTTCCACCTGGATTTTGGATCGATCAGTGCTGTGGCTGTGCCGCTGTACAAGCTATGATCGATCCGGTCTCGTTTTTGGTGATTTGGAATTTCAGTCGGAGCGTTTCAGCTTTCGAATCCACTCAACTCGCTCCGCTCCTGGACCAGGAATTGGGACACCGCTGCGCTGGCGTTGCCCCTGGTCATTTGGTGCATATCTAAGAATAGTGTCGATCCATAATTCCATATCAATCCTAGAAATTGAATTTAACCACTAACCAAAATGAAAGCACAACACTTAAGAGCATGTTTATATTAATTGCGGGTAATGGCTTTTAGATGAAAATAAATAGTAGTGACTGAAAGAATTGGCTTTTAGAAAAAGCAGCAAGCGAAAGTAAGGGAGAGATACGTGTGTTACAGACCAGCTCAAAACAGCTTCTATCTTCCGGTTTTTAAAAACCATAAATTATTTTAAACGTGTTGGTTTATTAACATATTTTCCTTTTCTTTTCTCTTTTCTCTTTATATTGTTTGTAAAGTTATAATAGTTTTTTTATTTTTTATCTTTTTCTTTATTTTTGTTTAATTAAATATTTTAGCCAAAAACTAGTTTGCTACATTGTCATTTCAGCCGGAAGATAAAAAGAAACCAAAAGCCATAGCGCTAAAGCTTGGGAGAATCTGTACAACGCCTGTACAATGTAGATAGGCTCGTAAGCATCATACGAGCTGCACCCCGCGATCTTTTGGGCTCCGCTTGGTGATAATCTTGTGGCGGAACCGAAGCTCGACTCGTGTCGGCGTCCGCCCGTGGCAAGTAGCCTGGGGCCTGTTTGGCAACGGCTGCGACTTATAGTTTTAGGCTAAAATTTTTGAATTTTAGTTTTTTACAGTACAGATTACGGAGAGACAGATACTTACTTGCGATTTTGGCTGGTACAGATATTAGACTTTTAACGCAGTGGTGAATCTAGAATAAAAATAAGAGTGGGCTAAAAAAATATGCATTCTTCTATCAAATCATAAGTTTTTCCTAGAATTATTGGTCCTACACCTCGAATGACTAAACTAATTTGTAAGAAACATAGTTTTGTATTCTTATGCAATCAAATTCATAGTTTCATACATGAATAAAAGCATAGAAAAAAGAGAGATACAATGAAGGTACCGCGCTAATGCAAGTGAATCCCTAAAACATGTAATATGGCTCCGGTTAGTAACAATCTGTACATCAAAATTAAAAAAAATTAGTAATACAATAGCAAATTATATTTAATTACTTAAATGATCATGAACGTTTAAAATAAATGGACAATGAGTTTGAGTTATAAACTAAAAATCGGTTCGGCCATACGGGGAATCCAAGAATAGTATCACTGTATCAAGCCAATAGCAGCAGCCAGCGCACATCAGCAGCTTCACTTCACACAAATTACGATTCATGCCTTCTGCCCAGTGGATTGCTTGTCTGCTTCTGCCTTCACTTAACCCCAGCGCTGGCTCGCTCGCCCCTCGGCCTCGGGCCTCCATTCTCCAGTCCAGCCTGCCGGCGGCCCGCGACCCGGCTCTCCCCGGCACCCCGTGGCCGGCGTGACCCAGCCTCGGAGCCTCCGGTCTCCCCTTCTCAGGCCTCCCCGCCTCGGCGCCTCCCCGCTCAGGCCTCCCCGCCTCGGTGCCTCCGGCTCCGGCCTCCCAGCCTCCAGATCTCGTCGCGGGCTTCAAACCTTGAGCACGGCCGCACGGGTAAGCAACCTCAGTCCCCACTCCTCACTGCCTTCGTGCCGATTGGGGATTTGGGGGAACGGGGAAGGGAATGGATTGGGGATTTGGGGATTTCGGATTTGGGGAATTTTCGGACACGGGAACCGGCCAACTGGGTATGGACCGGTGGGCGAACCACGAACGTGAATTGGGTCTGGCTTCGCTGCTTCTTCGGCCTTGTTTCTTCATCTTCTTGTTTACAGTCTTTGCCGGCTTGCAAGCTTGCAGGCTTGCAGCATGGTTGGCAAGTCACAGCCGCAGGGAGCCAGTAGCGCCGGCCGCCGGGGGAGCCAGGAGCCTAGGAGGGGGGTCGGTCAACCGGTGGAGGGTAGGCTTCAGCCTGATGAAGCCTACCCGGTGGATTCGCCACGTGTAGATCGTTTAACTTGTAGACCACGTTTTGAGAAAATACTCCGTTTGAAAGTTAGGTATTGTAGCAAAAGCCAAAAGCCGTCAACTTCGGAGAAAGAGAACATGCCCTTGGGTCCGATGAGAAGAAAGAAACAACAGCAACCGAAACCGAACCAAAAGTGTTCGCTGCAAATGCAATCGACAAATGTCTTGCCCAAAAACGTTGAGAAATCGTCTGTGACGAGCCTAGCGAACCAGATGCGTCATGGTTAGAGAGAGACAGAGAGTGACGCGGATGTTCGCGCTGACACGAGGGAATCACTGAAGGTTGCATGGCTCCGAGCCTCCGATGCTTATACAGACGTGGGCGCTGATATGGTGCTGAAATGACACTCGAATGATTGGCGCGACGGCAATGGTATTCTTCTCGAGTAGGAGAAAAGGACATTACTGGAAGAAACGAATGAATTCTTGAAATCAGTGGATGATTTAAAATGGGAAAACAAGAGCGGGCTTGTTGATTTATTTCTTGTCTTATAATTTCCATAGCAGTGGCGCCACTTCGTCGCTATGAGGGAGGCAAATGACCTCGCAGGATAAGATCTTGCTGTCGCGCATGAGCGACTCCACCGATCAGTCTGTCGCGATAGACGGGCCGAGGGTGTTCATAAACACACCGCCAAACTTCTCGAACGCCTTCAATCGCCCGCCAACGGTGACTTCGAAGTGATCATCTTGATCGGCGCGGCTGCTTGATGAAACTGACGTGCTGCCACGATTGCTTCGGTCACTTCCGTGGACAATCGCAAGCAGTGACAAGAGGACGATTGTAAAAAGCTCGACGGCAAATAGATGATGGCGACTAAAGAAAGTGCAAGTAGCGGTAGAGAGGGCAGGCAAATACCCTAAAAGAAGAAGAGCCACGGGGAATTTGTATACATCACAATAGCGCTAATTAATGTTAGTATGATGGACGCGAGAATTGAGGAGACGTGCGTCACGCCGTAATTGATGCGACGCTTTTTGTCGCATGATCAAAAGATAAACCGTCAGCACATGTGACTTGGTATTGGGTGTCACACACGCCAACACTGTTGTTAGAAGCAGGAATTTGAGGAGGCGACGATTCAATGGGCCGATGGGACGGAGGGGCCAAGGAACAAACGGACACGATCTCAGCCCACAGAAATTAAGGCTCTTTAACTATGAGAGGCTATTGTTTGAGGAATGGCCTTTACCTTGGCCCAGTCATCCCGTTGCACCAAAAAGAACCAGTAATTGTACAGCTATGCATCTGATGCAAGAGGACCGTCTCAAGGGAAAAGGTGTAATTGTCCATACACCAATAGACCTAGATAAGGGTGTTTATGTAAGTAACCTTCTCATACATATAAGTATGTGCCTCAAGGCACCATGAAAAAGAAGGTGTCCTTTTAACGAGAGATAAGTTAATGTAACATAGACTTCTGTCGTCCATCTCTACCATTTCTAAGGCTCCAGATAACCCCTTTGTAACCTCCATTATGTGTGTTTATAATTTTTTTATATAATCTTTTTATTCAAAATTACAAAATATACTTGTGAATTTTTTTTGCGGTTTTGACCGCATGTCGCTGTACGGTTAGGCGACTAGGGCTAGTCACCCAACTGTTGGGCGACATGTGGCCAAGTCGCCCAACCGTTGGATGACTTTACCCCTAGTTGCCCAGCGGTTGGGTGACTACGGGGTGTACCCTCCAAACTGTGTGGTTGGCCGAGCGGCCGTGCCTCAATCGCCCGAGAGAAAGAAAGAAAGGGGGAAAGGAAGAAGAGAGAGAGGGGAGGAGGAGAGGAGAGGAGAGGGAGAGGGAGGGGAGAGAGAAGGGATCTGTGCAACAATTGAAATCATTAAATTTGTAGTTTAGAAACTAACGGTAATTTAGTTATTAATAATTGTATTGTCGTTTATATCGTTTTGTTCATGACGATTAGAATAGGACGCGTTGATGTAAAATAGTACGCGACGATTTAAGATTACGTGTAGCGACTAAAATTATATGCGATGATTTCAATAGCATTTGAGTTGTAAAAATCCACAAATGACTAAAATAAAATTCAGGAATGCCTTAGTATAATTCATGTAATTACTATATTTAATATTTACTTTCTGTTATATATGTAAGTAATTATGTCGTAATTACTAGTTTAGAATCGATTTGCAGATATAGCTTGCCACCTTGGTGGTTCGGACTAGCCTTTTGACTTGCTGGACCAGCACGTCGATGCGTAGCACCACGCGAGCCGTAGTGTCCCGCATCCCGAGGGCTGGGACCAGGAAACTGAGTTAGGTGTGGTCCGTATACAGACACCCCGACGGGTTTGGAGATTAAACCCATGTTGGAGAGATAGGTTTGTGTACAAAGTATGGTACGATTTTTACGATATTATCGCTATGTACTTACTTTTTCGTGTTTTACAGACTGAGCGATACTAGCATTCTACCTTTCGTGCGGATGGTGAAGATAACCGATGAAGACGGCGCTCCAGTCGAGGAGGCTAGGGAGGTCCAGACCGATCCGGAGCAGTCATGACGGTTCCGTTTCGACCAGTAGTTGGTGACAACTCTATTGTACCGATAACGGCATGAGATGCACAGTTCCACCTCCTATTCGAGATGTCCCCCACTCTGCAAGACGTTGAGATGCTGCTCAGACTTGGCCACATGTCGCCCAACGGTTGGACGACTAGACTAAGGATGTGTTTGGTTGGAGGGATGGGGTGGGATGGGATTATTCCTTTGACCAAGCCTATCTGTGTGTTTGGTTGGAGGGATGGGGTGGGATGATCTAAAGTGGGATGAGCCTGTGCAAATTTAGAGAATATTCTTCTTAGATGCTGGACCATGTGGTTCCACTTTTTTTGTGGAACTATCCCATCCCATTCCACCCCATCCCTCCAACCAAACACATCCTAAGTCGCCGAATCGTGCGGTGACATACGGTCAAAAGTGCAAAAAAATTCGTATATGTATTTTTGTAATTCCAAATAAAAAATAATTATTTTAAAAAATTCATGTGGTCTATAACCACAACAGCAATCATATGAAACAGCCTAGCAAATACAGGCTATATATTCCGCAGCAACATGTCAGGCCATGCAAAAACACAATAAGGTACTACTAACCGAAGAACTCGGACTTCCAGGCTTCTAGTTGATCACATATGAACTAAAGTAATCTTCACCTCATACCAAACCAGGACAACTCACATCAAAGAAATGAGATAACAAATGAAGCCCCTGATATACAGCCATTCAGAAGAACTAATGGACCAAGATTTCAGATATGGCAATACCAGTGGTTCGTATCTCAGCTACCAAGACAATTAAATAGCTATGAATGACAATGAATATCTCTTACCAGGATCATCATAGTACTTCAGCACTTGGTATGTTCACATAACAGCATTATACACGTGTTTGATTGCCAAAAATTGAGAACATACTACTTTAGGGACGTGATATCACAATACAAATTAGAGTTCTTACTTCATAGGACATCGAAACAAGAACACAACAAAGAAAAGGATGATGCTACAATTAAAGACTGATTAGGTATCTTGGAGTAACCCCTGCTCCAGATCCAGATCAGCATACAATACAATTTGCAGAAGTCGAAGCTAGTGAAAATCTTAATGCATATGATGGATCTATGCACTCTCCATCAGCTGCAAGACCTCAATTTCAGTGGGCAGTGAAGGGATTGCCCCTTTCTTTGTGGTGGTGATTGCTCCACATGCATTGGCAAATTTAATCGCCTTCTCAAGCCTCTTCTGATCCTGCACAATCAGCAGACATCAAATTAGTGAACCAACCACCTACTTCTGTGACACAGTAATACTGTAGGAAGGGTTTGTGGGCAACACACTTGCAATGATGATGGATCTTGGACAATCTTTCGGATCAGAGCACCAACGAATGCATCACCCGCACCTGTTGTATCAACTTGTTGTACCTTGTAGGATGGCACAACTCCATGGAAATCCTACAATCAAATATAATAAACATCAAGTCTCAATGACAGCATGTGTCTTCAAGGATCAATGGTAGCTGTGCAAGTTTAAAACTAAAATGCATACTTAGCAAAGGCAGAACCCAATGATACTTAGCAAAGGAAGAACCAGATGAAGTTATGACTTGAACAGAAAGAACGATCAGCAATAAAATAACCAATTCATCAGAACTTGCAAAAACTTATAAAGCATACCCTGGCATAGTACTTGCATCCTTGATCTCCAAGAGTCACCAGGAGCAGCTTCATGGTAGGGCGCCACAGCTTCATGATAGCATCGTCCTCCACAGAGTCGATGCCAGTCAAGAACTCAATCTCGGCCTCGCTGACCTTGACAATGTCTGCCTGGTCCCAGATGCTCAAGGTCTGGGTGCGGGCCTCCTCACGGGATGGCCACAATGCCTCCCTCAGGTTCGGGTCATAGGAGAGCAGCGCACCAGCCTCTTTGGCAATCTCCATGGCGCGCAGATGTGCTGACCGGCAAGGCTCAGCAATCAAGCTTATTGATCCATAGTGGAAGACTGCAGCCTGAGTACATTGTAACTTATGAGATATTTTTCCCAAATGAGAGAACAGCGCAATACTGCAATTTTCGTTAATTGAGTCATATCATGGTAACTGAGCACATTTTCTAATAAATTCTACACATAAAGACACAAAACTTTAACCATAGTTCTGATAGGCATGACAGAATTGAATCATCTAGCAGCGTCTTATATGCAGCATAATTCTATATCAAAATTAAACTCTCATATAAAGGTCAAAAATGGAACACCTTTTTTTTTGTTTATCAAAGTCATATCAAACAAACAATCTGACATGCATAGTTCTTCCTTGCGTCTGAGTACCACACACCAAACATGCAAACGTTTTCCCAGGAGTCCTACTAACTATGGCAAGAGCTGAACTATCTGACATCAGTTGACATGCTCACAATTACTGGCACTACAGTCTACAAAGAAAACAAATTCCCATTGGACCCTATTAATACATGACATGGCTAAAGATTTCTACTTGGCCGGCTCACGCCGATGGATCCAAGAACGCACAAGTTGACTTGTTTCATAACGGCTCTCCTTTGGATTACTTATTTGTCTGCCCTTTATGCATGTTGGGATGAATCACACAAGCCATATGACCAGATACAGGAAAGGAACAAGTAGCCAACTAGAACGCACAACAAGATCCGACCAAAACCAGCACCAAAGGCGCCTTCTTTGCTCAGGAATCTTTGGATTCCTCGGGAAGATTCAACACCAAAGCACCCGAATTACACGAAAGGAAAAGGGCACCTTTAGGTGTAAAAAACAAGACCAAGAAAATTCAGCCGCCGTACCCTAAAGCACACCAAATCAGTACAAGAAACCTAGCGCTCGCGTTCAGATCCAAGAATCGAATCAAGAAACGGGCCAAAGATTCTGTGACGCTATGCTTCCCAGATCACGGAGAACACAGGATACGCTATGAAATTACCACGACTTTGCTATGCTTACCCTCTTGATGAGCTCGACGTTGAGCTCGTCGGCGGTGAGGAGCATGTCGGCGCTGGGGTTGCGGTAGAACATGAACTCACGCTCCCCGTCGGCGCGCAGCGTGACGAAGGCGAGGGCGGTGCGCGCCCCGGCGTCGAAGACGACGCCGCCGTCGTCGACGCCGTTGTCGCGGAGGATGGCCGCGAGCATGCGTCCGAACTCGTCGTCGCCAAGCTTGCCGACGAACGCCGCCCCGCCGCCGAGCCGTGCGACCGCGATGGCGACGTTGGCCGGCGCGCCCCCGGGCGCCTTGAGGAACGCCGGCGCCTCCGCCAACGACACCCCCGCCACCGTGGGCACGAAGTCTATCAGCATCTCCCCGAAGCTCACCACCAGCTCGCCCCGCCCCGCCATTGCCCCCCCCCCACAAGAACAGAGCGCGCACAGACGCGGGCGGGGGACAAGTTGCGCGTGTGGGGATTTTCTTTGGTGAGGTGGCGAGGCGGGCGCTTACATAGAGAGGAGGCGAGCAGCTGCCTTTACTTGGCTTGCCTTCGGTGTGGAGACGGGAGAGCAGGAAGAGGTGGAATCCTATGTGCAATGAAAAAACATTCTAGGGGATGGGCCTTCGATCCTACTTTTTATGGCCTCCTAATCGCTGCCACGTAGCAGCATGGACCGCAGAGCACCACAAGCGAGAGTCGCCTACGCAAAGCATCCATACCGCTGCGTGCGCTCCCTCGTCTCGTCTCCTCGCCGCGCCCTCAATTTGATAGGTGGGCAACCGCGCTGCAATCTAGAGCCTATTCCAAGCAATTAGCACTCCATTCCAGTGAGGCTTTTGAGGAATCTACGGGTTTCGATGGGCGCTGAAGGCTGGAGATGATGGTGGGGTTCACGGGGAAGAGGAAAAAGCTGGGTAAGTGGTTGATGGCCTTTCTGGCTTCTCTCTCTCTAGCCCTGTTTGTCAAGAGCCACAGATTGGTCTGCAATGTCGCCTCTATTTTTCTTACTTCACTATTTTGCTTATTCTTTTTTTTAGATAAAGGATATAAAATCCGGCCTCTATATCCACTTGGGATATATACAGCCAAAAGTTACACGAGCTCTTAGGCTCAAACCCTCAACACTGAGAAGTACACAACAACAATAAAGAGAGCTTAAGGACTAAGAAAAAACTAGAAAGACTAAGCTTCAGAGTTTCTTCCCCGTCTTTGCTTCCAACCAATCCCTAAACCTCCTCCAACTGAGCCACCCAATCTCCGGTCTATTTTGCGTGAAGATGAACCTCCAAGGCGGCGCCTCCAAGAGGCGACGAGGGTCGCCGACGCCGCCCGCCTCACTGAGACAAGGCTTTCACCTGGAGAACAGAGTACATGGGGCTATGAAGTGCCATGACAACCCTTCAGGAAGGAAAATGGCGTCCAAAGACGTCATAGTTGTCGAGACCGGTAGGAACACCGGCAAGGCTTTCGCCAGCATCTCCACATCAACCCACGCACTAGCCACACACAAAAAAGACCGCCACCAGCACATCGGGTTTCACACGCCTCAAGGCCATGGCATAGCCATCCTTGAACTCCACGAAGAACCGCTTCCCGCCCGAGCACCGTCGTGCCATGGACCCCTGGACAAAACCAGCATCCCCAACTCCTGCCGCCTCCCGGCCTCTGCCGCCAGCGCCGACCGGCCTCCTCCACCCGCCGGACGGCACTCTCCAGCGCGCCCACCTCCTCCGCCAGACTGCTCTGCTCCCCCATCGCTGGCTCCGCCCTCCAACGCCCACCGCACCTTCACTCCCACCGGATCAAACCGCCGCTCGGCGTTTACGAGCTCCGCCGAGCCGCCACCGGCCTCTGCCCCCTCGACACTGCTGGTCGCCGCGGACACTTCCGACCCCACCTCCCTCTCGCCTTCCTCCTCCACCGCCGCTAGCCGCAGAAAACTGCCCTCCCACCAAGACACAGGCCGGGCTCCTGCGACCCTCAACCTCAGCACCGCCGCCGGATCTGAGCTCAACGAGATCCGGGCGCCAGCTCGCCGGAAGCGCACGCCGATGGCCCGCAACCTTGACGCAGACTAAATCCAGACCGGGCTGCAAAGCGACGCCGCACCTCCTCGACACAGCTCCACACGAGCGCCAACACCACTACCACGCCCCCGCACGCCCGGAGGCGAGCTCCGGCCCCGGCCGCCGCTCAGCCTCCGCCGGCGACCTCCACAGGGACCCTGCCGCCTCGAAACCAACGCCCAGATCTGGAAACCGTCGTCTAGATCCAGGTGAAAGAGCCCCGCCGCCGCCTTCCTAGCACCCGCACAAGCCACCGGCGGCGTGCTCCAGCGGCAGCAAGGCGAAGGGGAGAGGAAGGGGTGGGAGTCGGCGCTGGGGCGCTGAGGCGAAGGGGAGAGGAAGGGGCGCTCTCTGGAAGGGGAGAGGAAGGGGCGCTCCTGCTTGCGAAGGGGAGAGGAAGGGGCGCTCCTGCTTGCGAAGGGGCGCTCCTCACTATTTTGCTTATTCTAGCTTCCGTGTTTAAGAGTTGTGTGCAAGCTCTATGTAATCAATCAATCAGTAGTGAACATTTTTACGGCTCATCGTATTTCATTGGAATGTCGAACACGGACCTACCACTGGCGCCACCCCCTCTGCCGAACCCCATCGCCGCCCTAGCCGATGCCCCTGGCTTGGAGCGAGGCGGAGTGGAGCAAAGCACACGGTGGATGCCCACATTGCCAGCTTCAACTACATCAGTACCCCTGCTGAGATAATGCAAGATATCAAATTGATGCTCGTACAATCTATGTCTAATAAAATTTTCTTAGTGTAGTTAGACCAATTCAATTTATGTCTTTTGTACTGTAGGTGGATGCTAAAAGTGATGAATATATATTTGTTGCTAAAGTTGGAATGACTTTCAAATCAGAGAAAGATGCATACGATTTTTACAACTTCTATGCTGGAAAGACTGGGTTTAGTATTCGAAAGAGCCACTCAAAGTTACGACGAGATAGCGCGGTATACCAAAGACTGGGTTTAGTATTCGAAAGAGCCACTCAAATTTAAGACGAGATAGCGTTGTATGCCAAAAATATATAGTTTGCAGTAATGGAGGAGAACAAAGTATTCATTCATCACATGACACCATGAAGGAAAATGCTACTATAAGGGCATCTTGCGATGCCCGTGTTTAGATTAGTATTTGTCGAAAGGACATTTGGAGGGCGCAAAAAGTTCTAATTGAATACAATCATTATCTTACAAGTCCAGATAAAAACACATGATGAGGTCACAACGCCGTCTAGTAGAGGCACGTACCCTTGACCGGAGGTGGCAAGGGAGAGAGATTCTTTCCAATTGCCTTCCTGCAGTATGGTGTTGCTTCACGGCTGCCATTTTGCCTATGACTCTAGTCACCACATGCCGACGCAGGTTCCCCATGCCGATCAGGGCCCTGCGAGCGGCTTCAATAGGCGCCTTGCTCTCTTTCTAGACCTCCAACCTGGGGAAGACACTTAGAAGATCCACTGGTCAGATGGTGAGGACCGAGTTGCGCACAATCTGGTTGACTTGGGTATGCAGCTCGCCCATCTCTGCTCATAGGTCCTCTACCATCGACTCCACATCCGGCTTCTACTTCTGTACATCGAGCATGACCGGCTTCATCTCCTCCACCGAAGCTTGGGTGGCGGCACTTTGAGTCTAAAGCCACCAAATCAACTCCCCTTGCTCTAGGATTGCTTGCGTCAATTTTCTCCCATTTGGATCATGCACGACTTTGGACTTTCCTAGTCTGAGTTGAACACTAACGCTGTTGCTTTTTCTACAGGCCTTTTCTGCAGTTGATGAATCGGATTCCTTCCGGTCTTTACTTTCTAGGCTGCACTGCCATCAGTTCCATTTTATCCGCTCACACTCTTAACTTCCGTCTGTTGGATTCGGGATGGCAATCAAAGGGTGAATAATGCCTTTAATTTTAACCTCTTCAAATTATATTGTAAAACTTTCACTTCACTAGCTATTGAAAACTAAAAGGATCACTTTAGGCCACCACCAAAGAACTCACACAAGAGCGAAAGCAAAACCAAGTTCAAAATTCAGAGCTGTTACTACCGCAGAGTATATGACGGTATGACCGGAGCGGTAGTACCACAAGTCCAAGCTTGGTATGACCGGCGACAGGTAGTATCGTAGGACAAGTGCGGTATGATCGCACCTCTATTCACATAACAAAAACTAGCCTGAGTCTAACCCGAAAAGTGTGCAATCTTCAAAATACAAATTCAAATAACTTAAAACTTTGCACACACCTTATCAAGGATGTTAGAAACCTAATCTATCTAAGGATCACATATATCTTGGCCAAAGTTCTAACCTTTCCTTGAATCAAGCAAGGTTACACCAAAATTGGGTAAAACTCACAAACTTAGCATACGACTTGCTCGTGGATTAAGAATGACCTAGATGGCTCTATATAGGTTTCCACATATCACAACAATCTAGACACTCAAAGATTCAAGGGCAAAACCCTTGTATCACGATTTCACAAGGAATGCTTGAAATTAAGTCAAACCGGGCAAACTCCTAAATCTTGTTATAACAAGTTACTAGATGGATGATATATGATCCTCAAAAGGCAACGCCATCTCTTACACATTCATGGAACCAGCAAGATCAAGAGGAAAGAGGAGTGGGCAAAAACTCTAACCAAAATAAGTGCAAAATCAGCAAGATCGAGAACACACTGTGAATGATAAAGATGATTGATTTATTTATAATTTGTACATAAATATTTTATAACTTCTGCACCATAGAGGATATGGCTCTATCTCCAAAGAGCACTCACACAAAACCCTAGAAGGTGTGTTGGTTGCTTTTCTCTCTAACCTACAGTACCTATCCACCAACCACATTCACTATAAATAGATGAGGCAACCAGTTCACATCTAATTCTGATAGATACTATCCATTAGCACAACTAAAAAATCCATTAACCCTACACACATATACTAGGTTTTATACTTAACGCATGATATGCATGTTTTTTCAAAGTGCATAAGTCCAACCCTCTAAGGAGTAATCTTCTATAATGCCCTCCAAACATTGTAGTTTTGGTCCCTTTACTACTTTTGGTATTTTGGCTTCCCCGCCAAAATGCCTTCGCCTAGATCGTGGACTTTACCTCTTCCCTAAGCCTAGCCCATGATCATCTCTTCCATTGCAAGCAACATTTATGCTTGCAACATGTATGTACGCCAATGACTCACGCATCAGTAAGTTTCTCTATGTCGGTTCCCTCGACCATATCTCACTTGCATCGACCACACCATCAATAAACCGTTGCTTGAATTTTCCCTTTGACATCCTTTGTCTTCTCCTGTACTCCGCTTAAGTTCAACCATCTTGTCTGACTTACTTAACTGCACCTCAACTAATTCTCGAGCCTAGTCTTGGTCCACACCATAGACCATAACTGCCTCTAAACACGTTGCACATAAAAGACCAAATAACTGTTTCGAAGCACAAAATTTTCATAACTTAACCCACGCTTCTCCAACATACTTCATGCACCAGGAATATATTAGACTCTATAACTCAACCTATGATCAATTTCCACAATTATCCAAATCTCTCGGATAATCTTAGACAGAGCCAGTTTGACCGCCATTAATACATCGGTCAGACTGCTCCAGTCAACCCGATCAAACCCTGGTAACAGGGGAGCCGGTATAAGTCGATATTACCGCTCCGGTAGTACTGCCTTCTAATTTTGGTCATACCGCTCTCCTCAGTAATATCGCAGATCCCATCCAATACTACTGGACCTAGACACCCAAAACGATCTTTACTGAAATAGCTACCGCCAACTATCATCTGGATGCACTGCACTTGCAGTAGTACCGCGGCTACCATATTGGTACTGCCACTTGCACCAGGCCAGTACTACCGCTTGAAAATTGACAGCAAGAATGAAAACATGCAAACTTGCGCAAACTCAAATCTCAACTTGACATGATTATCAATTGTTCAACACACATGAACCAATGATATTCTCAACATGATTCTTTATTGTCAATAATTGATGTCTTTAATTTGTTCTGCTTTCAAGAGCTAAGGAAAGGGGGGAAAATGCTAGCTCTATCCATCGTCCACGGAAGATTGCAAGGTCAATGCATCTTTCGCTGATCTTACCCAAGATGCCGTGGTGGTTATCTGCTATGTTACTGTACTGAGACCTGAGAGAACCGATGCCAATTGCCACATTGTGTTGTTGATCCTACGAGGCTAGCTGAAGAGTACCATCTTCTTCTGAATTATGGACAACACCATTTCAGCGCTTAATCTCTTGGATGATTCAGCAGAGGAAGTCACGTTGTTTTCAGCTTCACCTCACGATACGAAATAGCAGCGTCAACACGCCATGCATGACGCCCTGCCATCCAAGAGATTGCCATGATATGTCAGCGGCTGCTATTAATCAGAACTGCTGAATTCTGAACTTGCCATGATATGCAACATGCCCAACCATATCGTACTAAAAGTGGCCTCTCCGGTTTTCAGTTTAGATGGGCACTTCTGACTTCACCTGCACCAATTTCACAAAAAGGAGGAAACAAAACCGCTAGCTCATCCTCTGCTGTTCTTGACCTCATCATTCAGAAGCAACTAAAAAAGCAAAAGCTAGTAACGGCCAGATCTGACTATATTTTAAGTAACCATCCTGCGTCGGATTTGATCTGCATCGACCTACTGGTTCACAAAACCTGCGAAGCCCAGAAACCAGTGGGTCTGAAAATTTCTGAATCCGCATGCCTCAGCCAATAGTTTCTTCGAATAGCTTGTGTCACTACTTGGTTTAAGTTTTCAGAGACCGGCATGTTTTCGGAATGCATGCATTTTAAAAGCACTACCATTTCAGGAGAATCACAATTCACAAGAGATGAGGAGGATATATAGGATCCGGCCTTCACTTCACATGCCAGTATCGCGTGCAAGTATGAGTCATGTGGAACGTATCATGACATGCTCCTCCCAGTATCGTAGAAAACGATGCTGCTGCTTCGCTGTTCTTTTAAAGGGTTTTTAAAAATGGTTTTTGATTTTTACTATAGTATTTAACTTTTAAACAGAGGATTTTTTAAGATAAGATCTACAAGTTAATTGTAGTACACGTTAAAAACTTAACATCAGTATCAACTAAAATCACAAGCAAATATCTCTCTCTATAATCTCTATCGTAAACAGTTAAAATTTAAAAATTTTAGCAAAAATCATAAGTCGTAACCATACCAAACATGCCCATAGGATGAATTAAGTGATAGTAACTGAGCGATAGCTCAACGGTGAGTTAGGGTGTTCCGAAGAAAGGGTTTCTTAATTATCTCTTTAGGCTAGATCTCAAGAAAGGAAAATACACATCTATGTAGATATGTTTAGTGATCAAAGCACATGTCCTATCGTAAAATGTTCGTAAGGTTTACTGTTAGTTGATGCATCTATGTGTAAGTTAGTGTGTGTGTGAAGTATATGTAAGTGTGTGGTCCACCGTTCTGCCATGAAAGCAATAATCCGTATTCTTGTACGGCCTGGTGTTACGGTTGGGGCCCATTAAGCGGCCCACTTTTGTCAGCGAAATGTAATATTTTCATCGAACAGGGGCTCTTTTGAAAAAAACCGAGAAAGGTCGCGAGGGGAAGCCGGAAAGGGCACTTCCCTGGTAGTCGGTAGTCGTCGTCGTCGTCGTCCTCGTCGTGGTGCTCGCAAGAGCTCGAAACCCTACGTTGGTCAGGGGGCGGTCGAGGAGGGACAAGAGAGATGGTTCGTTCTATTTCCGTCGCGGCGGCCGTCGCCGTGGTGCTTGTGTGCTGCTCCGGGCTCTGCCGTGGCGGCGAGCGGCTCTTAGCGAGGGAGTGCGAGGAGCTGGGTTTCACCGGCCTCGCCCTCTGCTCCGACTGCAACGCCCTCGCCGAGTTCGTCAAGGACCAAGGTACGGGCCTATCGTCCTCTGGCATTTAACTGCTGTGATAAGATTCGCGATCTAAACCGGGAATGCCATTCGGACGCGATGTTTTTTTTCCTCAATTCGATTGATTTGGAGCGTTAAATCTGTGAGTAGTGATCTGGATCGAATTGTTCACTTCATTGCGTGTGAAGCTGCGACATTGGTTCTCATTTTAATCTAAGGAAGCCTAATTAGAGTAGAAAGATAGGACTTTTAGACAGACTAATGGCAGCTTTATAAAGAAAGCTCAAAGTACGATGGGCAGATAGGATTAGCGGACTATGGATCGGTTGATTTGTGATTCCCCGATGATAACTTCTTCAAGCAGTGCGTGCGTGCGTGTGGTGGGGGGTTCACCCTTTAAGCTTGGAACAAACTCCAAAGCTGTGATTTAGTCAATTTGGGGCCTGGGGGATGGGGCTGGTGGGAGACTTTATGAATCGAAGTCCTCGTTCCACGCTGATTGTACTGGTAAATTTGAGGCTTGTCCTTAGGTCCGCAGTTGTAGATCAGGGTGGTGTTGATTATGGAACTGCCCTATTTTCGTGCTGTTTGTCTGTGTCGTTTTGATTAGTCAGTCTAGGAGCATTCTGAATCTAGCCAGGTTGGAAAGTTTTTTTTGGCCAATTCAACTCGTAATTTGGAGGATTATACTTTACCAAGTTTGGTCATTGCTTATCTGTGATGAAATCCTTTCTTCAGTTGCTCCTTAGAGTATTCAATCGCCATCTATTAGCAAGCAACTAAGGGTGGGTTCCTTTTCCTTCATCACGCGTACTTGTTATGCCAGTCAAGTGTTGTTGAACAATTTATTGGTTGTTTGGTTACAGAGCTGGTGGATGACTGTCGTAAATGTTGCACCGAGGATTCAGATGATTCTATCAGCAAGGTATGAACTATGAATTGCCTTTAAGAGTGGCAACTGGTTTTACCTCATAAGCTGCAATTATAAGCTTTTTCATTTTTTGGATTTAGAGTCTGCTAATTTCGGACTGTTATTTGATTTATGTGAATAATGTTCGGATCTTATATGGTTATGTGTCTTTGTTTTTTTTTAAAGAGAGAGCTTGCTCTTTAAGCTAGACTCATAAGATGTATTCAAGGCTGATTGAAGGTTAGAGGTAGTAGCACTTTATGTCAATTGGATGTTATTATTGTGCTTGTTCTTTAGGATGTTATAGGATGTTTTCAAGGCTCAACTTGAGTGCTAGAGGTACCACATAGCAGCTTACTTCCTCTGGATATAATGTCTGCCTATGCTTGCTATTGCAGCTCACATTCTCTGGTGCAATTATTGAGGTTTGCATGAGAAAGCTGGTGTTTTATCCAGATGTTGTCAGTTTCCTCGAAGAGGATAAAGATGACTTCCCTTATGTAGAAACCCGTTATATGTATGGCTCTCCACCAAAGCTCATAATGCTTGACGACAAGGGTGAACAGAAGGAGACCATAAGGCAAGCTCTACTTAACTTGATAATTACTATTTAGTTATCCAGGAGAATGATTATCCAAAGCTCATAATTACCATTTTCATGTGGTTCTGTCTTAATTCATTACCGGCTGCCGCTTATTGTATATGTTGTCTGTTGTCTGCCCTCTTTCCTCATGTAATGATTCACATTATAATCCGACGATTGATAACAACAACAACAAAACCTTTTGTCTCAAATAAGTTAGGGTAGGTTAGGAATGAAACCTTATCAAGATCAAAGAGATAAGAGCCTTGAAATAAAATCTACAATACTAAAACTCTAAGCCGTATAACCTGTTATCTGAGCCGAGAGTTTAAAACATTGTCTCTAACTTTCTTATGATTCCAGTACATGGATCGCTAACTTCCATGCGCTCTTATCCAAAGCTAATTCTTTAGATACATTCTAATCCCTTAAGTCTCTTTTAACTGCTTCCTCCTACGTTAGTCTTGGTCGACCTCTACCTCTTTTTACGTTTTCAGTGCGTCTTAAAATTCTACTATGTACCGGTGCCGCAGGAGGCCTTCATTGGAGATGTTCAAACCATCTCAAGTGATGTTGGGTAATTTTCTCTTCAATGGGTGCTATCCCCACCTTATTACGTATATCATCATTGCGGATGCGATCCCGCCTTGTGTGACCATAGATCCACTACAGCATTCTCATCTCCGCTACACTTATTTTCTGTATATGTTGTCTTTTAGTCACCTAACATTCTGCTCCATATAGCATCGCGCGTCTGATCGTCGTCCTATAAAACTTACCCTTTAACTTTTGAGAGACTTTTTGTCACACAGGACACTAGATGCTTGGCACCATTTCACCTACCCCGCTCTTATCCTGTGGCTCACGTCTTCATCAATCTCATCGTCTCACTGTAGCATCGATTCCAAATAACGAAACGTGTCCTTCTTGGCACTACTTGTTCATCCAATCTAACATCTCCATCATCTGCCGTAGCACCACTGAAATCACACATCATATACTCAGTTTTAGTCCTACTAAGTTTAAAACCCTTCAATTCTAACGTCTTTCTCCACAACTTGAGCTTCCTATCAGCACTTATCCTACTCTCATCAATCAACACCATATCATCAGTGAAAAGAATACACTAAGGGATATCTCCTTGTATGTTCCGTGTGACCTTGTACATCACTAGGGTAAAAATGTATGAGCTCAACGCTGACCCTTGGTATAGTCCTATCTTAATAGGAAAGTCATTAGTAACACTACCACACGTTCTGACATTGGTCACACCATTTTTGTACGTGTCCTTAATTAGGGTAATATATTTTGTTGGGACTCTTTTCTTTTGAAGCCACATGACCTTTTTTGGTAATTTGTCATAGACTTTCTCCAAGTCACTGAATATCATGTGAAGGTCTTTCTTTTGCTCCCTATACCTCTCCATCAACTATCGTAGCAAGAAAATCGCCTCTGTGGTCGACCTCTCAGGCATAAAACCAAATTGGTTTGTCGTCACGCTAGTCACTTTTCTTAAACGGCCTCAATCACTCATTCCTAGAGCTTCATTGTGTAGCTCATGAGTTTAATTCCTCTATAATTAGTATAACTTTGAACGCCTCCTCTATTTTTGAAAATTGGTACTAATGTATTCCTCCGCCACTCGTTTGACATTTTGTTCAACCTAAAAATGTTGTTGAACAAATTAGTTAGTCAAACAATCGCCACTTTTTCTAGACATTTTCACACCTTAATAGGGATGTTATCAGGCCCTAATGTCTTATCCACTTTCATTCTTTTTGAGGCCTCTTACTTCCAACTCCTAGATTCTTCGAACAAACTGCTTATTGGTGTCGTCAAAAACATCATGCAGGTCAATAATACTATCATCATTATTGTGATTGAACAATTTGTCGAAGTAATCTCTCCACCCATCCTTGATCTCCTCGTCTTTCACCAAAAGTCTATTAGTGTCGTCTTTGATGCATTTAACTTGGTTGAAATATCTCATCTTCCTTTCTCAAAATTTAGTCATCTTGTAGACATCCTTCTTTTCCTCCTTTGTACTTAGTTTCTGATAAATTTCTTCACATGCCTTGCCTCGTGTCTCACCACTTTCTTCACATTCGTTTTTGCTGCTTTGTATTTGTGTATGTTGTTATCGCTCCTATCATGATGCATATACTTGTAGCATGTTTTCTTCTCCTCAATAGCCTTTTGCACTTCCTCGTTCCACCACCATATGTCTTTTGGTTCTCCTCTTGTCCCATGGGTCACTCCAAGCACTTCCGTAGCCACCTTTCTAATGCGAGTTGCCATCTCTGTCCACATACTATTCGCTTCTCTCAAGTCCCATGTCCCTTTCGTGATCATCCTCTCCTTAAACATCTGTGCGGTATTTCCTTTGAGTTTTCACTACTTCGTCCTCGTGGCTCTGGTGACTTGATGCAAAGCATATTGTTTTTGTTTGTGTCGGTATACTGCTTTTCATTTTAACTTTGTTGCATGGACATAAAACCGGTTAGTAGTTAGCACTGCAGTGCTCTGTGAAGGTGCAGTAGTACGTTCAGTGATTGGTCATTTGCTTAAGTGGCTTGAATATCTCCTTGGTACACTATTTGTTTATAGATGAAAGATTTGGTCCCTGTATTTCCTGCATACAGAACGTACCCAATTTATGATAAAAACCATGTTGCCAGCCATTCATTGGTTCATTTTCTAAAACCAACTGAATTTGCAGGATCGACAACTGGAAGCGAGAGCATATTCGGCAATTTCTCAAAGAGAAGGTGAAGCCAGTGAAATCAGACAGCTGAGTAACTGCGATAAATTCCTGTTCTTGTAGAATGTTTGGTTCTCTGCCAGCAAAAACCGCAGACCATTGGGGGTCTCCACCTAATTCTGAATAGCGTGTACACCACAACTGTTTTTTTACTAGAGAACTTGTAATTGATAAGCTTTGCAGCTGGAACTGTGATCCGTCATCAGAACATAATGGGAGTGTGGAACGGAATGCTTGCAGATGTGACCCTGAGCTTTTACCTTAATAAAGACAGGGAGTAAAAGAATGCAAAACTGTATCCCCATTAGGCTTAGGCCTCTCAACATTGTAACTAACGATGAAAGTGTTGAAGGTTTGAACATCTAATGGAGACCAAAACGATGTGCTACTCCATATTCTGCTCACCTGCCTGCAACGCGCGAGTGCAATGTGCACGGCAAACGAGAGGGATGAGTGGGGTCGCGCGCGGCAGTTGGGAGGCTGTGCCGCCGACTGGCCGAGACCGGCGAGCGACGCCCGAATGGCCCATTACGGCGGGCTGCGCTGGAAGGTGACCGGCCGGCGAACGCAGCGCGGGGACGCCCAGTGTTGGCACAAGGTAGGATGACCGCCGGGTGCGCGTGCGCCGGCGAACGCAGGGCAGGGCGCCTTGGCAGTGATCGAGATCTGACGGCCAATCCAGCAACGGGGCGTGCTTTTCGATGGCAAACTTGTGCGAGGCAACTCAACCAACAGCGTCCTTCAAACGACGCAGGTGCACGATAATAATTTCATGAAACAAGCGCTCAAGGAATCTGCTCAGTTGTTGCTTTATTTCGAATAGAAATGCATGGCCTCGCATCTGTGGCTGTAGAACAGTAAAAGGCGTCGCCCTCATATGTACAGTTGAGCTTCACGAGGCTTGTTCTTGCTGCTCCATCATCTAAATCGCCTGCATCTTCTGGGGGAAAACCAAATTTGTTGCGCAGGACCTCGCAAGCTTCATCTTTCTTTGGGGTGGTACTAGCAGTCTAGCACCGAGACGACGGTGTTCAGTTTGCACGCCCAGTATGCTTCAAGGTTCAGGTGACTTCCTACACCTGGAGAAAGAACCAGTCTGATAAGTTAAATTGTCTTCCTTTTGGAATAAATTGCACATTCCTACATGCAAACAATAGAAACACGACAGATGAATAGCACTGGACAGCATGGCGAAAGAAACCAAAGGAGCTCAACTGAGCTGCACTAGATTCCAGCGGAAATATGTTTAAGAACACCAGAGGATTGTTTTGAGTGAGGGCTGCAGGTATCAATTTGTGCAGGATTGTTTTTAGATGAGCAGACATTTGTCAATTTGTGCAGACAATTTCACATATATAAAGCTCAAGTCTTTACCTGGTAGAAAGCTAAGGGTGCCTTTGGTTGAGCTTTTGGGAGCTGCTTTTGCTTCCAAAAAGCCAAAAGCCAACCAAAGGGGTGGAAACCAGAAGTTGCTTTTTCAGAAGCAGCTACTTTTGGGTAGTACAGTTTTGAAAGCACCTTGAACCCTGCTTTTGGCTTTTGGCTTTCTGCTTTTTGAAATGGTGAAAATAGAGAGCTGTTTCACAGTTGTTTCAAGGAAAATAGAGATATGAGGTAAGTTTTATACTTGTTTAAACCAAACAGCTTACAGCTTTTCCACAGCCCACAACCTACAGCAGCTTTTCCACAGCCCACAACTCACAGCAGCTTTTTCAGAAGCCACAGGTCAACCAAACACACCCTAAATGCGACATTATGCTATTGTCAGTATAAGACGCTTCAAGTCATGTTTTATATGTATTTTTATTGCCATTTGCCAATTCTTCTTATTACTAGATTATTTCCTTTACAACTATAAGCTGTTACATACCATTCAAATGATACGGTTGAAATTTCAGATTTGGAAATGTCCTTATTCCCATTACATAAGCCATAAAAACACAAGTTCACAAAATGATGATATGTTAGAAATGCCATCTGAATTTGGGCTGCTTACTAGATTCCTGACCAAGGTATTACTAAATTTTGCTTGTATCTGCATTGGTAGGGAAGGAAGTATACCTGTCTTCGCCTCCGGTGTTGAAAAGCGTAGCAAGAACATGCTATAACATAACATGGAAGAAAGAATCCTGCGAACTGAAGAGTTGCCTGAAATGAAGCAAAAATTTAGTTTGCAAATCCTAAACAGCCAAATCAAGCTCCACTACTTCAGACCTTTAACAAAAGAATAACTGCATAAGTAAAATTCTGAACAGATAAAATCCATGCTAATATAACACACTATAAAAATTGTTAGACTCTGATACCCCTTATATGCAACAACCCTTGGATCAGATCAGAATTTGTGAAATACGATACAAGCGTGCACGGTATCAAGAACAAAGTAAATAAATTTCGTAGAGAGAACCGAAGTAACGGTGACAAAGCAACCACAATGAGAGAGAGATTTGGCGAAGCTGATCGCAAATTCCTTAAGCACGACCTCAAAAAAGTACAAAGGACTGTCGCTCTCTTACAATCCCCTCAAAACTTTTAGAACCCTCAGATGCTTGTCCTATACAAGAATCTAGTGCTAAATAATCTAGTCTCTAATCCTTTCGTGTGCGTTCAGCTGTGGATGAGTTGGCTTGTTTCTTCTTGGCCTAGGTTTTCTATGGCCACCCCTATGGGTTTATATAGTCCACCACCTAGTTCTCTATAAAGTAAGAATCTTACTCTAAAGAAAGTGGGTGTTAGAGTTTGTAATCTTATTTTTAGTTTAGAAGTCAAAGTCGTAGTCATAGCTAAGTTTAGGAGTCGTAGTCTTGTATGACTTGGTGGTCGTGTACGACTACATCTCTATCTAAGTCAGAGTTTGTGGTCGTAGTCGAGTACAATTTTGTATCCGAGTTGGTGTCGCAGTCGTAGTCGGAGTGTGAGTCGTAGACGAGTCCGCTTCGTGGTCGAAGAACAGGGTATAAAAGGGCAGGCCATCGTACCGAGAGAAGGAGCAGTGAAGAGCACCAGATTGAGGTGATGTAGTCGCAGAAGAGGTGCAGAGCTTGGAACGACCGCATGGTCGTAGGCAGTCGGCGTGACCGCAGAGCATGGAGCGACCAGCGTGGTCGTGGGCGATCAGCGTGTTTGTGGGCGATCAGCGTGATCGCAGAGAAAAGAGGCGACCAATGTGGTCGGAGGAGACGATCGGCCTGGGCGACCGGCGTGGTCGTAGGCGATCGGTGTGGGCGGCCAGTGTGGCCGGTGGCGGTCTGTGTGATCGTAGGGGAGGCGACTGGTGTGGTCGCAGGTGGTCGGTGAGATCGCCGGGGTTCGCAGACATGGTCGTAAAGGAGTTACGACCACGGTGAACAGAGGCTCACAGACGTGGTTGCAAAGGAGTTACGACCACGGCGAGCAGAGGATCTCAGACGTGGTCGTAAAGAAGTTATGACCATGGCGATTGGGCGAAGGGCGTCCGCAGGAGCAGCAGACCTAGTCGTAAAGGAGTTACGACTAGGGTGACGAGCGGAGGTGTCCGCTGGAGCAGAAGCTATGGTTGTAAGGAGTTACGACCACAGTTACAGAGCCGAGGACAGCGACGAGAGCGGAGGTGTCCGCAGGTGCTGGAGACGTGGTCGTAAAGGAGTTACGACCATAGTCTCACAGGAAGAGCGAGCGGTCGACATAATCACTACGTGGTCATAAGGCGTTACGACTACGGTGATCGACCATTGTCGAAGGAAGTGCAGCGAAAAGTAGTGAGCGTGGTCATAACTTCAGCTGAAGTTTACGACCATGTGGTCGTAGTAGAGAAAAATGATCGGAGGGGTCAGTGTGGTCGTAACGACTGTCAGCGTGGTCGGAGATCCAGCTAAGCGGTCATAACGACACAGGAGGTAGTTGTAGCTTCATCAATGTGGTCGTACGGCTGCAGGAGGTGGTAGTGGCGCTAGGTCGTGGTTGTAAAGATCCCGGGCACAATCGTTAAGGGTGTAACAAATGGTATCAGAGCATAGGTGACAAGGCGAAGGCTCATGTGTGAAGCATCGATTGGGAGGCGTGGGAGACGCTACAAATGATGAACAAAGGCGGTGATCGTGTGGAAGAGGTGCTCATGATCCAAGAGAGGAGCGGGAGGCTCAGGCGCACAGGAGTGCAGGAAGAGGTGGAAGCAAGAGAGAAGATCAGTGTGATCAAGAGGGAAAACAAGATTAAGGAGGTGATTGTTAGATTTTGTAATCTTGTTTTCAGTTTAGAGGTCAAAGTCATAGTTGTGTACGACTTGGTGGTTGTGTACAAGTACATCTCTATTTGAGTCAGAGTTTGTGGTCATAATCGAGTATGATTTTGTATCTGAGTTGGTGTCATAGTCGTAGTCAGGGTGTGAGTCGTAGACGAGTCCGCTTAATGGTCGAAGAACAGGGTATAAAAGGGCAGGCCATCGTACCGAGAGGAGCGGTGAAGAGCACTAGATTGGGGCGATGTAGTCGCAGAGGAGGTGCAGAGCTTGGAGCGATCGGCATGGTCGTAGGCGGTCGATGCGACCACAGATAATGGAGCGACCAGCGTGGTCGTGGGCGATCAGCGTGATTGTAGAAAAGAGAGGCAACCAGTGTGGTCGGAGGAGACGATCGGCCTGGGCGACCGGCATGGTCGTAGGCGATCGGTGTGGGCGGCCAGTGTGGTCGGAGGCAGTTAGTGTGATCGCAGGGGAGGCGACCAATGTGGTCGCAGGCGGTCGGTGAGATCACATGGGTTCGCAGACATGGTCGTAAAGGAGTTACAACCACAGTGAAAAGAGGCTCGCAGACGTGGTCGTAAAGGAGTTACGACCACGGTGAGCAGAGGATCGCAGACATGGTCGTAAAGGATTTACGGCCACGACGATCGGGCAGAAGGTGTCCGCAGGAGCAGCAGACCTGGTCGTAAAGGAGTTATGACCAGGGTGACGAATGGAGGTGTCCGCTGGAGCAGAAGCTGTGGTCGTAAGGAGTTACAAACACAATCACAGAGCTGAGGACGGCGACGAGAGCGGAGGTGTTCGCAGGTGCTGGAGGGAGTTACAACCACGGTCTCGTAGGAAGATGTAGTCGTAAGGGTACGACCACAGCAAGCAGTCGACAGAATTACTACGTGGTCGTAATGCGTTACGACTACGGTGATCGACTGTTGTCGAAAGAAGCACAGCGAGAAGAGGTGAGCGTGGTCGTAACTTCAGCTGAAGTTTACGACCATGTGGTTGGAGCAGCGAGAAGTGATCACAGAGCAATGAGAAGTGATCGGAGGGGTCACAGTGTGGTCGTAACGATTATCAGACATGGTCAGAGATCCAGTTGAGCGGTCGTAGCGACACAAGAGGTGGTCGTAGCCTCAACAACGTGGTCGTACGGCTACAGGAGGTGGCCATAGCGGCCAGAAGGTGGTCGTAAGGTCCTGGGAGCAGACATAAAGGCTGTAACAGTAGGAATCATAATCTTACTAGGATTCATCTAGGAATTCATGTAGCACATCTCTCTACGCCCTAAAGGATTAGGATATAAGTCACCTTGCCTCAACAAAAACAAATCAATGTCAAATTCTCTTGCACTCACTGATGTATATGGTTTGGCAGCAATCAATTACCTTCAGCATTATGACACTTAAACAGAAAGCGGGTCAAATCATTTCAGCAGAACAAGTTAATAGCATAATATTGATATCATTAAGTAGATCTGTTGAACTCACACTGAACAACACTGTTGCATCTTGTAGCATGCTAACATCTTTCACAATCACGATTACATGGCGCACAAGCAGAAGGAACATCAACTGCAGTAAAATCAACGTTAGTCTCCACTCTCCAGCACTAACAAAAATAGGTTTACTAAGAAAAGGTTTATATAACATACAATTAAAGCAATAGTTCGGCAGCATGTGACACCACTCGAACTTGAAGATACACAATCCTCAAATTCAGCTTGCAGCAGCTGTTGCTCTGCGATGGCAATGGCTAGAAAATGGGAATCATGGGGATCAATTCGTCCAACCCAGCTTTGCCTGGTTATAAACAGAGAGTCATCACTTAAGAATATCTACATTAGAATGTTCAAAGGATGTCCATAAACCAGAGTATCAACATCTGCATTGCTAGGGGAAAATTAGGGGGGAACAATGGTGCTACTTTAACTGCAGACAGGCACGGTATGTCAGTATGGATCACATTCTTCAATCCACAGAATTGTATCAGTAAGTACCTAAGATCTATGTCCATTTCATCTGAACAACGTTTGGTTGGCGGGAGGACGTAGTTTGGGGAGTAAACCTGTAGGCACAAAAGAAACAAAAATTAAATCCGAAAGGCTTCACTGGTAGGAACAGAATACACTAAAAATAAGAAACTATATTTTCCTTTTATTTCCCCCTTGTTTCTTCTGCAAACTGCAATGCGGTTGGAATGAAATTGGATTGCTCATAAACCGACTACATCTACCTACATTAAGTAATTAGGCTTTAACAACCCCAGAAGGTTTAAGTAGCATGCCATCGCCTAGAAAATAGAAATGGAAATACAATGCAACATTGTTCTATGATAGACCTGTAATTAGAATAACAGAAACACCCACCTGGTTGCAGATTTCACATGTAATGTTCCCCTTCTTGTTGCACCATCTCTGTACGCATTTCCTGTGGGCAAACTGCATCCAACCAAGACCAGTTGATCAACATGCCATTAGCATTTTCTTCAGCAGATAATCCCAAGTCACGTTTAAAACACGTTTGATTCCCTATTTGCGTTGCGAATTAAAAAAGAGTAAATTTTGTAAAACCACATTATCTTCGACAAAACTATCACAAACTACACTTTTAAGCATTAGTTTCACATAACAACACTTACTTCTGCATAACATTGCACAAAACCACACTTAACTTTTTAAACATCAGTTTAACAGAACCATTCTGCATTACATTGTACAAAACCTCACTTCTAAGAAATGACATCATATGCAACGGATGGCCTTGTTACTCTGGCGAGTGGGACCGGGATGTCTGGCCCATTGCATATAAAGGCATTACATAAAAGTGTGGTTTTGTGAAACGTTATGCAGAAGTGTAGTTATGTGAAATTGATGTTTAAAAGTCATGCAGAAGTGTAATTCTATAAAATTTATGTTTAAAAGTGTGGTTTTATGATAGTATTGTCAAATGTAGTGTTGTTTTGCGAAATTTACTCATTAAAAAATCACTTGATAATCACGTAATAGAACTTTCACTGCTCCTAATCACTTTAACTTCCACTCTAGAGCCTAATAGAGCTGTCCACTATAGACAACATTAACAAACAATCAAGCAAAACTGGGTTATACTAATAGTACGAAGCATCAATAGATATTTCACCAAAGAAAAGAAGGAAGCGGGATGCACCAAACATCAATATAATCAAAAGAAAGTTTGGGGGGGGGGGGGGGGATAGGATTTGAAGCAAAGCACAGGCTACAGTTGATAGCAGGAGAGAATAACAGAGAATGGATGGATGATATTAGGAAGAACATCTTTGTTGGAAATAATATTGTTTCCTTTGTTGCTAGTAGTATCCGAGTCGGTTTGACGTGTACGAGTTTGTCCATATATAAGTATATGAGTAGAGGATAGAGTAAGAAACTGAGTCGGTGGTAGAGTTCATTTTGTAGTCAATATATTAAGTATAAGTAGCAGAGCAATGTAAACGAGAAAGAAGTGATAAGAACGATCGGTTGTAATCGAGAAGTTGAGGAGAGAGAAAGAAGAGAAAAGCGGAAGCGCTTTGGCTCTCGGGAAAATAGTCCGTGTTCGCATGCTTTATCGAGTGTTCGAAATCATCGTGAACCAAGGATGTTTGAAGATAACAAGTACAAGAGTACTCGAAGAGGTGGCAAAGTGGTCGTGGTCGAATACGCTAGTGTTTGCCATCGAAGTAACGAGTACCCGTAACCGAGTTACGAGTACGTGCAAAGCGCAACGCGGCAGAGGTTACGAGTACGTGCAAAGCGCAACGCGGCAGAGAAGTGTGGTCGTTATAAGGACGTGCTGATCCTAACAAGACTACGCGTACGAGCTGATCGGAAAGGCGCAGGTCGTAACCATCAAAATGGTCGTAAATATCAACTGGGCCAACAATCTTCACATCTGCTCAACAAATAATCATCAGATTTCCACTTCGATTTTACCAACAACTGCACTTGGGCTCACCTCATTCCTCAACACGCAAGAAATGAAACATCCACCGAGAGAGAGAGAGGGGAGAGAGAGGTCACCTTGAGTGTGCCAGTGCAGGCGCAGGGGGAGTCCATGGCGTCCTCCTCCCCCTCCTCCTGGCATATCCGGCACTCTATCACCCCCTTGTCGTCCACCTCCACCCCGACCTCCACCTCCACCTGCCCTTCGCCACCGGAGCAGCCATCGCCGGCAACCTTCTTGGCGTGCGCCATCTCTCGCTTTCTTGGAGCAGGTCTCAAGAACGAGCCAAAAGGCGGGGCCTTTTTTAGCTTCCAGGACAACCACCCCAAGAACGAGAAATAGGGTCGAGGAGAAGAATACTAAGCAGAAGTGGCCTTCCCTTATTTTTATTCTATTCCATGTGTGTATTTCATCATCCTCCGCAGTTTTTCTCCTTGCTCGCAGTTTGGTTATTTATGGCCTCCAATCCAATGATGAGTGAGTGATTGGGTTTGTGGGGTAGGGCATCAGGAGTGTATATATCGTAATGGGTCTTAAGGTGGGCTCCACCTAATTGTTAAGACCGACTCGTTATGTTTGAGGTCACTGCTTGGCTGTAACAAGGGTCCCACTCGGCAGTAAAAAATTATATTTTAATGCTTGTAGTAGTTGGTAATTGGCTGGTGGGGGGAGAGAGAACAACAGGATTAAAAGAAAATTATATTTTAATGCTTGTGGTCAGGTTTTTAGTTTGAGGACCGGCCTCAAGCCTTTTTTGCTTATGGTCTGCTTAAAATCAACCCTGTAATATATAAGGTCGACCTTAAGATGACTTATGACCCCCTATTTTCATACACTACGGATGCCCTAATGGACAATGGGTAGCTTCCACAGCATCTAGTGGGAGATGAGGTGATACTGACACTGATGCATCATCCTGTTGCCTTGCTATCTGTTTCTATGCATTTTTGCAATGAAATTCTTTGAGCAATTTATTGCAAAGTCTCCTACTCCTGTCTGAGTTGGGCTTTTAGTATAGCTTTTAGGTGACTGAATGACTGTGTGTAATTAAAATGGCTTTGCTTTGTTCTTTTTTTTTCCCTGATGTCACGGTTGTACAGTTTGTTCTGCCTTTCTGTTTGCTGTAGGGGTGGCAATGAGCCGAGCCAAGCCTGGCTCGGCTCGGCTCGTGAAAGCTTGGTGAAATAGAGGCTCGGTTCGGCTCGGCTTGGTTAGGATATCAAGCTTTTTTGTGGGCTCGGTTCGGCTCGTGGTGCGGCTCGAGCCAGCTCGCGAGGGCTCGCGAGCTAGCAACAGTAGATTATCCATAGTCAAAATTCAACCATTTTGTGAATTGTATGGTATTAGTCTCAACAGCATTAGGAATAAATTCTATAACAATCTACATATTCTATTAGCATATAAAACCAGCACCAATTCATCAGAATAAAGTTCATGAGATTTCCACTTTCTTCGAATCTGTAAAGATGGCATATGGCCTGCAACTGCAAGGCTGCAAGGGCAACTCACCTCCACACCTAGCACCTCATAAGCAAAACCGGTAAAATCAAAACAAATAGCAACCAAAGTACACACAGATTGGGTTAGATTTGGGGGAGGAGATGCCAGATCCAGGCCCTAGGCCACGGATCTGGCCGTGGTTCGCCGTGAGGCGCAGAGCGGCAAGGCGGGGGCGGTCGGGCCGCATGGCGCGGCGCCGCCGGGGTTGGCGGCGGTTGGAGACAGCGCGTCGGGGAGGGCGTGACGGCAGGCCGGCGTGAGAGAATGGAGGCGCGTGAGGGGGAGCCGAAACCGTGCGACGCGGCGGTAAGGCGCAGGAAGCCGGGCGGCCGGAGGAGCTGCGGCTCGGCGTCGGTGTGAAGAGGAATCGGGAGAGGAGAGAGAGGCGCCGAGAGAAATAAGGAGGCGGGGGAGGAAGTTCAGGTCTGGGCGGCTGGGCGCCTGGGCCTGATGGCCTGGGATTGGAAACTAGGGTTTTACTTTTTAGTTAGGCCTATTGGGCCGAGCCAACCGAGCCGCTCGCAAGTTGGCTCGGGCTCGGCTCGTTTAGATCCCGAGCTTTTTTGCTAGCTCGGCTCGTTTCATTCACGAGCCGAGCCAAGCCTCCACGAGCCCGAGCTTTTTTGCCAGCCCTAGTTTGCTGTTTACTTTCCGTGCTGTTTTTGTGGTTGGGTGGTAGTCTCCGAGGGTTTCGCTGTTGCTTGTGAAGAATTTGTTAACCTAGAATTGAACGTGAAATGGAAAGCAAACGTTTGACTGTGGCTCTGTTGAAAAGGTTCAATCAAATTGTAAATATATTAGTAGTTCAAATGCTTGTGAAACACGGTAGCAAGATCCCTAAAGCAATAAAAACGGTACTTCGTGTTTGCTAACCATCTCTATTATGGTTCGTTAGACATTTCTCAGCTGGACATCTAAGTACAACAACGAAAAAGGTGACAGCGTTGTTTACATTTTACTATGGAGCTTCAACAATTTTTTGACCCATTTGGAACACAGGTATTTCAATTTTCAAAAAATTTGCAGATATTTTAACCATTTCTCCAAAATTCCGGCAAAATTCTTAAATTCTACTATTGCCTTTAGGTCTTATTCAAAAATGTTATGGCTTTTAGCTGAAATGATATTGTAGTGTCTGTTAGTTTTCTAAGATATTTAATAAAAATAGGAAAAATAAAAACATTGTTATACCATCGTTATATCTCTATGAATAACAAAAACAAAAGGAGAAGAAAAAAAAAAGAGAAGAGACATATTAAGAAACCAATATATTCCAACAACTTTTAGTTTATGAAGTCAGAAACTGTTTAGAACAACCTTATTATGAAAACATCTAATTGTATCATACTAAATGCACTACTTTTATGTTTTCAATCACCTTTAAAGCTTTCCTATTTAACAGTAATCATATTTCGTGCTTACTCTTGGTAGTGCCTTGGCTCCGGGAGCCTTAATTTTTGAAGGCAAGAGTTGATGTACTTGGGTGGTTAAACTACCGGCGCGTTCGATTTCAACGAGAGCTTGAGTACCTTTGTGGAGGTGCGACTGGTCACCCTCTACAACTAAACACTATTATCATTAATTTTAAGCCAGCTTGCATGTCACATATTTTGTGCAGATATTTTTTTGTTCACAATTATAACACCCCTGTTTTTAGGAACGGGCCATCGAACGTTCACAACAGTTCAGAAGTTTAATTATAGACAGAATAAGTATCAATAAGTATCATGCCTGCTTACGAACATTTAAAAAGGATTAACTGAATTAAAATATGACCTAGTGGTCAATTTTAATAATCATAAGAGCGTCCAAGCCCAAAACATTAACTTACATTCAGAAGAAATGAAGAAACTTCCAAAGGAACGCTTGAATGCGATCGTAACCCTAACATAAAAATTTATAACATCCTTTCTTCTTCTGATCTCTGTGTTGAGGGAAAATAAAGTAAGACTGAGTACAATTAACCGAACTCAACAAGCCACATGGGGAAAATGCTATATAACTACTTGCTAGGATTTTCAAGGAAGAGGGTATAGTGGTTTTATTAAAGTATTTGTAAATGCAATTTTATTTGTAAACATTTTTAAACATAAAAGAATAATAACTTCTTAAGAAATTGGGATTTCAAAACTTAATACAAGACTTCAATATGTCCAAATCTACTTATGATTTGCTATTGAAATCACCCATTAAACACAGCTTCATTTATCGGAAGCACGACGTATTTGAATACTATTTATAAATGACTCTACAGAGTTGTCTAGCTTTATCTATAAGATTTCTTAACCCTTATGACTGAGTTAAGAAAATAATGTTGTTTCACTGCTCATCTCTTTATGTAGGCTCTACTCAATAGGTGCAGTTTCTGAACAAACTCGAGTGGCCCGTGGCCTCGCCCGATTCGAAGCGGATCTATTGTTGCTAAGTATTGTTATCTCCTCCCATTCCAACTCTCCTTTTCAGTATGGTTAAGCCTCTCCCATACCAACTCTTCTTTTCAATATGGTTAACTCCCTCCTATACCAACTCTTCTTTTCTTTTCTTTCTTTTTTGTTATAGAGATTCAATCAATTTAAGCAGCTACTAGATCAGGTTTGATAAGTCAAAACTTATAATTAAGCGATCATTATGTTCTTTTCTTAGCATAAGATTCTAGTTCTTATATTTCATCAACTAGATAGCCACTCAAAACAATAACCCAGTGCACTACGGCACTGTCACTATTAGTGTAAAATAGTTGAATTTTCTAAACAACCATAGTATATCTTATAGTAATTTATTATTACTAGGGCTTTTCAAAGTGAATATGGCTATCAAATAAAACAGAGTTTTTTCCTACCACTAATTATCATGTCATTCGTAACACTTATTGTACAAGAAATAACAGTGTATAAATAAGATAATGAAAATACTAATAGTTAAATAATTATAAATTCAATATGATAAAAAACATATGACTTGCCTTCTTTTCCGATATCTTTGGTCATTCCTTTGTAGGCTTTTGGGTCCGCATCAATTGCTCTTGTAGTTCTTCTGTTGATCAACTCGTTGCAGAATGCAAGTTATGAACAAAACACAAATAAATAACAAAATAACATAAAGAAAATAGGTTTGGGTGGTTAGGATTTAGGTCGTGCTTGGATTGGCTGATGGAGTTGGGATTGGGCTAGACGGGTTTGAGATGGTTGAAAAAGTATGAATGTGTTATATGGGTTTTTGCGAATGACGACAGGTATGGTCGATATTGGGTTTGAAGTCGGAATATCTTCTAGGTGGTTTAGAATTTTATCGTAGTCTAGGATGGCGAAATAGAGCTGGGAATGGTGTAGACAAGCTCAAGATGATCAAAATGGGCATACAAGTGTTTTTAGGACTTCGGTGAGTAGTAATGGTTGAAACGGTACTAGACATGGATTTGGAATGGCATTCAGGTTGGTTAGGGTTTTATTATATTCAGGCTAAATATAATTGAGAATGGGTTTTACCGGCGAACAAGGCACGGTGGTGAGAGTCCATGGCTCCCAAGAAACAAAACAAACGTGTGCTTCTTCTTTTTCTCTTGAGTTTACCGGCCATGCTGATTTTCCTTTTTCCCCCCTCCCCTTTTTCTGTGTACTGCTAGTCATACATGGCAACTTGGCAAGTATAGTTCGATACGTGATTCACATCATACGATGCGTCTAGCTTCACAATTGACATCAGATTCTAAGCATGATTCAAATGAAATTGATTGGTGAACATAGTTCATGATTAAGCAGCAGGAATTAAACATGCATCATTGAGATGACATGAGTTCATCCGCTGCAGGATTTGTTCTCGCGAAGTACGAATTCAAACGTAAATTTTAGACTCCAAAGACAGGTACAATCAAGATAGTGTTGTATCTCCTGACTTCCGGTCATGAGTACTGAGCCATCGGTAACGACCACTGTGACCATCAGTTAAAGCTAAAGCATCAGAAATCAATAGCATCCCAGTGTTGACTTACATTTCGACGGCTAAGGCAGGAAATTTGCTGAGCTTGACATTCAAGTCTCAACACACGTCGTCCAATTCTTTTCAGCTTATAGCTTCTCCGAACAAACAAACAAAACAGCTTCTTTGTCATGTTTCAAAATGGCTTATCGACATTCAGTTCGTCCGTACTAACGCTCACACTAGGACCAAAAACTATGAGCCGTGGCTGATAGATAAGAACACACCGGTCATGATACCAATGAGTCACGATGATGGAAATTTTAGGCTCTCGGCTAAGCTCTAAAAAGAGTAAATGATTTACATAAGGTTATGGTTAACTGTACAATGCCACTCACAGGAAAAATGCACAGAGAATTTTCCACGCATCCATACCCTTAGCAAACACGGTGCACTGGAGGTTCAAATGCACATGGGAGAAATCTGCAGGCTATACTATCTTCTGGGGCTCTTCGTTAAGGATATTTCGTCAAGCCTGGTGCACGGACATGGGCCATAGAATCTAATATTCTTTGGCCTTCCTCCGCAGTTCATTTAGCTCATTCTCAATCTCTCTGTCTGGGAAAGGGCGTGCTGCACCTGAGTTGCTGACTGCTGTTCTACCTGGAGGAAGTTCTCCTTTCTGTAGGCGACATGAAATTATAGTCATGTCGTATGGAATGAACAAGCCAATGCATAGACTAAAATGTAAAAACACACCCACACACACAATGGAAGTTAGTAGTATGTGTGTGTATCATCATTCCATTGACTTATTCCGCTAAAGCAAACAAAGGTAATGGATTATTACTATCTGAAGTGTGGTTTTGTTCACAGAGATATCAGTACTAATGCATTGCATGTTAAAAAATGTGGTATCTATACCAGGTATAGATGACTGCCGCAGTACAGATAACCCAACAGAAAATAAAAAACCCAGGGCCAAATTATTATTAAATCATTTATAGAAGATGGAATGAGTGAAAATCAACATTTTTAAAGGGACCGAAAAATTGATGGCTAGCTGGCCAATGATCCATTTTTGTATATTCTATTAATCTATTCTCCCACGGTATGTATGCCAAAGTACCATCACATTTTGCCATCTTGGCGCGCATGCCAACATAAAAAAATTGAGAGCAGACAGGTTATTAACTTGAAAAATTGTTATTGACTCATAGTTTAAGCATCTGAATAACAATACGTACCATAGAGCTTCCGGACAGTCCTTTTTTCATTTGTGCAAGATCATCATCAACCGATGAAGTCTCAAGCAATGCAAACTGTGCACAAATAAATACTGATGATCACATCTGATTACCACAATGGAAATTATTAGAAATCAGTCTGCAATCTCTAATTTTACCTTTCCTTCTAAATCGTCAGTTGCTAATTGACCAAGTGCCTCTGCTTGGGATTCCATTGCCATAACTGACAGCATCAAACATGTAACTATTTGTAAGAACTGAATGTTGAAATGATTTCTGATGAGATATCACTGGGTGATAAACACAGCAAGCAAGAAAAGCTAGTAGCAGACCCCATTTCTCAACCAAGATAAGAGACAATACCTTCACAATACATGCAAGAAAATGTCTCCAAGATCATACATTCATACTCATAACAACTCGATTGTAAAAGTGGGAGATCCCACAAAATACCAATCAAAATCTTTATATCAAAAACACCAAATCCTGTTTTAAGGTATTGGGCAAGAGGCTGAAGTTTTCACTGCTAGAAAATTAGATATGTTCTGATGTAGCTGCTGGCACTTTTGACAATCCGTGAAAGGCAAAATTTGACTACTACCTAGTCCTAGTTGCAGTTGCTACCCAGGTATATTTTGCGTATTTGGCCACTGACAGTTTGACAATATTTTGAGGCTCGAGCCTAGAATCTGACTCATTATGGTAACTACTTCACTACCTTCCTATATTTTGACTGCTTAAAATTTAAATTACGGCAGCTTTCAGCTGTACATTGAATATGCTATAGCTTAAGCCATAACGGGGTTGTTTTTGTAATTCCTTGATGGTATTTTCATTACTTGACCCCTTATTACAGGTTAAAGTTATCTATATTCGACATAGAGCATCTCTCTGGCCTAAGCAAATATCAGTGTATCATACCGACTATGTGAACAACAGGATAGTGTACCTAACGAAAGAAATAATACTAATTAGAGAAAATCAGTAATATCAAGAGAGTACCTTTTTCCTCCATTTTCTCAAATGCTGAAAGGGCACTACTTGTATTTACATTCCCCAACATTTCACTCACTTTTGTTGAGGTCCTGAAGGAAAAGAAATGTCAATTGTTAGAGCATCCAAAATACGGAGTAAGAAATGGAAAAATAATCAATAAATGACAAATGCATACTTGGCTGATTGAGCACGGGCTTTTAGGGTATCTTTTTTCTGCTTAGCCTCTGCTATCTTGCTCTCAAGAACCTACAGAATGGCAAACTCCACATGTTAATGAAGATGCACCATAAATTATAAATAGCTAAACAATATGAAGTAGGTACTGTTCACCATGTGCTGCACATGAGACCAGCAAAATATAAATTTGTATTGACACATATAATGCAGATAGTGAAAAGAACATCCCAACAGTTGAAGCTTGAAGACAATAAGCTCACCCGGGTATTTGAAATCAGATTTTCAACTACACCCTTCTGCTGATCAAGCTGGGACCTAAAGGAGCTTGCATTGTCCTAAGCACACAAACAAACAAACAACAAAAGTATCACATGGTTTTCATATATTAAATTAACATAAGTTACATGTAAGACCTATATACTACATACATGCTATTGCCAATAAAAGTGATAAAAGGCACAAAAGCGCAATGTATTACAGAGCATCCAGAAGAGTCAGAGATCGTAAAAGCAAGTTACAAGATACATGGTAGACTGATAGTTAAACAGTATGATATGGGCAGATGATCCATGACTATAGATTTACATGATACGTACAGCATATGATTTGCGCCGCTTAAGAGCTTCACGAGCAAGATCCTCGTCACCCTTTTGAAGAGCAAGTTGAGCCCTCCGATACCTACACTTTTGAGAAAATGTTCATTCAGAGTAGAACAAACAGATGACAGAGCTCAACGTAAGCATGCAGCTATCCATAACATTACCAATCAGCAGCAGCTTGTTCAGCAGCTTTGTACTTGTTCTCAAGCCGCTTTTGAGATGCCAAGACCTTCCAAAAACCAAAAACCATGTTAACAGGTCGAATGCAGTAGAATGTCGAAATGATTTGTATTCTCATTAACAAAAGAATAAAGAGAGATCCAACAAATATATAAGAATCTGGTAGTATAAGAGACAGCTAACCAAACTAGTATCAATACCATAAAATATTTACGAATAGGTAAGGCAACAGAACAGAAAGTTGTTGAAAGAGACACCATAAAATATTTATGAACAGTTAAGGCAACAGAACAGAAAGTTGTTGAAAGAGACCCCTTTATGGCAATAACGAAAAGAACATGTGCTGTCAATGATGAAATTTTCTGATTAAATATAATCACAAAAAACCTGTGCAGTGGCTTGCCGCATCTTTGTTAAATCGTCATTCATCTCCAAAACAGCTTGATCTAGGATCTTCTCAGGGTCTTCAAATGAACTTAAAACTGCATTTGTATAGGACTAGACAAACGAGCAAGCCAAGAGTTTTTAGTTAATTAAACACAAAACTCTCCTAAGGAAGTTAAATAAACACAGAACTCTCCTAAGGACATAATGGATGAAATAATATAGCTCACCCTGACAACCCGAGATAGTCTATCAAAGAGGTTACTCCGTATGCCATTGCATTTAAATCGGTTGACATTTGATTGGCGTACTTGCACAACTCTAAGTGAAACTGCAGACGGGAAAATGGAAATTAGAGGTCATCAACATGGCTGTTGGTCCATCACCATATTACCATGTTCTAGACTTTGCTATGATCAGTACTGCAAACATAATAGCTGATATTACCAACATCAATGAAATTGTGTGCCTATTTAACAAATGTCTGAGCATGTCCATCAAGAACATTGACAGACATGAGCAGAAGTAAATAGAACATTCTCTAATAGTATAAACTTTGGTTTACAGAAGTAAATAGAACATTCTCTAATAGTATAAACTTTGGTTTATGTAGGTAACTCAAATTAGTATCATAACAGGAGATCCATATTCAAACAGTTGTATCAACAGACAGAAATGAACATGATGAACGTGCTAATGGAGGTCAGTCCTGCTTGCTAAGTTTACGCTACAGCATGTTTCAGTACAAGCTAGATCAAATGGGAGAACAGGCTCCACCAGGTGTGGTCATTACAGTGGCAGTTGTTGACAAGCATAACTAAAACGAGAGACAGCATTCCTCAATACCTTCTCCTTACCCAAAATATATATTATATCAGCTTGCATAAGTAAGCTCACAATCCAACTATAGCTACTCTTCACGGTAAATCAACAACGGCATCACCGAGCATCCCAAGCGACAAATTTGCCACTAAACTACCACATAGACACTACAACACCCTAATCGAATCCACAATCGCAAGCTCCGGATCGCAATCTCACCCACAAGCACAGGAAACATGGGGAAGTAGAGCAAGAACTAGAGAAACGAACCGCTGCCGCTGAGGAAAGGGGTCGTGAGGGCGGTCGGGCGGAAGCTGGCGGCGGCCGCCGGCGGTGCGAGGCTCAGGCTCGGCGGCGGCGCCCTAATCTCCATCGATTCGGGGTGGAGTGGAGGGCGAAACGGAGAAAAAGTGGGAAATTTTCTCTTGGTATTTTCACTCTATCTCACGGCCCCGTGGGTTCGTGTGGAGAAGAGGAGCGAAGAGATGGGAGTAGAAAGCGATCTCGGGTCGGGTCCGGGCTTTGCCCAATAAGCCCATTTAACTCATCTCTGGGAAGCCCGTTTAACTTTCTTTTTGAGACTGAGAGAGGCCCACCTCACTCGTGAACTGAAAGATTTGTGGAGCCGAGGCATCATCCCAATTAGTTCCGTTTCGATATTGGCGTATTTGAGTTCGGGTTTTGAGTCTTGTCCCCAAATCTTTTAACACAAAAAAATAGTTTAGAATTCCTCAAAAAGTATTTATAAATCAGTGCGTAACAACATAGTTATATTTTGACAATATCGTGATACATTTTCTAATGTATAATATTACGATTGAAAATATAGTTTTATTTGCTACACAACTATAACAATTATATATATATATATATATATATATATATATATATATATATATATATATATATATATATATATATATATATATATTCGCTCTATTGTTATATGTAGATTCTTTTAGACTGTGGTTTATGACTTTTGGTTTATATTTTTTGAATTCTGACTGTTCACGAGAAAGAGTATAGAAAGAGAGATAGATATATATGATTTTAGTCGGTATAACTAAAGTCAAAGGTAAGTGTTGATTTGAACACCTAGGAACTACTTCGTGTGGTCCACCTCAGTCGAAGGTGAGGAGGTATTGGAATTGGTGTGGAGCGAAGGAGGAGGGATTGAGAGCTACTAAATTTGGAGAGTCATTTACAGAGTCTATTGGAGACGTTTTTTCTCCAATAATAGCCAAATTTACCTTTAGAAAATGATTTAGCTCTTCTCTTGGAGTTGCTCTAAGATGCCAAAAGGAGGCGAAATCCTATCAATCAAATTTTTATCAACAAATAAAATACTGCATGCCAATTCTCGTTAACATGACCAAATTTTAGTAACCAAAAATTGGCAGGCTCTCTTTCGAACCGAACATGCTTAGCATCCACAATTTGATACAGATTTTAGCAACAAATTAAATACTTCATGCCAATTCTGACCAAATTTTAGCAACCAAAAATTGGCGGCCCTCTTCCGAATTGACCGTGATCGTGTGAAACATTGAATATTATCGTATAAATTTGCAATAAAGTTACGATGACCTCTGCGAAAGTCAAGACACCTAAGATTGAGATTAAGGTGGTGTTTATTTGAATTTAAAAACTCAGATTTATATTTTTTTTACTGTAACGACTGAAAATACACTGTAACTGTTGGTAGTTTTTTTTAGCGTAATTAAATTTAAAAAGTTAAAAATAAAAATATCATCACGAACAATAAAAAAAGAGAAAAAAACAAATAAAACCAATAAAACAAAAAAAGAGATTAAAAGGTTAAAGCCAGAATTAGAAGCAACTCAAATGAGCATGACTAAGGGTCTGTTCTTTTTGGCTGAAGCTTATGACTTTTGGCTGCAGTTTGTGACTTTTGGACTATTGGTGCGAGAGATTACAGAGTAATAGAAACCCACATGTGGTTTTTACCGATATAAATAAAGTTGGTATAGTATGTACTATAATTAACTAATAGATCTTATTTTAAAAAGATATTTTGTTTAAAAGTTAGTTATCGTAAAAAAAGTTAAAAGCTTAAAAAAACATGTCTAAGACAAATAGAGCTTCTTTTGCCATCTAGTCCTTGAACAATTGGAAAACGTCATCCTTCCTCCCCGAAACGAACCAAAAGTTTCCCAACTCGTTCGGTCGTTCCGTCTAGGGCATTGGATGCTCACGGGTCACGGCCGAGAAGCTGCTGGATTCCCCTCCAAAATTCCAAGGTGAGAGCCACTAATCCATCGCGAAACCCTGCAAATTTCACAATTCAGACCACGAAACCCCATCATTCCATCACTATTTTGTGCATCAAATCAGCCTCGCGATCAGCGAGCACCCAATCCCTGCATAGCCTGCGAATTGTTAGATCTATTACTTCCGCTCCACCAATTGCTGGGGAAGTATTGATCTTGGTCAGTTGAGGGCTAGAATCTCGTGAAGCTTCTTCTGTAAATATGGGCAAGCCTCTAATCTACGAGATATTGGAGAAACCAGCCAGTAGCAGCATCATAGGCATTTGCTCTTTCATCTGGTTCTTGATCCAGAAGAGGAATATCGGGTATGCAGATGTCGGGCTAAGCTATGAAACTACCATGGAAAGCGGGCAGTACTGGAGGATCATCACCTCTGCCTTTTCGCACATTAGCGTGGTGCATTTGGTGTTCAACATGAGTGCATTGTGGAGCCTTGGCATCGTCGAGCGGTTGGGGCAAATCGGGCTTGGAGTCGAGTACTATCTGCATTACACCCTTGTGCTTGTGGTCCTGTCTGGACTGCTTGTTCTTGGGATCTACCATATGATGATCCAGAAGTTCAAGGTGGAGTACTTCAGGAGGGTGACCGCTGTCGGGTACTCATGCGTCGTGTTTGGGTGGATGACAATTCTGGCTGCAAAGCAACCATCGTCGAAGCTGAATCTTTTCGGGTTTCTTTCACTGCCTATCAGTTTTGCACCATTTGAGTCACTGATATTCACAGCTATCATGGTTCCACAGGCGAGTTTCATTGGCCACTTGTCAGGGATCATTGTTGGCTACTTAATTGCCTGGGGTTTGATTCACGGGATGAATAGCTACTGGGTGATCACCATGCTTGGGTGGATTGTGCTTGTGTTTGTCTTGAGCTTGAAGCGTACAGGGTCTATGGAATTGAGATTTATTGAGATTGAACCAGTTACCTATCCCTCGCTGCCTTCTGTTGGTGTGGTTGCCTCCAGAAATGGTAGAACTCTGCAGATGGATGTTCTGTCCGGAAGAGTAGCAGACCTTGTATGACTTGCAGAGCGGAAGAGTCAGTCGCTGAAATGTTCCATGGATCTTGTTTCAGTTCTGAAAATTGTATCAGGTTGGCACAATGCTGTACTTTCAGTTTTGAAAATCTGGTGTTACGGACTTCTTTTGGTTATCTCAGGTGCAAAGGAATTCTTTTATCTGGACTTCCATATGCATGTTCATTTCAAATGGAAGGGAATTTCTTTGTCCAGGATAGCATGAGATGCCATGTAAAGATTTTTTTCAATTGGATTTGTTCAGTGCTGTGCTTTTCAGTGTTTCTATGCTAATATGTAGATTCAAACAAGAAGACAAGATGTTTATTGAAGACGCATCTTGCATGAAGAACTGATGTGGTCGTTCTAATTGTCATGGAGAACCAATAGTGATTTTTTTTAATAAAGCAGTGTTGTTTTTCCAGCCATTGCCGTGTTATACTTACACCCTTGTCTCACTGTGTTTAAAAAATTATGTTGCTATTCTGATTTACAAATTAATTAGCCAACGAATTTCTAATCATAAACAGGTTTTACAACAGAAAGCATAGTCACATATTTATGGGTACCTGCAAACTTGTAATGCAACAGAATCCTTGCTTTGATGCACGAAAGAAATGCTAATATATGCTGCTTCTGGGTACAGGATTTCTTTTCAAAAGAATGCCACATGCTTCTTCAATTATCAATTCATCATACACAAACGTATAGGTCCAGCCCAATCATCAATTTTGTGAATGATGAATTGATGCTTGAAGAAGTCTCTGGCATTCTTTTGAAAATAGAAATATGTATGAACACCAAATAAGAACTCTTCAGCAACAGTATTTGTACTATGAAGTAAAATGTTAACCCTTGTATAGTCAACAAGACATTATTCGTATTGGCAAAGATAATGTTTAGAGTTTACAGAAGGTACACCACACGCACAACATTACGACGTCACATTTCACTATTTCAGGGCCAAGGCCGAGTTTTTGCTGATGGGTCGAATTGGCTGTCCTGCTGTCAGCCAGGAATAGTCTTCAGGCTTGTTCGTTTCATTCCAATCTGGGTATTCAATCATTTTTCCCCCACACATGACAAGAAACACTTCAGGTTGTTAACACTTAAGGTTGTTCTGGCCTGGCGGATCAATCATTGGTAATAATTATATCGCAATGTCCTTGACATATTCCAGCTTCTCGAAGAATGCAAGATTTGGGGGCACTTCAAAGCTCATCCTGAACATGAAACCAACATATTATGTAAGAATATCCAGCAGTTCTCAGTAATAAATGAAGGTGCTTCACACTTACATGGTAGTCATCCCAGTGATCCCTGTAACGCTGAAATATAGAAAAAGAGCAAGGAGATGTTATCAATATTCATTCGTATAGGGTGTCTTACACTGTTACACAACATAAAATATCTAACTATTTTCACCACTTCTGTGGCTACATTAGCTTGTTTTTTTTGGGTTCTTCACTTAACTTTTAGCTTTAGCTTCTTTCAACGATTATTATTTATTAGATTAATAAGCCATAACTTACAAGAACACGTCTGTTAACCAGAGCTCGGCAACCATGGATGGCCGGCCTCCCTCTTTAAAAATTAGTGACATAAAACGCGTGTTTAAGCGGTCCAACTTGGTGACTGACAATTAAGGGCTAATGAAAAGGTTACGATTGAGTTAAATCGAGTTTAACGTGGACGTAGCTTTCTCTAGCGCACCGGCTTTCGGATGGCATGGTAGGTACCGAAGAAATATATGAAGAGACCAATTTATCGTTCACTTTTGATACTTGAGAAGTGAATAATTTGTATTTTTTATGCAACTGTAAAATGTTGCGTACCTACAGACTTATCGAGCAAGAATCAGAGGGTCAGGGATAGCAAACGGGAAAGGATTGGAAGCAGGAGACTGGGAATTAGACAATGAGACTTGAGGAAGATAGATGGGGCATAGACGTATGTTCAGGGCCTCTTTGATTTCGAAAACAAGCATTCGAGTTCCAGTGGATTCTGTTACTGTAGCGCCGTTTGATTCGTAGGAACGAAGTAGAGGGAAAAAATTCCCTTTGCCTACGGTTTCATAGAAAATACGTAGAAAAAATTAACACCCACCAAGAGCTCTTTTTTTTCCGGTTCCTACGCGTAGGATCGAAGCAAAACATGCCAAGCATATGAGATTACTATTTACCTTAAAATTCCTATGTTCTTCCTCTTCCTGCGTTGTAAACATCTAATCCTATAAAAAATCTTGTGTTTTTTAATCCTCTATTTTGCGTATACATTACTATCATATTTCTATGTTTTTCTATTAGTGTGTTTTTGGAATCCTACGAATCAAAATGCCCTGAAATGTTTTGCAAGCCGGATGCCTTCTTCTCCTCCGTACCACCCATCTATTTATCATCAACTCTACTGTAGACAGCCTAGACCCAACCAACGCGCACACATGCCACAGCCCACACATTACAGCTCCTACTGGGCCGCCGGGTACAAAGGGCCGTCGTCTCCTTTTACTCGCCTCCTTGTTCGATTCCTCAATCCAGCGCCTAGTCTGTTGCTCTGGCTGCCGGCTATAGACACCGGATTGAGATCCTGTGACTTCAAAGTCACGGTGACTTTGTCACTGACAGGTGGGCCTACGAGCGGAGGGGCCCACCTGTCAGTGACAAAGTCACCGTGACTTTGAAGTCAGAGGAATCGCATCCATAGACACCACCGCCGTGACATAAATGTATATGTTCCCATTAAGGAACCTGGTGTAGCAATCCACATACAGCTAAATTGAGATACTATTACGAAACAACATTGTCAGAATAAAGAGTAAATAATAAAAGGACACTAGAAATCACAAGAAAATTAAAACCTTAAAGGTACTTTATTAGGGAACTAACGGGAGCTAAAATAAATGTTTGAAACAAGGGACTGGTCCACTTCTAATCAAATAAAGAATAAATAAAATGACATAGCTATCATTCCACTGGCTTTTACTTGAGAATGGAAAAAGCAAACGTGAGACTTGAAAATATCAGTAAGTACCTAACAACGATCGCAATACGGTGAGTAAAGAATAGGTAATGCAACCAAGATAAACAAAGGACAAACCATGTAAGCAAGATGTGAAAAGGACAAGTAATGTAAACAAGTAATTGACACAGGTTGAATGCAATGAACTTAGGTTACCAGAAACATTGATATAGATCGGAGACAGATATTGCAGAAATAATGTAATTAAAGATAATTGTTACTTAACAAGTTATATCAATAGCACTGGCGATCACATCCAACATACCCAATTAAATAACAATAGTCAGGCACATCCTTGTTCTTGACTGTATAACCGCCGACGGGGTATAATATCCTATGTAATGAGAATGTACAGCCCTCTGTACGTTACCAAGTGGGTGAAAATCTTCCCTATATATGGGTAATCCCGGGCCAGGTGACTGTCATTTCTTTTATTAGTGAATTATCCAAAATGTAATTAGAAAGTTGAGGGTGAATTAAGGTAAAATTATGAGGGTAATAGGTTGATACAATTGAGAATGAAGAGATATGATTTGTGATACAAAGCTATGGAGAACGATGATCTGATGATAGTGTACTAAAGCCTGTCCTAAAGAGGGTACTAGAAGGAGACACACAATGGTTATCAAGCATACACTTTTTATTATATGATAAGTAATTATTAGTCAGATTAATGATACCACAACTAAATCAGCCAAGGCTCACAATCAATAATGTACAATTAAAGGATCATGAAAGCAGGATATATAAATAAGTCGCCTAATGTTAAAAGATTACTAGTGTTTAACCTTAGACTTGAATATGCTTATACGCTACCCTATTAATAATTTAAGCATTTATTCCAATCCCAAATTAATCATGAATTCTATAGTTATGAAACGGTGAAATAATCGAATACTAAGCTAATGGCGACAGATAATCATGAAACGGTAGTGTGCGAAAGGACAGGTTACAACTGCGAGATACTTGCCTTGAGCAAGCTGCACGTAGATTCAAAATGCACAACTGCCCAACTGCTCCCTCAACAGTTGCATGCGAACCTACAGGATGGAATGGAAGGCAACGATCAGATACAGATGAATTTGATAAAGGAACAACAGGAGATGAACTTGATACGAGAGGAAACAGGTTCGCTAGTCCTCACGGCCGTGCAGAATTCGAGATTTGATATTTTGATACCATCGAGCCCATCACAAATGGCAAAAAGGGTATGAAGAATATGATTGCCATTTACTGCAAATAGAGAATAGTTTCGCAAAGATTGACCAGACCACACAAAATCAGATGCCACCAAGATATAAATTATGCTTGGTGCAACATGAAGAGTACTAAGGCCTTTGCATTAGAAAAACCAGCATGGTTTGGATAACATTGCAGCTGCCAGCTGGCGCATGAACACTCAAGAAGAGCATGTAGCAATTAATGTAGATCATTTTTTAATCTAATGAAAAGTGAATTTTCAGTTGAACTATATTCAAAAGAGCTAGATTCGACATCAGCAAGTCAGTTGGTGATGTTTGTCCATGATCTGTCCATGGAGTTTTCCACCTTTTCTTTTGTTAAATGGAAACAAGGTTATTCAAGTTTTCTTTTGCAGGTATCTCCTTAATACTGTACCCATTTCGTTGTCAGACATGAACATATCTTGTAATCATCTGTTTGAGTCAGAAAAGCGACTTCTGTTTTAGCATCAGTGAGCTCAGTGATCTCGCCAGTGGCATAGTCACAAGCATCAATGCTGGACGAAATCTCGCTAGGTGCCCAGTTGTTATTGTAGATGGCCCCAACTTGTGGAAGAAGTTGGAATTGTTGCTTAGAACCAACCTGGCTGGTGTGTAGTAAGTGACAAAAGGCATTCTAAGTTCTGGGAACATAACTGAGCAGCCAGTTCTGGACTTTAAATGTCTAGTAGGCTACAGTTCACAGGCATATATCTTGCTCTAACCACATCTTCTCCTGCTGTAGTTGAGGGCAAGCCTCGAACCAAGTCAAATGTAGTCTCAAGTCGGAATAGCTGTATCTGAATTTTGGTCACCCAACTGTCCCAACCACAGTACCTGGGTAATCTATCAAGAATCAAGATCTGCCCCCAATCTTTGGAACTCATGACATGAGTGGCCTTATGCTGAATTGCAAAATTCTGAATCAGGGTATGCATTACCACCCGAGGGAAACAAACATAAGAGCTGAGAGGAATTCGTATGCTGATGTGGGTATGATATTGCTGCGACCAATGGATGCATGCTTGTGACGGGATGCCATGAGAGAATTTTTATCGAAGTAGTTCATTCACTAGACAGTAATAGTAATACTGCCATATTACCAGCCCCCATTCTGATAGCCCAAAAACGAAGTCAAAAAAGGAAACCTTCCCACAAGAACTCCAGCGCATGCCTCCCCTTTCTCCCCCAGCCTGCCATCCCAATCCTATTATAAAGGACTTCTCCCCCTTCTCCTCCTCAAATCCTCTCCCGTCCTCCTCTTCCAATACCTTCCCCATCCTCCCATCACCTGCGTTCTTCCAAGAATCACCAATTCCCTAAGAAATCCAAGAACAGAGATGGCCGAGGGATCCGAGAGCTCTCGAGCGGTGGAATTGACAATACATTTGCTCGATGGCTACTCCTACGATGACCTCATACTCGACGTCGACACCCACCCCGACCGCGCCAAGATGTTCGCTTAGGGCGCCGATGTCAGCCAGTCAAGGCTGGTCGCCGCCGCCGCCGAATTCACAGGAGCAGTCCAGGAATTCGTCAGCGTGGATGACAAGACCAAGACTGCGACAATGCTAATGGAGAAGACGACCGCCCTGACCACCGCAGCCGGCAACGAAAAGGTGGAGAAGGTGATAGCCATGGAGGCCAAGAAGCTGGCCCGCGAAGGGTTGGCGTGCATCGCGAGGGAGGACTCCTCAGGCAGCACGAGGGACTCGGGCTGCTGTTCGCTTTTTCTACTCTTTTGCCGCCTCAGGAGGAAGACAACACTAGCGGGGAGGAGAGGCGCGAGCCAGATCGCGGCGTCCACCAATGGCGGATTTAGTATTTTATGAATGGGTGTTCGCTAATTATATTGTGTTACATTTTTTAATATATACTTATATTGGTTTATAAAAATTGAAGATAAAAATCACATTTCTAAGTCTATTGAAAATCAATAACACTAAAAAATTTGAAATAATAAACTAATACTAACACTTTATTTGGTGGTAGCCAATTACAACTTTTTAGAGTAAAACTATTACAACTTTAGTTGACAACACAAGTGTGCACTTTGTTTTTAAATAGATATTAACTTTAATCCACTTCTCTTTTCTTATTTTCTATGTTAGCATATTAAATGGTGTTTTTTCATACACATAGAAAAAGAAGTAGTACATATTTTTGTTTTAGACTATGTTGTTTCTATTTATGATTTACCTCTCTCTAAGAATAACAATTAATATGGGCACTTTGACGAACATATTTCCTCCGAAAATAAAATATAAATATTTATAAACCAAAACCAACTCTTCCAAATGATGTATATTTTGGATTGAAAGGATTATATAAATTCTTGTGACCACTAGATTTATGACAATTGGCACCATCAAATTCCTTCGAATAAAGCATCTAAAATATCTAGATATTTCTAGGAAACTATCTGGATTTAATATCATGTTCATGGGATCTCTAGAACCCTTAATTATCTACATCTTTCATGTAGATAAATCATCCAATATTCCATCCAGTAATTTTATTCTACAGATTAATATATGGGTACTAGAAGATGATAAATTTACCAGATAGTCGGATTACAAAATACATAGTTTAAAATCTATTTATCTGATCAACATGAATAAATATTGTACAGAAAACTATCGAATTTCTCTACAATTATCTAGAAGATGACATTTTTAAATTACTCTCATACGCTCGCTTCGATCTTCGCTGCGGCGTTGCTCCTTCATCCTCTCGCGTGACGTCTGGGCATCCTACTCTTCACAGAATCTGATTATTGCCATCAACGCCAATTGCTGTCAAGATCTACCCCTTGCATTTCCCTGTTAGAAACATCTCGTGACTGAGACCACTAGTAACATGTGTTTGAAAGCATCGATGTAGGCACCGAAGGCTAAGTCCCTCTACAATACTAGGTAACCGGGCGGTCTTCTGGATAATTCGTGGACCAGCATAGCATCACATCGCTACTTAAAGCTATCCTGCTTGGTCTTATCACTGTGCAAGGCCATCTCGTTTAGTTTTATCACTTTGTAAGGCTATCTCATTTGGTCTTGTCACTGCGCAAGGTTGTCTCATCTGATCTTGTCACTGATTAAGGCTGCACTTCACAAATTGATACTACAAATGAAGTTAAAGTTTGCAAATGAAGTTACAACATGATAGCATTTGTAATCTTAATACCAGTACACACACAACAACAAGGCGCACGGCACTTCACACTGATGTTCCTACTAGCCGGCAGGCACCTTGCAACGTCTCGTAATTTGGCATTCCTGGCCACAGTGGCCACAACGTCTACTCGCTAATCCAGCTTTCCCTTCGTCCATATCGTTCCTAATGTGACGACTCTGCCAATGGCTCTTCCCACCCTTCAATAGCTCAGAATCCTGAATCTAAGTCCTCTGTGCAATATCCAACATGGTAAAGCTACCCACAACCCTGAAGCCTCTTAGCTCACTGCAAAACGCCTGCAGCACCCTCTCCTTTATGAAGTACTTCGACATGAGGTTCGATGGGTCCATATTGATAGTCCCACATGCGGCGAGGATATAAGAGCATGGCCTGTGAAGAAGCTTTGGCTTATTACATGTGCAGTTAGGTTTGTTCACATGATCTTCAAGGCATACTTCATGGGTAACAAGAGAGCGAACAGTCTCAAATCCAGCTTTGTCCCAAAGGACCATGTCAAAACGATGCTCCGTATTGCCCATCACGTAGACCGTGTGTGCGTAACCCTCCTTAGTCTTGGCCTGCATGTATGTTGTGATTTTCGAGTAGTACGGTGTATGGGATTGGCTGCATAAAGTGCTGCATTTGCATGCCTTTCTCTGAAATATCTTATTGTACCTTGTAGAATACCTTCAACGATGGCAATGAGGGGCTGAGAACAGATACCCCTAAGAAGCCAGTTGTACACCTTCGCAAGGTTAGTGGTCATTATGTCATACCCTGCACCGTTCGTGTAGTGCAATAATGACCACTTCTCCAATGGCTCATACCACTTCTTATCAATGGGCTTTCTTCATCTTCCTCTCTAACCTCGCGAGCTCCTCTCCTATCCTTCACTCCCTCTCCCGAGCTTCTCTCCTTCACTCCCTTTCCCGAGCACCTCTGCTTCTCCATGTCTCCTTCTCTCCCTCTTTCGAGCTTCTCTACTTATCCTCCTCTCGGCAACGTTCTCCCCCTCTTCACTTCCCCTCTCCTTCTCTCCCTCTTTTTTCTCCTCTCTCAAGCTCTTCTCGTTCTTCTTGCGAGAGAAATGATGAGAGAGCCTGTGAGGGGGTCTGGTCAAGGAGAAAAGGACGAGTTGGCAGCAAGCAGTCACTCCACTGTTGAGCGACTTACCCATGTTGCCTAATGGTTGGGCAACTGAGGCACTAGTCCCCGCACGATTGGGCGACGTGGGCAAGTTGTCCAACCGCTAGATGACTTGGCCACGTGTTGCCCAACGGTTAGGCCATGTCGCCCAACCATGCGGTGACAACGGCTATTTTTGTAAAATAAAAAATATGGGTATATTAGTGTAATTTGGGATAAAAATAGATTATTTAAAAAATAGGGTGGATGTGAGGTTTTAGTGGAGTGGTTGGTTGGAGGAATGAATTCCTAACTTATTTGCTTAGTTCAAAAAATAGAATAGATTGGTCCATCACCGCCTCATTTTCACAAGCAAGACTAGTATAAGATGGGAATTCATTTTCACAAGCAAGACTAGTATAAGATGGGAATTGAATCATCCCATCAAATTTGATAGGACAATCTTGTGATGGACTAAGGTGCCGTTTGGTTGGGCTGAAATAAGCTGGTTTATAGCTGAAATTGCACTGTAACTGGTTGAAATTACACTAACTAATGGTGACTTATTTGGCATAACTAAATTTAAAAAAATTAAAAATAAAAAAGGTTAACTCATCACGGACGATGCAAACGAATACGGAAAAAATAACCAGTAAAAAAAATAAAAAACTAAAAAGCTAGAAAAGACGAAATTTAAGAATAGTGCAAAATAAGTCAGAACTCAGAAACTCAAGCCGAAATGAGCAGAGCAAACCATTCCAGAATAAAATAATCTCATTCCAGGATAAAGCGATCTGTCGTATCGAACACCTCACATGGTTTTGGGGGCGTTCGAGGAGAGAGCAGGAGGTGGTGGACAACGACACTGAGATTGGAGAGAGGCAGAGGTGTGGAACTGACAAACAGAAGCGAACAAGAGGTTTTTGTGGTGATGGCCAGTGCCCAGTGAAATTGGGTTTTACAAGTGGGAGTAAATGAAGAAACGGAGCCCAGGGCCTCGTTGACTTGGCCCAGGGTCAGCCCCGAACGTTGTTGGAAGGGAGGTGGTACTTCCACTGGGACATTTTCCCAACTATTCAGCATCCAATGGACACAAATGCACATGTACACATTAGTTCACATTAGTTTATAGAGCACGGACCTTACTAGAAACTTCTACATACATCTCTCTTAGATTTTTTTTAAAAAAAACTATAACTCTCTCTTATACTTTTTTTAAGAAAAAAAACTTAGATAGTGACCAACAAAAAACTATACCTCTCTTTTAGATTAGTCTTCTTACTTCTTCTTCAAAAGTTGAGTGCGTATTTTATCTTACGATAGTACAACGTTAACCCATAATACATATTGTGTAATCATTTGTATTAGCAGTAATGAAAATAGATGTGAAGTAGGATAGAAGAACATTACAATAGGATAGGTTTGTTCTTTTTCCCCGCTGATGTCCAAATATTTTGATGAGTGTAGCAATGTGATTTTCTTTGGAGAGTCCATGGAGGACACACACCACACACACCTCACTCACATCATGCACTCGTGTGTATCCGCTACACAAGTTATAAAATTTGCGGAGGCTCTAGACATCACGATACGTGTATACTTTGATTAAATAAGGTACATCGTGTCAATCCTAAGGATAGCAATGTGAATTTTTAAGCATTCAGCGTTATTTTTACACTAATAATTATCTTCCATGACAATAATTTAAGAAAAAGTCCATATAACACTTCGAAGTTTACTCGAAAATCCATCCAGCATCTCGAATTATGAAACCGGATATTTGGCCTACTAAACTTTGCAATCCAGTTTAAACAATACCCTGATCTGGCTTTAGATGGTGGTGTTGCCTGTGTGTCACAATAAGTGAGTAGTTTTACCATATAAGATGATATGCTAGTCAAGTTTAGGTAAATAACAAGTGGGGTCCATAGGGCCTTCTCTCCCAAATCAAAATAGAGATGGAGGAAACTACAGAGGTGGTGGCCATAGAAATATAACTAAGAGGTTGGTAGGGGGAGAAGTCTTTGTAGGCCTCACATGTCGTTGACCTAACTTGGGCAACGTGTTATCCTCTGTGGCAAACCGTTTGCTTATTGTACCACGAAGGCAATACCATCATACAAAATTAGATCATACTTGCTTCTATTAGATAAATATAGTCATACTCTATCTAATAGCGGTAAACACGATCCAATTTTATTAAATATTATTTAAAATTTGTACTCCCGAGCATATATACCAGATAAATATGGTGAAACGATGTGAGTACTTTGTGGCCGTATATGGTGAAACAAATATAGACCAATAACAAGTGCATGCGCAGTTTGTTTCAGACTCTGTTTGACAATGTAGAAGAGAACGTATACGTGTTGTTTCGTTCAATTTAAGACGTGATCTTTTTACAATATGCACTCAACATGCCATGTGTGTTCCTCCAGCTTGGTACTCAAGCTTCCTCAGAAAAGGGACGCGTTTTCTGTGATATGTACAGAAAAGAAAGCGTACGTGCAGCCCGTTTCATTTCCTGTAAAACGCACGACAATGCAGAGAAACTTTCAGTCACTAAACGCAAGATCCTTCCTGAATGAATGTTGTTCAGTGTTCACAGTTCAGTATGGACTCTTCTTTTTATTCTGAAAGGCTTAAATCTGAAAGACTTAGACCACCGAGATACACACCAAATCTTTAATGTGTCCTTCCAACTTCCCTGCTTCGCGCAGTGGGCGTATATCTTGTCGAGCCGGATGATTATTTCTGAAAATGTCGGCCTCGCGATGGCCTGAGGGTCCCAGCATTCTTCAATCAGCCTGCAAAATCCCAAGGAGGAAGAAGGGTTGCTATGCATTGTGCTAGCGCAGATTTTGCAAAACACACGTACTACTGAACTGAAGTGAGGACAATGATGCACAGGACATGTCATGAAGGGCCCGTGCTTTTTCAGAACTCACGCTTTGAAGTCTGAAGGATAACCCTTGAGCTTGTTCTTAAGTAATGGCCGCATCCCGTCGTACCGAATTATGTGGCCCGAATCCTCTGATATTTTCACATGAACAGGGGGCGATCCTTCAACCATCTGATTACGCCATAGAGAATAAATGGTCAAAGGAATGGAAGGTCTTCCCAAGATTGATCATAGGAACGATTTATCAAGTCTGAAACCAGACAATATTCTGTGCTTTGTGCATATATAGTAATTGTATCTTGAACAGAAATTTACTGACCTCATAAAGGATGAAACCGAATGCAAAGGCATCGACGCTTGCATCGAATATTTCGTTTCTGTACAGCTCAGGCGCAGTGTAGTGACCTAAACAGAAGAGTAAGACGTTTGTCAGTAAAGCATATTAGCTGGGAAAAACGAACACGAACACCATAATCCCATGTTGTTTCTTCGTATTTGATTTTACTGAAAGTGGACTTACTAAAGCTGTCAGCAAGGGACTCGTGATTCACCAATTTCACTTTGTCAGGAGCGATCTTCAACAGCCTCGTCAGACCGAACCCCCCGACTTTCAGTTGGCCTCCATTATCCAGGAAGATATTTCTGGCACCTTACCAAGATTCAAATAGTAAAGTACGGGACAACAGTAAAAGATATCGTTTGAATGCAATTTGTATCCCAATAACGCAAGAAGGAAACATCAGGCCTACTAATTGCTTCATTTCCTCATCTTACTTTGGCTTTAGGTCGCAGTGGATGATGGGGTCTGGTTTGCACTGATGGAGATAAGTCATACCCCTGAACATTCAAGGCAGCAACAGGAAACATCGTTAGTGTTGATGCACATTTCGACATAAAACATTATCTTGAATGGCATTGCAAAGACTAAGGAAAATATGACATATGCCTGAATTCCTCAGCTTCTATTAGAATCAGAAGCTAGATATACCTGGCAATATCAAGGGCATATCTTAGCACCTTCTGAGCATGTAGCTTTCCTTTCTTCTGCATACAGTTTGATAAATCACCCTGTGTTTAAGAGTAAGTACATGACTAACTCCATCCAAGGGTATACTTTTGTAAGCCAGACAATGGCTTGTTCATATTTATTTTTGACGATAAAACTGTGACCTTTTTCTCAGGGAAAAGACAGAATGGTATTATTACATTTGGATGGTATTCGGAAACAATCATCATAGGTATGTTCTGAGTGACAGCTCCGACGAACTGAACAACATTAGGGTGCCGGACCTTCTCGAATACCGTCAGCTCATGCTTGAAAGAGTTTCTGAAACAAAGAAAAGGAGGCAATTTTTTGACAAATCAATTCATAGGCACTTTGGAATTCAGCATTGAGATTTGCATCTTACATGGCTTCTTGATCAGAATAGCTTTCTCTGTCAAGTATTTTTACCGAAACCTTGGTGCCATTCCATTTGGCAACTTGGTATGTGTCCTGTTTAATGATTACACGATCAGCCTTTTTTTCTGTCATTTTCTCTCCAGCGTCATAAATCCGTTGTTGAACGATTGCTTCAGAAACAAAAATGGGTAAGAAAATTTGCACCTTGAGCACCTCATCCCCTTTCCGGAATTGGAGCTCACTGGGGTTCAGTTCGTACTCCGGTATCTCCCCGGGGTTCGATACTGTCATCGGTGTCCTCCTGTTTCTCTGCAAAAAAGATCAAATTAAGATCACCTGATGAACCAAGAATTTGTCGAGACTGACCAACCAAATGAAAGGGACAGTTCATGTAGAAAGATACCGGAAGCTTTGCGCCACGAGCTTTCAGAAGATTGTAGATCTCCGTGTGGCCATAACACTTGGCGTCTGCTACAGCCTATGATCAGAGAAAGAAAAAGAAATCATCATCTGATGCAGAAAGAAAATTTTGATCTCGATTTGAGAGTGGGAGAGATCATTAAATGGGCTCACCGTGCTGCCCCACCGGTCGCGCGCATCGATGTTGGCCTTCCAGCTGAGCAGCACCCGGACGACATCGGGGTGGCCCTCGCACGCGGCGATGTGCAGCGCGGTGCGGCCGTCGAGGTTGATGCTATTGACGTCGACGCCGCCCTGCAGCAGCACCTCGACGCCGGCCGCGTCGCCGTGGCACGCCAGGAAGAGCAGCTGCATGGTGGCGTCCAGGTTGTCCGGCACGGTCAGCTCCTCCGCCAACCCCACCGGGCTCTGGCTCCGGCCGCGCCGCCGGTTCGGGTCCATGGACGACTGCCGCCCGAACAAGAACCGGCTCGTGGCCCGCCCCGTCCGTGGGGACTCCAGCGACGACTGCCGCCGGAGCTCCCCGCTCTGCTTCAAAGACCCCGCTGAAACCTGCCGGTGAAGCGCTACCCTCATGCCGGTCTCCATATCTCCAAATACTCGGCTCGCCGGACGTGGACGACCAGAGCTAGCTGCACCCTTTTTGTAGGTACGATCAGGTCATCCGGCAACGGGATCTCGGCGGCGGATCGGGGTCCCCGAGGCACGAGAGGGTGCGCCGGAGATCCCCGCTGAGATCGAGACCTTGTGCGGTGGCTCGGAAAGGGGTGGAATGAGGAGAGAAGAAGAGAGAAGAGAGAGGGAGAGAGAGAGAGAGGGAGGGGGAGAGAGAGAGAGAGAGAGAGAGAGGGAGGGAGGGAGGGAGGGAGGGAGGGAGAGAGAGAGAGAGGACGGGAGGAGGGGAGAGAAGAGTGGAAGGCCTCGTTTCCCGGGGGCATTTTTATAGCGCGGGTAAGACCGTAAGATGAAGATTTTTGGCGCGTTTTTTAAAAATACCGTTGGGAGTTGTAACTGTCGCAGTCTGGGAAGGACAGCAAGTGGGAAAGCTATGCATCTGTCTTTATAGGACTAGATGGCTGTTACCAGCTTGGATGTGTAACAAAATTCAAAATTTCGATTTGTAATTTTTGAGCCGTTTTTGTTGAAGTATTCCGCATCTTAACAAAGATTTTATGATGTTTCGATAACATGCACCCATTTTTTTGTTTCGTACTTGAGCATTTCAAAAGAAAAACATCAAGAATATAATTCGTGTGTGAAACCTGTTAGAATGTGCGCATGCAAAAAAATATGGTTGTAATGCACTTTACAAAAGTGACAAAAGACGTGTACAAACTTTTGTCTATTTAAGTGTACATATATTATCACTTTCAGTTTTAACAAAAGGGTATTGATAAACATCATCCGGGTATTTTCTCTCTAACTATCATTCAGATTTATGACCGTTGGATTAGAGATTCAAGAGCCACACATTCCCCCTACCCCTCCAAAAAAAAATTCACCACCTCCAAAAAAGAGACTTTAACAAATCCCATTTAGTTCTCCAACCAAAGCTACATTTCCAATAAAAAAAAGCTTCAGCGCTTGGAACGCAGAAGTTTAAGAAACAGTTCAATTCCCCGCGAAAACATGATTATTACGTTGGCAATGCTCGTTCCTTTTCCCATCGTTTCGACATTTCGAGATGGTCGAAGATTTTTATTCTATACTGACATCGAAAGCATTTGCATCGCTGTTGCTTGTCGCGCGCCGAGACTGCGACGGCTATCAACACGAAGGATCCCCACGTCGGCACGTCGACGCGCGCCGGTTACGGCCGCGAGCTGGGAGGCTGGCCTCGCGTGCGCGGCCGCCGCGGCGTTTCCTCCCGTTTTGTTCTCATCGGCGTCTAATCCATCGCAGGTTGAGCACTGGGATCCGTCTTCATCCACGACCAAGTCGTGGAATATGATGGAACCAAAGCGCGTCCATCTTAACCTGGGCCGTCCATCGACAGCTCGAACGTCTCTCTCGTGCTCAAGCCACGGCGAAGCTTCGTTTTCGTGTGCGTGATCAGTGCCCGGATGGTGCGTGGTACAACGACAGTACTGCACCACACGCTAACAATTATCGACGTTGCAAGTACAACAGTGCCCGGAACCAGAAGCAATTGCATGTACAGGATTGTTCCTTTCCGCCGTTTATTTCAACTGCTTTGCTTGTCCTTCATTTCAGGGATGTGTGCATCAGTAGTACATCACAAGCTAACCTTTTCTTTTCTGTTGTTTCAACTAGATTATTAGAATTTTTCGTATTTGTGGGCCCCTGAAAACCGTATTTTGCAAAATTAGCACCTACAGTCAGTGGCGGAGGACGGGGAAAAAAATGAGATGGAGCGGATCGCCCGCCGCCCGCCGCCCGGCCGCCCGCCGGCCTCCCGCCTCCCGCGCCACCCGCCTCCCGCCTCCCGCCGCCCGCCTCCCGCCGGCCTCCCGCCTCCCGCGCCGCCCGCCTCCCGCCGCCCGCCTCCGCCCGCCGCCCGCCTCCCGCCGCCCGCATCAAGGTCTGGCGCACGCCAGACCTTGCCCTATCGAGTCCTCCGCCACTGCCTACAGTGCTTCTAATGTGGGTACCGGGTGTGGTACAAGACTTTTCCCCTGCACTGCGGGCGCGGGGGGCACTATGGCACTGTAGCAGGAAAAAATCCATAAAGTATTTTTGTATAAATTTTTAAATATATCAAATGAGCACAAAAAATTATAATTTTTTTAGTGGAGCCTGCGGACACAATGTACTTGCTTGTGTAATTTCTTTCATAAGTTTATCCAGTCTGAATTTTTTTAAAATTCCTACAAACGGTATAATCAAATGAATCTCTAAGAAACATTCCGAACGGACAAAATTATGAAAAATAACACAAATAAGTACATTGTGTCCATAGGTTCCAAAAAATTATAATTTTTTGAGTTCATTTGTTATATTTATAAATTCCTACTAAAAATATGTTTCAACGTAGTGCTGTAGTCATGCTACAGGAAAACCCAGCGCACAAGGGGTAGTACTTGTTGGCATGTGATTAGCATGTTAGTGTTGCTAATTACTTGTTAGTCACAGTAGTTACGTGCGCGGCCTTGCTTATACATAGGTAATTTTTTCCCGTACTGAAAAATTGTTATTTTTTTGCTTTAGAAAGTAATTATTATGTAATTTGTGTGTATGGCACTTGGAGTGCTGGACTCATACGGGTTGGATGTGTACTTCAGGGACCTTTGGCCAGGGCAGGTGAAGTGGGTACCGAACGACACGCTCAAGCATGCCGGTCATAGAAGATGACAGTCCCGTCGCATCCGTAACAATATGGATGAAAGGCAGCGTAGGCAACGGGTTAGGCGGCCAACATGTAGGCTCTACAAGATGGTTGGGCACTCCCTCAGCAACTGCCCAAACAAGTTTAGCTCAAGCAACACACCATAGCTATGAAGATATCATTCCCCTGTAGTGATCGATGTTGCTTTTTTGTTTTTGTGCGTTGAGTTCTAGTGCCTTAAATTTGTTCACGTCCACAATGTAATGTATTACACAATGCTTTGTGTGTTTTGATCTTTGTATTCTTCATCATACATTGATATTCATGCCAATAATTTGTCATATGATTTTATGTGACTTGTAATACAGTGTTGCCATCATTATATGTGACTATTTTTGTAATTCACGTGTTGGAATACAATGTAGTAGGGTTTTATGATTTCGTGTGACTTGGAATACAATAAGGTTAGTACGACGGGCGCACAACACATCACAAGACCACCCATACTCCCAGACCACATGAAGTGGGTGGCCCCACACACACATGAAGATTCAGTACGCCCCCGACCGCATTAAGCATGATTCCCGCTTCCCTAGCCACGCACATGAAATAACATCCACGCACATGAAATGACGTGACCCAACACTACCATAAGATACCTCCTCAGGTCCACTACCTCACGGACACAAAAATGCATAAATCAAATTGCACTATAGCCGTGTACGATCCAGACATCCACATTTATCTTCACGATACAAACAAACACTAACGTCTTTTAGCAAAGACTTTGAAGTAGTAATAATAAATGCAACCGTCTACTTGGTATAGGCATGGATATGTAATATACAAACTTAGATCGTACAAAGCACTGCAGGTAACAATGAGAATCATAACAATACTCATAGCACTATATCTTCAAGATAACAACTAACACAAGAAAGAAAATAGCACATAACATTAAGTTCATTTTGCTCTCTAGTCTATCAAAACGATGCCTCATCTCACTATTTTGCTACCCCCATTACAACTTTCTCCTCCAGAACAATGACATACGTAGTGCTCATTTCATCTTCCTATACCCAGAATCGGTAACTGCTTGGGCCATCCTAAAATTCAATAAGCAAAAAAAGGTTTTATAACATCTGTAGAATGAATGGAAGCAACCCAAACTAAACTGACTCATCAAGTGAAAGGGGCACTTGTAATAGTAGTGTCCAGGATTCGTAGCTGTCCAGGAGGTTTTACGTTTCACAAGCGTGTTACATTTCAGGCAAAACACTGGGGGTGCCGATGAAGAGGCGCTGACTTGGCTCATCTCAATGTCTGGGGTAGGGACAAGCAAGATCAAGGTAGAGAGAATAGGGAGAAATGCTTGAGGAGGGGAAGGAGAACAATGCAAGGGTAGTGCCTGAGGAATGGCTCCCTTTTGTAGTCTAAACTCTCCACTCCTTTGTTGCAAAATGGCCACTTCTTTAGCGCCATCTGATGTGCATCATATTTGAAGTATATTTCCATATCATATTCCTGCTGTTAGTAGCAAAAATGGGCCATAATATCACTGATCTTATATATATTTGCCTCTTCTGGGGACTGTTTACATGGTTTTTGTGAATTGCTTGTAGGTCGGCGCGAACCAGGCGCAAACTTCACGGAGAATCAGCAGTAGAGGAGAGCTAAGTTTATAAATAAGCATAAGGGGGGACCAAAATACAAAACTGCAGAAACCCTAGCCGCGCCCGGCGCTCCCTGGAAACCCTGGCCGCCGCAACTATTTAAGCCGTCACCTGCCTCTTCACACGGGGAGAAGAACCCTAGCCGCATTTGCCCTTGGACCGAACCATTCACCTGGCCGTTCCACCCTCTCCACCAAGCTCCAACACCCGGCCGCCTCACTCCACCTTCTCCATAGCCTCACCGATCTCCACCTCTCCACTGCCGGAAAACCCCAGAAAGCAGCCGCCACCCATCCGCCTTCCATATCCAAGAACCCTAGCCCACATCAAGAAGGATCCCAAGCCGCATATCCCTGGGGAGAACAGCCAGCCGCCCTACGCCATCTCCTCCATAGCCTCCACCGATTGTCCACCGAGCTCCAAGACTCCAAGATGCAGCCACCCTAGCCTCCATCCAGGTCCATTTGCTCATCTCCCATCCCCCATAAACCTCCACCAGAAACCATCCTTCCCCTCGGCATCTCCACTGTGCCCACACTCCACCATCAAACCAACCCTCTCCCTCCACTGGATCTCCTTGCTGCTGCTAAGATCTGCACCCGAAACTCCTCTCTTGGCCGGGATTTGCTTTGTCTTCGACGGATCTGTGACCTCTACGTCTTCTTCGGCCGATCTACTACCTCTACACGGCACCAGCTTCACTGCTGATCTCCACGGCAGGATCTGCTTCTCCAAGGCCGGATTTGCTGCTCTTCGCCCGGATCTGCTTCATCCACGGACGGATCTGCTTCCTACTGCCTGCATCCTTTACGGCGCCTTCCCCAGCTCTGCCTCATCTGCCTGCTACCTCTTCAGATCATCTTCTACAACCGATCTGCATTCTTCTGGGTTGTGACATCTTAAATCTCCGATTTAATATTGTGATATGTTTCTTGAAGATGTTCTTGTGTTAAATCTGTGATGGCATGCTTGGGATGATTATATGTTAGATCTGAGATGTGCATGTGTTATTCTCGTGGATCTGGATACTAAAAGTTTATGCATGTTCTTGTTAATCTGAGATGTTTATGTGGATGATGTTCTCTAGTGTAGATTTATGTTATTGCTTGATGCTCTTTTAGCTTTTCATCACTTTATGTCCCTGTTAGTAGGTCTGATATTCCGCCATGCTTGTGTTATTTTCTGCCGTTTTAGATCCAATATCTCTGTTAGGGCTTACTTTATGCTTGTTGTTTTGTTAGGATCTGTCAGTAGAAAAGTAAAAAAATGTTTAGTTAGTTTACATCTGCTGTCTCTTGTAGATCTTCAGTTAGGTTTATTTCCTTGTTTCTTGCAGTAGTAAAGCTTGCATGTTTGCTTATTGTCTTGACTTTTATCTGGTAGTAGTCTGTTTGCTTGCTTGTTGTGAAGGGTCGGGTTAGTGGTACAGCTAGAGCATTCCTTTCGGTAGTCCCCTGAGATTCCTCTCTGCGATTCCTCTCTCACTTTCTCTTCAGTTCTTTCTTCTCTTCTGCTCGCGCTTCATTAGCTCTTCGGTCTTCCTCGGTAGCTGCCTCATCTTCCTCTAGCCAACCCTTCTTTCTCAGTTCCTTTCCTCTTTCTGTCTGTAGCGCTAAATTAGTATTTTCTCTTCTCATTTAGTTCTCAGTTTTCTTATTCCCCTTTCTTTCCTCACTGCTCTTTCCCAGGCTGTGCTATTCCCTTCTTATCTAGTTTGATCTTAGTTCTCTGTAGGTCTTCTGTCTTGTTAGTCTCCTAAGTTCTCTTCTTACCTCAATCTTATTTCCCTTCCCCTTAGTTCTTTTTCTCTTTCTCTCGGTAGAAGTAGCTTTCGATTCTCTTCTTTTCTCCTCTGTCTTCCTTTCTATTCCTTGATTATTCTCTCTTTCCTAGTTGCTTTCCCTTTTATTCTCTTATCTTAGACTCACGCTCTCTCTTTTCCTTAATTCTTTTCTTCTCTCTCTGCATAGATAGTTCTCCATTCTTTTCTCTTCTCCTCTCTCTGTCCTTCTAGTTCTTGTTTTCTTACCTCCCTAGTTATTTCTCTCTTCTTCTCTTCTCTTAGAATTCAAGAGTTCACCTAGTAGGTTTCTGTTATTTTTCTTCACGTCTGCAAGCCAACCTGTCTCCTATCCCTCCTCTCTTCTCTGTTCTTTCTCTCCCCTTTGCTCAACTTCCCTTATTTCTAGCTAGTCTTCCTGTTGTCTTCTCTCAGTAGAGTTAGATTCTCAGGTTTCTATTATCTCTTCTCTTCTCCGGTCCAGACATTCTTAATCATAGCCCTTTCAATTCTTCCTTTCTCAAGCTATCCTTCTTTTGCTAGACCTGATCACCAGCCTTTAGTCTGTATAGGTTTTGCAGTTAGACTTGAACTCCTTGTTCGTGCGACTTAGCTTTGGTTAAGGGTAGTGTCACCAGTACTCTAGTCCCTGTGGAGAACACGACATTCGCTGCTATCTTAGCGGCAGCCCGTGCACTTGCGGGTGTGCAGTTTTGCACGATCAAGAAATTGGCGCCGTTGCCGGGGACTAGATATTGGTGATCGCGCTAGACCATAGACTAAGTCATTTCTTTAGTTTCCTTCCTCCCTTTTTGGCCCGACTTCTCAGCTTATGCGTAGGAGTGGAGACCATTCGTTGGCTCCTTTTGACCCTGAGATTGAGCGGACATTTCATAAGCTGAAAAGAGAAAATCATCTTCCCCATCAAGAAGAAATGGGTAATCAAAACCCCCAGCCTCTTCTTCGTGACCTATGGATCCCTAGAGACCAAAGCATAGCTCCTGGAATAGTTCAACCTGTCATTCAGGCCAACAACTTTGAGCTAAAACCTGCACTCATTACCATGGTCCAACAAACCAGATTTGGAGGTTCTTCTACTGAAGACCCCAATGAACACATTCGCACTTTCTTAGAGTATTGCAATACCTTGAAGTGCAATGGAGTTTCAGCAGATGCCATTAGACTCTCACTATTTCCTTTCTCACTTAGAGATGGCGCTAAGACTTGATTGCATTCTCTCCCCATGCACCTTAAGGACACTTGGGAGCACTTACTGCAGGCCTTTCTTGAGAGGTATTTTCCACCATCCAAGGCAGCAGAAGTGCGTGACCAGATCACTAGGTTTTCGCAGTTTGAGGGTGAGAGTTTGTATGATGCTTGGCAGAGGTATCAAACCCTGCTTAGGATGTGCCCTCTCCATGGTCTTGAAAGGTGGCTGGTGCTGCAGATTTTTTACAAAGGTCTTACACACCACACAAGAGCCTTTGTAGATTCTGCAGCAGGAGGAGGCATAATGAACAAAACTCTTGATGAAGCTTTCAGCTTGATTGAGAGTATGTCCTCCCACCACTTTCAATGGTCTAGTGAGAGAGTTTCTGCTCCTCCACGTCCCGGTATCTATAAGGTGAGCTCTCATGATGCTTTGTCTGCACAGGTTCATGTTCTCACACGTCAAATGGCACAGCTCATGCCCTCATCTTCAGCCCATATAGCCACTGGATGCCAGATTTGTGGATCTCAAGGGCATACTCCAGCTGAGTGCCCCTTAACTTCCACAGCTGAATCATCTGAAGTGAACTATGCTCAATCACATGGGCAGTATTCTCAAACCTACAACCCAGGGTGGCGTCATCCAAATCTGTCTTACAAGAACACTAATCCAAGTGTTTCCTCATTTCCTGTGGATACTTCAGCTCAAGGGTTTAGGCAGCAGCAAGCCCCTTCACATGCCTCATTTCAGCAACCTATGATGCATGTTCCAAATCCAAAGCCTCCACCTTCCACTTCTAATTCAGATCAGTTGACCAGAATAGAACAACTCCTTGCATCACATGTAGTTAAGATGGAAGTTCAATACAATGATGCAAAGACTCAATTGACTGATTTGGCTAGTCGTGTGGAGAGTTTGCAAGCATCACAGGCTTCATCCAGCACACCTGGGAGGCTTCTTGCACAGCCTGAGGTAAATCCTCGTGGCCATTGTGGAGCAATCACAACCAGGAGTGGCAAGACCACATCTGAACCTCTTCTTCCAACACCACCCCTGTATGTGCCCCCTGTCTTTAGGTCTGTCCAGCAAGCTAATCCTGACTCACAGCAGCAGAATTTGCACCCACCTAACTCCACAACACCAGCCAAAAGAGCTTGAGGTGGTCACTCTAACTAAGGAGTGTAGTGCAATCATTCAGAATAAGCTACCTCCTAAGTTAGATGATCCTGGTAGCTTCTGCATCCCTTGCATTTTAGGCCCCAAGAACTTTAGAGCTCTTTGTGACTTAGGCTCTAGGGTCAGTGTCCTCCCTCTATCTGTGTGTGATGCGCTTCCTTTGGGCGATCTGCAGCCAACAGCAATGACACTGCAGTTGGCTGATCGCACATATCGTCACCCAGCTGGTATTTTAGTGGATGTCCCTGTGGTTATTGGCACTTTTGCCTTCCCTGTGGACTTTGTTGTCTTAGAGATGGAGGATAGAAGTGAACCTGTCATTCTTGGGAGACCTTTCCTAGCCACTGCTGGTGCTGTCATAGATGTCAAGGATGCCAAGCTCACTCTCCAATTTGGTCAAGAGAAGCTGTCATTTGATATGAGGCATCCTACACATCTTCCTCACTGTCTAGATCAGTGTTTCTCACTTGATTTAGTTGACAAATGTGTCATTGAGACATATGAATTTGAGAATGCAGCATCAAGTGAGGATGAAAAGCTTACTATGCACAATGAGTGCACTGCTGCAGATTCTTATCATGTGGCACTCATTGATGCTCCTGTAGAGCCTTCTCAAATTTCAGACCTTAGACAGCCCACAGCCCCAAAGGTAGAGCTGAAACCACTTCCTAAACGTCTCAGATATGAGTTTCTTGGACCAGATCAGACCTTCCCTGTTATTGTTAGTGACCATTTGACTCCTTTAGAGGCTGAACAACTCCTTGTGATCCTTCGTAGATATCAAGCTGTCATTGGATATTCAATTGATGATATGAAGGGCATTGATCCAGCCACCTGCATGCATCGCATTCACCTTGAGGATGATGCTAAGCCTACTCGTGAGCACCAGCGAAGGCTTAATCCTCACTTGCAGGAGGTGGTCAAGAAAGAAATCTTGAAGCTTCTAGGTGCCAACATCATTTATCCCATTTCAGATAGTCAGTGGGTTAGTCCCATTCATGTTGTGCCTAAGAAAGGGGGCATAACAGTGGTTGCTAATGAAAAAGGTGATTTGATTCCCACTAGGACTACCACGGGCTGGCGCACGTGTACTGACTATAGGAAGCTTAACAAGGCCACTTGCAAGGACCATTTTCCTTTGCCTTCCATTGACCAAATGCTAGAGAGACTGGCCCGTCATTCTTATTTCTGTTATCTTGATGGATATTCAGGTTTCTTGCAGATTCCTATACATCCATCAGATCAGGAAAAGACCACTTTCACTTGCCCCTATGGGACTTTTGCTTACCGTAGGCTGCCATTTGGGCTTTGTAATGCCCCAGGGACCTTCCAGCGCTGCGTCATGTCCATTTTCACTGATCTTATTGAGAAAATCATGGAGGTTTTCATGGATGATTTCACTGTTTATGGACAGACCTTTGAGAGCTGTTTGGCCAACCTTGAAACTGTCTTACAGCGCTGTCTTGAGGCCAATTTGGTCCTCAATTGGGAGAAATGTCATTTTCTAGTTAGAGAGGGGATAGTCCTGGGTCACTTAGTGTCTTTTAGAGGCATTGAGGTGGATAGAGCTAAAGTAGAGGTAATTGAGCGCCTGCCCCCTCCTGTTAATGTGAAGGGTGTTCGCAGTTTTTTGGGGCATGCTGGTTTTTATCGCAGATTCATTAAGGACTTTTCTAAAATTGCTCGTCCTCTCACTCATCTTTTGGGCTGCGATGTCCCTTTTGTTTTTGATGAGAATTGCATGGATGCATTTAGTAAGCTCAAGGCTGCCCTCATTTCTGCACCCATTGTGCAATCTCCTGATTGGGATCTTCCTTTTGAGCTTATGTGTGATGCTAGTGATTTTGCTGTAGGGGATGTTTTGGGGCAGCGGCATGACAAGGCTTTGCATGTCATTTACTATGCTAGCAGGACTTTAGATGACACTCAAATTAATTACACTACAACTGAGAAAGAACTGCTAGCTGTAGTATTTGCCTTTGACAAATTCAGATCCTATCTAGTTGGTTCAAAATGCATAGTGTACACAGATCATGCAGCCATTAGGTATCTTTTGAGTAAAAAGGATGCTAAACCTCGCCTCATTCGTTGGATTCTTTTGCTGCAAGAGTTTGATGTGGAAATTAGAGATAAAAAGGGGGCTGAGAACTTAGTGGCTGACCATCTATCTAGACTGCCCCATTCAGATTCAGCTTCTATACTTCCTATTGAAGACTCTCTTCCTGGAGATCATCTATTAGAAGTTTCTCTTGTTCAGTCTCACACCCCTTGGTATGCAGATATAGTTAATTACTTGGTCTGCAACACTATACCTCCTGATCTCTCCTATCAGCAGCGTAGGAAATTCACACATGAGGCACGTAAGTTCTTTTGGGATGACCCATATCTGTATAGGCATTGTGCAGATGGGGTTGTTCGACGTTGTCTCCCTCATGAGGAGGTTCAAAATGTGATTTTTCACTGCCATTCTGCTCCTTTTGGTGGTCATGCAGGAACTGCGAAGACCCAAGTTAAGGTGCTCCAAGCTGGATTTTATTGGCCTACCATGTTCAAGGATATTCATGCTTACATCCAGTCTTGTGATCCCTGTCAGCGTGCAGGGAACATGTCAAGACGACATGAGATGCCTCAGCATGGTATCCTTGAAGTGGAACTCTTTGATGTTTGGGGAATAGATTACATAGGACCTTTACCCTCTTCTCAAGGGTACAAGCACATTCTTGTAGCAGTGGATTATGTGTCCAAATGGGTTGAGGCTATACCCACTGTTCATGCTGATTCAAAATCTGTTTGTCGTTTGTTTAGACAAATCATTTTTCCTAGGTTTGGAATTCCTAGAGTTGTGATTAGTGATGGAGGGTCCCACTTTAATCACAGCCAATTTGAAGCCCTCTTAGCCAAGTATGGACTCCATAATCATAGGGTAACCACTCCTTATCATCCTCAAGCTAATGGGCAAGTTGAAGTTTCCAATAGAGAGATAAAACAGATCCTTGAGAAAGTTGTATCTAAATCCAGGACAGATTGGTCCCTTAAGCTTTACGATGAATTGTGGGCTTATAGGACAGCATTCAAAACACCTATTGGAATGTCCCCCTTTAGGTTGGTTTATGGTAAAGCTTGTCATCTCCCTGTTGAGCTTGAGCATAGAGCACATTGGGCAATTAGAAAGCTCAACATGGACATGGGTCTAGCAGGGAAACATAGGAAGCTGCAGCTATGTGAACTTGATGAATTGAGACTAGATGCCTATGAAAGTTCGAGAATTTACAAAGAGAGAGCTAAAAAGATTCATGACCGTCACATTTTGAGGCGTGATTTCCACCCTGGACAGCTGGTCTTAGTTTTTGACTCTAGGTTTCATTTGTTCCCTGGAAAGTTCAAATCTAGATGGTTTGGGCCTTGTGTAGTCAAGAAAGTGCTAGGTAGTGGAGCTTTTGAGGTTGAGAGTCAATTTGGGGGCATTTTCAAGGTTAATGGGCAAAGATTGAAACACTATTTTGTTGGAGAACCTTTTCCTGAACTCAGTGATGAGGACATTGCTGGAGATCAAGTCAGATCTGACCTTGATCCTCCAATTTCTTTTGAACCAACTTGATGATAATTCGTTGGTCAAGCTAGGACCTAAAACAAGCGCTTCTCAGGAGGCAACCTGAGCTGTCTATTCTTTCTGTTTTACTTTAGTTTTTTCTCTTTTATTTTACCTTTGTGTCGGTTTATCTTTTCCTTTTTGTTTCTTCCACTTTCAGGCACCTGCAGAACCATCAATCAAGCCTGGCAGGAAGCTTAAGGACTGATGTGAGACTGCCTATTTCAACTTTTGCACCCGGTGAGCTGTTTCCAATACTAAATTGTTATTTCAGAGTGTATGTTTGACTCAAGCTTGGGGGAGGATCTGTTCTTATATGGATAGTTTGCATATTCTTCTTGTGATACTCATGGGCACTAAAGTTGATGATGTGTAATTGATGATTTATGGCTAGTATCATTCTCATATTGGGTTATTGCTGATTACATGTGACTGCCCTGATCATTAATATGTGCTGGAATATCCTGCTGATTAAATACTTGGTCTGAATTATGTGACTGTCTTGGTATAATCTATAATTATCACACTGAAAATTTGCTTAAGTGAACTGGTATTGATATCAATTCTTTGGATATCCAATTGGCTTACTCTGGAAATACATTGAAATCTTAATGGCTTAGAAATCTTGTGATCCTATAGTTTTTTGATTCATTGCAAGTTACACATGTATCTTTACCTTTTGCGAACTGTATTGATTCTAGTTATCACTTCTAGAATAACAATATCCTAGGATTCATGCTTGGGCATAGTATTTTATTTTAGACGTTGATGCTTTTGCTTGAATGAAAAGTTTGTGAAAGTGGTAGTCTTATCTTGAGCCAATAACATGGTTGAATTATCTAGATCTTATGGATAATGAAAACCAGTTAATGATGCTATAAAAAAAAGGGAAAAGAAAAGAAAGAAAAAAATCTTTATTTCTGTTTTGGGTTGCAAAGTGTGAGTTGAATAAGTGACTTTGTCACATTGAAAAAAAAGAAGTGTTGAATAAGTGGCAGTTCTGCCCAATTGAAGTTTGAATGTCTGAATAAGTGGCAAGCTTGCCCAAGGATTGGAATAAGTGGCACTTGTGCCCATGATGTGTTTGAATTTTGTTAAAAATCAGCAAAGGTATAGTATCATGGCTCAAGTGTGGGCTTTTTCATAAATTTCACGCAAGCATTAGTCTCTTCATCTAGAATGGTAAATGCCTAAGTAGGACTCTAGGATATGCTTATTCTTGACTGTGATATCTAGTCTTGATTACTTTTCAATTCTGGTGGGATCCATGCAAACAATTAGTGCAATTTGGCACTTTTGGGTAACTTGATCTGGTCAAAAACTCTAGTATCACTTTGATATCTTTGCTGGAATACTGGTTCTGAATCTGAATAGCCTGTAAAAATCAAGTCTGGCAGTCTTATTTGAATTATGGAGTGCAATTTGACTAGCTGCAAGCTTTCACTTATATCCTTTCTTGTTTTCTGGTTTCCCTGGGTTCGAATTCATCATATCATTTGCTTGAGGACAATCAAATGTTTAAGCTTGGGGGTATGATGTGCATCATATTTGAAGTATATTTCCATATCATATTCCTGCTGTTAGTAGCAAAAATGGGCCATAATATCACTGATCTTATATATATTTGCCTCTTCTGGGGACTGTTTACATGGTTTTTGTGAATTGCTTGTAGGTCGGCACGAACCAGGCGCAAACTTCACGGAGAATCAGCAGTAGAGGAGAGCTAAGTTTATAAATAAGCATAAGGGGGACCAAAATACAAAACTGCAGAAACCCTAGCCGCGCCCGGCGCTCCCTGGAAACCCTGGCCGCCGCAACTATTTAAGCCGTCAGCTGCCTCTTCACACGGGGAGAAGAACCCTAGCCGCATTTGCCCTTGGACCGAACCATTCACCTGGCCGTTCCACCCTCTCCACCAAGCTCCAACACCCGGCCGCCTCACTCCACCTTCTCCATAGCCTCACCGATCTCCACCTCTCCACTGCCGGAAAACCCCAGAAAGCAGCCGCCACCCATCCGCCTTCCATATCCAAGAACCCTAGCCCACATCAAGAAGGATCCCAAGCCGCATATCCCTGGGGAGAACAGCCAGCCGCCCTACGCCATCTCCTCCATAGCCTCCACCGATTGTCCACCGAGCTCCAAGACTCCAAGATGCAGCCACCCTAGCCTCCATCCAGGTCCATTTGCTCATCTCCCATCCCCCATAAACCTCCACCAGAAACCATCCTTCCCCTCGGCATCTCCACTGTGCCCACACTCCACCATCAAACCAACCCTCTCCCTCCACTGGATCTCCTTGCTGCTGCTAAGATCTGCACCCGAAACTCCTCTCTTGGCCGGGATTTGCTTTGTCTTCGACGGATCTGCGACCTCTACGTCTTCTTCGGCCGATCTACTACCTCTACACGGCACCAGCTTCACTGCTGATCTCCACGGCAGGATCTGCTTCTCCAAGGCCGGATTTGCTGCTCTTCGCCCGGATCTGCTTCATCCACGGACGGATCTGCTTCCTACTGCCTGCATCCTTTACGGCGCCTTCCCCAGCTCTGCCTCATCTGCCTGCTACCTCTTCAGATCATCTTCTACAACCGATCTGCATTCTTCTGGGTTGTGACATCTTAAATCTCCGATTTAATATTGTGATATGTTTCTTGAAGATGTTCTTGTGTTAAATCTGTGATGGCATGCTTGGGATGATTATATGTTAGATCTGAGATGTGCATGTGTTATTCTCGTGGATCTGGATACTAAAAGTTTATGCATGTTCTTGTTAATCTGAGATGTTTATGTGGATGATGTTCTCTAGTGTAGATTTATGTTATTGCTTGATGCTCTTTTAGCTTTTCATCACTTTATGTCCCTGTTAGTAGGTCTGATATTCCGCCATGCTTGTGTTATTTTCTGCCGTTTTAGATCCAATATCTCTGTTAGGGCTTACTTTATGCTTGTTGTTTTGTTAGGATCTGTCAGTAGAAAAGTAAAAAAATGTTTAGTTAGTTTACATCTGCTGTCTCTTGTAGATCTTCAGTTAGGTTTATTTCCTTGTTTCTTGCAGTAGTAAAGCTTGCATGTTTGCTTATTGTCTTGACTTTTATCTGGTAGTAGTCTGTTTGCTTGCTTGTTGTGAAGGGTCGGGTTAGTGGTACAGCTAGAGCATTCCTTTCGGTAGTCCCCTGAGATTCCTCTCTGCGATTCCTCTCTCACTTTCTCTTCAGTTCTTTCTTCTCTTCTGCTCGCGCTTCATTAGCTCTTCGGTCTTCCTCGGTAGCTGCCTCATCTTCCTCTAGCCAACCCTTCTTTCTCAGTTCCTTTCCTCTTTCTGTCTGTAGCGCTAAATTAGTATTTTCTCTTCTCATTTAGTTCTCAGTTTTCTTATTCCCCTTTCTTTCCTCACTGCTCTTTCCCAGGCTGTGCTATTCCCTTCTTATCTAGTTTGATCTTAGTTCTCTGTAGGTCTTCTGTCTTGTTAGTCTCCTAAGTTCTCTTCTTACCTCAATCTTATTTCCCTTCCCCTTAGTTCTTTTTCTCTTTCTCTCGGTAGAAGTAGCTTTCGATTCTCTTCTTTTCTCCTCTGTCTTCCTTTCTATTCCTTGATTATTCTCTCTTTCCTAGTTGCTTTCCCTTTTATTCTCTTATCTTAGACTCACGCTCTCTTTTTTCCTTAATTCTTTTCTTCTCTCTCTGCATAGATAGTTCTCCATTCTTTTCTCTTCTCCTCTCTCTGTCCTTCTAGTTCTTGTTTTCTTACCTCCCTAGTTATTTCTCTCTTCTTCTCTTCTCTTAGAATTCAAGAGTTCACCTAGTAGGTTTCTGTTATTTTTCTTCACGTCTGCAAGCCTACCTGTCTCCTATCCCTCCTCTCTTCTCTGTTCTTTCTCTCCCCTTTGCTCAACTTCCCTTATTTCTAGCTAGTCTTCCTGTTGTCTTCTCTCAGTAGAGTTAGATTCTCAGGTTTCTATTATCTCTTCTCTTCTCCGGTCCAAACATCCTTAATCATAGCCCTTTCAATTCTTCCTTTCTCAAGCTATCCTTCTTTTGCTAGACCGGATCACCAGCCTTTAGTCTGTATAGGTTCTGCAGTTAGACTTGAACTCCTTGTTCGTGCGACTTAGCTTTGGTTAAGGGTAGTGTCACCAGTACTCTAGTCCCTGTGGAGAACACGACATTCGCTGCTATCTTAGCGGCAGCCCGTGCACTTGCGAGTGTGCAGTTTTGCACGATCACCATCAAGCAGGCCTTTTGTGAGGGCAAAATGGTCTTTTCACATCCCTAATGTGAGACAGATAATGGTCAGTATGAGTGATTGTAGGTAGTTGAGGTTGCAGTAAACCTAGAGGGGCAGCTTTTGCGCTCGCGTCCAGATCCGATGGGGCAGCTTTGCGCGATGACGTGACCTAACGAGGCTACTTTGCATGCTGACAAGACCAAATAGGGTAGATTTGTGCAGCAACATGATGCTACGCTAGTCCATGAATTGTTTGGTGTGCCACTGCCTCACAAACATGAAATTGCCCAAACTGAATTTGATTTGTAAAGCATACACCACGTCGGCTTAGCCTACAAGTGCTACCCCTTCCGCAATGGGTTTTCCTGCACCATGACTGCAATACTACATCTCTAGTATGGAGAAACAATGGGAGGAGATCACCCGACACACAAACACTGCTGTAGCTCAGGACGAATAAAGTGTGTGTGCTAGGAGGCCACTTCCCCAAAACGAAGCCCCCTGTATCTCCAACCCATACCTCAACGTTCTAACCGAGCATTCACTGTAAGAGCCACCCATTGGGGATACGCTCCCTCTACTGATGCAACGACACATGCAAGTTCTTCAAGTTCAAGTAGCGGTTGGGTTTAGGCATGTGTTATTGGAGTTGCGATAATTACGCCTGGGAATATTTTCCAAGGGATAAAGAAAGTAACATACATGCATGTAAAATAGTGCAAACAATTATGCGCATGAAATAATGTAATGGAGTAATAAGTATTTAACGATAAGCATTGGATTAACAAAACTACTAAACACCACAAGCGAGCGAATGATCGATCAGCGAACGCTTCTGCGAATTGGTTGTGAATGAGCATCGATAGCCGCACACCTATCTTAAATAGGCGTGAAAATGGATGCAGCGATGAGACTCCACGAGATGCGACACCAACGCGACGTAAAGCTGAAAAAACGAAAAAGAAGAAAATGATGAACGAATGTGCAGATGGCACTGTAGCAACACTGCAACACATTTTCTGCAAAATTCATTAAAGTATTTTTAATAGGAATTTTTAAATATAGAAAATGAGCTCAAAAAATTGTAATTTTTGTGGAGCCTACAGGCACTTATTTGTGTAATTTTTTTTCATAATTTTATCCATTTTGAATATCTCTCAAAATTCATTTAATTATACTATTTGTAGGAATTTTATGAAAAAATTCGGAATGGATAAAATTATAAAAAAATTACACAAGCAATTACACTATGTCCGCAAGCTTCATAAAAAATTATAATTTTTTAAGCTCATTTGTTATATTTAAAAATTTCTTTTAAAATATACTTGATGATTTTTTCTGCTACATTGCCATAGCACCTGTTGCGCCCCCCTATGGGGCAGGTCACCTCCCCCTCTCTCCGACGCAAGGGGTAGGTCTCCTGTCGCGTCTGGTAAGGGGGCAAGTGACTTGCCGCTCCTAGGGCTAGAGGTAGGTTCCTACCGCATCTGGTATCCATGGTAGGAGCACTGTGTAGGACTACTTTTGAAAATATGATCAGAAGGGAGCTAATTTTGCAAAACAACGTTTTTCAGAGGGCCACAAATTGGAAAAATTCAGATTATTACAAGAGCGGTTTCCCAGGGAGTTGCAGACTGACGGACAGACTGAGCATGACCTACTTTCGTTTTTCCTTCTCGTGGTCGCAAGCTTCGTGTTCAAGTTACAGGCAATGGCGTCAGAACATAGAAGCTGCAAATCTCAGTACAGTAGACAGAAATGAAAGCTGACTGCTGAGGGAAAGAAAAATGATAGCTTTTCGACAAAAAAAAAACTTCTCTTACAGACAGTAAAAAGGAGATTAACACTGTTGCGGAAGTGATTCATTTGACACCCGCCTGAAGAATGACAGACCAAAATGCAGGAAATGTGGATCATATGCGGAATATGTAAGGTTGCAGCTTCCCGCAAAAGACGAACCATTGGGGCAAGTAGAACGCCACGACGAACCCAAAGACGAACCATACAACAGCACCAATGCTGGAGTCTGATTCATCTTCGTCTCTGTTTCTACTTGCAGTTCTGTAACGGTGCACCGCAGAGACCTTGGTTAGCGTGCGGCGAAGTTGGCAGCCGGAAATGACCTCCAGAATGGGACCTGACAACAAGTTGTCTGCAACGCTCATCGAAGTTAGCCTTGAAGATTACTGATTTGCACAGGAATTTGGTCACTGAATTGGTTGTGCTGAAAGTCGAGGACGTTCAGGTTTGTCATGTTTGAGATACTGACTGGGATTTCATCAGAAAAGTTGTTGTATGAGAGGTCCAGGGATGTCTGATACCGCAACTGGCTGGACATGTTTGCAGGGATAGGTCTCGAAATGCTGTTACTTGACAGGTCCAGCCATGTTAAACCGGTACAGAGCTCAAGACCATGAGAAAACTGGCCTTGAAGTCCCATGTTGCCAAGACACAAAACTACAATTTTGTTCTGACGTGGTGCCAGCATTCCACACCAGTAAATCGGCATATGAAACCATTGGTGCCATTGTCAAAATTCCATGAGGATTTGCGAATGCCGTTGGGATCATTCAGAGCTTGCCGTGTAGTGTTCAAGCATTGGATATTATATTCTGAACCAAAACCCGACAATAAGCTGCTTGTGCTAATCAGCGGCAACCAGAAGAGGAACTTCATATCTTTAGGCAGCAAGACGGAACTCATGAGTGTAAAGAAACTATCAGGTACTTCTCCAATATTTCTATTTTTGACTTATTCCAATGCTCTGGAGCTGCTTCCAAAGAGGCAAAGAACAAGCCAAGATCTTCTGTTCTGATATAAATTACAGTTCAGTTTTTGGCACGACAAGATTTTCTGAAAGAAAAGAGCACCAAAGTCCGGTAGCCCAAAATTCAGCATGTTACAACACCTCGTCAAAAGAATCAGAGAGATCTGATGAAGTACCTAGTAGAAAGGTGTAATGGACAAACGAAAAGTTGCAGCTCAGTAGCTCACTGGTTAATCCACAGAAAGCAGAAAGTCGGAAACCACACTCCCACTAACACACGATGGCAGAACAAGGCTTGAAATATGATACGCTTGCATTCAAATTAAGCTATAACCTAACTATAGGACAATTGATATGAAACTTGAGCTCCATGGTAAGATATAACTATAGTACACCATTATGTGTTCGTTGAAAAAAAACCAACTGAGGCAAACTTTTACCAGCATCTGTAAACCGTGTCAAATATGTCTAGTATTAGATACATTGCTAATGTAATACCAATAGTAAAGAAAAATAAGGAATATGAAAACAATCCAAGGGAGAACAAAAGAAAATGAAAGATTTTTGCCGCCAATACCCTTCGACTCTAAAATTGCCAAAGCAATAGCGCTCACAGGGATTCCCAGAACGTCCGAGGCCGGTCGGCGCCTCTCACTTATATGGGTATTGTCATCCAGCAGTAGAGAAAACCCAACACCCACGTTTTATTGACTTACCTGCCGCAGTAGAAAACCCCCCAAAAGCATAGAACCAGGAACCCCCTATGGACCAAGGTTTTTACCCAGCCTGGTCAATGTACAAAGCCACCCTATGTACCAAGGCCATAAGGACTGCCCCAAAAATTTGCCCACTGCATAGGAACCATAGATATAAAGCCAACCTGAGTCAGTAGAGAGAATAGAAAGCAATTCTCATAGGTGGTTTGGAGAATTTACATGACACTAACAAAATTAATTAAGTATGCGACATAGTGATTCAAATGGTAATATACTAGTTTTAACGGTACGTGGGAATTTTCAATGACCTTATGACATTAAGTTCATTCCTAATTAATCATAAATGTTGTTTACTAATGTTTTGCATTTTAACATGACTACCAAAATTTTTCACAGTACTCTAACATGCCACGAGATCCTCCCAATTAAATATTCGCAACGAAATAAATTAATTATACGTGTGTTTCTCCAACCTTTTCTTTTTTTTTCTCCTGTCTTCTTACTTTTCTTTAGAGTCATCTAATCGAAGTTATACTATTCTTTTCTCCAACTATAATTTTCTACGAATACTAGTTATACTCTTTTTTACACTACGCAAACTATTTACTTACTACAAAAATATAGATTAAAATATAACAAAATTTTTACCTTACAAATGAATCTCCCCTCACAGAACTAGCTGAACCTCCTCCTCTCCTCTTCTCCTCTCGTTTTTTTTTCTTTCCTCTCCTCTCTTCTTCTTTCTTTCCTCACTTCCTTTTCTTTCCTCTGCTCTTCCGCTCGGCGTTGTCATCAGTAGAGAATGAAGAAATGGTTCGAGCGGGCGAGATATAAGCCTGCTATCGCCAAACAGTTGGGCGACAGGAGGTGCTGTCACCGAACGGTTCGATGACTGCACATGTCGTCTAACCGTTGGGCAACTGCATCCCTGTAGTCCAATCGTTGGGCAACTGCCTGCGTATCGCTCGGCCGTTAGGCGACAGGGTCCAGTCACCCAACGGTTAGGCTATAAGGGTTACTTTTGTAAAAAAAAATAAAAACACGGGTATAATTTTGTATTCCTGAATAAAAAAGGATTATCATTACTATTATAAAAGAACAAGTTGGTGGTTGTACGTCCATTCTTCTCCAACAGCTCTATTCTTTCAACTTCTCACTGTTAGAAATAATCTTGACTTTGAATCTAAAACGTAATAGAGTCCGTTTCCGTGTGTAACTCAAGTTGAAATTATGTCCAACTTAAAGTCCGAATACGTATACTAGTAGAAGAGTATTAGTTTATATATTGAGAAGGCTTACAACCAGTTAAATAAAAGAAAAGTAAGAAAGAAGGGGAGTAAGTAAGAGAAAAAGAGATAAGCTAGAAAGAGGGGAAGCAAATAAGAGAATAGAGAAATTCAGGAATTTTTTCCATGTTCTCTCTGTTTATTTGCGATGTGTGCATTTTCTCTTGGATAAAAGTTGTAACACTCACCATTCTCTACTTTCTAACTAATCAGAGCAACTCTCTTCTATAGCAGATTCTCTATATATTCAATAAGTTTTATTGTAATGCACGGGTACGTAACTAGTTTTAAAAAAATTCTGAAGACCGACCACTAGTAGCTGTGTTGTTGATGGCACACGGCAGAAAGACCGACCCTGCGCCAAGAGTCTCCGGTCTCCGGAGACGTGCCACCGGAACATGCAGAGGTAGCCACTACATCTGGACGAAATGAATCCCTGCATCCGTATCAACTTCGTCATCAGAGAGAAGAGGATGTGGATAACGGATAGCATTCCTTCAGCATGTTGAAATATTAGAAAGGGAAGCTTTCCAGAGTTAAGATGGCTGCTCTACGTGGATATTTGTTACTCTGATTCCGTCATGCTGGATTCAGTGTATATTTGTTGGGAGTGTCTATACAACATTCGACTATTTTTGAGGACAAATACAGTCAGATGTTGAGCCGTTAGATGGAGATCCAACGCCCTAGATCATTTTTTTGGAGGGGGTCTTGTATGAGTGGATCCGTTGGATGGAGATCCAACACCCAGGCCCAGATCAATCTGACTGTTTTTGTCCTAAAAAATAGTCGAATATTGTATAGACATTCCTATATTTGTTTGCTTGCTCCTGTATATTTGTTGATAGACTCAGTGGACTCTGAATTATTATGCTATTGTGATGGAAGTTGTTGGGTTCATTCTCCTCAAAAGAAAATGTTCCAGTAGACACTTAACAATCCTTAACACCGATACGGTTCTTTGCATTTCTTTTGGAATCTCGAAATGAGTTAGGTTTCATGAATTGTCAGGACCACTGGTCCATCAAATCATTTTGGAAGTGTTGAAACTTGCATTACACAGCAAAAACCGTCACTTGCAAAGTTACTAGTCGTACATATCAGGATGAAAACTACTTGCAGCTGAAGGGGGGGAAACTAGTATTGCTGTTGAAGTGCTCATTTGGCCTCCGGAGGTCCATGACAGAAAAGTTTCAGAACAAATGGATCATATGCGAAAGACATAGGGATGGAGCCTCTGGGAGAAGATGAAGCAGCGTGGGAAGTAGAAGGCCACCACGAACCCCGCCACGAACCCGACAGCCGCTCCGATACTGGACTCATCGTTGATTCTGTGCAGCCTGACTCGTATCGATCTCGATCTCCTCCTGGGGCAGTCATCCAACGGTGCACCACAAAGCCCTTGGTTACCAGCAAAGCTTGAAGCCGGCCACTTACTTAATGAAGATGGAATAGCCCCCGATAGTAAATTGTCTGAAACATTGAATGAAGTTAACCGTGCGCTCGCACTGAATTGCTCTGGAATTTTGCCGTTGAGTTGGTTGTGCTGAAGGTTGAGCCCGTTCAGGTACGGCATATTTGAGATACCGACGGGGATTTCACCTGAAAAGTTGTTACTAGACAAGTCCAGACCAGTCATGCTGGTACAATTCTGAAGACCTTTAGGGAACTGGCCTTGAAGACCAAAGTTGCCTAGGCGCAAAGAGAGAACCCTGTTCTCGTCAGGGTGCCAGCACTCCACGCCTGTAAATCGGCATATGTAACCGTTGGTGCCATTGTCAAGATTCCATGAGGATTTGAGAATGCCGTTCGGATCAATCACTGATTGTAGCACAGTCTTCAGGCACTGGATATCAAGTTCAGAACCAAAACAAGATGATGAGCTGCTCAAGAGCACCAACAAAAGGAGGAACTTGATATCATCAGCCATCCCTGACGTGGTGTATAGACGGACGGCTCCTCGGCCCAAAATTGCAGCTTCTCAATTCCGGTATCACCTGCACAAATTTCGAGTGTAACTAGTTGAACACATCACTAGTTGTTTTTAAAGAGAATTGAACATATTGCTTGTACAAAGAAGAAACGATGTTCTCAGATATGGACACGCCATGGAGCTTCTTACAGGAAGGCAAAGAACAACTCAAAATATGCTTATTTCTTTGTTTTCATGCAATACTTCTCGCTAGATGCTCTGCTACGCATTGATTTTGGACAAGATGAGGTGTTTCAGAAAACTCACCAGTTGATCCAGACAAAGCAGAAGCCCTCAATAGATGAACGGGCACAGCTCTTAAAAGGAGAGGCCCTCCACCGGAGCATTTAATTCCTACTGACTTGAAGACTACAAGCTGTTGCCACTACTACACACGGAAGAACGACTGACCGTGTGCCAATTGTCTCCATTTTGAGCAGTATCCGAAGACTCACACCAAGACATAAAAATAGGTTGCAGAACTTTCTGCCTGATGCCATCACATCATCGATTGAGGATGGTGACACTAAGCTATATGTGACGGGCAGCTAAAACTTTGTCAAGAGTGAAGACAATGTTTCTCCTAGTCCTAACTACACATGCAGGAACTCGGATTTATTCAGAACAAAATTAACAGGATCAGACAAACATCCGTCAATTGCCTCAATCCATGAGAGGTTACTCTTTTTTTTAAAGAAAAAATGAATCCATGAAAAGTTCCTCATATTCATCAGAACGTACACAGGTGTTAGATCATCTGACTAGGGTTAGAATTTTTATGATGATAAATAATTAGCAACATTACTTAGTGTTGTTATACGAGGCATGTAACGTGTGTAGACTCATATCGGTTAAGTTAGGAAGAACTTGTGCCGGAAAAAATATTGATTTGGTCTTTGCATGTGTAGGGTAACTTGGAGGTAATCATGGTCTACGGTAAGTACCTGGAGATGACTTGGTGCGAAGTCATGGTCCAGAGGGTCAAAAAGGCTGGAGAAGACGGTCGTGCTCGAGTTGGATCGTGTGGAGATCAAATATGGATGATGCGTGTTGAAACTACGGAGGTGCGATTTGGAGGCCAGATTTTGGACCCTAGGGTTTTGGATCTTTTATTTATTAGAATTGGATAATAACTCATGGATTTAAGATAAGGCCAGATTTTAGACCCTAGACTATAAATAGAGATATGGCTAAGAGTTAACTTGAGATTTTTGAGATGTAATTTTTATGCTATAATTTAAGTGGTGTCAAAAGATACTTTATAGCTACGGACATAATTCAGCAGTAAAAAATTGTTAGATCTCACTCGAGAAAAAATTGGTGGCGGACATAATTCCGCGTGGTGCTTCGAGGCGAGCTCGTTTTTCGACCACGCTTTCCCGACTCGGTCACACGCATGCGCGTTACACAGCCATCGCACGGATTTTCTTTGTCTCGGTAAGTGTGCATCCAAGCTATATGTGACGGGCAGCCAAAACTTTGTCAAGAGTGAAGACAATGTTAATCCTAGTCCTAACTACACATGTATGTGACGGGCACAACTAAAACTTCGTCAAGAGTGAAGACAATGTTTCTCCTAGTCCTAACTACACATGTAGGAACTCGGATTTGTTCAGAACAAATTAACAGGATCAGACAAACATCCATCAATTGCCTCAATCCATGAGAGGCTTCTCTTTTTTCAAAAAAAAGAAAAAAGAAAAAGAATCCACGAGAAGTTCCTAATGTTCATCAGAATGTACACGGACTTCACTCCTGTGACACGCACACGACCTGTTTGCCGACATTTTTACCACTGAATAGACCAACGAAGGCAGCAGGTCCGTTCTCCAGCCCGATGCTCATGTCTTCTACATACACAATCTTGCCATCCCTGTAATGCTTGGTCATGTCGTTGAGGAACTGTGGGAACAAGTGGAGGTAATCACTCTGGATGAAGCCCTGCATCTGTATCCGCTTCCCCACCAGGCAGAAGAGGTTGTGGATCCCTACAGGATCGGTTATCCCATGCTGGGAGACCATCCCACATACTGCAATGCGACCATGTGTCCGCATGTTGAGGAGTACAGCATCAAGCATTGGTCCACCTACGTTCTCAAAGTAGATATCGATACCTTCAGGAAAGCACCTAGACAAGGAAAGATGCAGCATTACTATGTAATTCTGAATTGTTTACTGAGTTCAATGGAATTATTGGTTTCAATAGATAATACATAAGTTGATGATGTAAATTTTTATGCTCACAAATTAAGCTGTCATGGGAAAGCGTTCCATGTTATTAGGTAGGTTCACTGATAGTTCATTCTTTTTACTGTGATCATTAGACGCTCCTTATAATATATCTTGATTCATCAATGGTTTATGCAAAGACAAAGCTGTTGTATCTTTTTTCCTGAAGGAGAAGGTCTTACCTTTTTAAGGCTGCATTCAAGTCAGGCTCCTCTCTGTAATTGAAAGCTGCATCAAATCCAAACTTGTCCTTCAGGAGCTCAACCTGAAACATTGGTGTAGACCCTGAATGATACAGCTATACAGGTAAACAATGCAACTACTAGTTTGAGTGAGTACTTTCTGATCTGTTCCAGCACTTCCAACGACATAGCATCCATGGAGCTTTGCAAGTTGACCAACAATATGGCCAACTGCTCCTGATGCAGCAGAAACAAAGACAAACTCTCCTTTCTTTGGTGAGCAGATCTCATAGAATCCAACATAAGCTGTAAAACCAGGCATGCCTGTGGGTGAAGACCAGAATGTGAGTTAGCATGTTGGATGAAAGAAAGCTCACAGAAAGAAATTTCAGAAACAATAGCTACACTGATCAGTATACGCTAGTCCTCATCACACCACATACAAAATTTTCAGAAAACAGTAGCTACAAGCATACTTTAGTTTTCATCACGCCACAAACAAAGGATTAAGAAACAGTAGCGACACGGATCAGTATACACTAGTTTTCATCACGGCATTGCCAATTCATCACAACAACCAAGAAAAGACCACTCGACATTTCCCTCATCCGCACACCCTTTATTCATTCGTCTGTATCCCTCCTTTTCTTCTCAAATACATACCAGATACCACAAATTTGTGCAACCAAGGTTAGACTTTCTATAAAACATCGTGCACCTGGTTCTCCTTAAAGGACAATCTTTTTGGTTCTTCTCATGATTATATGATTTCTGCTGTATATGCTTTAGAATTCAACTGAATATTTAAAAGCATGACTAACAAACTCACCAAGAAGCCCCAGATGATAAGAGAGTGGAATGTCACTTTGCTGAATCTTCCTAAGCTGTTCAGGCTTGTCGATCACACTGTATTCCTCCCAACCAGTCAGTCCCGAAACAATGTCACCCGCACTGAATCCCGGATGGGTGGAATCCACCACTCTCGCCACGCCAAACCCTTCTATAACCTTGACAGACCAAGAAATTGCCTGATCAGTAAACAAATCACCTATGTAGAGATGAACGCAGACCTGATTTCTTGAGCAATCAACAAGAGAGATCAACCGAAAGGGAGGATAATTCGAAGAGGAAAAAAAAGAACTTTACTGATCCGGGCTTGAATGGGGGGATGTAGGAGCCGTGGAAATCCCGCATCCGGCCGCGCATGTAGGGGTCGCAGGAGAGGTAGAGGTTCTTCACCAGCACGGCGGGGCCGGCGGCGCCCTCGGGGATGTGCAGCGTCACGGTGTCGCCGTCGACGAGCACCATGTCGTCCTCCCTCGGCGCGCGGCTGATGTACTCTCGCAGCACCACCTTCTTGTTCCTCGCCGCTTCGGCTGGCTTGACTTGCTCCATGCCGCCGTTCAGGAGTAGGTGGTGGACTACCTGGCTTTTTGCTCTTTCCGTCGAGCGTTTCGGTGGAATTCGCCGCGTTTCTTTGGGTGTGTTTGGTTCGTGGATGGAGGTTGCATCGTATATCCTGGATGAGTGGATGCAGCCTGAGTGGAATCGTATTTCAGAAAAAGAAGATGTTTGGTGAGGCTGTATGAGCGGATACAAAAAAACTAAGATGCTGTTTGGTTGCCTGTATGAGCGGATGCAGTCTACCAAACCTGAGAGGCTGACACGTGGGACCGCATAAGATACACTGCATCCACTCATCTAGGATGGCTAGTGAAGCTCATTTTGAGCGTATCCACCCATCCAGGATGAGGGCGTATTTTTGCATCCGCTCATACAGGCTGTATCCGCTCATACAGGCAACCAAACAGGCTCTTTCTCAGATTATACGGATCCACCCATCCAGGACGAAGGAGATTCGGGCAACCAAACACACCCTTTGTGTTTTTGAGGAGTTTTAATGGAAGAATGGTCGGTGAGGTGCCGGATGGGACGGCGCCGTCGGATGGGTAGTTAGATCTGACGGTCGTGAGGTGGACAGGCTGGCTCGGTTGTGCATGGAGGCGTTGTGTGCGCTGTACGCGTGCACAGCGCCGCAGCGGCGCGCGTTGTGGCAGGGTGCCCGAGCGCGCCCGCAGCCGTTCGGCGTTGGATAAAGCCGGGCTCGCAGGCCGCGGATAATTTCTTTCCGTTCGACCGATCGAAGATATATAAAACTAATATGAAAAGGATAGATGGGTATCTAACACTAGGGCTATAAAAAAAGTTTGAGGCTCGTGAACTGCTCGAGTTTGGCTCGCTCTAGACTCGATTCGAGCTTGGCTCGAGCTTCAAACGAGCCGAATTTGAGCTTCCTCTTAAGCTCGCGAGCTTAAGATTTTTTTTACCCTCCCCAATTCCCCACACCCCTCCCGCCTCTCCTCTCAAAATCCCCCACCCCCAATCCCCCACCTGACCACCCCCACACCCCCTCCCTCCTCTACCCCAGTCCCACTCCCACGGTCCCACCCGCCTCGGTGCCTCCGCCTGCCCGGTTGTCCCCCGCGCCCCTCCTTGCCGCCCCCGCCGCGCCCCTCCTGCCCCCCGCGCCCCTCCTCGCCGCCCCCGCCGCCGGCCGCCCCCCACCCCCGTCCCCCCATGGCCTCCGCTTGCCCCCCGCCGCCTCCCCCGCCCCTCCTCGCCGCCCCCGCCCCTCCTCCTCGCCGCCCCCAGGCCCCAACCGCCACCGCCCCTCGTCGCCCCCGCCGCCGGCCACCCCCCACTCTGTCCCGTCCCCCTCTTCGCCCTCCTCCTCTCCCCGGCCAGCCGCCGACCCCCTCTCCCCCCCCCCCGTCGCCTTCCTCTCCGCCGTCGCCGTCGCCCCTCCTCCCCCCGCCGGCGCCCCTCCTTGCCCCCCCATCCCCTTCCTCTCCCCCGCCCCCCCCCCCCCCCCCGTGGCCCCGTCCCCCTCCTCGCCCCCCGCCGCCGCTCCTCTTCCCCGTCGCCGCCCCTCCTCGACCCGGCCCGCCGCCGCCCCTCGTGGCCTCGTCCCCCCCGGCGCCCCTCCTCTCCCCGCCGCCGCCCCTCCTCCCCCCCGGCACCCCTCCTGTCCCTCGCCGGCGCCGCCCCTCCTCGACCCGGATGGCCGGATCCGGCAACTCGGCGTCTCGGCCACGGCTCTGCAACCGCTGCAACCGCAGATACTCCCTCTGAGACTCCCCACCGAACCTACACGAGCCGAGCTCGAGCAAGCTCGATTTTTGTCCGAGCCGAGCTCGAGCCCAGCTTGAAGTTTGATGTCGATCTCAAGCTCGCTCGAGCTCGGCTCGAATTTCTACCGAGCTCGAGCTTGCCAGGTCAAGCTCGCTCGAGCTCGACTCGTTTATAGCCCTATCTAGCACTATCTGTATCTGACTTCGACTCCGAGGAAAAAATATGGAATAAGATACGAAATAAGTGATATCCGTCCGTATATATCCGTATGTCAAATGGGACGAGGAAGTCTGTTGTGACTTCACCTGAGAACAAAATAATATATAGACAGATTGTCACATCTAAACAAGTGGGAGTACTGAGTGTTCTTCCTTCAACATCTCAGTAATTAGTCTCTCTATGTTCGCTTTAATTGTACCATACTGTCTAATGACTTGTGCAAAGAAGCGGATAATTTTCGTCTGACCGACCGTCCGAAAGATTATGGCATGGATACAAAATGGAGAAATAGGTATCTGACATTATCCGTGTCCAACTCCGACACTGACTCCGAGGAAAAATATGGAATAGAATACAAGATAAGCGATATCCGTCTGTATCCATTCCAATTGCTTCCCTACTCGCACGCGTGTGTGCGTGCGTGGTGTAAGTGTTGTATTGTCCCTCCGTTTTCAATTACTTGACATTTTTAATTGAATATATATATATATTTAGGTAATTATTTTTTTACATTATAACGAAAATGTCCTAACAACTAACTACTCTAATAAATAGTAACTGCAAAAAATAGTAAAGCCATATATTTTTTTGTTATCTATGCAAGCACACAAGCAAAAATTTGCATTGAAAATAGCAAAGTGCCAAGTATTTGTGGAAGAAAAACTTGGTCAAAAATGCCAAGTAAACAGAAATGGAGGTAGTACATAAGTTGCGTGTGTTCGACTTATATAAAAAAGAATTCAACTGCCTCGTGCCACATGCACGTTCCTAAGTCTCGGTGTCAGATCTAGCTAAATAGGATGCCCAACATAGGCCTATATAGACACGATTCATTTAGTCGTGTCATGTCGACCCATGAACTCAACCTCGAACACAGGCACAGTCCAATGAGATCACAGGGCGTACCGTGCTAACCTAGGCACGTATAGTATGGTAGACCAAGAATGGATCGTTTAACATGTAGGCTCCCTATCGCCTGCACCAGGTGTTCCTCCTCGGCCACCACCTCCACCTCTCACGCTCCGTCACCCGACCCACTCAGTCGTCGTCTCCTTCCCTCCTCATCTCCTCCCTTCTTGCCCATGTTGCCTCGTCCCTCTAACGCTCCGTGAGGAACAGGAGCACGGCGTGGAGGTGCACGAGCAAGCTCAGGATCAGCTTGGCCATCGCCATTTATTAATTCTGACCAGGTGTATGGACGTGACAAGCTATTAATGTCGCAGACTTGCAGGTGCTTGTTAGGTATATGCATCTTGTGATGCATTTAGCTTACACGTGTATTTATAGAGGCAAAGTCTACTGCCCTCTGCTTAAGCCATTGCTCCAAACAACTTCTATTTCTAATTTCTAAAACACATCGAGACGACAAAGTTCCCTAAGGTCCGTATCGCCTTTGTACGGCTCGATGGTGGGGAACTTGAAGTCCTCTGGCCACGCCGATTGCTGCAGGTCAGTGGAGAGGGGGGCTCCGGATCAACACGTCGAAGCGGGACGCGGCTGGAGGTGGGAGCATCGCGGCTGTCTGCCCGATTTGGTGTAGGCTTCGTCACCGCTGCCGTGGGGTCTGCTGGCCCCGCGTCTCCTGCTGGCTCCGAGCCTCTTGCATCTTCCGCACGGCCCCTCGGAGATCCGCCAGCTCGCACTGCAATGTACCGAGGGCTGCCAGCAAGGCGTTTTCCACCGTTGAGGTGGTTGCACCCGCCTGGGCATCAGTGCAAACCACCGGGTTTGTGGCGACCATGGCCTGTACTCCAGAGCTGTTCAGCACGCCGGTGCGACGGACCCCGAGGTCGGCGACGGGGTCGATGTTGCCGCCAGAGCCACTTGCCGCTCCCACACTGGGTGCAGGGTCGCTGGCCATGCTAGCGTGGGCACAGACGTCACCGCTCCTACCAACCCGGTCAGTCGCCGCGCCACGGATGTTGACGTCGGCGTTTGCACCGCCAACGTTGGCATCCATGCCAGCTGCTGATGTAGATGCCTGCGGGGCGCCGACCGAGGCCCTAGCGTTTCGCAAGCGCTGCCGTGGTGTTCCTCTTCTTTCTTACTGTCGATGAAGTTTTCTTGGGTGCCATCACTTCTCAAATTTCAAGGCTTGCTCTCTGTCGTCCTCACGGACGGCGCCAACTGTTGTGGCTACTGACCAAACAGTAAAGTAGGAGAGTAGTATAGTGGAGATGATGGATAGACAATGCTTGCCCTTCCCTATGTCTAGGGCCTGTATATATTTTCCATGAAGTGTATTTACAATCATACCCTTACACTTATGTGCCCTCCACAAGAGTATCTATGTCATTACACACATCCCACTTTGGGTTTTACAACCCTTTAGTACGCCGGATGGGCTTAGGTGGAGGCAACCCCTACAACAGAGAGACATTACGGGTCTATTCTTTTCAGTTTCTAAAATCCGCTTTTCGGTTTTTCTACAGTAACTAGCTTTTAAACGGAATATCTTTTTAAGATAGGGTCTACTAGTTAATTGTAGTACATACTGTACCGACTTCATTTATATCGGCAAAAACTGCACGTGAGTTTTGTTACTCTGTAATTTCTTGCACGAACAATTTAAAAATCATAAGTCACAGCTAAAAATTATAAGTTTCAGTCAAAAAGAACACGTCCTACATTGGATTGTTTCCCTGGTCCATTCCATTGACGCTCTTCGACAGTTGGGCTTCAACGTGGTGCTGGTGGGCTGTACCGGAAGTGAGCTCAGGTCGGCGAGCTGATTATCTGGTGGGCTCCGCGTATTTGGTGCGAAGCGGGCTCAAAAGCTCCCATACAAAACCGAGGCCTTCTTGTTCTTGGACGCATCGGCTAACCGGCTCCGCCCCAACAACACCCGAAGGCCCGAAGTGCAGGCAAGGGTTTGTCGAGGAGAAGGCTTGAGCGGAGTAATATTCACCATGGATTGATGGATGCGGGGAAGGGAAAGAGGAAGAGGAGGGGAAGCAGAGGGCGGAGTACACCCGTTGTCGAGGAATGGCTTGGGTCTACTTGCGAGGTACATGAAATCAGACTAGTCTTCTGTAATGCAATAGTTCCTCCGCATTTCTATCTCCTTTTTTTCGTGTGGTACATGATAAGCAGGTTTTTAATCGTCTCTGGGCAATTTTATAGCAGTAATTTGAATTTATTTTAATTCATCTGTTCAATTGGATGAAGGAACTCATTTGCTTAACAGTGTATTCTGAAACTTCTGAAACATGAAGAACTTCGGTATCCTTAATCATATTTCACTCTGACACAACAGGAACATAAGAAATAGTATGTGCGGTAGATGAAGTAGTATGAAACATCAAACATATGAAATGTAATGCCTTTTTTATAAATTTATTCTGGAGACGTGGACATACAGTCTTTGCAAACATTGGCTGACATGCATTGTTCAAATTGACACTCTAATAAGTAGCTCAAAGTGAGCCAATGGTGAAACTAGAGGGATCAAACGTGCAGCCTATTATTGATTTTATTTCTTAAAGGAGGTTATATATAATACACCGAGCGTACTTATAGTATAGGATCATACTCGTATGCATACACAAGACATATTTTCCATGACCCATTCGCTTAGATGGCTTATCAGAAATGAACGTCACATGCTCTGCACCTTCAGCAAGCACCTGGAGATACCTTGAGGCCGGTGGCCTGGAGCTTTCGTTATCTTGGACGCACCAGCAGGCAACCTTGCATACCCTTTCAAGCTCCTCTAGGTTCACTTCATCGACCAATTCACAATCCAACAGTGTGTGCACCTCTCCTTCAAGAAGTTTCCTCGCTACCAACACAGGAAAGAATAAATCTGTGCTTGTCTCTGTTTGCCTCACATTCCTCTTTCCTGATATGATCTCAAAAAGCATCATCCCATAGCTAAAAACATCCGCCTTTGTTGTACTTATGGTCTCATCGCTTATCCACTCCGGTGCAAGATATCGTATTGTGCCTCTCATGGAGGTCAAAACCCTGCTGAAATCCCGGCCTAAGAGCTTTACCATACCAAAATCTGCCACCTTTGGAATAAAAGACATGTCCAACAGTATGTTCTCTGGCTTGATATCACAGTGTATGATGCAATCTCGGCACCCCTCGTGTAGATAAGTCAATCCCTTTGCAATTCCTGTAGCAAGTTGATATCTATCTGGTTTTCCAACTCAGAATTAGAGATCTACTGCCAAACAAATGCAGATCAAGTGTCCTGCCCTGAATTGCTTCTCCCCCTGACGAAGGCTCTCTAGTCTCTTAACTGCCACTGTTGTTGTGTCCGGTAGAATCCCTTTGAACACGGAGCCAAAAGACCCTACACCCAAATTCTCAGAAAAGTTTCTTGTTAGAAACAGCAGATCACTGTATTTGAAAGTTATCAAAGACCCATCACTTCGGTTTATACCGATAGTTCTTCTCCTGTGTAGGAAATATAAAATGGCCACTGCAAAACTAAGAACAATAAGTCCACCAATGATGATCCCAATGATCCACCATTTCTTGGTTCCTGAGTTGGGTGGTTCTGAGGCAGCCAATCTAATAAAGATATTATTACTCAACACACCAATATTATCTTGCAAATTTATCAAATCATTGTACCAAACCAAGCATTGCGAGTGGGTTTCTCAGTAGATGAATTGATCAGAGCTGAGGCAATGTTGTCTGAAAACATTGAGTCTCCGAAATTTGGCTCGGTTGACTGTGGGGCTGGCCGTGTGAGGCATCCTAGGCCTCTACCATCAAGGATAACCGAGAAGGTAGCGGACTGGCGTTTGTCCTCAAAAATTCGTCCTTGGAAAGGCCCCTTACCTAAGTTTGATCGGTCTTCAGTTAGTGAGCTGGGGGAGATTAAAGTTAAGGACATGAGGAAGGTTAATCTTGGTAAAACAGGGTTGTCCCTGAATGAGTGGTGTCGGGGCACTGAAGAGGTATGTGGGCCGACGGTGTCGACTGGTCTGGGCCAACTTGTTTTGGCCCAAACTGAAAGACAACGTTTGGCCCGCTCTGGTGTGATCCGGATTGGGAGCAGGTCGGTCCGTTTTCCAACCGGGCTGTGTGAGCTTTTCTCCCGGGGAGGACGCTTTCGTCCCAGGTTTCTCGCCTCATCTCACAACTGTTCGTCTGCCTGCGACGTTTCGTTGCCAGCGAACAGACCTGGGTTGCAAGGAGCCGGGGGCGGTGTTGAAGCCGTCGGCAACAGTTACGCTCAGGGTGATGCGATGGATAGTGGTGTGCACAAGGGACGACATGGCTACCAGGTGGGCGGCTCTAGTCCTGACTGGGGTGGCCTTGCTGGGCGTTTTGGCCGCGGCGGCGTAGGCTTTTATGCAGCGGCAACGACCAGCATTCCAGCTGGCCAGTGGGGTGGTTTGCCGTCGTCGCAGGGTCCAACAAGAAAGGCTACTTCCCAGGCGACCCTTGAGGCAAATATTAAAGTTATGGCAGAGCAGATTAAAGAACTTGAAGCAAAAAATTAAAGGTTTGGAGGTTCGGATACTGGATATGGCTTGTGATCTCAAAATTAATAACAAGTGTTGTAACAAGGTTCTTGTGGAGAATGATAATGTTCTTGTTGACGAGTTGGTGGAAGCTGTGTTCACTGATGAGGATGGTGATTTGCTAAATGTTGAGGGAGATGGAGCAGCAGCATCTAATGATGTTGGGGTGCTCCAAGCACCGATGGAGGAGCGGGTACTTCACGGGCTGACGCCGGCAGGTGCTGGCCTACGGCTGGCTGCGCCGGAAGGCGCTCGTCAGCAGCCTGATGCAGCAAGGTTGCAGTACCCGGCCTTGGCACAGGAGGCGCCCAAGATGGCGCCACTACCTCCTGCGTTGAATAATTTGGAGCAGGTTGAAGGTAACAAGCAAAATCTGTCCTTCACATCTTTTTCAGATGTTGTTGTTGCTTCCAAACTCATCAACCTAGGCCTAGATGTTGGCAAAAATGAGAAAGAAGTTTTAGGTTCAGTTCGGGTGCTTAAAACTGTAGAACGCAATAGACTGTCGGCTTTTTTTCCTAGAATTGTTGAAGAACATGACAGTGATGCTGTTTTTTTAGTAAGTGATGAAGATGATGACGTTAATAACCTCACTCTTGGTCACTTTTGTGGTGATTTGATGGAGGAGGTTATGGATGACGACAGCGATCACCTAAGTTGTGAATTCGAAACTGTCTTCAAGAAGAATAAATCTATGTCATCTTTTAATAAGAAGAATAAGAAAATTGGAATGGTTAGGAAAAAAAGAAAATCAAATCGATCAAAATGAAAGGAATCTTTTGGAATAGGAGAGGTCTTAGTGACTTGGCTAAATATAGGTTCCTTTCAGAATTATCTAGAGAGCATAAGCTAGACTTTATTGCTCTTATGGAGACCGGGAAGAAAGATTTTCCAAAAGCGGTGTTGAACAATATTTGTGGTGGTCGAGATTTTTTGTGGCACTGGTCAAAACCTCATGGTAGGTCCGGTGGCATCCTTCTTGGGGTGAATCAAGAAATTTTTGACTTTGGTAGTTTTGATGAGGGAGACTTTTATGTTAAATTCCACTTGAGAATGAGAGGTGATGGTTTCCAATGGGTTCTTATAGCAGTTTATGGGGCTGCTCAACCTGAACTTAAGGAGGCCTTCCTTGTAGAGTTGGTACAAACATGTGCCAAGGAAACACATCCGGTTCTTGTCGGAGGTGATTTCAATATTATTAGGAATCCACAGGAAAAGAACAATGATAGGTTTGATGATAGGTGGCCTTTTTTATTTAACGCCGTCATCGATGGTTTAGATTTAAGGGAGCTTGAATTATCTAACCGGAAATTTACGTGGGCTAATTCTAGGGATACACCAACTTATGAGAGACTTGATCGGATCCTTGTTAGTACAGAGTGGGAAACAAAATTTCCGCTATCAACGGTTCGGGCGTTGACTAGGAAAATTTCGGATCACACTCCTCTGTTACTAGATACTGGAAACGGTACTCGTTGCAAAAATCAACCTCTGTTCAAATTTGAGCTCGGTTGGCTGCTACGTGAGGGCTTCTCAGAGTTGGTGGCGGAAGTGTGGAACAAAGAAAAAGGGGAAAAACATCGTTACAAAGATGGCAATTTAAAATTCAGAGACTTAGACAATTCCTACGGGGTTGGGCTAAGAATGTTAGCGGTTCATACAAAAAAGAAAAGGAAGAATTGATTCGGAAGGCGAATGAATTAGATAAGAAAGCTGAGACTCAGCTTCTCAGTGCTACGGAAAATGATTTAAAGCATTATTATAAAGAGCGGTTAGTTCATTTGTTGCGAGAGGAGGAGATAAAATGGTACCAAAGAGCCAAAACAACTAGGTTGTTATTTGGCGACTGTAATACTAAGTATTTTCAGTTGGTAGCCAATGGAAAACATAGGAAGACTAGGATCTTCCGCCTCGATCAGGAAGAGGGGATTATAGAGGGTGATGAGAGCCTTAAGAAATACATCACCAATTATTTTAAAGGTCTCTTTGGGGCGTCAGAGAGAAATAATTTCTCAATGATGGAATCCTTTAGGGATGATATACCACAGGTATCAGAAACTGAGAATGAGATTTTAGCGTCCGCTTTCACAGAAGAAGAGGTTAAAAAGGCTATATTTCAAATGGAACACAACAAAGCCCCGGGGCCTGATGGTTTCCCAGCTGAGTTTTACCAAGCTTTTTGGGGTCTCATCAAAGGAGATCTCATGGCTCTTTTCACTGATTTTCACAAAGGAAATCTCCCACTTTTTAGCCTCAATTTTGGTATAATTACATTATTACCGAAGCAAATTGAGGCTACTCAAATCCAACAGTTCAGACCCATTTGCCTACTTAATGTTAGCTTCAAGGTCTTTACTAAGGTAATGGCTAACCGTTTAGCACTAGTGGCTCAGAAGGTTATACAACCATCTCAAACAGCTTTTATGGCAGGGAGGAATATCATGGAAGGGGTTATTATCCTTCATGAAACCATACATGAAATGCATAGGAAGAAGCTTGATGGTGTGATTCTAAAGCTGGACTTTGAAAAAGCATACGATAAGGTGAACTGGTCTTTTCTTCAACAAACATTGAGGATGAAAGGTTTTTCACCACTTTGGTGCAAGTGGATAGATCAAATTGTTAGGGGTGGTAGTGTGGGCATTAAAGTTAATGACATTTTAGGGCATTATTTTCAGCCAAAAAAGGGACTTAGCAAGGTGATCCCTTGTCACCAATCCTATTTAATTTAGTGGCAGATATGTTGGCAACGTTAATTGGTAGAGCTAAGTCTGATGGGAGGTTTCAAGGAGTTGTTCCACATCTTGTAGATGATGGCCTCTCGATCCTCCAGTATGCAGATGATACTATTCTCTTCATGGATCATGATCTACTCCAAGCCAAAGACCTTAAACTAGTGTTAAGTGCCTTTGAGCAACTTTCCGGGTTGAAAATTAATTTCCATAAGAGTGAGCTCTTCTGTTACGGTAGTGCTAAGGATTGCGAGCATGAGTATGCATAACTTTTTGGTTGCAAAACCGGTTGCTTACCTTTTAAATATCTTGGTATTCCTTTGCATCATCGTAAACTCTCTAACAAAGATTGGGCCATCATTGAGGAGAGATTCCAAAAGAAGCTCAGCAGTTGGAAAGGAAAGCTTCTTTCCGTTGGAGGAAGGCTAGTTTTGATCAATTCGGTCTTAAATGGTTTAGCTATGTATATGCTTTCCTTTTTTGAAGTCCCTAAGGGTGTTTTACAAAAACTTGATTTTTACCGTTCAAGGTTCTTTTGGCAAAGTGATAGTCATAAAAAGAAGTACAGGCTTACTAAGTGGAGTGTACTTTGTAGACCAAAGGACTGTGGCGGGTTGGGTATCCAAAACCTTGGGATTCAAAGCAAATGTCTCTTGAGTAAATGGTTGTTTAAACTTATTAATGAGGATGGTGTTTGGCAAAATCTTCTAAGAAAAAAATATTTGACCAATAAAGCCATAACTCAAGTTTATAAACGACCGGGTGACTCCCACTTTTGGTCGGGGCTAATGAAGGTCAAGGATGATTTCTTGGCTCATGGTTATTTTCGAATTCAAAAGAGAACACAAGTTAGATTTTGGGAGGACATTTGGTTAGGAAATAAACCCTTAAGGGATGTCTATCCATCGCTCTATAGGATTGTGAGGAAAAAGAATGATACTGTGGCTAAGGTTTTAGCTTCTACGCCACTGGATGTGTCGTTTAGAAGAGGTTTGGTGGAAGGTAATTTGACAGCGTGGTACAACTTAGTCTCTAAAGTTGTGACAGTTAACCTTACAAATGAGAAGGATGTGTTTGTTTGGAACCTTCATAGGAGTGGGTTTTTCACGGTTCGCTCTATGTATTTGAATCTGATTCAAGAGGGAGTCTTACTTACGAAAAATCCACTATGGAAAATAAGAGTGCCTTTGAAAATTAAAATTTTCCTTTGGTATCTCCAAAAAGGGGTCACTCTTACAAAAGATAATTTAGCAAAAAGGAATTGGCAAGGGAGTGTCAAGTGTTGTTTTTGTAACTCTTTGGAGACGATACAACATCTTTTCATTGATTGTCACTTTGCTAGATTTATATGGAACACAGTGCACATCACCTTTGGAATTCATCCACCATCTAGTATATCGGATATGTTTGGCTCTTGGCTTCATGGCATCGGGGCAAAACTCAAAAATCAGATTTTACTAGGTGCTGCGGCTCTCTGTTGGGCAATGTGGTTGAATAGAAATGACGTGGTGTTCAATAATGCTAAAACCAACACCTTTCTGCGTAGTGTCTGTTTTTTCCTGTATCTTGTGTCTTTTGCTTTGTGTTAGTTCTTGTGCTTGATTGCTCTTGGTTGTAACCTTTAAGCTGTGTACGATCTTCGGATTGTAGAGGCTGGGACCTTTTTCATTCACTTAATGAAATTTTCCCTTGATCTAAAAAAAACCAAGCAAGTACCATTATGAGAGTAAGCAGTGCAAGAACAGTTGTTCAGGCAGGTTAACTCACAGTCGTGAACATTGGCTCCATCTATGCTGTGTGCCTTATCTGGCAACTTCACACTACTGATCACATAGAATCTATCTTTTGTCTCCTTCACCGAGCCATTGTTTTCACATTGCAACAGGACATTTCGCCTACAACCTGTGGTTTGGTCACCTAGCTGCCAACTGTTTGGGTAACTCTCACTGAAGCCCTTGAGGTAGCTGCATGATGACATAGCATTCTCTTTACACTTGCTGCATGCCCCGCACATTCCATAAACACTGCACTGAGCTTTTGGTTTTGTGAAATAAAGTTACCATGTTTGTTCTGCCTCTGCCCATACCCAGGCCTGGAACAGACTGGATACATTAACAATATCCCTCGTAAATATCTGTGCATCACTCTTGACGGTGTACGTGAAGTATGTCTCCTTATCATTGTCAACAAACTGGAACGTGTATGCTGAATTGGGATAGCTATTGTAGGTGACAACTCTGGCACACCAGTGAATGCATTGCCAGTCCAGATACCACTAGCCCAGTAGACTACCGAGCTATTCCATAGGAGCATGTATTGGGTTAAGCCATGTGGATCCAACTGAATAGAGAACATCCCTGGTTCTGGATCACCATAGTCTTTCCAAGAGATCAGCTGTTTGATCACACCAGTTTTCTTGTTGCGGCTGAGCTTGTTTCCTGGGAGCCATGTAGCTGTGAAATCATCAAAACTTTGCCAAAGTACATGAGAGGTGTTAGACACATGTCTGACAGCTAGGTTCTCGGAGTCAAGGAGCACAGCAGCTGTGGGACTGGCAGCTGTGTTGTTCGTAATATTGTTAAACCACACTGGAGATTTAGAATGGTTCGTTAGGAGATGGTTAGGTTCGATGAGGCTGGACTAGAAACTGGTTTCTCTCTATTAGCCACCCATACTATAGTGTGCACAAGGATTTTATTGTACCAAATCCCTATGTACCACTTGCCAGCAGATCCTGCAGCTACTCATGCAAGATAGAAATAAAAAGTCAAGCTATATATCAAAGATTCCAAAATAAAATTAACTCCTTACATTCTAATTCTAAAATGATCGGAGAAGGTTTTGTTGTTTTTTATAGTAAGATATCAAAAGAAGATTAGCTATTACATTTTAATTCTAAAATCATCATGAAAGGTTTCATTGTTTTTTCTAGTACAGATAGAGCTGGAAGTGAAAAATCATGGTATTGTAAATCACCTTAGTGCTTTTCTCTAGATATTTTTATTTGGATTTCTTCCCAAAAAAATTTCACCTCCTTGGTTCATTTGTATAGCTATGACATGAATTATGTGCATACGTAATTGAACAAAAAATAAATAAATGCTCACCTGCAGGTTGGAAGAATCCAAGTGTGAAGTTCCCGTTCTGAGAGATCAACTTCTGGTCACCGGAGAGTGGCTGGTTCGTTGTGAGTGTATCAGTGGCATGCAACGGAGACTCGTGGAGGGAAAGAAGCAACATAAGTAAGGATACGACGCATGAAGAAAGCCTGGTTGCCCTGCCCAAAATGAAAGAAAAACAATGATGCTCTTCAATTTGCAAGGTGAGCTAGATCAAGTTATCAACTCACATGTACACTGACTGTATATGTGCGTCATCTACCATCTCCGACAAGACTATATACTCGTCATCTTGGTCACGCAGGTCGTACACGAGCTTGACATTAATCTGACTTGGTCAATGTGTATTGTGGACTCTGATTGGGGGAAATCATATACACGAAGATCAAGGAGTCGGCAGCAGACTGGATCGGACGTTCCAGCGGTCACTGGCACCGGCAATACGTGACGAGCTACAGCTGGTTCGACAATTCGGAGGGACTTCAGAAACCAGTCAGAGATCAATCCGGATGTCAAGCAATTGAATAAGGAAGTTTCCGAGTTATATTAGGAATAGGGTCTCTATGATATGTTAGGCTTGAAAAGCTTATACAAGGAGTTACTTCTTATAATCTGCATGACAAGAAATAAACTTCTTCTAGTATCTCCTTCTGCTGTCTTCCGACTCTCTGCTTTCTCGGTTGTCCTTCTCCTTCATTAAGGCGCCCGCACGCCGTGGACGTCTTCGTCCACCCGTGGGTCATCCTTACCACCTGCGCAGCAACTCAGGTTGCAACAGTTGGTATCAGAGCCGAAGATCGCAGCCATGGCTTCCGAGGCGAATATTCAGAAGTTGAATGATGATTTGAAGGCAGCGATTGCGGATCTCGCCAAGCAGTTGATGGATAGTCTAGCCACGGTTCACAAAGAAGTGGCGACAGTTCATCAGGAGATGGCAGGACTCGACGGATGCATCGAGATTCTAGAGACTGGAGACGGGCTCCTTCCGAAACCTGTCGATCTGCCCTTGCTACCGCAGGGATCATCGGCCTTGGAAAGAGGGGCCACTTCGGCAACAGTTGCACCGTCTTTTTCAATGGGGGTCCCGTAGTACTTATCTGCACTGCAATCTTCCATGCCGCCAACACTTCCTCAACTTCGTTCCATACCACAACTGCTACCCCCCATTGGACCCCCCCTCGCTCCAGCTTATGTCCCTCGTTATTACAAGAATGAGTTCCCTATATATGATGGCAAAGAGGACCCTCTGGTTTGGCTAAATAGTTGTGAGCAATTTTTTGGGGGACAACGAACAGAGGAGGGCCACAAGGTGTGGTTAGCTGCCTACCACATGGTGGGTGTGGCTCAACAATGGTATATGCAACTTGAACGCACAAAAGGGACACCTGCATGGGATCGTTTCAAGGAGCGCTGCCACTTAAGGTTTGGACCACCTATTCGCTCGAACCTGTTGGGAGAATTAGCACGGCTTAGACTCATAGGAACCGTGGCAGATTATCAAGAGAAGTTCTTAGCATTACTATGTCGTGCGGGTAGACTATCAACAGAGCAGCAGGTTCAAATGTTTACTTCAAGGCTATCGAATTTATTGAGAGCCGACGTTGAACTGCAAAATCCTCCGAACCTCCAGGTAGCAATAAGTCTGGCTCGTGCCTATGAACAGTTGGCAGCAATAACAATGGTTGCCATTCCAAATACCAGACCAGCATCGTGCCTAGCTCAGTAGCTTCGCAATCAGGGAATGTTTGGCCGAGGAGATTTGACAGCTGGAGACAACGGGGGGTAACAACCGATAGTAGGAGCAACGGAGACAACACCATGGCAATTCCACTAGCTTACACCTGCAGAGACAGCGGAACATCGCGAGGAGGGTCTGTGTTTTAATTGTGATGAGAAATTTGTTTCGGGCCATCGATGTCAAAAACTTTTTTATCTAGAAGTGGCTAATGACACCGGCCCTGAGGAGGGGGAAGAAGTGCTTGATGAAGCAGCAAATCCACTTGTCTCATTGCATGCCTTGACGGGGATTTGTATCGGCCAGACCATGAAATTGAACATTCGGGTGGGCAACGCTGGTCTCGTGGCTTTGATCGATTCAGGGTCCACTCACAATTTTATCAAGGAAGAGGTGGTGGCAGCTGCCACCATTATATTGGAGCCTCGGCCAGGATTGAAAGTTACAGTGGCTAATGGGGAGAGGGTCACTAAAATCGGGTGGCGGATGCTCTGTCCCGGTGTCACGAAGAAGAGGAGGGCCGATCTTGTGCATTATCAATACCTCACTTTCAGTTGTTTGATGTTATCTGAAGAGAGGTGACTACTCATCCCGATTTAGTTTCTCCTCAAGTAAAAAGATGGAAGCTAGCCAATTGGAGGCGCCTTGGCAGATTATGAATGGGTTGATTTCCACTCTCATTTGGTGACTATCCTGTTTTCGGTAACGCTATATATTTTTCCTTCTCCATATGTGTTGTAGGATTCAGGAAGACATTGGTCGACGACTTGAAGGTTGTCGAAGATAAAAGGGACTGGGGGCTGTTCATTGATTCATGCTTTACCCACTGCCAAACACTATTCAGAATATTATGGAATTCAAGGATCTCCCCCTAGACTTGGTAATAAGGTGAGGTTATATCGCTGAACTATAAACTGTAAAAAGCGGACTCATTGGTTTATCTTCGATGCAGTGTTTACTTGGATTGATGATATATTTTGATTTTGAGAGCGACTATGGCATGATATGCCATCAGGAAGCATCCCGACGGCGTACCCCCTTGCGTCGCCCCTCCTCTCCCTCTCTTCTCTCGAAGCACCGCTGCTCCCCTCCCCCTCTCTTCTCCTGCTCTGGCATCGGCCGTCGCCCTCCCCTCTCTCTCTCTTCTCTCCCGCGCTCACCGCCCACCCCGCTTTTTTCTCCAGTGCCGGCCGCAATTCTACACACCTCCTCCGCCACCCCCTGCCCCCTCCACCACCACTCGCGGCCGGCGGCACCGTCGCTACCTTGCCGTGCAGCCCCCGCCGCCTTGCCCTGCCCAACATAACTGCCACATCCACCGCTGCCACCATCCTCCAGCTCCACTCACCGCCCTCCTATCCCACCCATTGCCCCCACCATCGCCCACCATCGGGTCGTCGCTTTCTCCCAACCTCCTTCTATGCCCATGGGGAAGGGTGAATCCGTAGCGGCGGCGAGGAGAAAGGGAGCAGTGGACAAAAGAGAGAGGGAGGGAGTGGTGGCCAGGAGTGAGAAACATGAGAGAGGAGTTGGTATACCATCAAACGGTATACCGTTCGGTAGATTTTTCTGTTTGATTATTCGTTTCTGTGGAACAGGCTGTCTCTAAGGCTGTTGGGGATTGGTATTTTGGGGGAAGCCAAGGAGTAAAACAGATTGACTGCGTGTATCCATGTAACCCCACCTGTAGCTGTAATACCCATGGAAAAGAAAAAAAAGAAGAAAAGCGAAGAAAGTGTCGTCATAACCCTAGAGGTTAATTTCGGGTAGGGTAGTCCGTTCACGGAGATACCTGACTGTCCGGGGGCTAGTCGGCACCTCTCACAACCATAGGGTCATCACTCGGTATAAACAAACCTGAAATATTTAAAGGACTTTGGAAACCAACCCATTATCCCCAAATATCCAAACACAGTCCACAGCTACAGTAAAAGGACAACGTAGCAAGGTGAAGCTAAGCCAAAGCCAGCCAAGTAAAAGAGGCAAAGTCTCATTTGGTTATCAACATAATATCAGCCGGCAACCTAGATAGGACAGTGAAGCCAGCACAGCACTCCAGAAAATAGCGCACGCCTCTGAGAAGGGATGGCCACAAGCCAGATAGCACAGCCAACCGAAGAAGGGATAAGGGAGAAGGAAGTATGAGCACGGCAATAGCCAACATAATACTCAGTTCTTCCTTCCCCATTCATTCCAAGCCCAACAGAGAAATCATAGCAACATAGCAAAAGGCAGACCATAAGATGGAAGCAAGGCAAGCCGACTAGGAGCAGGGCGACGGTGACGTCAAGAGGCCAGACCACAGGCCACGAGACCGTCAACCCTAGGAGGTCACCACCAAGCGATACCCAAACAACTGAGAAAGCGACAGCCGCAATTAACTCCCAATTCCTTTCCAAAGCAACTCGAACATCGACCGGCAAAGGTAGCCCACAAATTACTTATAGCAATAGCATCAGTTTCTCAATAGTAAACCTTGCATAGCTATAGACAGAAAGCCACCAGTAGTTTGTCACCGAGCACCACTAGGGCACTAGGGGACCAACACAGAGAACACCAACTGGAGGTAGAGGAAGAGAATAGAGGGAGTAAATAGTACTGAGAAGGTTTATCGTAGACGAAGATCGACGGCGGCGCACTACCATCGGTGTAGCCACGCACCCAACCGCCACCGCGCACTCCCCCGGCGTGCGGGCGGCTTTTAGCTCGGCTGTGACTAGCCAAGGTAGCTCACCTCCATGCCTATCACATCATGTGTAAACCAAATCGAACCAAATCAAAGTAGCAAATAAATTAACCACAAAACCGAGACACATCCGAGGGAGGAGGCGCCAGATCCGGGCCATAGGCCACGGATCTGGTAGCAGAAAACTCGGTGAGACAGGCGGCGAGGCGAAGACCGCCAAGGTGGCGCAGCGTAGCAGGACTGACGGCGTGAGGGAAGAAGCGAGTAGGGGAAAGGAAGGCGAAGCACGGAGGAGCCGGCGACGGAGGCGCTAGGGCCGGGAGAGGCCAAGGCGGCGCGGCGCCAAAGAGCCGGAGGACGGCGCTGGGCTCGATCGGATCGAGAGAGACAGCCAGGAGAGAGAGAGAGAGAGAGCAAAGGAAGAAATGAGGATGAGGGCGTTGGCGTTAGAAAAGAAAAGAAAAGGAAAAGAAAAGAAGGGGAGGAAGGAAGGAAAAAGGGAAAATAAAGAAAAAGAAGAAGAAAAGAAAAGAAAAAATGAAAAGAAAAATAGGAGATGTGCAAATAAGATTTGTCGGCGATTATAGACAATGGTCATTAAATTATGATCGTTTGGGTACCGGGGCATCGGAAAGGTGTCCGGTGAAAGAGAGATTGTTAGTAACGGGTTTACGCGTAGGGACGATGTCGATTGTCTATATGCATAGAATCGATGTTGTTTGCATGCTTGCGTGAATTATAGTATTGAATTGAGTATTCGGGTGATGCTTCCAGGTGGAGGTTTTGGTTTGGCGCTCCTCCACGCATCGTCCACAGGGATAACCAGGCAAGCGCATGGTAGAATAGTGGATTGTGATGAATGTCTGGTGTTTGTTTTATGCCTTGATTTATGCCGTGTTATGAAATGATATCACAACTTATCTGTTGATTGTATTGAGATGAGTGATGCTTATGGTTAACAACATTTGAAGAATGTTGCATTTGCATTGCACCATGAGCATCACGAAAGTCCTACGACAGTAGGCGTCCCACGCGGTGGGAATGACATGACCTACTTCGGTAAGCACCTCCAGGGATGGAGGTAGAGGGGCTTCACCGACGGGTTAAGCAACTCCACTATACCGGTATAAGCAGCATACAGTGGCGCATTATGCATTGCATTCATGGACCTACGACAGTAGGCCTCCTATGACGGTGGGGAAATCGAGACCTACTTCAGTAGGCACCTCCAGGGATGGAGGCAGAGGGGCTTCATCAACGGGTGAAGCAACTCCACTATACCGGTATAAGTTGCATACAGAGCTGCATTGTATCCATTGCATTTGCAAGAAACGAACAGGAAACGGGGGGAATCCAAAGATTCTGGGTTACAGTTCATAAATGTGATTTGACGGTTACTGTACCAACGACACAGAATTGATTTACAGTTTACAGTTATAGATGCATTGCATGAAAGTGACAGAGAAAGTGATACAATTTACAGTACAGAATCTATGTACAGAGTACAGTTATAGAGCTGATTTACAGCTTACGGTTCATGAAATCGACTGAGTGCTAAAGTGATGTCATTGTTTTATTGTATGCTTGCTGAGTCTTCGGACTCACCCTTACTTTATCGTTGTTTTTTTAGGAATCTGTTGAAGGCGACATGCATGAGCAGGAGTAGCACAGTCGTTCACGTGCCACAGTGATTCACAGATCATCTACAGTTGACATATTTAGTTTTGGATAGTCTGAGTACCTTTTTGGTAATTAGCAAATTTATACCTCTGTTGCGCAGTGTCAAGCGTATCGACTTTTGTTGTTTGGTTGATATTTAAATAAAAGAATTGCTTCCCAATACCAGCGGCGAAAGTTGAAGTTGGTAATATTATAGAGTAGACGGTAACATTTTGGGCTCAGGGAGAGGACGGGGTGTTACAGTAGCAGTCAGCTGTCTACTTATTTTATAATTTTACATTGGACACTGGACTGAGATTACCAGTCCTCATTTCTTTACCCTGCTCTGATGAAGCAGAATCCATAGTCACGTACATTTCACCGTTTGTTGTACGATATGTGCATATTTTGGGATCACTCAATGCCTTAGCGGTCAACACTCGTTCGTTCCAACATAAGGAGGTTGGCTCTACTTATGTACCTCAAAATTCTTTAACAAGGTCACTTCTTCGGTACAAGTATTATAGCATGGTTCAGGAATTAAACAGCCAGGATGACAAAAACTATCTATCTATAGATAAAAAGAACCGGTTGGATTCAATACACCTCCTTTGTTTTAACTTTTGGAAGTAAGAAAATTCCACAATAATCTTAAAAAATAAAATTTCCCTCCTTAATTAAGAGAAAAACAAAATAATCTACACCTTTTATTTTTGTGGAACCAGATTATAATAGTATATACTAATAATATATAGATGTTAGCGCAATATAACAAGCACAGTTGTATTTTTAACCATAAAGTCCAACCGTATAAATACCGACCACTAGTAGCTGTGTTGTTGAGGGCACACGGCAGAAAGACCGACCCTGCATCAAGAGTCTTTTTAACCATAGATTACAACCGTATAAAGACCGACCACTAGCAGCTGTGTTATTGATGGCACACGGCAGAAAGACCTACCTAAGTCAAGAGTCCTCGGTCTCCGGAGACGTGCCACCGGAACATGCAGAGGTAGCCACTAGATCTGGACGAAATGAATCCCTGCATCCGTATCAACTTCGTCATCAGAGAGATGAGGATGTGGATAACAGATAGCATTCCTTCAGCATGAGGAAATAATAGAAAGGGAAACTTTCCAGAATTAAGATGGCTGCTCTACGTGGTTACTTGTTACTCTGATTCCGTCATGCTGGACTGTATATTTGTTGATAGACTCAGTGAACTCTGAATTATTATGCTATTGTGATGTAAGTAGTTGAGTTCATTCTCCTCAAAACAAAATGTTCCAGGAGACACTTTACAATCCTTAACACCGATATGGTTCTTTGCCTTTCTCTTGGAATCTCGAAATGAGTTAGGTTTCATAAATTGTCAGGACCACTGATCCATCAAATCATTTTGGAAGTGTTGAAATTTGCATTACACAGCAAAAACCGTCGTCACTTGCAAAGTTACTAGTCGTACATATCAGGTGAAAACTACTTGCTGCTGAAGGGGGAAAAACTAGTACTGCTGTTGAAGTGCTCATTTGGCCTCCGGAGGTCCATGACAGGCAAAAGTTTCAGAGCAAATGGATCATATGCGAAAGACATAGGGATGGAGCCTCTGGCAGAAGATGAAGCAGCGTGGGAAGTAGAAGGCCACCACGAACCCCGCCACGAACCCGACAGCTGCTCCGATACTGGACTCATCGTTGATTCTGTGCAGCCTCCTGGGGCAGTCATCCAACGGTGCACCACAAAGCCCTTGGTTACCAGCAAAGCTTGAAGCCGGCCACTTACTTAATGAAGATGGAATAGCCCCGGATAGTAAATTGTCTGCAACATTGAATGAAGCTAAGCGTGCGCTCGCACTGAATTGCTCTGGAATTGTGCCGTTGAGTTGGTTGTGCTGAAGGTTGAGCGTGTTCAGGTACGGTATATTTGAGATACCGACGGGGATTTCACCTGAAAAGTTATTGTACGAGAGGTCCAGAGATATCATATTCCGCATCTGCTGGACAATGTCGGCAGGGATCGGCCCTGAAAAGTTGTTACTAGACAAGTCCAGGCCAGTCATGCCGGTACAATTCTGAAGACCTTTAGGGAACTGGCCTTGAAGACCAAGGTTGCCGAGGCGCAAAGAGATAACCCTGTTCTCGTCAGGGTGCCAGCATTCAACGCCTGTAAATCGGCATATGTAACCGTTACTGTAATTGCCAAAAATCCATGAGGATTTGAGAATGCCGTTCGGATCAATCACTGATTGTAGCACAGTCTTCAGGCACTGGATATCAAGTTCAGAACCAAAACAAGATGATGAGCTGCTCAAGAGCACCAACAAAAGTAGGAACTTGATATCATCAGCCATCCCTGACGTGGTGTATAAACGGACGGCTCCTCGGCCAAAAATTGCAGCTTCTCAATTCCGGTATCACCTGCACAAAATTTCGAGTGTAACTACTTGAACACATCACTAGTTGTTTTTAAAGAGAATTGAACATATTGCTTGTACAAAGAAGAAACGATGTTCTCAGATATGGAGACGCCACGGAGCTTCTTACAGCACGGCAAAGAACAACTCAAAATATGCTTATTTCTTTGTTTTCATGCAATACTTCTCGCTAGATGCTCTGCTACGCATTGATTTTGGACAAAGATGAGGTGTTTCAGAAAACTCACCAGTTGATCCAGACAAAGCAGAAGCCACCACCCGCAATAGATGAACGGGCACAGCTCTTAAAAGGAGAGGCCCTCCACCGGAGCATTTAATTCCTACTGACTTGAAGACTACAAGCTGTTGTGCCAATTGTCTCCATTTTGAGCAGTATCCGAAGACTCACACCACCAAGACATAAAAATAGGTTGTAGAACTTTCTGCCTGATGCCATCACATCATTGATTGAGGATGGTGACACTAAGCTATATGTGACGGGCAGCTAAAACTTTGTCAAGAGTGAAGAGAATGTTTCTCCTAGTCCTAACAACACATGCAGGAACTCGGATATATTCAGAACAAAATTAACAGGATCAGACAAACATCCATCAATTGCCTCAATCCATGAGAGGTTTCTCTTTTTTTTTAAAAAAAATGAATCCATGAAAAGTTCCTCATATTCATCAGAATGTACACTGATGTTAGATCATCTGGCTAGGGTTAAAAATTTTATAATGATAAATAATTGACAACATTGCTTAGTGTTGTTATACGAGGCATGTAACGTGTGTGGACTCATATCAGTTATGTTGGGAAAAATTTGTGCCAGAAAAAATATTGGTTTGGTCTTTCCATGTGCATGGTAACTTGGAGACGATCATGGTCTACGGTAAGTAAATGGAGATGACTTGGTGCGAAGTCATGGTCCAGAGGGTCAAAGAGGCTGAAGGAGACGGTCGTGCTCGAGTTGGATCGTGTGGAGATCAAATATGGATGATGCGTGTTGGAGCTACGGAGGTACGATCTGGAGGCTACGACGCGTGATAATTTTGGAGTGTCCAAAATTGGATAGCTGGAAAACCTATGTCATGTTAGGGTTTCGGATCTCTTATTTGTTGGAATTAGATAAGAACTTATGGATTTAAGATAAGGCCAGATTTTAGACCCTAGACTATAAATAGAGATATGGCTAGGGGTTGACCCTGAGATTTTTGAGATGTAATTTTTATGCTACAATTTAAGTGGTGTCAGAAAGATACTTTATAGCTACAAACATAATTCAGCAGTAAAAAATTGTTAGATCTAATTGGAGAAAACAATTGGTGGCGGCGCATGGCGTTTTTGGTTATCAGGCGATAGCCTAGGCCTCCGCGTGGTTCTTCGAGGCGAGCTCGTTCAGCGCTTTCCAGTGCGTCGCTCGACCGCGCTTGTCACCCGCTTTGCGGTCGCACAAAGATCACGTGAAGGCGATTCCACACCCGCGGAATAGCTTTCGTTTCCTCACGCCGTCACGCGGTCACACAAACGCGCGTTACACAGCCATAGTACGGAATTTCTTTGTCTCGGTTAGTGTGCATCCAAGCTATACGTGACGGGCAGCCAAAACTTTGTCAAGAGTGAAGGCAATGTTTCTCCTAGTCCTAACTACACATGTATGTGACGGGCAGCTAAAACTTCGTCAAGAGTGAAGACAATGTTTCTCCTAGTCCTAACTACACATGTAGGAACTCGGATTTATTCAGAACAAAATTAACAGGTTCAAACAAACATCCATCAATTGCCTCAATCCATGAGAGGTTTATCTTATTTTCAAAAAAAAAATCCATGAGAAGTTTCTAATATTCATCAGAATGTACACGGACTTCACTCCTGTGACACGCACACGACCTGTTTGCCGACATTTTTACCACTGAATAGACCAACGAAGGCAGCAGGTCCGTTCTCCAGCCCGATGATCATGTCTTCTACATACACAATCTTGCCATCCCTGTAATGCTTGGTCATGTCGTTGAGGAACTGTGGGAATAAGTGGAGGTAATCACTCTGGATGAAGCCCTGCATCTGTATCCGCTTCACCACCAGGCAGAAGAGGTTGTGGATTCATACAGGATCGGTTATCCCATGCTGGGAGACCATCCCACATACTGCAATGCGACCATGTGTCCGCATGTTGAGGAGTACAGCATCAAGCATTGGTCCACCTACGTTCTCAAAGTAGATGTCGATGCCTTCAGGAAAGTACCTAGACAAGGAAAGATTGCACAACAAAGATGCAGCATTACTATGTAATCCTGAATTGTTTACTGAGTTCAATGGAATTATTGGTTTCAACAGATAATACATAAGTTGATGATGCAAATTTTTATGCTCACAAATTAAGCTATCATGGGAAAGCGTTCCATGTTATTTAGGTAGGTTCACTGATAGTTCATTCTTTTTACTGTGATTATTAGACGCTCCTTATAATATATCTTGATTCATCAATGGTTTATGCAAAGACAGAGCTGTTGCATCTTTTTTCCTGAAGGAGAAGATCTTACCTTTTTAAGGCTGCATTCAAGTCAGGCTCCTCTCTGTAATTGAAAGCTGAATCAAATCCAAACTTGTCCTTCAGGAGCTCAACCTGAAACATTGTTGTAGACCCTGAATGATACAACTATACAGGTAAACAATGCAACTACTAGTTTGAGTGAGTACTTTCTGATCTGTTCCAGCACTTCCAACGACATAGCATCCATGGAGCTTTGCAAGTTGACCAACAATATGGCCAACTGCTCCTGATGCAGCAGAAACGAAGACAAACTCTCCTTTCTTTGGTGAGCAGATCTCATAGAAACCAACATAAGCTGTAAAACCAGGCATGCCTGTGGATGACGACCAGAATGTGAGTTAGCATGTTGGATCAAAGAAAGCTCACAGAAAGAAATTTCAGAAACAATAGCTACACGGATCAGTATACGCTAGTTTTCATCACACCAGAGACAAAAATTTCAGAAAACAGCAGCTACAAGCATACTTTAGTTTTCATCACGCCACAAACAAAGGATTAAGAAACAGTAGCGACACGGATCAGTATACACTAGTTTTCATCACGGCATTGTCAATTCATCACAACTACCAAGAAAAGACCACTCGACATTTCCCTCATCCGCACACCCTTTATTCATTCGTCTGTAACCCTCCTTTTCTTTTCAAATACATACCACAAATTTGTGCAACCAAGGTTAGACTTTCTATAAAACATCGTACACCTGGTTCTCCTTAAAGGACAATCTTTTTTGGTTCTTCTTATGATTATATGATTTCTGCTGTATATGATTTAGAATTCAACTGAATATTTAAAAGCATGGCTAACAAACTCGAGTTTTGGTTTGGTCCATGTAGTGGTGTGGGTGGTGTTGACACCTCCAGTAAATCTAATCATCCATTAATTAGGTGTATTATCGTCATTTAACTTCTTACTGTTGTAGAGAATGAGTCAGCTCAGGCAGGAGGCGCACGACTCCACAGCGGTTGCAGCAAAAAAACAGATCGTGAAAACAGGGGCGGCTCGTTGAGACCAGGGACGATTTGGAGTGACGAGTAGCCGTGTGCCGAACAGGCCCCAAATCGTCGAGATTTCCGTCGCCATTCGCCGAGAGTTCCGTCGCCGTTGTCACGCGTACACAGGGGCGGCTCCTCGTCGGCCGTCCGAGTGAGCACAGCGGCGGGGCGGCTCCTCGTCGGCCGTCCGAGTGAGCACAGCGGCGGGGCGGCTCCTCGTCGGCCGTCCGAGTGAGCACAGCGGCGGGGCGGCTCCTCGTCGGCCGTCCGAGTGACCACAGCGGCGGGGCGGCTCCTCGTCGGCCGTCCGAGTGACCACAGCGGCGGGGCGCTCCTCGTCGGCCGTCCGAGTGACCACAGCGGCGGGGCGCTCCTCGTCGGCCGTCCGAGTGACCACAGCGGCGGTAATCTCGGTGATTTGGCCTCCATTAGGCGAGCCTGCTACTCGTCGCGTGTCGCCGACTAGCAAGACGGTGAGTTCTTCTGTTCACTATTACTTTTTCTACGAAGACGATGAGGATCGCAACCTGAATTGCCTGAGCTCCTATCATGAGTAATAGGCCTTGTGCTATTATCGATTGGTTCTCTGCCAATTGTCTGAGCAGCCAGGAAATTAGTATTAGGTGTCACAATACCACTTTTGGCTTTCCTTGGTGAAATTGATCTGAATTCTATGTCAATCTCAAGGCTCTGAACAAAGCTGATGAATTTATTAGATGAGGCTGTCCTCATAAGAGGGCCACCACTTGTCGTCCATGAGTTTTAGTTTATACTCAGAATCACTGTCACTGTTGTCATGCTAGTTGTCTAATCGTCCAGCTCAATAATCTTCACAACCAAAGAATCTCCTACGTTCTGGCAAACAATGACGCGATCATGTGACTTGATCACACCGGAAGCCTTGCCATGGTCAAGAGCAACCTTCAAAACTGACTCGTTAGTAGCGCTGGTAGATTCAGCCTGCAAGACAAAGTGAAGTCAGATCAACACCAAGTCAGAAATCAGAAGTTACCAACCAATCCGACTAAGTCATTAGTTAGGTCAAAATCAATCCAGCAATTCTCATTGTGCAATGTAAATACCTAAACCATTCGAGATGAACAAAATCTTAGAATCTGCTCAGTGGGTTGATAATTTGATACAGACTCAGTGCCTAAGTATAAGCTGTAGGATAAGTGAATAACACTTCAAAGTTCAAACCCACAATAAAAAGAGTTCAATTAAGGACCTCATTGATCTACGTAGCCTTCTCTTATAAGCTTGCTTATTGGCCTTACAGTACAGAGTACATAAACCAGCCTATCAACCAAGTTTGAAAAAATGTTTTGGTTAACCAAGCTTATGAAACTTTACTGTTTCGAACTGAACTTGCATTCTAGTGCTATTGCTTTCAAACCATTTATTATTGGTAATTTATTAATAACAGTGGAACATGGTGCAAGCAAGAATACTAGAATATGAGATTAATACAGATGGGTATCTGTAGTACGTTAGAAGCCTAGTACTACTTTATGAGAAGAATCTAAATTTTATAGACATTTTATGACAATAGCAGAATCGAAAAGGATGCTATCCTCAAACAATACCTAGTTTAATTCTGGGAGTATGCACTAATAATGCTAGTCTGCAATTACCCTATTCATTAATCACAAACATAGAAACAAAAGTGTGTCCACGTACTTCAAATGCGCCAGTGAAACTCCACCTCGGTTTGTTTTTAGACGAGGAATGACAACAGACAGAACAGGCATGGTGGGCCGGTACTTCGCAATTAATCTGCAGACAGTACAGCCTGTCTCAACTCATGTTATAGTTCAGTGGAAATTTGCAAACATTGTATTAAATGAACTGTCTTATTCATAAGTTTTGTTCTTTTGTGCCTAATGTAGAGATGTGTAAATTGCAGGATTATATTATGGAAGGTAAAAAACCCACCAAGGTCACCATTGAGGATTTGGAAGAGTATAATTTGATTGTACTAAAGGAGTTTGGTAGCGAGGAGGAAGGTTTTAGATTCTATAATAGTTATGCGGAGGGGAAAGGCTTTAGTGTCAGAAAAGATATTGTGAAACGTGATCCAACCACTGGAAGGATAGTCCGTAGGCGTTATTATTGCTCTAGAGAAGGTTATCGAAGAATACAATTGTTGTTTTGTCTTTGCAAAAGAGTATATACAGCTACACAAAGGAGTATATGTAGCTAGATTCTTGGACATTATATTGTACATGGATAATACCTTTTTGATTACAGTGGTCATTGGCCCATTACTGCCAGTGATTGAAAGCTTCTTAGCACTCAAATGTATAACAACAAATTTGTAGACAGGATTTCTCACTGTGTCGAAAGTCGGCCTATATCTGCGTTATTTGTCTATTCAATTGTGTATGCTGTTTGTCCTTGCCAGAATAACTGTGATCAGGAATTGAGTTTGACAAAGTTATCTTAATTCTGATAAAAGCGATGGTCGTATGATGGTATTCGTAAAAACTTCTGTGTTAAAACATAAACGTGAACCAGGCTTTCTTCAGTTTAACATAAGCAATTCCTCTTTAAGTCTTATCACATTATTTTGCATTTCACAGGCATCTAAGTATGTATTCTATTCCTTTTATGCTGCTTGTTTTTGCTTAATGGCCAATCGTTCCACATTTTTATTGTTTGCAGGAACATCTCAAAGACGAGCATCTCAGGAAAATCCTAATGGAGTCAGCAACTTCTACCTATTATGCCCAGCTTGATTCTGATTCTTTATCTGGAGAAGGTGCCACCTCTACAAAATGACAGTCTAGGGCTAACCACATGGACAAGTTTCACTTCACTCAATCAGGATTGTGAGACCCGTGATACATGAACCAAAAAGTGCATGTATTTAGACACATGTTCTGTTCCTCTCACATGTCGCAGTTCAGTACTTGAGATGTAATTTGTAAAATTTTCCCGGATCAGGTTGTACTCAACTTACCAAGTTAGATGTACCTTTATATACTCAAGCAATCAGTAGTCCGCAAACATTCAGCAGTTCTGTTCCGGAATTGGCTGAACAGGTTCAGCTATATATGATCAAATTATGGTTCTCCAACCCCCCATTTTCTGTTTTGTCGACGTTATTTCCATAAACCCTAGGTTTCAGTGTTTCTATAAATAAATCCTAGGTCCCAAAATATTGTTTCATATTCCATGCAAGATAACTTTGAGAAGAGTTTCACCCAGACCTGTCACCCCACAAGACTTTCCTGATACTGTATTTGGGTTTAGCATCTCTCGTAACAGTGACATACTATTGTGGCCGGTACTAGATGCCTTCACTTTTGTCATGTTTGTGTAGTCAAATGGCTTGTTCTTTTTTACTGTGATTTATGACTTACTGTGATTTATGACTGCGGTTAATGGTTTTTACTCTTAGATAAGTGCTTGTGCGAACGAACTCAATATTGATAAACGGCTTCGAAAAGGCTAAAAATCATAAATTATAAGTTGAAAAGAATGTGGCCAAAAGATGCTATGGAAGATTCACAAGGCTTCTTCCTTTGTCATAAATCCGATCCTCTAATGCGGTGACAAACAAGCCCTGAAAGCTACTCTCACTCAGGGAAGCTTCGTGGCAGTTAAGCTATCTGTCCCCTCCATTCTCCACTCTCCAGAGTCGGAATCCCCTCTGGCTGTTCATGGCCAAGAAATCAAACAAACACTCTGCCAGAAGAGCTGCTTCCTCCTCTGCTGCTGCCCGAAGATACGATTGTATAAGCAATTGAGCAGCTGGTACAAACTGCAGAATTTAATGTCAATATACAATTGTCTAACTGAATTGTTACAATTATTGTACATATACTGATCTGAAATGCTTTCCTTGAACCTTTGTACGCTTTGCAACTTTGATATCACTGTCTGCAAATCGATACTTTGGTGGTTGCGTCTCCAAAAGGCATGCGATTACCAGGAACATGTACTTTGGTGAGGTAAGCACTTGAACAAAACAATTATTCGAAGTTTATAGAACCAAAAAAGAAAAAAAAATCTCTCATCATGGAATCTTCACATCTAATCAAAAGAAGATGGTGAAGTGGGAACCCCAGTTTGTTGGTCACGGTTTTCCCCTCCTACTCCCTCTTTCAAAGATGCCTCCCCTGCAAGTTAAATATCAGAAGTCAGCTTATTCATAAAGATATATCACAATCTATTGGAATGCCATTTAATGATACAGCTCATTTACCATAGCTCACTCATGTTCGGCAGCTATACTATTACAAGCATGAGTTGCTATACTTGTCACCCCGAGAAAATTGATATTTTGCCATTCTATTCGGTGGGTTTCGATAAAATGCCACTCCCTAAAATGACCACTATAAAATGCCACTTTTAACATTGACACTTTGATTATTTGCCATTTTGAGGGGTTTTTAGGATTCTTAATTATTTGTTAACCATTTTCAGATTATTTGCCATGCGAAAAGACACATTTACCCTTGGGCCATTTGCTTATTGCAAGGGCTTCCGCCAGATTTCCATCCTTGCAGTACTCATCAATTAGCGCATTGTAAGCAGCAGCATTCAGATTAATACCGGATCACCGCATTACTTCAAGAAACCTGGTCACTACCTACACTTGCTCTCCATCACAAAGGCCTCTTGAACTCATCCGGGCACAAACTTTGGCAGGTCATATCCTGAAAAACTGCTAATGCTTCTTTTGCATCACCATACCTGAAAACCCCATCAATCAAACAGTTGTACACGGGCACATCGGGAGCAACCCCATACCTGGGCATGCCAAGAAAGAACTTTTTTGCTTCGCTTATCCTATTCACCTGGCAGAAACCGTCAATTAGCATTGTAAAGATCACATCATTTGGAACACGGCCATTCTTCAGCAATTGCCTGGTCAACATCATCTCTCTTGCAGTGGCTGCTCATCAGTGCATTGTATGTGGAAAGAGTAGGCTGCATCCCTGTTTCCTTCATTGCAACAAACAGCTGCTCAGCCTCGCCAATGCAGCCCTCCTCACAAAGTGTGCGTATCATCGTCGTGTACGTGACCACACTCGGACCAATCCATCTCGCCAGTCGCCACCATCTGATTCCAGACCTCCCAAGCCTTCGCCACAGCACCCTGATGCCGGCACGCGTTGATGAGCGTGTTGTACGTCACCACGCTTGGCACCATCCCCCGGCTAAGCATTTCATCGAATAGCTCCCAGACGCGGTCGTTCCTGTGAGCTTTCGAGTTGCACGCCGGCAGCGTCGGCAGGCGGCGCCGTCGCCGTCGCGGTGGCCGGAGGGCCTCCTCCCTCTCGGTCTCGTCTCACTCGTGTCCTCTCATCTCTCTCGTGTCCAGGAGAAAAGCAAATGGAAGGCAATAAGCAAATGGCCCAAGGGCAAATGTGTCTTTTTCCATAGCAAATAATCTGAAAATGGTTAACAAATAATTAAGAATCCTAAAAACCCCTCAAAATGGCAAATAATCAAAGTGTCAATGTTAAGAGTGGCATTTTATAGTGGTCATTCTAGGGAGTGGCATTTTATCGAAGCCCACCGAATAGGATGTCAAAGTATCAATTTTCTCTGTCACCCCTATAGGCATTCACAAGTGGAATGAATACCTGAGCATTAAATCTCTACAATAATAAAGAGCGTGTTTCAAACAAATTTATCAATCATCCTTCCCTGAAATCCTACCAAAATTTTTTGTTGCCTTAACTGGTATTTGGGGTCACTTCCCTTACATTTCACATATTGTTAATTTGATTCGGGCAATGTAAAGTTGAGTCGATTCTCCATGCCACCAACTAACTACTTGCTGCTTTCTACTACTAATAGTCTAATACTGGAGGGGGGAGGGGACTGGAGGTACAGATGATGGCATGATGCTTGACATCGGCGGCCAGAGCAAAGGATGAAGGAGCCAAAGCATCAATAACCCAAACGGTAGCACCAGTCGCCGTCGGCCAGAGTCGTGCTGGAGCTGCGTGGCGATGAGGAAGACGAACTGGCAGCCGGCGATGGCCGGCGCGAAGGTTGCGCCGTGGCGGCGTCGTAAAGGTCGGCCTCGAACAGCTGCAGCCGCTCCGGCCGTCCGGCGCCTCGCCGGGGACGAGCTGCCGCAGCAGCCCTGCCTTCTTCTCGTCTCCTGCAGCCAGAAGGGGGAAGTTTTGAGAAGTTGCGAAATGGGAGAGAAGGGGGAAGTCATGAGAAGCGAAATGGACAAGAGGGGGAAGTTATAAGAAGCGAAAAAACGGGACATGAGGGGAAGTTAGGATTTCGCAGGAGTAAGAAGCAACATTTTCGTTGGATTCGTACAAGGAAGCAGTTGTTATTTAAATGAGCTCAAAATTTTAAGTTACACTCCCACTTACACCGCTGTCATGTAATTACAATTCGCCATCGAAGTTCATTCTGTACTGTGAATAATAAATCGTGGAATGGAGTACGTATGTCATTTAGTTATGTGAGCGTGCGCAAGCGACCAATCGTTTTCCGAATGATCTCAAAATTTCATATTAGACTCCCACTTGCACCATTGATGTGCTATTGGAATTCGCCGCCAAAGTTTATTTCGTACTGCACATGAGAAATCGTAGAATGCCATTTGGCTATATTAACCTAGTGCGCACACCGTCTACCTGTATCAACCTATACAAGCGAGCAGTAGTTCTCGAATTGAGCTCAAAATTTCACGTTAGAATCTTACTTGCACCGCTAATATGCAATTACAATTCGCCATCGAAGTTCATTATGTACTGTGAATAATAAATCGTGGAATGCAGTACATACGTCAGTTGGCTATATGAGCATGCGCAAGCTACCAGTCGTTTTCCGAATGATCTCAAAATTTCATATTAGACTCCCACTTGCACCATTGATGTGCCATTGGAATTCGCCGCCAAAGTTTATTTCGTACCGCACATGAGAAATCGTAGAATGCCATTTGGCTATATTAACCTAGTGCGCACACCGTCTACCTGTATCAACTTATACAAGCGAGCAGTAGTTCTCGAATTGAGCTCAAAATTTCACGTTAGAATCTTACTTGCACCGCTAACATGCAATTACAATTCGCCATCGAAGTTCATTATGTACTGTGAATAATAAATCGTGGAATGCAGTACATACGTCAGTTGGCTATATGAGCATGCGCAAGCTACCAGTCGTTTTCCGAATGATCTCAAAATTTCATATTAGACTCCCACTTGCACCATTGATGTGCCATTGAAATTCGCCACCAAAGTTTATTTCGTACTGCACATGAGAAATCGTAGAATGCCATTTGGCTATATTAACCTAGTGCGCACACCGTCTACCTGTATCAACCTATACAAACGAGCAGTAGTTCTTGAATTGAGCTCAAAATTTCACGTTAGAATCTTACTTGCACCGCTAACATCCAATTACAATTCGCCATCGAAGTTCATTCTGTACTGGGAATAATAAATCGTGGAATGCAGTACATACGTCAGTTGGCTATATGAGCATGCGCAAGCTACCAGTCGTTTTCCGAATGATCTCAAAATTTCATATTAGACTCCCACTTGCACCATTGATGTGCCATTGGAATTCGCCGCCAAAGTTTATTTCGTACTGCACATGAGAAATCGTAGAATGTCATTTGGCTATATTAACTTAGTGCGCACACCGTCTACCTGTATCAACCTATACAAGCGAGCAGTAGTTCTCGAATTGAGCTCAAAATTTCACGTTAGAATCTTACTTGCACCGCTAACATGCAATTACAATTTGCCATCGAAGTTCATTCTGTACTGCGAATAATAAATCGTGGAATGCAGTACATACGTCAGTTGGCTATATGAGCATGCGCAAGCTACCAGTTGTTTTCCGAATGATCTCAAAATTTCATATTAGACTCCCACTTGCACCATTGATGTGCCATTGGAATTCGCCGCCAAAGTTTATTTCGTACTGCACATGAGAAATTGTAGAATGCCATTTGGCTATATTAACCTAGTGCGCACACCGTCTACCTGTATCAACCTATACAAGCGAGCAGTAGTTCTCGAATTGAGCTCAAAATTTCACGTTAGAATCTTACTTGCACCGCTAACATGCAATTACAATTCGCCATCGAAGTTCATTTTGTACTGCGAATAATAAATCGTGGAATGCAGTACATACGTCAGTTGGCTATATGAGCATGCGCAAGCTACCAGTCGTTTTCCGAATGAGATCAAAATTTCATGTTAGACTCCCACTTGCACCATTGATGTGCCATTGAAATTCGCCACCAAAGTTTATTTCGTACTGCACATGAGAAATCGTAGAATGCCATTTGGCTATATTAACCTAGTGCGCACACCGTCTACCTGTATCAACCTATACAAGCGAGCAGTAGTTCTTTAATTGAGCTCAAAATTTCACGTTAGAATCTTACTTGCACCGCTAACATGCAATTACAATTTGCCATCGAAGTTCATTCTGTACTGTGAATAATAAATCGTGGAATGCAGTACATACGTCAGTTGGCTATATGAGCATGCGCAAGCTACCAGTCGTTTTCCGAATGAGCTCAAAATTTCATGTTAGACTCCAATCTGTACCGTAGACATGCTATTGGAATTCCCCGCCAAAGTTCATTCCGTACTGCACATGATAAATCGTAGAATGCAGTACGTACGGATAAATCCACGTAATAGTCTGCCATGAATTAAATGTCTTAGACGAATAAATCCACGTAACTGTCTAAACTTTGCTTTAAAATATATCTAACACTCTTAAACTGTGAAATCAAATAAGTGTCTCTCCAAACTTTGCAATCTGATTCAAATAACATCCTGACCGATTTCGTATGGTGGTAGTTCTCCGAATGAGCTGAAAATTTCACGTTTGACTCCCACCTGTAACGCTGACGTACCATTGGAATTCGCCGCCAAAGTTCATTTCGTACTGCACATGAGAAATCGTACAAGGCAGTACGTACGCCGTTTGAATATATCAACCTATACGGGCGAGCAATCATTCTCTGAATGAGCTGAAAATTTCACACTGGACTCCCACCTACACCGCTGATACGCCATTGCAATTCGCCGCCATATTGTGAATAAAAAAACGTGAAATGCAGTAAGTACGCCATTGGCCTGTATGAAGCTATTTATTTTTTAATATACATAGAAGACATTGAACGGTTCAAATTACTTGTTTGAAGGCTACTTTTAATAGCAGTATTTTTTGTGATGGTCTGATAACTGTGGATATAGAGAGGAATCAGACTACTGAATAGTTAACTTTTGAATGTTAGTTACCGCTGATATTAGATTTGTTAGCCACAACTTCGAAATCGTGTTAACCACTCAACAGCACAATCGTTACCGCTGATATTAGGTTTGTTAGCCACAACTTCAAAATCGTGTCAACCACTCTAACAGCACAATCGGATCTTGTTAGGCCCATCATACGTCCTTTGCCGGCTATATCAAGCGCATTGTTTACAAATTTTTCCAGTCGACAGAGGATCATTTGCCGGCTATATCAATCTCATTCTTTGCAAGTTTTTCCAGACGGCGGAGGGTGGCGGAGGGTGATCACAACACAGGATGATGTCTACGATGAAGGTACCTAAACATTATCATGATTACTAGTAATTTTACTGTAGTGTTTTTTCATTTCAAATACCCATACATTATCATGATTACTAGTATTTTTGCTGTAGTGTTTTCTTCATTTCCAGTTGCTATACATTATCATGATTACTAGTAATTTTGCCGGACTGCTTACATGTGTACGTAAACAAGTTATCAATATTTTCCAACGCAACAGAGGAAGTTGAAAAAAAGGAAACTGGAAGTAGATATAACTAGCGAAATCCAGTCTGTAATGCAAGCACCAAGTGCTAATTCTTATTATTTGAATCACAGCTACTTCCATAAGATAATACTCATCGTTGGTACTAGAAGGTAGCAACAAGCAGATGGTATAAACAAGGGGATGCTATAAACAAGGCTTCAGCTGTTTCCTGCAGCCATGAGAAAGAAAAAGGATAAATAAAATATTAGTAAACCATCCATTAGAGATCTAGGTAACACTTAGTAAATCATTGTAGAAAACAAGAATAGTACATCAGAGCATGTGAACTTACATCATCAGTAATAGTTAGAGCATGCTCAAGAGAAAAGAGGAGAGGTAATTCTTGGGCCTAGCCTTGAGGACTTGTTCAACTATTGCAGTAGAAGGTTCTCGTTGAAGACTGTACTCACGCTCGCTGATCAGATGATTAATCAAGTTGAGTACATGCATTCAAAGGGATTTCTTCACCGTGATATAAAGACTGATAATTTCCTTATGGGGCTTGAGATGAAAGCCAATCAGGTATATATAATAGATTATGGACTTGCAAAGAAATATAGGGAGCTTCAGACTCAGAAGCACATCCCCTACAGGGAGAACAAGAACCTCACGGGAACAATAGCATCTACCTAGGATACTATCGCTATATTACAAGCCCACAACCATAAGCGTTCCCAATGCTATCTAGCTATGCTGAGGCAAATTGTATCAACAACTTATGCACTCAATTCCTGCAGTAATACTATTGCTGCACACTCAGGCTTCAAGAAGTACGATTTAAAAGGTTTCTTCCATGTCGGAGTCCAAACATTAACTACATAGGCAGCTTTAGTTGGAAAAAAATATTAGCAAAGCAAAGAAACAGCTTCATAGCCAGAGAGCTAACTTATCTCTTCAGGGACGTGCATGCCAAAGCCACGTTTCTTCTTCTCAATTCTGTTCAATTGAAATTTGAAATGGTTAGCATATGAAAAAAAACCATATTTCAAGAAGTTTTTTTTTAAATAAGAAAGGTCATCTGAGTAACTTCTAATCCTTCCATGTAGAAAAGAGACTACCGACAAGTAACAGATTTCACATAACCATAGCAAGATCAAAATAGTCAAAGGAGAAGGTGATGGGGTCTTAGAACAGTAGAAATAAGTCATAACCACACTGTTTTTGACCTATTAGGTGATTCAACCCAAATAATGAACCCCATGGGACATACGTCAGATCTGGGATTGAGCTGAATTCCTGTGGTATCCAGCCACTGAAATTGTTGTTTGCAATGTTTCTGTTTTAAAAAATTCTTAGTTATCATTTTATCAAGCAAGCAGCAATAGCAGTAAAATTGTTGCCTGAAAAGTCACTTACAGTGTAGTAAGGCTTAGACCACTGAGAACATTGACAGAACCTGTTAAATGGTTGTCTTGCATATAACTGCAAAATGGGTTAGAAACTTAGGACGCAGCAACCAGAGCTGGGATGTTACTGAATACTTATAGAATATTACTGAATACTTACAGACTAGAAAGATTTGACAGAGAGCCAAGAGAATTGGGAAGATCCCCTGTCAATTTGTTGAAAGATACATCTCTGTCAAGGAGTATAAATAGCATAAGATGGATCTATGGAACCATGGGAGGAGTATGTATGTTAGTATCAATTAAAAGGCAACCTTTTATGACCATTACACATTTCAAGGGTTCAACTGCATGTCAAAACTCAAAACATGCAACAAGTTTTGACACCATTCTTTATAAACTTAGGTGTGGGAAGAGATGCTTAGCTTGCACTGGAAGTATCATACTTCAGGGGGCTAATAGTTCTCAAGTACTCCTCTAAAAAATAATCAAGATTATGAAACAGTGTTTACTAATTTAAGGGGGGGGGGGGGATATTCAAAGCATTTAATGCATGGGTGTAGATTTTATAGCATACTAAAAGTATGAAACAACCCAAAAATCCAATTCCAAAAATCATGCTGATTGGTCCTTTCCTTTCCATGTCTGATGGAGATGACAGCATTTGGATAAGCCAGTGGAAACATAACTAATAATGAATTCTACATATTACTTCACTGTATGATGGAGGTGACAGCATTTGGATTAGTCAGTAGAAACAGAACTAATAATGAATTTCTACATCTTACTTCACCATATGAACAGGTGAGGCAAGCAAGCATTTTATGGAATTTTACATTAAGCTTTTCAAGAAGAAAATTTGGACTATGTGGTTTCCAAAAAGTCATAGATGTCATGTTGCGGAAAAGGTATCGCAAGTGCGTGAATAGCAAAACTGCCTAATCACATAACATCTGAAATTAAGGTTTGCAAATAAAGAACAAAGTTTCAAGATGCCTTACAACTCTGCAAGTGAATTGAGACTACCAAATAGATCACCCATTCGTTGAGACAGTGAATTGCGGCTGAGATTGCTGCATAGAGAGGTTAACTGCAATCACATTTTGCCAGAAAAATTTCACGCTAATACATTAAAACGTGTGCATACAAAATGCAGAAAAGTTGTGATAGACAAGCTTACAGGTACTCAAGTGAAGCCATGTTGGATATAGAGTATGGAAGATTGCCAGAAAAATTGTTGGTTGCCAGATTCCTGCATCACCGTTAGAGTGAAACAACAATAATCACGGAACAAATTATACTAGGTGGGACACATACAAATATGTGAGATTCGGTGGCAGCTGGTAAGGAATTGAACCATGCAAGTTGTTGTTACTTAAATCCCTGCAAGTAATGAAATAGGAGATCAAAATAATGGATAAGATGCGAGAAGTGTAGCCAAGTTGTAAGCTCTCACAATGTTTGCAGTGAGAATAGATTGGAGAGTTGATATCCCAGAGTACCATCCAGCCCTGTCCCAGCAAGTTTACTGAAGAATATGAGAGACGAAGAATGAGAGTTGAGTAGTTTCATTTGAGAAATTTCCATAATCACACAATTAAATAAAGGACACACAGAATTAAGGATCATGTATGCTCAAAGGTGAATTTTTTTCAACTGTATTTCCAATAATATTGGTATCAGAATTCGAGACACCAATGAACAAAACTGCCATGAAGAGTGAGCGAAATAGTTACTAGCATGAAAAACAGCAATCACTTTCCACAGCATGCATCCAAACAAGGTTTTTTTTTTCTTTCATTTTAATGCTGGCAGAGGATTTTGGGTAATCCTACAACTATTTCAGACATCAACTAAAATTGTGGCATCACAGCAGGTGCTTCCCAAATATGACAGGTGAGTCAGAAAACATATCCTAGCATTTATACTGGCAAGTAGGACTAAACAAATTTAAAGAAGCCTGGCATACCTGACCCTTTCTTGACATAACACACCGGGAATCCCAAGCGTTTGCAACGACGAGTTGATTATTTCTTATGATAGCCACACAAGCTGTGCTTCCCGATGTTGGCCCAGGAAAATCAGAATGAGGACCCTGGAAAAGTAATTTGCAGTTCAGATGAATTCTACATTAACTCGAATTTCACAAGAACAGAAAAAGAAAGTGAAAGAAACGAGGATACATACATATAAGGCCCCAGAATTGTTGTCTCGCAAGCAAAATCTATGCTAAGTGAGCAGGGATGTTGGACACTCTTTTCATTTAATTGTATGAATGAATTTTGGATGAAGTATTTCAGCGGTCATATGTTACCTTCAAAATAATGGCTACAAAAAATGACTGCTAACTTTTTAATCATTACATGTTTTTACCCAGCTTGAATACCAGATAGGACTGTGGACCTGATCTACTGAAATATAGCATAGACCTAAGTTTCAGAAGCAATGATCTTAGCCAATGACTCCAGAGCTGTTCTCATATTTCAGGGCACCTTCTAGAGAAAGGTACCCAATTACTTGCGAGATATGGGTATGAAGGAAGCTGCAGTTATTTCATGAGTTGTGACTATTAAAAGATCACTACCCGCCAGCCCCAATCCCTCCTTGCTAAAAGACAGCATCACTTTTAAGCAAAACCCTCTCTGTATGGATTCAGAATCGTGAGCATCCAAGCAGTTTTTATCCCGTCATATGTGTTCTAATAATACTGGATCTGAGCTCGTGCACTAGAATACTGGATCCCCGCCGCTGCACAGAGGAATCAAGTAGAGAGGAAGCGTGAGGAGATCAGGAGGGCAGCGGGTTTGAGGAAGATGGGACTTACGGTGGAGGTTGTTCACGGCGGCAGCGAGATGGTCGTGATGATGGCGGCGGCAAGGTGGTCTTCATGGAGCCGGGGAACGGGGGGAGAAACCCATCCTCCACTCGCCGTCACCGGCGCCCAGGGGGAGTAGGGGACGGACGCGTCTCCTCCGCCGGTGAGGTGTTCGTCGACGGCGAAGTCGTTGAGGAGAACGCCTAGCCTCCGACTCCCCGAAACTCTACTCGCCATCACCGGCGCCCAGGGGGAGGAGGGGAAGGACACGTCTCCTCCGCCGGCGAGGTGTTCGTCGCCGCTATCATCGTCGACGACGAAGTCGTTGAGTAGATCGACTAGCTTCCGACTCCCCGAGACTCCGTCTCTGCGTGAGAACCGCTCTTTGCTGTGCGGAACCGCTCTCTGCTTGAGTAATTTCGTGCGTGATGTTCTAACTTCTAAGACAGTGCTCACGCCATGTTCTAACTTCTAAGACAGTGCTCGCGAAATTACTCTTTTACCCATTTTGCTAACACCATCTCTCACCACACACAAACATTGGAGGTGTCAAAACCATCATAACCATGATGGGCTTCATTGAACGGTTGAGAACCAACACAGTGTATTGAACCAAAACACAACAAACTCACCAAGAAGGCCCAAATGATAAGAGAGTGGAATGTCACTTTGCTGAATCTTCCTAAGCTGTTCAGGCTTGTCGATCACGCTGTATTCCTCCCAACCAGTCATTCCCGAAACAACGTCACCCGCACTGAATCCCGGATGGGTGGAATCCACCACTCTCGCCACGCCAAACCCTTCTATAACCTTGACAGACCAAGAAAATGCCTGATCAGTAAACAAATCACCTATGTAGAGATGAACGCAGACCTGATTTCTTGAGCAATCAACAAGAGAGATCAAGCGAAAGGGAGGATAATTTGAAGAGGGAAAAAAGAAGAACTTTACTGATCCGGGCTTGAATGGGGGGATGTAGGAGCCGTGGAAATCCCGCATCCGGCCGCGCATGTAGGGGTCGCAGGAGAGGTAGAGGTTCTTCACCAGCACCGCGGGGCCGGCGGCGCCCTCGGGGATGTGCAGCGCCACGGTGTCGCCGTCCACGAGCACCATGTCGTCCTCCCTCGGCGCGCGGCTGATGTACTCGCGCAGCACCACCTTCTTGTTCCTCGCCGCTTCGGCTGGCTTGACTTGCTCCATGCCGCCGTTCGGGAGTGGGTTGGTGGACTACCTGTCTTTTCGCCCTTTCCGTCGAGCGTTTCGGTGGAATTCGCCGAGTTTCTCTGTGTTTTTGAAGAGTTTTAATGGAAGAATGGTCGGTGAGGTGCCGGATGGGACGGCGCCGTCGGATGGGTAGTTAGATCTGACGGTCGTGAGGTGGGCAGGCTGGCTCGGTTGTGCATGGAGGCGTTGTGTGCGCTGTACGCGTTCGCAGCGCCGCAGCGGCGCGCGTTATAGCAGGGTGCCCGAGCGCGCCCGCAGCCGTTCGGCGTTGGATAAAGCTGGGCTCGCACGTAGGGTCCAATCGGACAGGAAAATTTCCGTCTGTTCAACCGATGGAAGGCATATAGAACAAATATGGAAGAAATAGATAGGTATCTATCCATATCTGACTTCGACTTCGAAGAAAAAATATAGAATAAGATATAGGATAAGTGATATCCATCTGTATATATCTGTATGTCAAATGATACGAGGAAGTCTGTTGTGACTTCACCTAAAAACAAAATAACATATAGACAAATTGTCACTTTTAAACAGTGGGAGTACTGAGTGTTCTTCCTTCAACATCTCAGTAATTAGTCTCTTTATGTTCGCTTTGATTGCACCATACTGCCTAATGACCTATGCAAAGAAGCGGATAATTTTTATCCGACCGACCGTCCGAAAGATTATGGCATGGATACGGAATGGAGAAATAGATATATGACATTATTCGTGTCCGACTCCGACACTGACTTCGAGGAAAAAAATATGGAATAGAATACAAGATAAGCGATATCCGTCTGTATTCATTCCGATTGCTTCCCTACTCGCACACGTGCGTGTATGCGTGGTGTAAGTGTTGTATTGTCCCTCCGTTTTCAATTACTTGACATTTTTAATTGAATATATATATTTAGGTAATTATTTTTTACATTATAACGAAAATGTCCTAACAACTAACTACTCTAATAAACAGTAACTGCAAAAAATAGTAAAGTCATATATTTTTTTGTTATCTATGCAAGCACAGAAGCAGAAATTTGCATTGAAAATAGCAAAGTGCCAAGTATTTGTGGAAGAAAAACTTGGTCAAAAATGCCAAGTAAACAGAAATGGAGGTAAGTACATAAGTTGCGTGTGTTCGACTTATATAAAAAAGAATTCGACTGCCTCGTGCCACATGCACGTTCCTAAGTCTCGGTGTCAGATCTAGCTAAATAAGCTACCCAACATAGGCCTATATAGACACGATTCATTTAGTTGTGTCGGGTCGACCCATGAACTCAACCTCGAACGCAGGCATAGTCCAATAAAATCACGGGGCGTACCGTGCTAACCTAGGCACGTATAGTATGGTAGACCAAGAATGGATCGTTTAACATGTAGGCTCCCTATCGCATGCACCAGGTGTTCCTCCTCGGCCACCACCTCCACCTCTCACACTCCGTCACCCGACCCACTCAACCGTCGTCTCCTTCCCTCCTCATCTCCTCCCTTCTTGCCCATGTTGCCTCGTCCCTCTAATGCTTCGTGAGGAACAGGAGCGCGGCGTGGAGGTGCACGAGCAAGCTCAGGATCAGCTTGGCCATCACCATTTATTAATTCTGACCAGGTGTATGGACGTGACAAACTATTAATGTCGCAGGCTTGCAGGTGCTTGTTAGGTATATGCATCTTGTGATGCATTAACTTACACGTGTGTTTATAGAGGCAAAGTCTACTGCCCTCTGCTTAAGCCACTGCTCCAAACAACTTCTATTTCTAATTTCTAAAACACATCGAGACGACAAAGTTTCCTGGGGTCCGTGTCGCCTTTGTACGGCTCGATGGTGGGGAATTTGAAGTTCTCCAGCCACGTCGATTGCTGCAGGCTGGACGCGACTGGAGGTGGGAGCATCGCGGCTGTCCGCCCGATCTGGTGTAGGCTCCGTCGCTGCTGCCGATGGGGTCTGCTGGCCCCGCGCCTCTTGTTGGCTCCGAGCCTCTTGCATCTTCCATACAACCCCTCGGAGATCCGCCAGCTCGCGCTGCAACGTACCGAGGGCCGCCAGCAAGGCGTATTCCACCGTTGAGGTGGTTGCACCCGCCTGGGCGTCGACGCAAACCACCGGGTTGGTGGCGACCACGGCCTGTGCTCCGGAGCTATTCAGCGCGCTGGTGCGACGGACCTCGAGGTCGGCGACGGGGCCGATGTTGCCGCCAGAGCCACCTGCCGCTCTCACACTGGGTGCGGGTTCGCTGGCCATGCTAGCGTGGGCACAGACGTCACCGCTCCCGCCAACCCCGTTAGTCGCTGCGCCACGGATGTCGACGTCGGCGTTTGCACCACCAGCGTTGACATCCACGCCAGCTGCTGACGTAGATGCCGGCGGGGCGCCGACCGAGGCCTTAGTGTTCGTGACCGCTGCCGTGGTGCTCCTCTTCTCAGAAAAGTTTCTTGTTAGAAACAGCAGATCACCGTATTTGAAAGTTATCAAAGACCCATCACTTCGGTTTATACCGATAGTTCTTCTCCTCTGTAGGAAATATAAAATGGCCACTGCAAAACTAAGAACAATAAGTCCACCAATGACGATCCCAATGATCCACCATTTCTTGGTTCCTGAGTTGGGTGGTTCTGAGGCAGCCAATCTAATAAAGATATTATTACTCAACACACCAATATTATCTTGCAAATTTATCAAATCATTGTACCAAACCAAGCAAGTACCATTATGAGAGTAAGCAGTGCAAGAACAGTTGTTCAGGCAGGTTAAATCACAGTCGTGAACATTGGCTCCATCTATGCTGTGTGCCTTATCTGGCAACTTCACACTACTGATCAGATAGAATCTATCTTGCGTCTCCTTCACCGAGCCATTGTTTTCACATTGCAACAGGACATTTCGCCTACAACCTGCGGTTTGGTCACCTAGCTGCCAACTGTTTGGGTAACTCTCACTGAAGCCCTTGAGGCAGCTGCATGATGACATAGCATTATCTTTACTCTTGCTGCATGCCCCGCACATTCCATAAACACTGCACTTAGCTTTTGGTTGTGTGAAATAAAGTTACCATGTTTGTTCTGCCTCTGCCCATACCCAGGCATGGAACAGACCGGATACATTAACAATATCCCTTGTAAATATCTGTGCATCACTCTTGACGGTGTACGTGAAGTATGTCTCCTTATCATTGTCAACAAACTGGAACGTGTATGCTGAATTGGGATAGCTATTGGTAGGTGACAACTCTGGCACACCAGTGAATGCATTGCCAGTCCAGATACCACTAGCCCAGTAGACTACCGAGCTATTCCATAGGAGCATGTATTGGGTTAAGCCATGTGGATCCAACTGAATAGAGAACATCCCTGGTGCTGGATCACCATAGTCTTTCCAAGAGGTCATCTGTTTGATCACACCAGTTTTCTTGTTGCAGCTGAGCTTGTTTCCTGGGAGCCATGTACCTGTGAAATCATCAAAACTTTGCCAAAGTACATGAGAGGTGTTAGACACATGTCTGACAACTAGGTTCTTGGAGTCAAGGAGCACAGCAGCTGTGGGACTGGCAGCTGTGTTGTTCGTAATATTGTTAAACCACACTGGAGATTTAGAATGGTTCGTTAGGAGATGGTTAGGTTCGATGATGCTGGACTAGAAACTGGTTTCTCTCTATTAGCCACCCATACTATAGTGTGCACAAGGATTTTATTGTACCAAATCCCTATGTACCACTTGCCAGTAGATCCTGCAGCTACTCATGCAAGATAGAAATAAAAAGTCAAGCTATATATCAAAGATTCCAAAATAAAATTAACTCCTTACACTCTAATTCTAAAATGATCGGAGAAGGTTTTGTTGTTTTTTATTGTAAGATATCAAAAGAAGATTAGCTATTACATTTTAATTCTAAAATCATCATGAAAGGTTTCATTGTTTTTTCTAGTACAGAGAGTTGGAAGTGAAAAATCATAGTATTGTAAATCACCTTAGTGCTTTTCTCTAGATATTTTTATTTGGATTTCTTCCCAAAAAAATTTCACCTCCTTGGTTCATTTGTATAGCTATGACATGAATTATGTGCATACGTAATTGAACAAAAAAATAAATGCTCACCTGCAGGTTGGAAGAATCCAAGTGCGAAGTCCCCGTTCTGAGAGATCAACTTCTGGTCACCGGAGAGTGGCTGGTTCGTTGTGAGTATATCAGTGGCATGCAACGGAGACTCGTGGAGGGAAAGAAGCAACACAAGTTAGGATAGGACGCATGAAGAAAGCCTGGCTGCCGTGCACAAAATGAAAGAAAAACAATGATGTTCTTCAATTTGCAAGGTGAGCTAGATCAAGTCATCAACTCACATGTACACTGACTGTATATGTGCACCATCTACCATCTCCGACAGACTATATACTCGTCATCTTGGTCACGCAGGTCGTACACGAGCGTGACATTAATCTGACTTGGTCAATGTGTGTTGTGGACTTATTGGGGGAAATCATATACACGAAGATCAAGGAGTCGGCAGCAGACTGGATCGGACGTTCCAGCGGTCACCGGCAATACGTGACGAGCTACAGCTGATTCGACAATTCGGAGGGACTTCGGAAACCAGTCGGAGATCAATCTGGATGGCAAGCAATTGAATAAGGAAGTTTCCGAGTTATATTAGGAATAGGATATCTATGATATGTTAGGCTTGAAAAGCTTACACAAGGAGTTACCTCTTATAATCTGCACGACAAGAAATAAACTTCTCCTTCTAGTATCTCCTTCTCTGTCTTCCAACTCTCTGCTTTCTCGGTTGCCCTCCTTCATCATGGCGCCCTCATGCCGTGGACGTCTTCGTCCACCCGTGAGTCATCCTTACCACCTGCGTAGCAACTCAGGTTGCAACAATTTGGTATCAGAGCCGAAGATCGCAGCCATGGCTTCCGACGCGGATATTCAGAAGTTGAATGATGATTTGAAGGCAGCGGTCGCAGATCTCACCAAGCAGTTGATGGATAGTCTAGCCACGGTTCACAAAGAAGTGGCAACAGTTCATCAGGAGATGGCAGGACTCGACGGATGCATCGAGATTCTAGAGACTAGAGATAGGCTCCTTCCGAAACCTGTCGATCTGCCCTTGCTGCTGCAGGGATCATCGGCCTTGGGAAGAGGGGCCACTTTGGCAACAGTTGCACCGTCTTTTTCAATGGGGGTGCCGTAGTACTTATCTGCACTGCAATCTTCCATGCCGCCAACACTTCCTCAACTCGGTTCTACCCCCCCCCCCCCCCCCACCCACCCACCCCCATTGGACCCCCCTTCGATCCAGCTTATGCCCCGACAATTCCAGTGTTGCCACAACACGAGACCACGACGGTCCCTCGTTCTTACAAGATTGCGTTCCCTATATATGATGGCAAAGAGGACCCTCTGGTTTGGCTAAATAGTTGTGAGCAATTTTTTGGGGGACAACGAACAGAGGAGGGCCACAACGTGTGGTTAGTTGCCTACCACATGGTGGACATTTCACTCATACTTCAACACTCCTATCCCACCCATTGCCCCCGCCATCGTGCCGTCGCCTTCTCCCAAGTCCCAACCTCCTTTTATGCCCGTGGGGAAGGGGGAATCCATAGTGGCGGCGAGGAGAAAGGGAGCGGTGGATGGGGATGGAAGCGAGAGGGAGGGAGCGGCGGCCAAGAGTGAGAAGCATGAGAGAGGAGTTGGTATACCATCAAACGGTATACCGTTCGGTAGATTTTTCTGTTTGATTTTTCGTTTCTGCGGAACTTCTGCGGAACAGACTGTCTCTAAGGCTGTTGGGGGAAGCCAAGGAGTAAAACAGATTGATTGCGTGTATCCATGTAACCCCACCTGTAGCAGTCAGCTGCCTACTTATTTTATAATTTTACTCATTTTTTACAGCTTGTTTCCTCCATTCAACCCTGCTCTGATGAAGCAGAATCCATAATCGCTTACATTTCACCGTTTGTTGTACGATATGTGCATATTTTCGGATCACTCAATGCCTTAGCGGTCAACACTCGTTCGTTCCAACATAAGGAGGTTGGCTCTACTTATGTACCTCAAAATTCTTTAACAAGGTCACTTCTTCGGTACAAGTGTTATAGCATGGTTCAGGAATTAAACAGCCAGGATGACAAAAACTATCTATCTATAGATATAAAGAACCGGTTGGATTCAATACACCTCCTTTGTTTTAACTTTTGGGAGTAAAAAAATTTCACAATAATCTTAAAAAGAAAAAAAATAGAAATTCCCTCGTTAATCAAGAGAAAAACAAAATAATCTACACCTTTTATTTTTGTGGAACCAGATTATAATAGTACATATTAATAATATATAGATGTTAGAGCAATATAACAAACACAGTTGTATTTTTAACCATAGATTAAAACCGTATAAAGACCGGCCACTAGTAGCTGTGTTGCTGATGGCACACGGCAGAAAGACCGACCCTGCGTCAAGAGTCTTTTTAACCATAGATTACAACCGTATAAAGACCGACCACTCGTAGCTGTGTTGTTGATGGCACACGGCAGAAAGACCGACCTACGTCAAGAGTCTCCGGTCTCCGGAGACGTGCCACCGGAACATGCAGAGGTAGCCGCTAGATCTGGACGAAATGAATCCCTGCATCCGTATCAACTTCGTCATCAGAGAGATGAGGACGTGGATAATAGATAGCATTCCTTCGGCATGAGGAAATAATAGAAAGGGAAACTTTCCAGAATTAAGATGGCTGCTCTACGTGGTTACTTGTTACTCTGATTCCGTCATGCACTCATGCTGGACTGTATATTTGTTGATAGACTCAGTGAACTCTGAATTATTATGCTATTGTGATGGAAGTAGTTGAGTTCATTCTCCTCAAAAGAAAATGTTCCAGGAGACACTTGACAATCCTTAACACCGATACGATTCTTTGCCTTTCTTTTGGAATCTCGAAATGAGTTAGGTTTCATAAATTGTCAGGATCACTGATCCATCAAATCATTTTGGAAGTGTTGAAATTTGCATTACACAGCAAAAACCGTCACTTGCAAAGTTACTAGTTGTACATATCAGGTGAAAACTACTTGCTGCTGAATGGGGAAAAACTAGTATTGCTGTTGAAGTGCTCATTAGGACTCCGGAGGTCCATGACAGAAAAGTTTCAGAGCAAATGGATCATATGCGAAAGACATAGGGATGGAGCCTCTGGGAGAAGATGAAGCAGTGTGGGAAGTAGAAGGCCACCACGAACCCCGCCACGAACCCGACAGCCGCTCCGATACTGGACTCATCGTTGATTCTGTGCAGCCTGACTCGTATCAATCTCGATCTCCTCCTGGGGCAGTCATCCAACGGTGCACCACAAAGCCCTTGGTTACCAGCAAAGTTGGAAGCCGGGACCGTCCCTAATGAAGGTGGAATAGCCCCGGATAGTAAATTGTCTGCAACATTGAATGAAGTTAACCGTCCGAGCAACCAGAAAAGCTCTGGAATTTTGCCGTTGAGTTGGTTGTGCTGAAGGTTGAGCACGTCCAGGTACGTCATATTTGAGATATTGACGGGGATTTCACCTGAAAATTTATTGGAGGAGAGGTCCAGAAATGTCAGATACGGCACCTGCCGGGCAATGTCGGCAGGGATCTGCCCTGAAAAGTTGTTACTAGACAAGTCCAGCCCAGTCAAGCTGGTACAATTCTGAAGACCTTTAGGGAACTGGCCTTGAAGACCAAGGTAGCCTAGGCGCAAAGAGAGAACCCTGTTCTCGTCAGGGTGCCAGCATTCAACGCCTGTAAATCCGCATATGTAAGCGTTGCCGTCAATGTCATTGTCAAAATTCCATGAGGATTTGAGAATGCCGTTCGGATCAATCACTGATTGTAGCACAGTCTTCAGGCACTGGATATCAAGTTCAGAACCAAAACAAGATGATGAGCTGCTCAAGAGCACCAACAAAAGGAGGGACTTGATATCATCAGCCATCCCTGACGTGGTGTATAGACGGACGGCTCCTCGGCCAAAAATTGCAGCTTCTCAATTCCGGTATCACCTGCACAAAATTTCGAGTGTAACTACTTGAACACATCACTAGTTGTTTTTAAACAGAATTGAACGTATTGCTTGTACAAAGAAGAAACGATGTTCTCAGATATGGAGACGCCACGGAGCTTCTTACAGCACGGCAAAGGACAACTCAAAATATGTTTATTTCTTTGTTTTCATGCAATACTTCTCGCTAGATGCTCTGCTACGCATTGATTTTGGACAAAGATGAGGTGTTTCAGAGAACTCACCAGTTGATCAAGACAAAGCAGAAGGCACCACCCGCAATAGATGAACGGGCACAGCTCTTAAAAGGAGAGTCCCTCCACCGGAGCATAGCCTTTTCTTCGGTTAATTCCTACTGACTTGAAGAGTACAAGCTGTTGCCAGTACTACACACGGAAGAACGACTGACCTGACCGTGTGCCAATTGTCTCCATTTTGAGCAGTATCCGAAGACTCACACCAAGACATAAAAATAGGTTGTAGAACTTTCTGCCTGATGCCATCACATCATCGATTGAGGATGGTGACACTAAGCTATATGTGACGGGCAGCTAAAACTTTGTCAAGAGTGAAGACAATGTTTCTCCTTAGTCCTAACTACACATGCAGGAACTCGGATTTATTCAGAACATAATTAACAGGATCAGACAAACATCCGTCAATTGCCTCAATCCATAAGAGGTTTCTCTTCTTTTAAAAAAAATGAATCCATGAGAAGTTCCTAATATTCATCAGAATGTACCAGATGTTAGACCATCTGGCTAGGTTTCGAATTTTTATGATGATAAATAATTGACAACATTGCTTAGTGTTGTTATACGAGGCATGTAACATGTGTGGACTCATATCGGTTAAGTTGGGAAGAACTTGTACTAGAAAAATATTGGTTTGGTCTTTGCATGTGCAGAGTAACTTGGAGGCGATCATGGTCTACAACAAATACCGGGAGATGACTTGGTGCGAAGTCATGGTCCAGAGGGTCAAAGAGGCCGGAGAAGACGATCGTGCTCGAGTTGGATCGTGTGGAGATCAAATATGGATGATGCATGTTGGAGCTACGGAGGTGCGATCTGGAGGCTACAACGCGTGACAATTTTGAAATGTCCAAAATTGGATAGCTGGAAAACATATGTTATGTTAGAGTTTCGGATCTTTTATTTGTTGTAATTAGATAAGAACTCATGAATTTAAGATAAGACCAGATTTTAAACCCCAGACTAGATATGGCTAGGAGTTAACCCTAAGATTTTTGAGATGTAATTTTTATGCTATAATTTAAGTAGTGTCTGAAAGATACTTTATAGCTACAAACAAGATTCAGCAGTAAAAAATTATTAAATCTAATTCGAGAAAAAATTGGCGGCGGCGCATGGCGTTTTTGGTTATGAGGCGACACAGCCTAGGGTGGTGATCGGTTCGGCTGAAAGCCTCATGGCTTATGGCTGAAAACACTGTAGCTGGCTGAAAAAAGCACTGTAGCTGACAGATGCTTATTTACCATAATTAAATTTAAAAAAATTTAAAAATAGAAAAAACATATTAACACATCACGTATAATATAAACAAATACAAGGAAAAAAAAGAACCGGTAAAAAAACTCAAAAAAAGCCAAAAGTTCAGAAAAAGACGAAATTTATGAATAGCGCAAAAATAAGCTGAAACCAGAAGCTGAAGCCATATTGATCAAGGCCCTACTAGGTCTCCGCGTGGTGCTCCGAGGCGAGCTCGTTCAGCGCTTTCCCGTGCGTCACCCGAAGCAGCGGCGTCGTTTTTCGTTCTCGATCAGCGTGCTTCACCCGCTTTGCGTGCGGTGAGGAGCTCTGCGGACGCACAAAGATCACGTGAAGGCGATTCCACACCCGGCCGCGGAAGTCCAGTCAGTTCGGCTTGATCAGCGTGCGTTTCCTCACGCGGTCACACACATGCGCGTTACACAGCCATCGTACGGATTTTCTTTGTCTCGGTTATAGTGTGCATCCAAGCTATATGTGACAGGCAGCCAAAACTTTGTCAAGAGTGAAGGCAATGCTTCTCCTAGTCCTAAATACACATGTATGTGACGGGCCGCTAAAACTTTGTAAAGAGTGAAGACAATGTTTCTCCTAGTCCTAACTACACATGTAGGAACTCGGATTTGTTCAGAACAAAATTGACAGGATCAGACGAACATGCATCAATTGCCTCAATCCATAAGAGGTTTCTCTTTTTTTATAAAAAAAAGAGAAAGAATCCATGAGAAGTTCTTAATATTCATCAGCATGTATACGGACTTCACTCCTGTGACACGCACACGACCTGTTTGCCTACATTTTTACCACTGAATAGACCAACGAAGGCAGCAGGTCCGTTCTCCAGCCCGATGCTCATGTCTTCTACATACACAATCTTGCCATCCCTGTAATGCTTGGTCATGTCGTTGAGGAACTGTGGGAACAAGTGGAGGTAATCACTCTGGATGAAGCCCAGCATCTGTATCCGCTTCACCACCAGGCAGAAGAGGTTGTGGATCCCTACAGGATCGGTTATCCCATGCTGGGAGACCATCCCACATACTGCAATGCGACCATGTGTCCGCATGTTGAGGAGTACAGCATCAAGCATTGGTCCACCTACGTTCTCAAAGTAGATGTCGATACCTTCAGGAAAGTACCTAGACAAGGAAAGATGCAGCATTACTATGTAATTCTGAACTGTTTACTGAGTTCAATGGAATTATTGGTTTCAACAGATAATACATAAGTTGATGATGCAAATTTTTATGCTCACAAATTAAGCTATCATGGGAAAGCGTTCCATGTTATTTAGGTAGGTTCACTGATGGTTCATTCTTTTTACTGTGATTATTAGACGCTCCTTATAATATATCTTGATTCAGCAATGGTTTATGCAAAGACAGAGCTGTTGTATCTTTTTTCCTGAAGGAGGTCTTACCTTTTTAAGGCTGCATTCAAGTCAGGCTCCTCTCTGTAATTGAAAGCTGCATCAAATCCAAACTTGTCCTTCAGGAGCTCAACCTGAAACATTATTGTAGACCCTGAATGATTCAACTATACAGGTAAACAATGCAACTACTAGTTTAAGTGAGTACTTTCTGATCTGTTCCAGCACTTCCAACGACATAGCATCCATGGAGCTTTGCAAGTTGACCAACAATATGGCCAACAGCTCCTGATGCAGCAGAAACAAAGACAAACTCTCCTTTCTTTGGTGAGCAGATCTCATAGAATCCAACATAAGCTGTAAAACCAGGCATGCCTGTGGGTGAAGACCAGAATGTGAGTTAGCATGTTGGATCAAAGAAAGCTCACAGAAAGAAATTTCAGAAACAATAGCTACACGGATCAGTATACGCTAGTCTTCATCACACCACAGACAAAAATTTTCAGAAAACAGTAGCTACAAGCATACTTTAATTTTCATCACGCCACAAACAAAGGATTAAGAAACAGTAGCGACACGGATCAGTATACACTAGTTTTCATCACGGCATTGCCAATTCATCACAACAACCAAGAAAAGACCACTCGACATTTCCCTCATCCGCACACCCTTTATTCATTCGTCTGTAACCCTCCTTTTCTTCTCAAATACATACCACAAATTTGTGCAACCAAGGTTAGACTTTCTATAAAACATCGTGCACCTGGTTCTCCTTAAAGGACACTCTTTTTGGTTCTTCTCATGATTATATGATTTCTGCTATATATGCTTTAGAATTCAACTGAATATTTAAAAGCATGACTAACAAACTCACCAAGAAGCCCCAAATGATAAGAGAGTGGAATGTCACTTTGCTGAATCTTCCTAAGCTGTTCAGGCTTGTCGATCACACTGTATTCCTCCCAACCAGTCAGTCCCGAAACAATGTCACCCGCACTGAATCCCGGATGGGTGGAATCCACCACTCTCGCCACGCCAAACCCTTCTATAACCTTGACAGACCAAGAAATTGCCTGATCAGTAAACAAATCACCTATGTAGAGATGAACGCAGACCTGATTTCTTGAGCAATCAACAAGAGAGATCAAGCGAAAGGGAGGATAATTTGAAGAGGAAAAAAGAGAGAACTTTACTGATCCGGGCTTGAATGGGGGGATGTAGGAGCCGTGGAAATCCCGCATCCGGCCGCGCATGTAGGGGTCGCAGGAGAGGTAGAGGTTCTTCACCAGCACCGCGGGGCCGGCGGCGCCCTCGGGGATGTGCAGCGCCACGGTGTCGCCGTCGACGAGCACCATGTCGTCCTCCCTCGGCGCGCGGCTGATGTACTCCCGCAGCACCACCTTCTTGTTCCTCGCCGCTTCGGCTGGCTTGACTTGCTCCATGCCGCCGTTCGGGAGTAGGTTTTCGCCCTTTCCGTCGAGCGTTTCGGTGGAATTCGCCGAGTTTCTTCGTGTTTTTGAAGAGTTTTAATGGAAGAATGGTCGGTGAGGTGCCGGATGGGACGGCGCCGTCGGATGGGTAGTTAGATCTGACGGTCGTGAGGTGGGCAGGCTGGCTCGGTTGTGCACGGAGGCGTTGTGTGCGCCGTACGCGTGCACAGCGCGTTGTAGCAGGGAGCCCGAGCGCGCCCGCAGCCGTTCGGCGTTGGATGATGCTGGGCTCGCACGCGTGCGTGTGTACTTGGTGCAAGTGTTGTATAATTTCTCCGTTTCCGATTACTTGACATTTTTAATCAAATATATATATTTAGGTAATTATTTTTTATTTATATTATAACAAAAATATCCTACCTCCTCCGTCGCCGCCCTGAGCCCGTGCCTACTCCACCCCTTCCCCTCAATCCTTCATTGGTCGTGCTATGCTTGGCATGGTACTGTGCGGATTGTACTAGGCCATCCCACCGACCTAAGGTTGCGATCTAAATACCGCACACCGTGTTAGGCCGAATCGGTATGGTACTTTTAGTTCTGCAATGTATCAGGAATTAACACGGTTGGTACGGTTCATTTGATCGGCTTTAGAGCATCTCTAAGAGATATTTTATATGACTCTTAATATTTAAATTTTAGAGTTGAAGGGTAAAAAGTAGCTTCAACAGATTCCCAAATAGACTCCAAAAAATAGAACACACCCAAAAAATGGGCTCTCACTCTACTTATAGAGGGTGATCTAGGCTCCCAATACTGTTTTTCTGGTTTAGGGTATCTGTTGGAGGAAATAATTATTTTGGGACCTTATATCGTGATTAGGATCTGTAAAAAAAGATTTAGAGTGTGAATTTATTGGGCATCTTTTGGAGATGCTCTTACTCGGCGCCTGTCCGCATGGGCGTGGAGATGCTTTGGGCTGCCGCGCTAGCCCGCAGGGCGCACGCTGGGAAGTTGAGTTCCGGCCGTGTCACATGGACCGCTTGCGCGTGGGGAGGCGTTGCTCCGGCTTGATCTTGTAATCGGGCTGTGTTGGGTAGTCGTTTGAACCGAGCGGTGGGTGTCGCTGGCGGCCTGAGGTCGGCCGCTTGGTGGGCTGCGCTTCTCAAGAAACAATTGTAGCCTTTGGACAACCATAGTGTACCCGCAATCTCGTAGTACTACACTATGTATAAAAATCAAATCTTTACAACCTACTGCAGCCCTAAGTATAAACCTTTAAAATCACTCATCCATATCACCAGAACCTAATGACCCGCGGAATGCCTGGCCGGAGGCTCGCCCACGTCAGCCCCCTGCGCTCGGCCGGCCGGCGCGTGGCACAGGAATTTGCGTACGGCCGGCCGAGGCACTTTCCTCCAATTTTTCGGAAATCACGTATAGATCCTTTTTTCTCGCGAATAGGTCCCTGCAAGTTTTTTCTTACAAAAAATTTTTTGGATGGCGCCCCGCGGGTTTCTGAAATTACGTATAGGTCCTTATTTACTTACGTACAGGTCCTTACAAGTCCTCGATTTTTTCCAAATAAACCCTTTGATTTTCCCGGAATTACGCATTTGTCCTTGGTTTTTTTTACGAAACCCCTGCGAATTATCGTCTCTTTCACTTTGGTCCGCACGGTAGCTGGCGCGGCGTGCGCCGCGCTTATATGCAGCTAGTATCTTACAAAAGGGGAAGAAAAAACAGAAATGCTCTTCCAATAGTCATCTATGGTCTCAAGTAGTACTGTCCATGTAACGTAGGTAATCGCTACATACATTCCACGTATATATGCCATGTATGTACACGTGATATATGTTACTGTTGGGTCGGTTCCGTCAGTCTCAGAGGCAGCTCGGGGGCACGACGAGCCCAAGCGTGCTCCCCTGCGCGTTCCGGCAGGAGGATTTGGCGACCTGGCTCTGGTACGTCAGCTTCACGTCCTGCAGGCTGATCCCGCTGCACGGCTTGCTCCTGCTGCAGTCGAACATCACCGCCACCGGCGTCGTCGACGACCCACGGATGTCAACGTACTTCACCTGGCTGATCTTGATACCCGAACTCTGCAAACAACAAACATATATGCACATTGCATATCAAGTTAATTAAGATGAGGCGCTGTATCGCCGAGAGCATCTGCAGGCCTGTATTTCGTACGTGTGTATGTATGTGTAAATAAGGTACCTTGCCGGTGCAGCCAACGTCGTCGGGGCAGTAGTTCTGGTCGATGATGATGGGGTAGTCAACGCTGGTCATGGTGGAGTCCATGAAGGTGACGCCCCTGACGAACCCTCGCTTGGAGCTACCCCACGTCTTGATCCTCAGCCCGTTCGTCGTGCCGGTGAACCACGTCGTCTTCACCGTCACGTTCTGCACCGCCTCCACCACCATCCCTTGCTGCTTTCCTAGGCTCCCGATGCTGATATGGTTACAAAACAAAAGATTAACATGTGTAACACCCTGAACAACACGGAACTAGCTAGTGGATTAGGTGCAACTCCAAATCCTGTACATGTACCGGACCAGGTCTGGTCCATTTCCACTAGTATAGTTGCCACCAGTCACGTTGCAAAGTCAAATTATTAAATGGATATTTGGGAACAAACTTTTTGTGTAAGTCTTATTTGAAAATTTTAGAAATATTTTTCCTAGATGGACTGAAATGTTTTTCAAACGGCTTCAGCTTCTGGTTTTATTTTGACTTTCAGCTTATTTAAATCAGAAATTACTTGAAACACGTCGCTCTCTAGTATTGGCTTTTTTTTTTTTGCTTTTTTTTGTCTTTTTCTTTTCCTCTTTATTCATTTGCATTGTCTATGACGTTATAATGATTTTTTATTTTTTTTCTTATTTTTTTTAGAAAAAGCTAACAGCTACTACAATGCAATCCCAGTTATAAACCAAAAGCTACAATTAATTAGAAGCTTAAGTCATGAACTAGTTGGAGTGTGGCCTAAGATACTACTTGGGACATAAACAATGTTAACTACAGAATTGGTTTCCCAAAAACTATCCGAAAGAACTACTCCATACCATATACTATATGCGTTAATCCTCTTGATCGATTTAGTTCCTGTGAACATTTTTGCGTAATTCGTGCATGCAAATTGCGGGGGTACCACGGCGCCTAGCTGACGTGCGTACGTACGTACCTGATGCCGTGGCCCGGGCCGCACGCGACGCGCTCGATCCAGAGGTTTGAGTTGCCCGGGCCGACGGAGACGCAGTCGTCGCCGGTCCGGATGTTGGCGTCGTACACCGCCACATGGCTGGACATGTGGACGTGTATCCCGTCCGTGTTCGTGCTGTTCCACGGCGCCTCCACCGTCACCCGCCGCACCGTCACGCCGCGGCACTGCAACACCACCACGTGGAACAGCCCGCTGTTCACCGACCTCACCCCGTCCACCACCACGTCCCTCGAGTTCGAGATCGTCAGCGACTGCATGCACACGGCGGGCAGCATCGTCACGCGCGTACCAGACGCGCGCACCAAAAAATTCTTGAGTTTTGACGGACGTACCGACGCGCCGGACGGGCAGCCGGCGCGCTGCTGCTTGCAGGCCCAGAGGGCGCTGCCTCGGCCGTCGAGTGTGCCGCCGGAGACCGTGAGGCCCTCCACGGTGTCGAACGTGATCCACCGGCCGGACGAGTCGTCCCAGCCGTACCGCGCGGGGGCGAGCACCGTGCCCGCGATGGAGAACGAGACGGCGCTGTTGTTGCACGGGCCGGAGAACGTGGCGCTCCCCACCAGGAACCTGCCCGGCGGCACGTACACGGTGGCCGGGCGCGGCGAGCGGCACGCGTCGGCCCACGCGCGGAGGAACGGCCGAGTCGAGTCCGTCGCGCCGTCGGGGCGGGCGCCGTAGTGCAGCACGTTGTACACTGCGCCGGCCGGCTCCGGGAGGAACAGGAGCGCGGCGTGGAGGTGCACGAGCAGGCTCAGGATCGGCTTGGCCATCGCCATGTATTAATTCTGATCGGGTGTACGGACGCGACGAGCTGTTAATGTCGCAGGCTCGCAGGTGCTTGTTAGGTATGTGCGTCTTATGATGCATTAACTTACACGTGTATTTTTATACTGGCGGAATCTACTAGACTGGTTAAAATTTGGAGGTGAATCAAATAGGGCAAATCAGTAATCCAAAGCATTTAACGACTAATCCAGAGCATTAGAGCATCTCCAACAATGTCCTCTAAATCTTATCCCCTAAATCACTTTTTAAAGAACACAATCTAGAATATAGAAGACTAAAAATATGTAACCTTCAACAAGTCCTCCAAATATGGTCCCCTAAATTAAAATCTGGGTTCACAAAAACTACCAACCAAAGAATTTAGGGGATTGGACGGCGCAGGAGCGTTGGGACCGATTTAGGGGATGGTGTGCGTCCTACATATATGGGGGACGAAAAATCAGGGATAGAGTCCTCTATATTTTTGGGTACCACTTAGGGGATCTGTTGGAGACCTTTTTTTTTTACCTTTTCTTCTAAAATATAGGGGATATGAGTACTTTAGAAGATTTGTTGGAGATGCTTTTACTTACAGGACGTGTGGTAAGTGGTAACTGGTAAGCAGCAGTTGAGTGCAAAATTCAGCAGTTGACTTTTACATGGGACATTGACGAATGTACGCGTTCCGTTTCAAAATGGTGCTTGGTGGGTTCTCCGAAACAAGTCATGGCAGCCTATGTAATTTCCATGTGTGTGGACCACTTTTTCTGAATTGGTGGCTGTAGCCAGTGGGGACATCGCATGTACAATCACCAGCACTGGGTGCCTGGGATTGTGCTGATGGCTTCCCTTACTGTGTGTATGCAGTATGTGATATTCTGACGAGAGTGTTGAGTCCTTTACGTGTAGCTGATTCCATTCTCCTATTTGTCAATACTCATGATTGCTTTACCAATCGAGTTAAACTTTTTTTAAAAGAAAGGATGATTTCGTAAGTGCTGGTGTAAGTTGGAGCTTACCACGAATACGCATCAAGCTTCTTATCAGGGGCGGATTTAGACCCATGTCAGTGTGGGTTTTAGTTCGAAGTGTAGAAATTTGATAGTGTAAAGCTCAGATAACTTTAGCCTAGTCTAGGTAGTTATTTATTGATCTAGTCCATGTAGGATTGTAGGCAAGTAGCTGACCCAACAATTCTCCTAACCCAGGCCTAGGCTCACACATACGCTTGGTCTACCGGCCTAGCCATTTTCTGTCCAGTTCTACCTCGCGCACACGCCTATACTCGCACATGCCTTCCCAACCCTAATCTCTCAACCCCCTCCCTCGCAACCTCCCCATCCCCATTCAACGAACGGCTTGAGTCGCCCCCGCCCAGCAGCTCACACGCCCCCTGGTCGTGCCCAGCAGCTCACACCCCGCGCCACCGCCCTCCCATCCAATTCCCTCCCATGCCGCCCCTCTCCATCACAACTCCCTCCTTGACTCCCCGCACCTAGCTCTGAGGCGCGCCGCCCCCTCCTAGCACTGCCCCATCCCCCGCCGGCGTCCATCTTCCACGCTCCGGCCTTATGAGGTGAATATCTGAATTTCCACGCTCTGGACATTCTAAAGGATCAAGTTTTTGGTTTTGACACATTTTTTTGACCAGTCAAGGGCCTTATGAGGTGAATATCTGAATTTCCATAGTTTACCTTGTTTGTGCATTAGTTTTTTTATTAATAATTCCATTGAAATACCAATATCACATGCAAATGTTTTGCTTAGTAATTGTGTTTATAAAATTGCATCCATGCTCAACTCATATATGGCAATACCAGAAGGCCTGCAGTTGGGCTAACTAGGCCAATTGTTCGTACAAAATATGACTAAGCTGTAGTTTTGAAAGTTGCTCTGTACAATATTGTATAATAAGCATTGAAAAAAATCTTATTTGATATATTTCACGTTTTATTTGCATACTATTTTAAGTGATCAGAGCAGATGAGAATTCAGAATTGAGCCACAAAATTAGTTTGGAGTTGAACAATTGGGGTGTAGCCAAATCCTACCTCCGCCACTGCTTCTTATTACGTACTTAGATGCTGCCTACATGTTCCTCGTACCAGTGGACACATGCATCTGCTCCAGCTCCATTAAGCACACCAAGGTTGCAAGACTTGCCTCCAAAATTCGCAAAGAATGGCTCAAGTTGACACGGGAAGTTTGTAATTAAGTGGCTAGACACTGCCAAAATCAAGAAACAAAACCATTTCAAGACACGTCGTTGATTGGGCCGAAACTTTAGCTCCGAGCTCCAAAATGCGCCTTAAGACATTAATAACGAAAAGCTACTTGATCAACCAACTGAAGGTACCTGCTCGCTTCTAATTGCCTGTTTGGTAGAGCTCCACCAGCTCCAGATCCACGAAAAACAGATCCAGATTCAATTTTACCAGCCAAACACTTCTAGCTCCAGCAGTTTCACCATGGATCTGCTCCACGAAAACAGTGGATCTACCCCCCAGATTCATGGATTTGGTGGAGCACCTCAAGGGGTGCTCCACCAACTCAAATTTGGTAGAGTTGGAGAAAATTACCCATCACTGCCACTGGTTACACAAAAAAACGGTTCGCTATTTTTCTTCTTTCCCGCACCACCTCCACCCACTTCCCCGCCGCGCCAACTCCTCCCTATGGCCGCCGCCTCCCGCATCGCGCCGACTACTCTCTCTACCGCTGCCGTCTTCTCTCGGGCCGGCGCCGCCTCCCCCGCCTCCACTCTTCTCCGATCTGGTCGTCGCCTTCCCCACTGCGCCGATTTCTCCCTCCACCGCCGCGGTCTCCTCCCAGGTCCGCCTGCCCCTGGGCCGGCGCCGCCTCCCCCGCGTCCGCCTCCTCCCGGGCCGGCGCCGCCTCCCCCCGGGCCGGCGCCGCCTCCCCCGCGTCCGCCTGCCCCTGGGCCCGCACCACCTCCACCGCCTCCGCCTCCCGCCTCCCGCCGGGCCAGCACCACCTCCATCGCCGCCTCCCCCGGGCCTGCACCGCCTCCCCCGCCTCCGCCTCCCGCCGGGCCAGCACCACCTCCACCGCCTCGGGAGCTCGTTGGGAGGAAGAAGAAGAAGCCCGTGGCTTTTTTTTTTGCATTTTTTCATTATGCCCCTTGACGCGTGGGCCCAGTTTGGCAGTGAGATAGAGAGAAGCGCTGGAGCTGTACCAAACACTTGAATGAAACCCAGATTCACGGTGGAGTTGCTCCACGGTGGATCTAGGTGAGCTGGTGGATCTGAGTGGATCTGGAGCTGATGGAGCTCTACCAAACAGGCCCTAAATCTACACACATTTGTATTGCCTAGTTGGTTGACCATTTAACAACTTCTCTAGTTGCATTAGGTTTCATCCACCTCGTTTTCTACTAGCTATGCGGCAAAACGAGTTGTAGATCAATTAATCTTTTGGCTATCAGAAATGACCATGGCCTTAATTATTAATTACTCAAGTTGGGGCGGGATGCATGGACTAGTATCAAGTATCAACCACCGTAGAAATGCTGGTAGAAACTAGGGATTCCTCGTTCATTCTTTGAACTAGAAGTGTAGAAGTTGCGATTGTTGGATTGGACGTGATTGTTGTAAGAGAGCAAATTTGGCTCCTGGTGTAGTCGTGGGTTGGGTACATCTCAACTCAACCATGGCAGACTTCGCATGTTCAACAACTACTTCGGTCGAGTCAAGGTCCGGTTCGGTATGATGTTCACCAATCACCGTCAATTACTGTCTTATCATCTGGCAGACCTTTTCAGACTTGGGTGGTGATCATTTGAGCTTTTTTTTTAGCTTATGGCTGAAACACACTGTAACTAGCTGAAAAGCACTGTAGATAGCTGAAAAAATATTGTAGCTAACAGAAGCTAATTTAGCATAATTAAATTTAAAAAAATTAAAAATATAAAAAATATGTTAGCGCATTACGTATAATACAAACAAATACGAAAAAAAAGAACCGGCAAAAAAGCACAACAAAAAGCTAAAAGTTCAAAAAAAGATAAAATTTATAAATAGTAAAAAACAAACCAGAAGCTAAAAACTAAATCCAAAACAATCACAGCCGTCATTTTTCATATGTACTATCAACTTTCATTACCGCGGCTCTAATTTCTAGAAGTTATTTGCAGTCTTTAATTCTTTGTACCCAATTAGCTACAGACTAGGACACTTGGCATGCATCTATATATCCCCATCCGTACAGTACATGAGACAGCGGACGTAAGGCGGCAACAATCCAACATCACCATAGCAGCTGATCCACAAGCAACCGTGAGCTTAGCAAGCTCTACATCTCACGGGCGCGCCATCGACCATCGTGTCCATCGAAGTGCATTCTGGTGGCAGCTGTCTTCTAGCTTCCCACAAAACAAGATGATCCTGATTGCTTTGATTTACTGGAGTATAATTCAGGGGAAAACTAAGTAAAATCCGATACACGCGTAAATATTGCGAGGAGACTATCGCTGAGCAACGGACCAGTAAGGCAAAAGGCATAGGGGATGGTGGTAGTGCGAACGGCCGAGCGCACTCATGGACCAAACACTGGCCCGGCAAAAACCATTTCGGCCAGATCGGACCCAATACTGGAGACGACTTTCTCTAACAAACGAATCGGGGCCTGCAACAGTGTGCAGCAACCTTTGACCTTTGTCCAAAATAAGATCGCGCAGCCTAACCTCGTGCAATGCTCACGCACAACCATGATAGTTCCTGTTCAGACCTTTATTTTGACTTTTAGTTTATAATTTTTAAATTCTAATTGTTCGCGAGAAATAGTATCTAGAGAGAAATAGTTATATGTGATTTTTGTTAATAGAACTAAACTCAGTACAATATCCACTACAAGTAATCTATAGACCCACATTAAAAAGACGCACCGTTGAAAAACTAGTTACTATAGCAGGAAGTGATAAGGCAAAACCAAAGCCCAACCGAACTCAACCATATTTCAAAGACCTTTTAATTAATTGGGGCTATTTTTTAGAAGCTTTTGGCTGAAATAGAATAGTAATATCTGAAATTAGTAGCTATTGAAACAAAATTTGAAAAACAGCTTTTGAAAGACACGAAACGTGGAGGAAGCGACGACCGGCCGACAACACATGAACGTGAAGGAAGCGAGGGAGACCGGCCAACAATTTTGAAAGTGGGTTAGAGAAGCCACTTTTAAAAACAGACTAAAGAAGCCGTTTTTAGAAGTCAAAATATTTAAATTGGTTTCTGACTTCTTTAATCAGAAGTTAAAAGCCAAAACTGATTTTAACAGCCCCTTCATTCGCGCCCTTCATGTTTCAGCAGCCTCTCGACAGCGGCCGAGCTAAGTACACTCCCAGTGCTGGTATCTCCTGCAGTCCTCCTGCAACCTTACGCACCAACACCTCAGGGAAACAACCCATAACTTCAGCTTGCATTTTGCATCCATATGGCATGCTCCTGCAAATTGATTTATATTTTAAACAAAAAATCGAAGTTGCCGCAATAGTTGCTACCATGAGATCAACCAAAAGCCGGAGGAAGGCCAACAAGTCATGACTCACAAGGACAGCACCACCTCGTGTCGTTGGACGGCGAGAGCGGGCAACAGCCTGTGACTGACCTACCGCACAATTCCTTCTCACACGATGGCCCTGGTCCTAAGGGCTTCTACCTCTCTTTTTTAGAACACGTCGGCTTTTGAATTTTTATTTTTTTAGCTTTTTTGTTTTTTCTTCTTATCCTTATTCCTTTGTCTTGTCTGTAAATATATAGCTGGTTTTTTTAGTTAAAATACTCAGGAAAAAATTAATAATCATTACAATGCATTTTTAGTCACTACAATACTAAAAAAACAAGAAGACTAGGCTTAAAAGCCAATGGCTATAGCTATGGGTTTTTTTAATTCTGATCTGTTCGTGAGAGGTACTATGCAGAGAAAAATAGTCACATGTGGTTTTGGCAGGTACAGATGAATTTGATATAGTTTGTACTATAATTTCCCTATAGATCTCACCTTAAAAAACACACCGTTTAACGGCAAGTTACTATAGAAATGAAAGCCAAAAACTAAATATAAGCCCAAAAGAATTAAGCCATAAGCACGGAATGACATAATGTTCCCATTGTTTATCACAAAAATAAGTGTATCGCACTTGAATTTGTGTAATATGAGACCTACTTTGCCAAACTTTGGTCCTAGAGGTATATGGAGTATAATTCATTTAATTATTATATTTAAGATTTACTTTCCATTATATCTGTAAGTAATTGTATCATAATGACTAGCTTAAAAGCGTTGGGAGCACGGGTCAGCAGGCCTCATAACTGTTTCACCCTGTCGGGGCCCAAACCTTGATACTCCACGCTGAGGAAGCCCAAACGAGGTCATACGAGTGGCCACCGACCAAGGGTAGGACGTGGCAACGATGAAGGAGGTGTTGCGGGTGTTGTAGCTGGTGGTAAGTAGTGGATCTTCCTCCTATTATGTGTACTTTTTTTTGTTGTGTACGTATTTTTCTTTGCCTTTCTCCGTATACGAATTATCTACTGCATTGTAATATCACTTACCTTCCTACTTATGAATCATTGTTATATCAATCGTCTTCATAAATTCTTCAAAAATTTCTCATGCTGCAATAACGTACGACGATCACAAAATGTTACTAACCATTCACAATTTACGAAAATCACAAATGCATCAAACGACATTATCTGTTCTTTTATTAAAAAGACTACAAACAAGATTTCTTAAATGTATTACTCACAAAAATTGCTATTTACTCCTCCGCAATTATTTTCATTGGATTAATACATAATTACATTATTATTTAAAGCGTCCAATCGTTGGGCGACTTGGGTTAGTCGCCCAACCGTTGAGTGACATGTGACCTAGTCGCCACATGGTTGGGCGACTTGGTCTATTCACCCAACCGTTGGGTGACTTGATTACGTAATGGTTGGACAACTAGGCCAAGTCGTCCAATTGTACGGCGACATGTGGTCAAAACTGAAAAAAAATTCACAGGTATATTTTTGTAATTCTGAATAAAAAGTAATTATTTAAAAAAAATTCCTTAGAGCTACCAAAATTAGCAGAAGTGTGCAACTTGCCTGGCCGTCCGTACCTGTTTTTAGGTCGCCAAAGTGCACCAGACCTGCCCATGCCGTTTCTTCCTCCCTTCCAAACCACTCCTTCACGTCTCATCCTCTCTCCAGTTACCACCCTCGCCTCACGTGCTTCTGGCGCAATGCGTAGTGGTGCTCCTCATATACCTCTTCGTCACTCGTCTTTGTCCTAAGATAGGAGTCCCACAAGCTTCCCTTTTAGTTCGCTTCCAAAAGGTAAGAGGGAGGGAGGAAAAAAAAAAGATTGCAGGTTAGCGCATTGTGACTCACTTCCTTGCGACTCCTCTTTTCCATCATTGCTCTCTCGAGAAAAAGACAACAACAAACGACAGTTTTCCCTTCTGATTTGCAAAGAAATGATTGGGGAACCACAAACGACAACCTCATAGATTGCTTTCTCCCAGATAATTGCAGATTTTGCAGAGGGGTATCAATTCTAGCACCTTGCAAGGATGGCGCCGGCTCCGAGTCTGAAGCTGCTTCTTGCATTTCTGGCAATTGGATCCTGCATCGCCGCTGAGCACATCGACTTGTGGCCGATGCCAAAGTCGGTGACCCACGGAACACAGAAACTCTACGTCAGCAAAGATATCACAATGACAATGTCGTTGGTGGGAAACAAGTATTGTGATGAGAAGGAGATCTTGAAGGATGCCTTCCAGAGGACGGTTGATTTAATTAAACTGAACCACGTGGTTGACGGCACAAACCCAAGTTCTTTCGTGCTCACCGGTGTAAATATTGTTGTCCATTCACCAGAAGATGAGGTAATCTGCTGACTTGATCTGATGAACTGCAAGTTTATTTACAAGTTGCGTTGTTTATTTCTGTCAATGCTCTGCGCTGTTCATCTTCTGCAGCTCAACTTTGGGGTAGATGAGTCATACAACTTAACTGTTCCTACAGCAGGAGATCCATTGTATGCACAGATTGAGGTTAGTAAAAGCTCATTGCTTTACTTCTCAAGAAAAAAAGAGCTCATTGCTTTATGCTGTGAACAGTCGATAATAGCACCATCTAAAAAGACATTAGATGCTTATTCCTATTGCTGCAACTCCTTTCTTCTTCATGATGACTGTCTGCCAGAGTGAATTTCCCATCCTACAGAGAAAGAGACCATACATTTTCTTGTGTGAGATGATCTTTTTTATACACGAACAATAGATTTCAACTCTGAAATTGAGTAGCGTGCTAGCAATTTTTAAAGCATGCTGATTTTACAGAGGCACCCCACTTGTTAGATATCACAAGGCAGTGTTCTCTTGTGTGCTTCACCGTATTCAGTATCTCTTGTAACATGCATAATGCTGTCCCACAGACCTACACCCTCTTGAATAGATCTTTTTTTTAATAAGCCTTTGAAAAACAAATTAACAGAGAATCTACCAGATGGATCCCTAAATGCAAAGCACAAGTTATCTCTTTGAAGAAGTATTCTGTAACATTCACTCAGCAATGAAATGTAAATTGGTTACAAAAGAACAATCGCTAGTATGGTAGTGCCCTGTTTCATGTTTGTCTGGTATGGGACATGAAGTAGTTAGGTTGCAAATGAAAGTGAAGAGTGATTTAATCACATTTATGCATGATGCAAGTCACTGCAAATAGATTGATACAATGCATAAAACTAACTGATGCCACCTTGAAATATTTTGTAGGCTCAAACAGTTTTTGGAGCACTTCACGCCTTACAGGTAACTTACAATGATTTGTCGATTCTCAATCTTCTTTTAGGTAATCTGACAGTAAATATTTCATCACTGCAGACATTTGGCCAATTGTGTTACTTTGATTTCACATCAAGGCTTATTGAACTCAACTTCGCTCCTTGGATGATTACTGACACACCCAGATTTCCTTACAGAGGACTTCTTATCGGTTAGATACAATGTGATCTCTGTCCTTTTTTTTTTTTTGCCCAACGAACAATTATTGTATTCCAGTGACTAGAAGCAGAATTTTGAAACGAGAATTTTTTAGAGACAAAAAACTTAGAAATGAGCAACCATATAAACAACTGAACTTGTAACTTTATTTAAATTGCCCCAAATGTCAAAATTTTCTCACAGGCATCCAAATATCAAACATTAATACCTTATTCCTATGGAGTATGGACATTCTGCTCGTAATCTGTAACACTCCGCCCATCCTCTGGGCATGGAATACTACCACCATTGTATATTTTTACCATTCTCAACAAATGCTAATAATTTTAAGCAACCACTGTTTTATTCATATTACAGTGACGCAACATACATCATACCATTTTAACTCTAACCCATGCATGAGGTGTTGCTTGTACATGATATTACATATGTGCTACTCTCACCTATGCATGATGTCTTCATTGATCACTTAAAAAACCAACAACAAAGTAAGGGTGAATTCACAGACTCAACAAACACATAATAGGACGATAAACGCTACCAAACAAGTAAGCAATTAACTAGCCATGTCATACTCCGCATACGTTATCATGTTCAATCATTTTTTTTCTCGAAAACGCAGGAGAGTTGCGCCTCATTATATTAAGAAGAGAATAAAGGGCAAGAGCCCACACAAAACCACAAACACCACACAAACACGCAAAAGATTCGAGGGTTACAAACGCGTCCAAGACAAAAACCCACAAGGCGACCACTACTGAGCTAGACACTAACTACTGGGGAGGAGGGCAGTCAAGAATGATAGCCCTTTAGCCCCTGCCAAAGACCACAAGCGGCGCTCCTCGCCGGCTAAGACCAAAGCACCAGCTAAGTTTGGAGCTGCTCCATCAAAAACACACCTCATGTTTCCACATTGTCATACCATTAGTGCAATGCAACACTACTCTACATGTTCATTTGATTATCTTATTGCATATACCGGTGTAGTCTGAATGAACACCCATCGATATTCACCGTATCGTGGGCCCATCCTCGTCGGCACGGGGGTCTCTCCACTCCATGGAGGCCTACCGCTCTTACGGAATCCATCCACAGTGGATCCCAGTTCTCATCTCATGTGTGCACATGATGCGAATGCATATATCCATTATCATAAACATACTCATTGTCATCATTAACTGGTAAGCATCAGTGCTCACCCTGCTCTATCATCATTGTCATCATTTACTATGCAACATCATAAAACGTAAGCATCACATATTACACAACAATTACTGTCTACCGCACTACCATGCACCTGCATGTTTATCCTCGGGGACGATGAGTGGACGGCTCCCCACCAGGCACCGCCTCCTAGCGCCGACCCTCGGGCACTCTGGCGGAGCCACCTGACTCCCCTCGCTACTTGGTGCCGCCACCTGGGCCTCAGGCCATCATCGCCCCCCTCCAACTCGCCAGCCACGGCTTGCAACCGGCCAGGAGTCTCAGCGCCTTGCCTCCCCTTCGCCCCCCTCAAGCTCGCCGACCACGGCGCACAACCGACCAAGAGCCCAGTGCCTCCTCCACCTTTGGCCACTCCACCTCCCCCTTGCTGCCATGGTCCACCTCAACCACTACACCACCATGGCTTGGCTTGGCTCCACCGGTGCCGTCACCTTGACGCCGCCTACTCTCAGCCCCTCTCCTTATTTCTTCTCCCTCTACCGTTACTTCTCTCTAGTTCTTGATTTACTTCGAGATGATTTTAGTTTTTGACTTGTGGATGCGAGGGTGGTGCTACTGAGGTTGCTATGACGGGGCTCAAAATCGTCCCGTGCGCCGGGGAGTATGGGACGATTGTCGGGTACTCGAGTGCGCATAGCATGCCCATCACCATGGCGACGTCGCCCCTCGGTATTCCCTTTCCCTTCTACCTCCTGCTGCTACTTGTGCATGAGTGTGGTGGGTGGTGATGCTTCTGTGGTGGATGCTTATATGGTGTTCCAGTGGTTGGTGTCTTACCTTGAGCTTACCTTGTGCCGGCCGAAAGGAATAGTTGTGTGGGAGTTTGACCCAGTGGGGAATGAAAAGGGGAAGAGATGGGGAGAACTACTCTCTGGTGCTAGCTTTAGTGAGAATGGCTCTCTCCCCTTTGCTGGCTTTGCTCTCTGGATGAGATCTCGGTTGAGCGAAGAAATGAGAATGGGAGTGAGGCTTTGTGTGGCTGGCTTGCTTATGAGGGGCACAGTTGAACGGCTCCCTCTCTCTCCTGGCATGTGCCTTACTAATACTGCCCTTGCCTCATCTCTTTAGCTCTCTTGGATGACTGTTTGCTCAAGGGCCTTTTGGTTCAAAGGGTGGGTTCTGTACTGTTTAGTGGCTTTTCTACTGCGGACAGTAAGTCAGTAAAATGTTGGTGTTGGCTAAACTTTTCCGCCAAGTGATGAGGCCTACTTAAGCGAGAGGCGCCGACCGGCCCCGGATGGTCTGGGAACCTCTGTGAGCACTATTGCCTCGACATTTTTAGAGCCGATGGGTTCTGACGGCAAAAACCCTTTTCATATTCTTTTATTCTCCCTTGGATTGTTTTCATTTCCTCACTTTTCTTTTCTTTTGCGTTCTATTAGTATTACATAATCATTTGCACTGCCGATAAGGCAATAAGTATAAATATTAACTTGTGCCTGCACGCTTGCAGATACCTCAAGGCATTATCTTCCTGTTACGACAATTAAAGGAGTGATTGATGCAATGACCTACAGTAAATTGGTAGGTTTGATGACCATTCAGTATTATGAATTGCTTGACTGATAAGTTACAACAGACTTAGCAATGTTGTTTTGTTTATGTTCCTTGCAATAGTTTTCATTATGATACCATGCTCCCTTTATCATCACGCAGAACGTTCTCCATTGGCATATCGTGGATGAGCAGTCATTTCCCATTGAAATACCTTCATACCCAAAACTGTGGAATGGTTCATACTCTTATTCAGAGAGATACACAATGTCTGATGCTATCGACATTGTACGGTGCGTTTTTTCTTTGGTCATACTAGCATTATTAGCCTTCAGAAAATGTTTATACTACCAAGACTATAGTTAGCAATGAAAGCTGGGAGCCTTTTTCCATCAACACTACTCAAACGAAACATAAACATTGCAAAGATTTCCATTAAAAGATTCATTTTTTTGTTGTTCCAGGATAGTATACAGAAAATTGTTTCTGTTCTGTTCACACGAGATGTGACTTTATTTCTACCTTTGTTCTTTTGTTATACTTGAATGTCATAAGACTGACATATTGGAGAGCAAGAAGAGCCTAATTATCGCCAAATTATATGGAAGGACAATTGAAAGAAATGAAACCAAACGGTTTGCAAGTTTAATATACCAATTTAAATGGCTGAATTGACATACGTCACATGACCTATTAGTGGCAAGTGCCAACAAACAGTAAAGTAGGATAGTGGATGATTAATGCGGACTTGCGGAGGTGTTTTCTTTTAATCATAATTCTCATCTGCAATTAAAGTGCCAATCCAAAGGCATCAAGAAATGGCATAAAATATAGCTGGATGCACCATAACCTAGATATGCACTTCAGCAAAGCAGTATAATTGAACAGCAATCTATACATGCAGTAATGCAGCTAGACTTTCCAAAAGTAAGATAACTAATCCAGACCTTTGTCCTTTTGCAGATATGCTGAAAAACGAGGTGTCAATATCTTGGCTGAGATTGATGTTCCTGGCCATGCTCTCTCATGGTAAGACATTTCATTCTGTTCGATGATGCATGGTACAAACAAATGACTAATCTTTTGTATCGCAAAACCCACAGTTTATCCTGTGAATACACTCAAGAGTCAAGATACCTTATTGGAGTTCACAAAGTGCAGTTTAATTTATATAGTACATAGCAGTAAGCATGGCTGAAAAATGTGAATATTGCACCTTTTCAGGGGTGTTGGCTACCCATCATTGTGGCCATCAGATAGCTGCAAAGAACCACTTGATGTCAGCAACAACTTTTCGTTCGAAGTTATTGATGGTATTCTTTCAGGTGATACATCATAACTCTTTGTCGACAAAAGTGAAGTTAGGTTGTACACTTATTATTTCAAAAGGTCATTTAACATGTGGGAATGTTCTGACAGAAATCAGTGATTCATAAATCATAAAACTTGGCAATGCATATAAGTATATAATGGTTACATTATCTGGATTCGTTTACTATTGGTGGAAAATAGTGAATATCTTGCTCAACAGTCTAACAGAGTTCTTAACTTCTGTATCTTTCAGATTTTAGCAAGGTTTTTAAGTTCAAATTTGCCCACTTAGGAGGTGATGAAGTCAATACAAGTAAGCAGAAGGCGTTGCGTTGCGTTTACAGTTGTTGTAGTATACTAAACAGTGCCTCTATAGATTAAATACATCTATTCTTTTCTTTGAAATTTCAGGCTGCTGGACTGCAACACCCCACATTAAGGAATGGTATATTCCTATCCAAATAAGAAAACTCAGAATATGATAGCTTATCAGATGTGCTTTCATAACTTTCTTGTTATCAGAACAAAATAAATCGGTGATTTTCTGGTATCAGTCATTCAATCCAATGATGATCCTTTTCATGGCATACAGGTTGAATAATAACCACATGAATGTGTCAGATGCATACAGACATTTTGTATTAAGATCTCAAAAGATAGCAATGTCACATGGCTACGATGTCATTAACTGGTATGCCTATCAGTTGCACATTTCACAGGTTCCAATTAGTTCTTAACCCTTAACAAACACCATGTCATGCTTGCAGGGAAGAAACATTTAACAACTTCGGAGACAAGTTGGACCGTAGAACCGTGGTGCATAACTGGTATTTCCTCACTGCCTATTTGATTTATAATCATGGTTGCATTCGTTCGAGCTACACATGGACAGAGTATTTCGGTGTTAAATGTATTATACAAAATAAAGGGAATTAGATTCACTTACTAGCTAACATTGTCGGTTGAAACTCACACTCATTATAAAATGTAGAGTCCATCTCCGGTCCTTCTTACTGCTATCAAAGTATCAATAATTAGTAACAGGTAAATTTTCTCATAAATTAACAGGCTCGGTGAGGATGTAGCACCAAAAGTTGTTGCTGCAGGGCTGAGATGCATAGTAAGTAACCAGGATAGGTGGTACCTAGATCACTTGGATGCCACATGGGAGGAATTTTACATAAATGAACCCCTTAAAGGTATCAACAACCCAGAGCAGCAACGCTTGGTCATTGGTGGTGAGGTTTGCATGTGGGGTGAGCAAATTGATGCATCAGATATTGAACAAACTATTTGGCCACGTGCTGCAGCAGCTGCAGGTAAATGACTAAACAAGTTTTGACCCTCCTAATTCATGCCTTGAAATATCTTAAACTTAGCGCATGCATTTGTATCTGACTGAGTTATACGATATGATCAACTATATTCGATTTTTTTTACGAATTTAGGGGACACTATACCATCTAGTCTGATATAGTAATCCAATTGGTTATCTTAATATAGTAACCTGATAGAATTAGAACTGTAGCTTTGTCTCCATAAATATAGCAGCCATGGATGTCTGAATTAAGAATTTTAAGCACATTGAGAAGCCACTAATTATTCTTATTCCCAAATTATTACAATTAAAGATAACAGCTAAGTGCTCAAAAAAGAAGAGGGAAGCACGGTATCAATTATCAAAGGCATACACAATTTAGCATGTTGCTGAACAATTATAGATATTTGAGTTCACATTTTTCCATTAGGAAGGCTGACATCCTGATTCCTCATGAATGCCCACAACAAAATTTTTCAGACTTAGTAATTGACCTGCTATACATGAATATATCATTTAAGGGCATGATTCGCAGGTATACAAGCAGAATCTATATGCAACCTTGTCGCTTCTGATATTATTTGATGTGCATGTCTCTTCAAGTGTTAACGTTCATCTAATATACCAAGAAATGCATGAGTGCACTACCATCTGTATGGACATATTTTGACTCACCAATCCACTTACACTGCATTGGCTTGAAGAGAGACTCTGGACTCCAATTGAGAAGCTTGAAACAGACGCAAGATTGGCCACATCAAGATTGGCACGCTTCAGGTGTTTGCTGAACCAAAGAGGGGTAGCTGCTGCACCGCTAGCTGGTTATGGTCGTACAACACCGTATGAACCTGGTCCCTGCGTAAGGCAATAGCATATTCATAACAAAATGGAAAGTAGTATTCACTTTGGATACACATCATTTCAAGATTCATTTTTACCCAGTGTAAGTTCACTATCATAAAAGTCAGATAGTTCTACGATTGTATAGACTATAGAATGTTTGAATAAGTCCTTATTCTTCTGTTTTTTTCTTCCCCACTCCCCAACACACACAAATTTTCCACCAGAATATTTGGCTGGTAATGCCACCTATAGTATGACTACAAAATGATTGGGGGCTCAGGGAGTTCACTGATAAGATTAGTTGACTTGGACAGAAAATGAGCATAAAGGTCACTATTGTGGGGATGGCCCCTACCGTATCCGTTCGGCCTGTTGAGCTAAAAGGTTCAGTAGGGAATATAAAAAGACATGAAGACCCTTGTAATAGTATCTTAGGATGGGAGTGTGATTATAATAAGGCCTTATAGTTATGTATAAATATCCTCCTAGGGGAGCGGGGAAAGACAGATTGATTCATTCCATACTCTCCTAGTCCCCTCATATACTGTTTGGTCTGTAGCCACAACAGTTGGCGCCGTCTGTGGGTCCGTTCAGCGGCCGGTATACTTTGTATCAGAGGCCCTCCAAGAATCCAAGACGCGGTACATGGAGTTGGAAAAGCTAGTCTACGCACTCCTTGTGGCTTTGCGCAAGCTACAGCTCTACTTTCTAGCACATCCCATCACGGTGCTGTCATCGTTCCCCTTAGCGGAGATGCTGCAAAACCAAGAGGCTACAGGTCGTATCAGTAAATGGGCGGCTAAACTGGTGCCATTCTCCCTGACCTACACCTCCCGCATGGTCACCAGATTGCAAATCCTTACGGACTTCGTAGTGGAATGGACCTTGTCGGCCTAATCGCATGCCCAGCCACCTGCAGAGCCAGTTTGGGATCTTCACACTGACAGGGCCTACGGTGCATGCAGAGCAGGCGTCGATGCAGTCACCACTACACCGGAACGTCGCCAACTGCTCTACTCCGCGCACCTGGATTTCCCCGTCACTAACAATGTGGCCGAATATGAGGCCCTCTTGTTCGGCCTCGCCAAGGTCAGGGCCCTCGGAGCACAACTCACGACTGCTCGTAGGACATGTCGATAAGTCCTACCAAGCAAATGACACCGACTTAGTCTAGCATCTAGCCGTTGTTCGAGCGCGCAAGCGTCACTTCTTGGGCATCACAGTAAAGGTCATTCTAAGGTCAGACAATGAGGATGCTGACGCGCTCGCCAAGGCAGCGAGCCAGCAACTCCAACCGCCAAAGGGGCATTTTTCGAGACCCTCGCCATTGCAACCGTCCGACAAGAACCGTGCCCCCGCCTTGGTTCACCATATTTCCGATGATAGCAATTGGCGGGAGCCTATCCGGGCTTACCTGCAAGGCACGCGCGAACCGGATGACCCGCTCCAACTGCGCCGGATTCAGCAGCGAGTGCGAGCCTTCGAGATCGTCAATAGCATACTTTACGTGGAGTATGTGCTCTGCTCCTTCGATGCCTCTCGCGCCTCGAAGGACAACAGCTCCTCGCCGATATTCACACCGGGCTTTGCGGCTCACATATTGCCCCACGCGCTCTTGTCGGCAAGGCATTCAGGCAATGTTTCTATTGGCACACGGCGGCCTCGGATGCACAAGACCTTGTGAAAAGATGCCAAGGGTGTCAATGGATGGCAAGGATGGTTCATAAGCCACTGATGTCTCTCCAGCCCATTCCAACAGTCTGGCCACTGGCACGGTGGGGTGTCGATGTAGTGGGTCCGCTACTACATGCCCCGGGGGATCTGCGGTTCGTCGTGGTCGCTCACGAGTACTTCTCCAAGTGGCCCGAGGTGGCCGCCTTATCTAAGGTCACCTCGGCGGCAGTGCAACGCTTCCTTTGGCAAAGCGTCATTTGTCGCTTCAGGGTCCCAAGGGAAATCATCGTTGACAATGGCCTTCAGTTCGACTCCGCAACCTTTAGAGAGTTTTGCCAACGTATGGGCATTAAGCTATGCTACGCTTCCATGGCACACCTGCAATCCAATGGGGGCGGTTGAATGAGCCAACACCATGGTTGTCACGGCGAAGTCGGCGACCACGGCGAGTGAGAGCCGCCTGGACGCCTAGGCGACATCCAGGCGACGCCCAGGCGAGCGTCGTATCCAGGCTATCCAACGAGTCATATACCCCTTGGTAGGTATTAGAACTCATATGAAGCCAACGAGTCAGCCGACCGATACCCCTCGGCCCGTCTCCGCGTCTCCGCCTCCTCTCTCTCCCGACCTCCGCCTCCTCTCTCTCCCGACCTCTCCGCCTCTCCCGCCGCCGCCCGAACTCTCCGCCTCTCCCGCCGCCGCCCGACCTCTCCGCCTCTCCCGTCTCCTCGCCGCTGCCTCCCGCGTCCGCCTCCTCTCCCCGCCGCCGCCTCCCGCGTCCGCCTCCTCTCCCCTCCGCCGCCTCCACTCCCAGCCGCCGCCTCCCGCGTCCGCCTCCTCTCCCCGCCGCCTCCAGCTCCCCGCGCCAGATCTCCTAACCCTAGCCGGCCTCAACGGCGGGATCAGGCGAGGCGAGCAGCCACGGCGTCCTCCTCCGGCCGCCAGGACGCCTAGGCGACGCCGTGACAACCATGGCCAACACCACGATTTCCACGGGCATCAAGAAGCGTCTCGTCAGCCTTCCCAAGGGCAAATGGCCCCTAGAGTTGCCGAGTGTACTCTAGTCTATCAGCACCACGGCTACACGACCTACGGGGTTCACGCCATTCAAGCTCCTCTTCGGAGACGAGGCAGTCACACCAGAGGAAATAAAAGCCGGACTGAGAAGGGTTCTAGCTCCGACTCTGGACAATGAGCATGCTGTCTCTCTGGACCTTCTGGATGGCATGTGCGTCAACGCATCTGAGCATGTCTCCAAGTACATGTGAGCGATGGCCCAATCCTACAATCAGCTCGTCCGGCAGCGTAGTTCCCACATGGGGGACCTTGTCCTGCGCAAGGCACTACACGCGGCAATGATCGACAAGCTTGAATCCAAGTGGGAAGGCCCTTACCTCGTAACGGCTGCCCTCCCACAAGGGGCCTATCGCCTAGCAACCTTGGAAGGACAAGAACTCAAGCACACATGGAATGCAGACTGGCTGAGGCGGTACTATGCGTAGTACGGCTGCAGCATGTACATTCTCTGCATGGCGTAGGCGCGCTTCTTTAATAGCCCGCCTGTGCAAACGGGTCTGTAAATAAAGCACTGTCTTCGCGCAAAGCGTTCTTAATTGTTGTTAGAGTCCACGGCCTCTACGCGCACTCCACAGAGTCTAAATAAGACGCGCGGAGTCCACGGCCTCCGCGCGTACTCTACGGACTCTAAATAAGATGTGCGGAGTTCATGGCCTCCACGCGCACTCTACGGAATGTAAACAAGACGTGCGGAGTCCACGGCCTCCGCGCGCACTCTACAGAGTCCAAATAAGACGCGCGGAGTCCACGGCCTCCGCGCGCACTCTACAGAGTCTAAATAAGACACGCGGAGTCCATGGCCTCCTCGCGCACTCTACGGAGTCTAAATAAGACGCACGGAGTCCACGGCTAGAGTCCTATGTGCGACTTAGAGATCGAGGGCAAGCTAACGTCGGGGACAGTGTTAGGGAGCAGATTGGAGAAAGTCTCACGAAATCGCGAGAGGAAAATGAGTTACTTGTACATGTAACACGGTTTGGGGAGGCCAGCCGAAGGTTGTCGGCGCCCATGGATCCCATGGCTGGCCCGCCGAAGCGTCATCGGCAACGACAGCCTCAGAGCGTACTCTGGGGGCCACAGCGTCGGTATCGAACTTTGCCGCGGTGGGGGACCGGGGACACGTTCGGGCACGCTTGCCGCCCGACCTTCTGGACAAGCCTCAGCGAGCGGGGCTACGCCCGTGGTCACCGGATCGACCTCGCGCGTGGGTGACAACGAGACTACACCCCTAGCCGCATTGAGGGCATCGTTCCTGCGCCAGCCACAGGTCTACCAACTTCGCTAGCCCCGGAACTCGCCTCCGTGCTACCCACGAGATGGTGTTGCGCCACCTCGAGATCCGTGTCACCATAGTCGACAGACTCCGACTCAGTTGCCGCGGCGGATTCCTCGACCTCGCCCGCCTCATCCCGCAGTGTCGCTCTGAGCACAGCGGCTGTACCGTGAGGGGGGATCGCATACCCTGCGGTGAAGAGGGAGCCTCCGCCCCATCTTCATCATGGCTGTGCGAACGGCTGCCGCCAGGCTCAATGCGCTTTGGCAAGGGAATACCGAGGGCTTCATACACCCGGTTCACGCGGCCGAGGTTAGCTGTTACCGAGGCCTGTAGACTACGCTCCTTCACGGTATACGGCCCTAGGAAGACAGTCGCCGCGCACTCTGCGTCCTCTATGGTGAGTCCTGCCAAGGGCATAAAAGCACTGTCAACAGCGTTAATAGGCAAGGGAAGTTGTCGTAGTGCTTAAGGCATTCCTACTTGGATCGGCCGGCCTCGGCAGCGAAGCGACGCTAGGTCGAATGCTGTCGTCGCGAGCAAGGCCAGACCGCACATGCCACGGACGCATCAACGGAGCCACACCATACATGCAGTACTCCACGAGATCCCACATGTTGAATTAAAGAGCGACCCTGATGAGCCTCCGGGCACGCTGCTCGTCATCGCGGTCGAGGGTCACTAACGAAGACATGTTGAAGTCCATTTGCCACCCTGACCATCTTAGGCTACTGCCGCCCTCCACTCGATGGTAGAACCACAGCCGCATCCAGCCCGACTCCCACTTCGTCCTCGTCGAATTCGCTGGGAACAGCTTCGTGCGCACGGATCGAAGGACGAAGTTGACGCTGCCAAAGTTGAAATATTCGCCCTATGTGAGCTTCTTGGGCTAGCAATGAGCGTCGTGTAGGAACACGAATAGCGGGGGCCTAGGCCACACCGTCTCCACCCAAGAGGCCCAGCAGTATACCGCCAGCCGGACGATGGCGTTAGGCGTCAGTTGAGCCAGCTCCAGCCCATAGAGTCTCAGCACCTCACCAACGAACATCGCCGTCAGAAACCGGAGACCGGCATCGAAGTACGCGGCGAACACGACCGTCTCCACCTCAAAGGGGTGGGGCTCCTCGCCGGCGACTGGTAGGCGGACCAACTCGCAATCCACGATCTTGCGATCATGAACTAAAGATTGAATCAGATTTTCAGTCATAGGCTCCGCCCTAGCACGTTGGTGCACACACCGTGCACCTTCTTCATTGCATTCCAGCGCTTGTTGGTTGTCGATGAATCCCAATAGATTAGCTCGTACTCTACCTCTGTTGCCGACGAGCCTCAGTGGCTGGACATGCTGCTGCGGCTTGACGACGCACCTCGACCGCTGCGACGAGAGCGAGGGTCATTTCCACAAGCCATTAGTCCAACGCAGAGGACCAACAGCAACGGATCCGACGGAATTGGGTGCGGGCGAAAGTAAAAGCAACGCAGATGGCGGAGGCAGCAAGAACGACACTGAGAGGCGAGACGAAGAAGATTAACAGAGACGTCTTTTCGCCTAGAGCGTCGCGCTTTATAGGTGCACGCCTTTTTCGGGTGACTCTTCGAAACTCACGCCCGGGCGTGGAGCGATGTGCTACAAGCCAGTCGAAGATCAACGCGTGTTCATACTCACACTAGCCGCGTTTAAACGCGGTCCACAAGACCGGAAGTATGTGGTCCACAGTACTGGATGCCACTCCTCTGCCAGGCCAAAGGGACGGAGCGGGCCAAAAGGCCTACGCGACATGGTTTCAGCCTGTTCAAGATGAAGCCTTTTACCATGAGACGCTCCTATTGTGGGGATGACCCCCTACCGTATCCGTTCGGCCTGTTGAGCTTAAAGGTTCAGTAGGGGACATAAAAAGACGTAAATACCCTTATAATAGTACCATAGGGTGGGAGTGTGATTGTAATAAAGCCTTATGGTCATGTATAAATATCCCCCTAGAGGGAGCAGGGAAAGACAGATGATTCATTCCCATACTCTCCTAGTCCCCTCATATACTGTTTGGTCTATAGCCACAACAGTCACCTAAACAAATCCAGTAGATCCGCAAATTCAATTTTATCACAAGCACTAATCATTTCTCCTGCACATGAGCATGCATAAAATTCAATGCCATAGTTACTGTCAACAAAGAATCAACATACTTAATTACTTATTGAGAAAGCATCTAATATCAGACAATATTTGACTTTCCATTTGCAGCATTCAAATGAAAGAAAATTTGAGTGTGCATCATAGCCCAATGATCTATTTATCTCTTCAGTTGTGAACTGCCCCGTTCACAAATTTCTAAACTAGGACAGATTGAGACATACCAACAGACATACTGGTACTTGGTGCCCCATCTTGATGACTACATTCATCAGGTTCACTACCAGATATCTTCTGAAAGTTCTCAAAGTATTCCTCCATGCCTGCTATATACTCCTTCATGCTCTCAAGATGCCGAGAGAGATCTAACCCCATCTTCATCCATTTTCTAGCCACTGAATGTTGCTGAAGCCGCGCATGCAAATATGACTTGTTCCAGGCAGTCGTTGCAAGCCACTTCCCTTCCTCAAATGGGTACTCACCATCTCCCAGTCCAACCAAAATCTGGTAGGCTTGTCGAAATACATCATAGGCTGCATCACTCTTGCTACCATTTTGCAAGCCAGCAAGGCAGACTAGATTCCTGAGGGCAACGCTGATTACCCCATAGTTTGGCGAGTGAGAGGCAAGGGCAGTGGTGACGCTAGCCTTCAGGGCAAATTCAGCAACCAGCAGGTTTGGTAGGGTACCTTTAGAAGCTATTATTCCAAGTTTGAGAAGATGGCCTGGTGTGCATGCTTTAGAGGAAGCAAAATTCTTGACTAGTTGGAGCTGCTGAGGATGTGCACTGGTGTCCATCCTGTCAAGGAGTTGGTAGGAGTTGAAGGTATGAAGGTACAGTAAGTTGTTGGCCTCCAACTGATCAGAGGCCACTGAAACCGAGGGGCAAATCAAGGGTAATAGCTGCACGTCAATACAACTGAATGAAAATAATTTAGAGAAAATCAAATTACTAAAGAACATACATGTAGCGGTAACTTTTGGTATGTGTCAAGCTCCATGTTTACCTTGCCAGCTCTGCTGAGCATCTCAACACCTTTTTTAAGGTCAGAATCTGACAATGGTGAACTGTTAAGCTCCTCAGCATTGAGCATGGCATTGACACTCATGATCAACGCTTTGCAAACCATGGACCGATTTCCATCACCCTCACCATTACTTGAGCCAAAAAACTCCGCTGCAAGCTCGAAGAACTCAGCACAAGAATTATTCTTCTCTTCCTTGCACACCCTTAAACCCATATTCCAGCTATTGACTGCAAACCAATTCAGTTCACGCTCACCAACAGCTCCATTGCCAAAAAAGCCTTCCGCACCAAGGTCAGCCATCCGTTCCTTGGCACGTCTGGTGTACTTCAAGATATCAGCCTCAGTTCCTGGCTCACGAAGGAGGAGCCCAATAAGATTGCGGAGGACAGCAACCTCAGGCATTGGCATTGGCTTTCCGGCAGAGTAGAGGCCAAGAAGGAAGGTCGATGAAGCAACTGCCACCCGGATAGACTTACAGGCAATAGCTTCATGAGTTGCGAGTGTTAGGAACTGAGGGTTGAAGTCAACACAACCCACCATGGTCTTCATCTGTCTGATAACCTCGTCTTCATCCTTCTTCTGCAAATGGATTTTAAACTAAAGAATTCGTATGGGTTAGTAAAGAGTTACCAAAGTAAAATCAGATCCTTGTACAGCTAACAACATGTGTAGACTAATTACCTTCAGAAAAGCACAGATGATATTGGGTTCAACCTACAGATACACATTTCGAGCCAACCATAAGAAGCAATACGCAAGATCATCTAACAAAGTGATGAGGAGAAAGATCAATACCTTGTAGGCCTCATTGATGAACTCTAGCGCTCGATCGAGATGTTGAAGGGCGATGTGGCAAAGGCTAAGGACTCGGAAGCAGCCTGCGCGGCGCGATCTGCTTCCCTCGTCGCGGGTTACATAAAGCATCGATCTCTCGAACAAGTCCGAACTGGTATCGTAATTCTTTGCGCGGAAATGCTCGGCGCCGCTGTCCCAGATTCCAAGTGCCAGCTTCAGCAGGCGCACAGATTTACATAAAAAAAAAATGCTATAAGATTAGTTGAGTAAGAGTGCAAACCAGTTCCACAGCAGTGCATGCATTGTGTCACGCTCACGGGTGTTAGCCGGGCCATCGAACAGCGCGACCACCCTTTCATCCGACACGAGCTCAGCGATCGCTCTTGCGCGCCCGGTGCCCCCGCTACCACCCTCAACCACCTTCGTCACCACCCTCACAGCGGCAGCTGCACCGCCGGCGCGGCAACGTGCAGCAAGCGCAATGAGCACCTTGCGTGCAGCCTCAAGCCCCGCGGTGGCAAGGTACACCTCGGCGGCCGCCACGCACACATTCTCCGGTGCTCGGGCATTGTCCATGAGCTTCTCGAGCTCCTTCTCGGCCTCCGCCACGTTCCCGCTTCCGAGCCACGCGCGTAGCGCCATTAACCCGATGCTCGGGTGCTCCTCCGCCAGCCCCATTGAAGCCCTCGAGACCTTGATGCAACGCAGGACGCCCTCGTAGTCGTTGGCTTCGAGACGCTCGAGGGCGAGGAAGCGGAGGCATCGACCCTTGAGCGCGTCGAGATTTGGGGTTTTAGGAGTAGCAGGGGAGGAGGATGCCACCTTCTCGCAGAGATCAAGTGCTTCGGTGAGGAGGCTGGACGCTTCGACGGCGGGATCCGAGGGTTTCGTGGAGAGCACGGCCTCGCCGATGAAGAGGTACGCCTCGGCGAGGGATTTGACCCCCTCGGGAGATGCGGCCGCGAGGAGCTTGGACCGGCTCAGCAGCGCGACGGCGAGGGCTTGATCGCCCGCGTCCGACGCCGCGCGTGCCCGCGCGATGTTGAGGTTGAGCAGGACGCCCCGATCCTCTTCCGTGTCGGCCGCGGAGACCAGCGGCGTGGCCTTCTCGAAGCAGGCGGAGGCGAGGTCGACGCGGCCGAGGTCAAGCCAGGCCAGGCCGGAGCGGTGGAAGAAGGCGGCGGTCTTCGCGGCCGCGGAGGGGATGCCATCGGGGGCGCCGGCGAGGAGGAGGAGCTCCGGCGCCGCCTGCCGGATCTCCGCCTCCGCAGCGAGTGCGGAGGGGCTCCTGGCTAGGGCGGTGGAGTTGGCGCGGTCGACGCACGCATTCCAGAGGCGGACGGCGAGCTTCCATACCTGGACCCTGAACGCCTCGGCGAGGGACGAGGAGGCGGCGGCGGAGGCGAGGTTGGTGAGGATACGGCGGAAATCGGCGGCGAGCTTCTCTGGGGTGGAGGTGGATGTGGCGAATGACTCGACGTCGGCGACGACCTTGCTGAGGTCGGTGAGGAGGCCGGCGTGCGGCGGCGGCGGCGGCTGCCGGTATTCGGGGGAGAGCTCGGAAATCTTCATGGGTCGCTTCCGGTCCTTCCGAATTGGGCGGTTTCGAGCGGGAAGGAGAAGAGGCACTGGCAATGGAGAAAGGAGGAAGTTTCCAGCACGGGACGAGCTCGAAATTTGAATGGTTGCCGTGCGTGCCGGGTCCTCTTGCCCCTTTTTATACCGGGACCATTTCGGAAGACATTAGTAACGAACTGCTTGCATTGCATCAACGTTTCACTGCAAAGTTTCTAGCCATTAGCCACTAGCTGAATGTTTATGTATTCAAAGTTTAGTCGTGATAGTTCATGCTTCTCTGCGAACTGGGAATCGTTCTCTGCGAGGTAATGAGAAAGACTCGACCATGCAACCCGTTGACAAAAATGTGATGAAGTGTGTCAAATTCGAAGAACCAAATTAGCATATATTACCTTTTAGGAATTCAAAATTTTAAATCTAGAGTTTACACTCTGATTGTTAGTTTGTTCCCAAGATTAAAAGCTAGGGAGAAAACATTTCTAACTATATGTTGCAAGAAATAGATAAAAAAAGACTTACAAAATGTGTTAAAAAATTAAATACAAGCTTAAAAAATTACATGGAAATTGTCTGAGCCCAGGTGCGAACTGGGTACCTCGTGTGTGTGTGACTAGCGTGATAAGCAACTACACCCAGATATGGGCGATTCGTTCACTAAGGGTGTGTTTGGTTGGTGGAATGGTCAAGGGATGGAACCATCCCGTTCCAATTTTGAGGTCATCCAGCTGTTTGGATCATGGTATGGAAGAGGATGAAGTGGAAGCAAACCATTCCTCCTAAAGGAATATTCCTTCAAAATTCGGAATCAACCCATCCCCCCAAATTTCCCGGACGAATCCATCCCGGGCGCCCTCGCAGAGTCGTTCTCTCACCCCACTCCCTTTCTCCGTTCGCTCACCCCCTCTCCAGATCCAGATCGGGGCCTCCCGCGCCGATCTCCCTCCCGCGACGGCCTCCCACGGCGGCGCCAGCCTCCCGCGCCGGCCTCCCACGCCCGCGTCGTCGTCCTGCTCCGTCCTCCCGCGCCGTCCTCCCGCCGGCGCCGACCTCCTGCGGCGTCCTCCCGCCGCCGGCCTCCCGCGCCGTCCTCCTGCGCCGTCCTCCCGCCGCCGGCCTCCCACGCCGTCCTCCCGCCCGCGCCGACCTTCTGCGCCGCCGCCCGCGACGGCCTCCGTCGCCACCGCCCGACCTCCGGCCCGCCCGGCCCCGCCCCGCCCGCGCATACTTTTCATCCCCAACCCACCAACCAAACAAGAGACGGAACGGTTCCATTCTTCTCCATCCCACTAACCAAACAAAAAACAGAACCATTCCATCCCACTAACCAAACATCCTAACAGAACCATCCCGTTCCATCCCATCCCAAAAAACTGGAATCATCTCATTCCTCCCCATTCCACCAACCAAACACATCCTAATTTATTCCAATTCATTCCAATTCATATAAAGTTATGTAAACTTGTTTCTACCCCATGAAGCTTTCGTCGATTATTCCAAAAAAAAGGAAAAGTCGTGCAAATAACAACACAAACACACGAGTTACACGAACACAAAATGCAAGATGAGTTTGTTGAGATATTCAGAACTGTGCAATGCATACGCGAGTGCAGTATGGCTCATTTTCAGGCCCAAATCGAAATGACCTAACATGCGCTGCTTCTTACTTGGAAGTTGAAACCATAGATAGGTTCACCATTACAATAATACGATAGGTTCACCATTACAATAGTACAATTTACGAGGGAGCAAGGTCTCCTAGCATCAGGGGCGGGCCCAGCAGGTAGTCCATATAGGGCCAGGACTACCCTGCAATAGTGCAATTTGACCCAAAAACTCTCGGTGCCCTAAGTCCCTAACCCAGCGCCTGTCCCCGACCCCCCGCCTCTGCCTGTCCGCCAGGCGCCCATCCGCCTCCGGCCTCCGCCCGGCTCCCTCCGCCTCCGCCCGGCTCCCTCTGCCCAGGCCGCCAGGGCGCGAGGGCGGCGCGGCACCGGCGCTGCCTGCCCACCGGCGGGATCGGGATCGGGTCGGCACGCGTCGTGCCGCCCGGTGAGCTCCACTGCCCAGTGCCCACTGATGACTGATGATTGATGGGAAGTAAATTGTTGCAGAATTACATTTGAACTAGTGTTGCAATCTTCTATTTATGTAAGACCTTATATTACATTTGAACAATTTATATTATCAGTTATGCAAATTTCGAACTTATTTGTTGAATTTAAGGTATTATGGGATCTTTTAGATATATTATGTTTTTTATCGAACCGTTTACCGAATTTTTGTATTAGATTATACCACATTGGATTATAATTTTTTAGTTAGGCATACTCTGGATTCAAATCCTGGGTCCGCCACTGCCTAGCATCTAGCTCATATAGAACATGTAAAGATTGCATACAATAAGTTCAGTCCAAAAACAGAACAGCATAAACATGGGGAACTAAAACAGGTTAGTGGCTCGTGTTCCCTGATATGAATGGCTCCATATAGCACTAAACCTACATAGGTTGCCGTCGAGAATTTTTTTAAAAAAAACATAAGTTGCCTTTAAAAAAGAGAAAGAAACTATGGAGGAAAAATTACATATCAGAATACATAGTTGATAGCTCTTCAATATTTCATTTCTTCTGTCAGATCTTTGAATATTTGTTCCCCTCCTGAAGTTACAAAATAAAGGCCTCAGGCTGATCACTTGGAACATTTTTATTGCAAAACACATATTACTATCAGATACAACATCACATAAGTATTATGGCTATAATAGCACAAGAGATCATACACTCATACAGACAATACAGATATATTTCTTGTGAATCGTGACCTAGTTAGTAGATTGACTCACTTCAGACAGTTTTACACCTTGGGCAAGAACTTGAAGATACCTTGGAACTGGTGGCATTTCAACATCAACCAATCCTTCTAGAATCTGGACAATTTCCCCCATTGTTGGCCTGGAGCTCTCACTATCTTGAACGCACCAACAAGCAACCTTACACGCCCTTTCAAGCTCTCCTAAGTTCATATCATTGATCAATTCCGAATCCAACAATGTCTGCACCTCTCCTTCTACAAGCTCCCTCGCTACTAATACAGGAAAGAATGTTCCTGCACTTGTGCCTCCATGCAGACCGTTTCTCTTTCCTGATATAATCTCAAAAAGCATCATGCCATAGCTGAAAACATCCGCCTTTGTTGTGATGGCATCACCGCTTATCCACTCTGGTGCAAGATAGCCTATGGTGCCTCTCATCGACGTCAAAACCCTACTAAAATCCCGGCCTAAGAGCTTTGCCATTCCGAAATCTGCCACCTTTGGAATAAATGATGTGTCCAATAATATATTCTGTGGCTTGATATCACAATGTATGATGCAATCCCTGCACTCCTCGTGAAGATAAGCTAATCCCCTTGCAATTCCTGTCGCAATTTGATATCTTGTGCTCCAACTTAAAGACACACCGCTACTCCCAAACAGATGATGATCCAATGAACCATTGGACATATATTCGTAGACAAGTAATCTCTTTGTCCCTTCAGAACAAAAACCAAGTAGTCTAATTAAGTTAATATGATGAATAGTTCCAATAGTGCTCACTTCTGCCCGGAATTGCTTCTCCCCCTGACGAAGGCCCTCTAGCTTCTTAACGGCCATTGTAGTTGTGTCTGGTAGAACCCCTTTGAACACAGAGCCAAAAGACCCCACACCCAATATCTCAGAGAAGTTTTTGGTTAGGAATTGCAGGTCACTGTATTTGAAAGTGATCAGACATCCGTCAGCATGATTAATACCATTAATTTGTCTTCCCCGGCGGAGAACATATGAAGCGATCACTGCAGAACCTAGAGTAGAAAGTCCAACGATAATTCCAACAATCCACCATTTCTTGGTTCTTGAATCTGGTAGCTCAGAGGCAGCCAATCGAATATAAATGCTATCCATAGACCCATCAAAGCTGTCTTGCAAATTTAAAAGTTCAGCGTACCAAAGTGAACAAGTACCATTATAAGAGTAAGCGGTACAAGAACAATTGTTCAGGCAAGCCAACTGGCAGTTGTGAATGCTGGTGGCCCCAATACTCTGTGCTTTGTCAGGCAACTTAACACTAATGATTGTATAGAACCTATCTTGCTTTCCTTTCGCCGAGCCATTGTTGCTACACTGCAAGGGGGCATTTCGCCTACAACCGGCAGTTTGATCACCTAGATTCCAACTATTTGGATCACGCTCACTGAATCCCTTGAGGCAGCTACATGATGACAGGGCACTCCCGCTGCACTTGCTATAAGCTCCACACAGTCCGTACACACCGCAGTTGGCTTTTGGTTGGGAAAAATAGAGTACCCAGGCTTGTGCAGCCTCTACCCATACCCAAGACTGAGTTTGACCTGACACGCCAAGGGTATGCCTTGATAATACTCTATCATCCGTAACGTTGTAGGTGAAGTATGTCTCCTGAGCATTGTTAACAAACCGATAAGTATACGGGGTGTTAGGATAGGTATTGGCAGGTGACAACTCTGGCATATTAGGAAATGAGCTGCCAGTCCAGTTGCCAGTAGCCCAGTACACCACCGAGTTATTCCATAAGATAATGTATTGGTTTGATCCATCTGGATCCATCTCTACAGAGAACATTCCTGGCGCTGGATCACCATGGTTCTTCCAAGAGATCATCCGGTTGGGCACACCAGTCAGCTTGTTAAGACTGAGCTTGTTACCCGGGAGCCATGTGTCGGTGATATCATCGAAACTTTGCCAGAGCACACTGGAGGTGTTGGACTTAAGTCTAACAACTAGATTCCCTGTGTCAAGGAGCACAGCAACTGTGGAATTCAAAGCTCTATTGGTTGAATTGGTTGACCAGACCGATTTAGAATGACTGAGGAGGATAATATTTCCATCATCCGAGATGACAAGGCTTGATGAGGCTGGATCAGATATTGGTTTTTCCCTGTTAGCCACCCACACAACAGTTTGCACTGAGATTTTGTTGTACCAAATACCTATGTACCACTTGCCAGTAGATCCTCCAGCTACCATAAAAGATCACTAGAAAAGTCAGCATAACATATCAACACGAAAAACTATACAAAATTATGCCCGAAGAAGAACATTAGCATAGTTCTAAATTTACTTTGAACGTAAATAAGCAGATGTATCAAGCTGTGGTATGATTGATAATCGCCACACAAACAAGATAGTGCTATGCTGCTAGCATATTTGCATAAGACACAAATTGATTGATCTTGAGCTTACAAAATACTAGACTCATGAGGTACATGTGAAATTCGTAAAGATGATTCCATTTATGTCAAATTTTCGAGTTTTTCCAGTATGATATTTAAAACATCAGTTCAGATGTATTTCTACTGTGTCCTGAATCAGATCATACAGTCAGCCAAGAGGAAAAGGGCAGGAAAAGGTTGATCATTCTTGTGTTGCCATGATTGTTTTCAAGGCAAGTCTTTTTTATTTCTCAGGTACAGAGATTGTCATGGCCCTTCTTAAACCTATCGCATTATCAACCCCTAGCTACAAACAAAAAAGGGCTTCTGCACAACCAGATAACCCTGCCATCCCGAGTAATAGAGGCTCTGCCTCAAAGCTCCCATGGAAAACCGCATGATTAATTGCCCGCAAAGGCGCGGCGCCGGCCGCACAACACGATCCCACAGATTGATACGGATGGAGGGCAAAAAATAAGATTGGGCGTGTCTCGAACCACAGAGATGGCTAAACCTAACCTGGGGAACGAGGGTGATGTCCTAGTGTCTCACCTTCTCTGAACGTAGTGCCTCTCTCCATGGCCATCTAGTCTGCTAGCCCTTGTCCAGGTAGCCACTCGGCTCCGCTTCGCCATGGCGACGGAAAGAGAGCGGGGAGGAAGTGAGGAACGGGGGCGCGTGTCTACGGGACGGGAACAGGAAAAGATTAGAAGCGTCTTCTCTCCCTTTTTGAACATACAAATCTTTTCAATTTCAAAATTTATGCGAATGTGACATTTTCGCATTTCAAATAGAGTTCTACAATTCTATCTCAGCTACCTAAAAAAAAAGTACTTTTGTTGACCCAACTCGGAAAATCTCAGTGCTAAGATAGTGCATGCATGCATCAGTTTTACCAACGATGAGATAATGCCCGCCGGGAAATATTCGCATCTAATGGAGACTATCGCCGGTGGTGATAGGTTCGGCTTAAAAGCTCATGGTTTATGGCTGAAAACACTGTAGCTGATTGAAAAAAGTACTATAGCTGACAGAGGCTTATTTAGCATAATTAAATTTTAAAAAAATTAAAATATAAAAAATATGTTAGCCCATTACGTATAATACAAATAAGTACGGAAAAAAAGAACCGGCAAAAAAGCTCAACAAAAACCAAAAGTTCAGAAAAAGACGAAATTTATGAATAGTAAAAAATAAGCCAGAAATTGAAGCCGAATTAATCAAGGAGAGTACTAACATAAGTACATGCGCACCAAACCCAGGGTTCAAACGTGGGTGGACAGAGCACTCAACGGCGGCCCTTGCCAACTTGACGCTTAGTCCTCTTCATGCTTATGTTATCTGTACATTTTTGCCTTGTTAGTATCGTTTTGTTAATTATCATGGGACAACCGGCTCATGCACCATAGAACCTACATACCTAAATTAATACCCGCTGTTGTACACTGAAATTCATGATATTTGTCTATTTGATGTGGATATCTTTTCATACCCATGAAAAGTGTATTTGAGATATCAAATTCAAAAAAATGAATTCATCTTCGTTTTGAACTAGTTTGAGCTATTTTTCATCGTAAATAAGAACTGTAGTCACATTGATTACAAAAGTAAATTAAATGAGTTTGAACTAAACTTAGTTACCATAAATATATCAAGGGTATAAGACAATTTTTTATGTGGGTACCTAGCTAGGCTCCATGGATCATTACGTAATTTTGAACTTTCAAAAGTATGAACTTCTTGAATGCTAGATGTGCTTGGAGATGTTTAAGTGCTGCACTGCTTGATTTCTTTTTGACTTATTTCTATATAAAACAAACATACGCATGATGTATGGACACACCATAGGGGGTTTGATAGAACAACCAAAAAATGCACACAGTAAGTAGTGTTTAGTTTGAGGGACCACTTAATCCTAGAAATCCATTATAGAATAATTTTTATTACTTAAAAAAAAGGACGTACCCAGTGTCTAAGCTCCCACACTATGTAGGGTATAGGGAAGGGGATTTTCTAGGCAGTCTTTCCCTGCTTTGCAGAGAGGCTGATTCGAACCCGCAACCTCCAGCGCACAATGGAGAGACTCCACCAATGCGCCAAGCCCGCCCTTCAATAATTTTTATTATTTACCTTTTCAAAAAAAATAATGACCTCTCATCTACTTTTATTTTTAGATTTCATCTTTTTTTGGCCACGTTAAGAACAGTAGTGTGACCAACAACATTACCATGTGATGAGCAAGTTTATGTGTTGAGCCAGAAAATGGTCGTTTTGGCCACGCCATTGTTCATGGCACAATGAAGCAACACTATCACGCTAGTCAACCATGGCGTGACAACTGTTTTGCCACTACACAACCCATGGCATGGCCAATAAGCTAGGGATAACACTATCCCTCATTTTGTTTAAAGTTTGTGCTTATAAAGGATGAGGTAGTGACGTGTCAATCTATTTTATTCCTCAAAACAAATAAGTGGATTGGATTTGAAGTTAGGATTGAACGGTTTATTCATCGTTCGGTACTTCGAACCAGACACCTCATTAATTTGCAGCATAATTATGTTCACAGTATGCCGTATGCACACACGCGGCTATACGTATGTAGAGCGAGTATATGAATTAAGCACACGTAGCAGCAGTACATGCCTACATGCTAACGCGATTCGGAGAGAGAACGACGATCGATCGATGTTACCTTGAGGCTGGAAGAAGCCGAGCGCGAACTTGCCGCGCTGCGAGATCAGCTTCTGGCCGCCGGAGAGCGGCCGGCTCGCGGTGAGCGTGTCGGTGGCATGCGATGGCGACCCATGCAGCAGTGGCAGAACCAGTGCTACGGCGAGTAATGGCAGGACGCTTGAAGAAGAAACTAGCGACGTTGCCATGGACTAATCGATCGATACGATGGATCGATCAGATATGATGACTGGTTATCATGGCCAATACGATCCGCTAATCTCGACTATATATATGTGTGTGCACCCAGCCATGGACTGATCCCTGTCGCCGTCTGACTAGTACGGGACTACAGGCGCAAGAGGAACATTGGTCTGACTTGGTGTGATGCGTCTGCCCCGCCCGCGGGTGCGCCGCGTTGGCTACGGTGCTCGTCGGTCGTCGTCGCCGTCGCCGCCGTCTCTGACACTGCAGAACCTAAGTGCAAGGTACGCGTCAATGCATGGATGTATTGATCGTTTGTATCCCCACACTGCAGACCAGAGACCGTGTAGAGACCGCCATTTGGATGGTGACTTAACCATCACATTCATTCCATATTCTCTACATCTTCACAATGGATTTGCTTGACCTAGGATGCCTGTTCAAAGGCTCTGAGCCTGAAGTTTCAGTTACAAACAAGTTGACATTTTGAAAGGACCGCTACGACGGAGATAGCGGTCCAAGGATCACTTGTTGCGAACTTGCAATGCACGGTGCAAAGTGCGCTGCGCACAAACGGCGACAATCGGCATGACCACCTTAGGCTTCCAATCTGCTGCAGGCCACGGCCACCACACCACACGTTGTTTCTCTGAGCCGTTTTTTTTTTCTGCGGCTAATACTTTTTACTCGACCGTAAAACTTTGTATAAATAAACCGAATATTAATATATTATTTTAAAAAGACTATTTTAATAAATTACTTTGAAATAATGATAAAAAATTATTTTACCCGAGGCCTTATGCAAAACCGAGACCTTGTTCTCGGACGCACCGGCTGACCGGCTCCGCCCCAACAACACACCCCCGAAGTGCAGGCTAGGGTTTGTCGAGAAGGCTTGAGCGGAGTAGTATTCGCCATGGATTGATGGATGCGGGGAAGGGAAAGAGGAAGAGGAGGGGAAAGCAGAGGGCGGAGTACACCCGTTGTCGAGGAATGGCTCGGGTCTACTTGCGAGGTACATGAAATCAGAGTACTGTTCTGTAATGCAATAGTTCCTCCGCATTTCTATCTTCTTTTTCTCGTGTAGTACATGATAAGCAGGTTTTTGATGTTGTCTCCGGGAAATTTTACAGCAGTAATTTGAATTTATTTAAACTCAAACCAGTTCAATTGGATGAACTCTTTTGCTTAACAGCGTATTCTGAAACTTCTGAAACACGAAGAACTATTTTCAGAAGGAATAGTCCGAAAGTTCGATATCCTTAATCATATTTCACTCTGACACAACAGAAACATAACAAATAGTACGTACGGTAGATGTAGTATGAAGCATCAAACATCTGAAATGTAATGCTTCTTTTAATTTATTCTGGAGACGTGGACATACAGTCTTTGCAAACATTGGCTGCAATATATTGTTCAAATTGACACTCTAATAAGTAGCTCAAAGTGAGCCAATGGTGAAACTAGAGGGATCAAACGTGCAACCTCTTATTGATTTTATTTCTTAAAGGAGGTTATACATAATACACCGAGCGTACTTATAGTACAGGATCACGCTCATATGTGTACACAAGACATTTTCCATGACCCATTCATTTAGATGGATTATCAGGAAAGAACGTCACATGCTCTGCACCTTCAGCAAGCACCTGGAGATACCTTGGGGCTGGTGGCATTTCCACATCTACCAATCCTTCCAGGATTTGGATGATTTCTCCCATTGTTGGCCTGGAGCTTTCGTTATCTTGGACGCACCAGCAGGCAACCTTGCATACCCTTTCAAGCTCCTCTAGGTCCACATTGTCGACCAATTCACAATCCAACAGAGTGTGCACCTCTCCTTCAAGAAGTTTCCTCGCTACCAACACAGGAAAGAATACATCTGTGCTTGTCTCTGTTTGCCTCACATTCCTCTTTCCTGATATGATCTCAAAAAGCATCATCCCATAGCTAAAAACATCCGCCTTTGTTGTTATGGCCTCACCGCTTATCCACTCTGGTGCAAGATATCCTATTGTGCCTCTCATGGTGGTCAAAACCCTGCTGAAATCCCGGCCTAAGAGCTTCGCCATACCAAAATCTGCCACCTTTGGAATAAAAGACATGTCCAGCAGTATGTTCTCTGGCTTGATATCACAGTGTATGATGCAATCTCGGCACTCCTCGTGTAGATAAGCCAATCCCTTTGCAATTCCTGTAGCGATTTGATATCTGGTTTTCCAACTCAGAATGAGAGATCTACTGCCAAACAAATGCAGATCAAGCGAACCATTGGGCATATACTCGTAGACAAGCAATCTCTTCGCCCCTTCAGAACAAAACCCAAGCAGTCGAATCAAGTTTATGTGTTGAATGTTCCCAATAGTGCTCACTTCTGCCCTGAATTGCTTCTCCCCCTGACGAAGGCTCTCTAGTCTCTTTACTGCCACTGTTGTTGTGTCCGGTAGAATCCCTTTGAACACGGAGCCAAAAGACCCTACACCCAATTTCTCAGAAAAGTTTCTTGTTAGAAACTGCAGATCACTGTATTTGAAAGTTATCAAAGACCCATCACTTTGGTTTATACCGATAGTTCTTCTCCTGTGTAGGAAATATAAAATGGCCACTGTAAAACTAAGAACAATAAGTCCACCAATGATGATCCCAATGATCCACCATTTGTTGGTTCCTGAGTTGGGTAGTTCTGAGGCAGCCAATCTAATAAAGATATTATGACTCAACACACCAATATTATCTTGCAAATTTATCAAATCATTGTACCAAACCAAGCAAGTACCATTATGAGAGTAAGCAGTGCAAGAACAGTTGTTCAGGCAGGTCAACTCACAGTCGCGAACGTTGGCTCCATCTATGCTGTGTGCCTTATCTGGCAACTTCACACTACTGATCACATAGAATCTATCTTGAGTCTCCTTCACCGAGCCATTGTTTTCACATTGCAATGGGACATTTCGCCTACAACCTGCGGTTTGGTCACCTAGCTGCCAACTGTTTGGGTAACTCTCACTGAAGCCCTTGAGGCAGCTGCATGATGACAAAGCATTCTCTTTACACTTGCTGTATGCCCCGCACATTCCATAAACACTGCACTTAGCTTTTGGTTGTGTGAAATAAAGTATCCATGTTTGTGCTGCCTGTGCCCATACCCAGGCCTGGAACAAACCGGATACATTAACAACACCCCTTGTAAATATCTGCGCATCACTCTTGACGTTGTACGTGAAGTATGTCTCCTCATCATTGTCAACAAACTGGAACGTGTATGCTGAATTGGGATAGCTATTGGTAGGTGACAACTCTGGCACACCAGTGTATGCATTGCCAGTCCAGATACCACTAGCCCAGTACACTACCGAGCTATTCCATAGGAGCATGTATTGGTTTAAGCCATTTGGATCCAACTGAATAGAAAACATCCCTGGTGCTGGATCACCATAGTCTTTCCAAGAGATCATCCGTTTGATCACACCGGTTTTCTTGTTGCGGCTGAGCTTGTTTCCTGGGAGCCATGTATCTGTGAAATCGTCAAAACTTTGCCAAAGTACATGAGAGGTGTTGGACACATGTCTGACAACTAGGTTCCCAGAATCAAGGAGCACAGCAGCTATGGGACCGGCAGCTGTGTTGTTTGTAATATTGGTAAACCACACTGGAGATTTAGAACGGTTCATTAGGAGAGCAATATTTCCATCATCTGAGATGGTTAGGTTCGATGAGGCTGGATTAGAAACTGGTTTCTGTCTGTTAGCCACCCATACTATAGTTTGCACAGGGATTTTATTGTACCAAATCCCTATGTACCACTTGCCAGTAGATCCTCCAGCTACACATGCAAGATAGAAATAAAAGGTCAAGCTATATATCAAAGGTTCCAAAATAAAAATAACTCCTTACATTCTAATTCTAAATGATAGGAAAAGGTTTTGTTGTTTTTATAGTAAGATGTCAAAAGAAGATTAGGTATTACATTTTAATTCTAAAATCATCGCGAAAGGTTTCTTTCTTTTTTCTAGTAAGATGCCAAAAGAAAATTAAGTCGTTACATTTTATTCTACAATCATCATGAAAGGTTTCATTGTTTTTTCTAGTACAGATAGAGCTGGAAGTGAAATTTCATAGTATTGTAAATCACCTTAGTGCTTTTCTCTAGATATTTTTATTTGGGTTTCTTCCCAAAAAATTTCACCACCTTGGTTCATTTGTGTAGCTATGACACGAATTATAATTTGTATAGCTGTGCATGAATTATATGCATACGTAATTGACACGAGTTATAATTTGTATATCTATGACATGAATTATATGCATACGTAATTGAACCAAAAAAAAAATGCTCACCTGCAGGTTGGAAGAATCCAAGTGCGAAGTTGCCGTTCTGAGAGATCAACTTCTGGTCACCGGAGAGTGGCTGGTTCGTTGTGAGTGTATCAGTGGCATGCAACGGAGACTCGTGGAGGGAAAGAAGCAACATAAGTAAGGATACGACGCATGAAGAAAGCCTGGTCGCCATGCACAAAATTAAAGAAAAACAATGATGGCCTTCAATTTGCAAGGAGAGCTAGATCAAGTTATCAACTCACATGTACACTGACTGTATATGTGCATCATCTACCATCTCCGACAAACTATATACTCGTCATCCTGGTCACGCAGGTCGTACATGATCGTGACATTAATTATTAATCTGACTTGGTAACTGTGACGGCCCTTTTCTACACCCATTGCCGTCCAATTTGTGTCTACATTAACTCTGGTAGTCTGGTTGTCTCCTAATCCCAACCCCCCAATACCCCGCGGGTTTCCTGGACGCGCGCGAGGCCACGTCGCCCCCAGCGCCCGGCCGGCCGGCGCGTGGCGACGGGTTTTGCGTACGGCCGGCCGAGGCACTTTCCTCCGGCTTTTCGGTAATTACGTAAAGATCCTTTTTCCTCGTAAAAAGGTTCCTGCAAGTTTTTTCTTGAAAATTTTTTTTGGATGACGCCCCGCGGGTTCCCAAAATTACGTATAGGCCCTTATTTACTTACGTACGGGTCCTTACAGGCCCTCGATTTTTTACAAAAAAAACCCTTTGATTTTCCCGAAATTACGCATCTGCCCTTGATTTTTTTTACGAAACTCCCTGCGAATTATCGTCTCTTTCACTTCGGCTCACACGGTGGCTGGCGTGGCGTGGCGCCGCGCCTACATAGCTAGTACTGATTACGCGATGCAGGCTGGCCTGCAATGTGGTTTATTCTCCAACTGTGAGAATCATCGAAATTTGTGAAATGAAAATAGCAAGAGGACCAACGAGCAGTGAGTGGAATAGTTGTAGATGATGGCTACATATTCAAGGGAAGGTCTTGACTAGGGATGATTTGATGATGTCCATGCCGTCAACGGCCCCAAGTACGACTTCGAGCAGCAACGACTTTCCGGGTTTGTTCTACACCACACTTGGTTCCTATGCTTAGTCGTTTTGTGGACTTGCAAGAACACGAAAGGAAAGACTTTTATTTTGTTATTGAGTTGGCAGTCTCGGCAGGCAGTCAAAAGTCAAAGCTTCTGTTAGAGGCTTGTTATTGAGTTGGCAGTCTCGGTAGGCAGTCAAAGTCAGAGCTATTGTCTAGAGGCTCAGCTTTAAATTTACAAGTGTCTCCACGACGTGGCGATATGACCCGGTCAGAGACACTTATCTGAAGATTGAAACGGTCCATGGCTGGTAGCTACTAGCAAGCTGAGACGCTGATTAATTTATGCATTCTTGGTACTTAGTAGTATTATCAAGTCCCCAATCTAACAACACCATACAAGCTCGGGGGTCAGCAGAGCTGCCCAGCCCGGGCAACTTAGGCTGTGTTTAGTTTAGAGACAAGATAGGATGGGATGGTCCTGTCCCTGATTTTGGGATGGGATGATCCCATTTTTTGTTTGGTTGGGGGATAGAGTCATCCCTGTTTTTGTTTGGTTAGAAGGATAAAGTGGGATGGAATGATCCCATCCTTTGTTTGGATGGAAGTATGAAGGTGGGACATGTGTGGCATTTGAGTTTTTTTTTTAAAAAAATTGAAGGCTATTGTTGATATGTTTCTATACATAAGCCTTTGAGTTTTTTTTTTAAAAAAAATTAAACAAAACAGTACTTAAAAAAACAAAGAGGTGGGATGACTCTATCCCATGTGGGATGACTCCGTCCCATGAAAAAAGAGGATTGCCTGGTCCCGGATCTACAAGGAATATTCCTAGTGGGATGTCCTTGACTCTGTTTGTCTCCCATCCAAACACCTACAAAAACGGATCCATCCCATCCCGTCCCACCTAGTCCTTGCAACCAAACACATGGTTAGAGGCCCATGGCTCCCGCGTCCTGCCATCGGCTGCCGTGGTACCCCGCTCACAGTGGCAGACCTAGAAATAAAATGTAGTTAGGTGGACTCTTAAACATGAAGTAAATAGTATTATTCAAAAGCAAAATAATCCTTAATACCTTCATCCATTTGTTGCAATTGTGCGGCTGTAGCCTTTTGTTCTTGTGGCCGTTGTTGTGCAACCTCTTTCTCTTGTTGGATTTGGATTTTAAGTTAAGATTATGCATGTGCGGTTGTCATAAACTTTACTAAAATAGCTCTTCAAATCCATTTCTACCAAATTAAATAAGCAAGAAATGACAATATCACAATGCATTTCAATAAAGGCCAATTATTTATCATTTACTCAGACACTTACTACTGGATTTGGAGCTTTTTGTCATTCTATTCATTTTGAATTATGAATATTTATTGTAGGACCGAACAGGCAACAGAGGGGGATGAATGGTGCCTTCAAACCTCCCCAGGTATTCTCACAACCCTTCTTCTTCTCCAATAGCCTGAGCTATGAAGTCAAGGATTGAATGCTTGCTGGAAGTCAAGAAAAACAAACCAAAAACAGAGGAGAAACAAACAGTGGTCGAAGATAGTCCAGAGAAATCGAAACTTACTACGTGGTCGTAAGTTTCATTAACGTGGTCGAATCGATCGAGCGGTTGTCTGTCTGTGTACAGAGTGGTCGAACGCCAACTCGTGGTCGATCAAACCACTCGGTCGAAGATAGTCTGTTCTCTGGTCGTAACCACGTGGTCGTAAGCCAACAGGTGGTCGAACTACCAACGCAGTCGAAACCAGACTACCGCTCAAGACAACAGCGTGGTCAAAATCAGTGAGATGTGGTCTGGTACTTGACCATGGTTGAAACCAACATACTCGTAAAGCCGGTCGACGTACCAGACTAGTGACTGCACTGACTCCGACTGCACTGGACCAGAAAACCCTCAAAGAAAACAAAAGACCGACAGCTCTGACTGAGGTTGAAGAAGTGAACGTGGTCTTAGCGCACTCAGGAGAAACAAAGGAGTCAGTGAGGTGCACAACCACCAGGCCAAGATTTCAAATAACTTTCGATTCAAAGATCCATAGACCAAGAAACTTGAAACACAGAAAGCTTAAGATCTCAAGAGCCTGTACTGAACTTTAATTAAAAATAAATCAAGATCTTCACAAGACTTCACCGAAAGAGCTTTCAACCAAGTCCGAGAGAGAGAAACGACGACCAGACCTTGCTCTCGGGAATAGAGTAACCAAGATAGCATTGAGAATGATTCTCTAACATAGAGCAAGTCAGATCTTGAGCAACTCGAAAACGAACAATCTCTCGGACAGAAGAGAATAGAAAAGACCACAGAGCAGAGAACAACAGCAACCAAATCAACACAACATCAATCAGACAAGAATACCAAAATAGAAGAACAGAGATTGATGTATTGCACTGGTAGAGGATTCTATAGCCACTCCATCCAGGAGGGCCAGGAGCACAAGCGCTCCGCCACAGAGAACAACTCACGCAAGAACAGAAAACAAAACCCCAGAGCTTCTCCAAGAAAACCTCCTAAGCACTGGTGCTCTACCCTCCTATTTATATTCTTCAGTAGCGGGGGGAACCCGTTAACCCCAACTAACACAGGGTTTTACACACACGACAACCCGCTAACACAGACAGATCACAGTGCTTTAACAAAAACCGCTTCCTTTTGCAGGCTTGAGTCAATTCACCAAATTGCCCCTCAAGCACCGCTTTCTCTTCTCTCCGACGTCTTCCAAGAAGTCGCCTCCTTCCTCTGTAGTGCCCCGGCCATACGGCTGCCTCCGCTTTGCCCACACTGCAACCGACTTGCCATTCACACCAGCCGCTGCCAGCTTCGCTACGCGCCATCTCACCCTTGGTCAGTCGTTGCTTCGCTTGCGCCTCGTTAATCGCTCGCGCTGACTGTCGCAGCTGCCACAAATTAGTGCGCCGTGCGGCCGACGCGCGTACACCTGCCACGCTCTGCTCTTGTCAGCCTGCGTGGCACTGTCAAGGCCGTAGTACTACCCCGTCACTTCACCCGTAAGCTAGTCTCACCGATCGAGCCTGACCGTCACCAAGTCCGCCTCGTGCCAGCGCCACCGACTTCGGCTTCCTATTCCCACCGCCATCCTCCTGCTTTTAAACCCAGCCGAGCACCCAATCTGCCTCGTGAACACCTTTAGTACCTCACCAAATCACCTAATCGTCCGCCGCCGTTCTATCTCGCCGTCATCCCTCTCCCCTACACTGGTAAGCCTCTCCAGACAATCTCATGATTCAGTTAATACCTTTTTAATTTCTAGCGACCAGAGGATCTTTAGACTACTAGGAACCCAGAGCCTACCTCGCTCATCCTTGCCTCGGTCTGTGAGCGATTTCTCGTGTCAAACAATCACATTAATCACGACCATGCACATAGTCTAACAGAGGCTTATAATCTTGTCCTGGGGGTAATTTGAGTTTATGCAAAGTAAAATATGTTTAATTGAATGAGGGAATTCTTTTGCTTAACTTCTGAAATCTGTTTGACCCTGAACTAGTTTCAGAAGGAATAGTCTGAAACTTCGACATCCTGGAGCATATTTGTTTCTGCGCCAACAGACCATAACAAACAACCAACATTGTAGTCGAAGCGGTATCGAACACCTGAAACGTAGTGCTGGTACGTCTTAAACATATAGTCTCTTTGCCAACACATTCAACACTGGCTCAAATGTTGTTCAAGATGACAGTCTGTAGGACCGAAATGGCGACAGAGGGGGGTGAATGTCGCTCGCTTCAAAGTCGCCCCCGAGAAATCGAACACTGATTTTTCAAAAAGATACAAAACAAAGCAACTCACAGAAAATTAAAATTAATTTTGCTGAAATCTGGAACGCATGCGATACTAAAAAATTCAGCATAAATCAGATATTAACCAGTAAAACTTTCAGCTGAAAATAATGCCGTTTGATCTGCATGCAAAATGGTCAAAAATCAGCAAAAGAAAAAAAGAAACGTGACTTTTCATTCCTTGTGCTATTCAGCCAAAAGAGATACCATGCAGTCTGTAGGAATCTTCAGACAACGAAAATGGCAGCAAACAAACAGCCCGACAGAAGCTCTGATCTTTGACTAAATCAAGGAAAATGAAAGGAAAGCTTATGATCTTTTTAGAGAGAAACACCAAGGGACTATTCTAAATACTTTTAGGACCTTAATCAACATGGAAACTAAGCAAGAACACAAGAATTTCAGAGATTAGCCAAGAACTGACAAAGTACAGATACAACACTAAAAATCAAATTACTCCCCAATCTTTGATCCTTTGGCCATGAAACTTTGAGGATATATTAGCAATAGCCACATGACTCTCCAGACCAAATTTCATGCCATCTCTCCAAAGGAATCAAGAATTCCACCAAACCCTAGAAGGCCAAAAACATGAACAGAGGAACTCAAAGTACCAAATCTAAAATTAAACTTAGTTTGCTCTTAGGATTGACTAGCCAAATGGCTTTTGAGCATCTCCCATGTCATAGCAACCCATTTTGGCACTCCCAAGCAACAAACAACAAGAAAACGAATATATCACAAATCCACCAAAAAGAGCATCGAAGGAACAGAGGCAAGAACAGAGAGAAACTTCAGATTTTCCATTACAAATCACAAGCGAAATACAAAGAGATACGTCCCCATACGCATGGACATTCAAACAAGGAAGATTACAAGTTCATCTCTCCAATCTCTCCCTCTCAATCCTCAAGATCACCAAGAACCTCACATATTTCTTGGGAGGAATACACAGGAAGGAGAGACTTTCATGGAAACCATCGAAGGGGCACAGCTCCTCTACCCTCTCCCTGCTCTTAACCACTTAAAGAGCCCTACCAACTAAAGAGCAAAAAGAGAAAACCAACCTCTAAAGCCTCTTTTGACTAGAGCTAACTCTAATTCCCTCCAAAAATCCATACATGGGCATGCAGCCCCTCACAAGTATTTATAGCCTACGGCTAACGGGTCTTCGCCCCGTTACGCCCGCTAAATCCAACGGAGCCTGCTCCCGCTTGTGCAGCCTTGTGAAATTCCCGATTTGCCCCTCCTGCACCTTTCGGGAAGCTTCCGCGCTCCTTGCCTCGCACGCCTCGCAATCACCTCGAGTCCACGTCGTCTTCGACACATCCCGACCGTTCTGACCTCAGCGCCACCTGCGCCTAGTCCGGTCCACCGTGTCTCGCCACGACTCCGCCTCGACGTCCTGCAACCACACAGACAAGAAACACATCACATAGCACCGCTCGATACATGAAAGCGTAAATAACATCATACTCACCAAATATGAAGTCCAAACCCGTCGAAGCACAGAATAGGTATCCTAATCCCATACGACAAAGTCTGACCAAGACCGACCGAACCCGTTGCACCATGCAACGTCAAGGTCCAAACCACTCAAACCAAACTCGACTTACCTAAAGCGATGTCAATTACTCATCATAAACACGGGATGACCTCCACATGGTCTCTCACAGTCTATGTAGCAGAGTTTCTAAAATTGGACCTAGAGAGTTAAATCCACCCTTGGTGGGTGCAATAATGAGGTGAGTCACGAGTCAGACAGAAGAGAGCTTGGTATAGGGCCGATTTCAATGTCCAGTTGGGGTGACACTACAAGAGTCCTCGAATGGAATGGAATTGAAGCATTCTGAAAGTAAGGGACAAAAGTGAGCCAGGGGGGAAGTAGAGGGACTATGTGAACCTCTTCTTGATCTTTTTTCTTAAATTGATCTTCAAAGGTCTGTCCACCTTCTGAAATTACAAAAGGAGTCTTTACACTGAACACACATCATGGCTACAGTACAAGATCATATTGGTATGTACATACGACACATATTTCTCGCGACCAACTCACTTTGTTTATTCATCTGGAAATAAAGTCACATGCTCCACGCCTTCGGCAAGAACTTGGAGATATCTTGGGACCGGTGGCATTTCAACATCTACTAATCCTTCCAGAACTTGAATGATTTCTCCCATTTCAATACCTTGGCACGTGCTGTCCCACTCAGCATATGTGCATGTGTGTATCCATTTTATTTTGATGAGCTCGTGCATTGAACTAAGGGTTTGAACGCCGGTGGACAGAGCACTCAACGGCGGCCCTTGCCAACTTACGCTGAGCCCTCTCCATGCTTAAGTTATCTGCACATATTTGTCTTGTTGGTATGGTTTTGTTAATTATCATGGACAACCGTTTCAAGCACCATAGAACCTATGCACCTAAATCAATACCTATTGTTGTACATTGAGATTCATGATATTTGATGTAGATATCTTTTTATACCCATGAAAAGTGTATTTGAGATATCGAACTCAAAAAATTGAATTCATCTTCATTTTGAACTAGTTTGAGCTAGTTTTCATCATAAATAAGAACTGTATTCACATTAATTACAAAAGTAAATTAAATGAGTTTGAACTAAACTCACCTACCATAAATATATCAAGAGTATAAGACAATTTTTTATGTGGGTACCTAGCTAGGCTCCATGGATCATTACGTAATTTTGAACTTTCAAAAGTAAGCATGAACTTCTTGAACGCTAGATGTGCTTGGAGATGTTTTAAGTGCTGCACTGCTTGATTTCTTTTTGACTTATTTCTATATATATATATAAAACATACGCATGATGTATGGACACACCATAGGGGGTTTGATAGAACAACCAAAAAATGCACACAGTACGTAGTGTTTAGTTTGAGGACCACTTAATCCTAGAAATCCATTATAGAACAATTTTTTATTATTTAACTTTTTCAAAAACAAATAATGACCCCTCACCTACTTTTATTTTTAGATTTCACCTTTTTTGGTCACGCTAAGAATAGTAGTGTGACCAACAACATCACCATATGATGAGTAAGACTAGTGTTGAGCCAGAAAATGGTCGTTTTGGCCAAGACATTGTTCATGGCACGATAAAAAACAACATTGCCACGCTAGCCAACCGTGGCGTGGTAAGTTTTAGCTATGTCATGTGGCGTGACAACTGTTTTGCCACTACACAGCCCATGGCATGGCCAATAAGCTAGGGATAACACTATCCCTCATTTTGTTTTAAGTTTGTGCTTATAAAGGATGAGGTAGTGATGTGTCAATCTATTTTATTCCTCAAAATAATTAAGTGGATTGGACGGTTTATTCATCGTTCGGAGCGTGTCGGTGGCATGCGATGGCGACCCATGCAGCAGTGGCAGAACCAGTGCTACGGCGAGTAATGGCAGGACGATTGAAGAAGAAACTAACGACGTTGCCATGGACTAATCGATCGATACGATGGATCGATCAGATAATCAGATATGATGATTGGATATCGTGACCAATACGATCCGCTAATGTATGTGTGCACACAGCCATGGACTGAACTGATCCCTATGGCGCATCGGTACTAGTGCGGGACTACAGGCGCAAGAGGAACGTTGGTCTGATTTGGTGTGATGCGTCTGCCCCGCCCGCGGGTGCACGGCGTTGGCCACGGTGCTCGTCGGTCATCGACGCCGTCTCTCATACTGCAGAACCTAGAATTTTTTTTATTTGGCTTCATTGTATCACCTTAATTTTAAAATTAATAACATACGATATAAAATTACAGATCTAAACCCCGCTTATTTCGATTTCAGTTTCTAGCTTTTTTGCTTCTAATTCACTATTCCTTAATTTCGTCTTTTTTATGGTTTTTTTGGATTTTTTCTTTTTCTTTTTTCTCATATTTGTATGTATTGTCCATGATAGATTAATATTTTTTTCTATTTTATTTTTTTTAAAATTTAATTACACCAAAAAACCAACAACAACTATGATGCAAAATAAGCTAGTTACAATGTAAAATAAGCCATAAACCACAAAAAAACTCAAATGAGTAGCATAGCCTCCTTACAAAAAAGCTAGTTACAATGTAAAATAAGCCATAAACAACAACTATGATTTTTTTCTTTTTCTTTTTTCTCATATTCGTTTGTATTGTCTATGATAGAATAATATTTTTTCTATTTTATTTTTTTGAAATTTAATTACGCCAAAAATCACCAACAATTACAGTGTAAAATAAACTAGCTACAGTGTAAAATAAATCATAAGTAATAAAAAAAACTCAAATGAGCCGCATAGCCTCTTTGCCGAGCGTAGAAAAACCCACTCGTACGGCGTCACCCGATCACGGCCGGCAGCACTCCAACACGGCACAATTCGACTGGGCACAGCAGGTGACAAAACTCACGAAGACGCCGTGCCACCGTGCCGCGGCAGGGAGCATGCTCCGGCGCCCGTAGCTGTTCATTTCTGAAAAGCCTGCACCGGGTTGTTACCATCTTTGAAGTCAATATTTCAAGTCCTGTTTATTCTAAAAATATTCCGTGTCCTGCATACTGCATACTCCACGTGGCCAAAATAACATGATATGATCAACATTGACATTTGAATTTTCCAATTCCTACCTACCCTTACAGCCTGAAATGGCACCTGCGTTCAATGCAGAAAAAAGAAATCCAAGTCCTACTCCCTGCCGCGGCATGGTGGTGCGGAACCTAAGGGCCTGTTTGGGAGAGCTCCACCAGCTCTAGATCCACGAAAAACAGCTCCACTCCACGAAATTTTACCCAAACGCTCCAGCTCCGCGAAATCTGGATCCACCAAAATTCTGGATCTGAGGGCCAGATCCATAGATTTTATGGAGCTCATCAAGGGGTGCTCCACCGTGGAGTTTGGTGGTAATTACCCACCAATGCCACTGGTTACACACCCCATCCCACCAAAAATGGCCATTCCCATCAAAACCTCAATTTCGTGGATCTGGAGCTGCTGTACAAGCCAAACACTCCATGGTGGGATCCCATATCCACGGTGAAGCTGCTGCTCCAGATCCACGTTTTCAGTGGTGAAGCTCTCCCAAACAGGCTCTAAATGGGTCCCGCCACCTGCTTCGCCTGGCTTTGTGTCATGCTGGGATGCTGTCGCGGTAGAGGACCACACGTCAGTTAAAGGTTCTTCTGCGCCCGTAAGGAAGCTAGATTTGCAATTTTATGTTGTATAATACTAATTTTGAAATTAAAGTGGTACAAAGGAGCCAAATAAAGAAAAAGCCTCCAGAACCTAAGTGCAAGGTTCGCGTCAATGCATGGATGTATTGATTGCTTGTATCCCCACACTTTAGAGCAGAGACCGTGTTGAGACCGCTGTCCGGATGGTGACTATTAGATAGTCCAGATTATAGGCGTGCATCATACATGAATCTGTACATGTATTAGTTGGCGATCAGTTACCATCTCTGTTTTGCTCCGATTTTGTTTATGGCGACCGACCTTTCTTCATGCATACTCTCCTTGTTCATACTGGCTCTTTCTCTTCATGAGCTCCCCATGCAAGCCGCCGACACGCTCAACGCGAGCCGGCCGCTCTCCGGTGACCAGAAGTTGATCTCTCAGGGCGGCAGGTTCGCACTTGGATTCTTCCAGCCTGCAGGTGAGCTAAGCCTTTAGTTTTCCAATTACGATCGCATTCTCCATACACATGTACGTGGAGTGCATCCCATATGAATCATATTCTCGTTGTAAAATTGTGGATTATTTGAGCATACTTGCCAAGTTATCCTAAAAAGGAGGCACTGAACAAAAAGACGTTTTCGTAATGTTCTTTGAATCATGCATATATTTAGCATAATTCTACCTCATATTATCTCTGATAGGTGGTTTGACCCTTTTGTTTTGTGACCTTTCATTGTAGCTGGAGGATCTAGTGGCAAGTGGTACATAGGCATTTGGTTCAACAAGATACCTATGCAAACTGTGGTTTGGGTGGCTAACAGGGACAGACCAATCTCTGATCCACACTCATCAAGCCTAACCATCTCAGATGATGGAAATATTGTTCTCCTAGTGAACCATTCTAAATCTCCGGTCTGGGCTACCATCTCTATCTCTATCTCTACCTCTAAAATCCACCAGTTCAATTCTTTCCTACGACCACCCCAAATTGTGCCCCTAGCAGTCATGAGTTTTCCTGCATCCACACCAATTCGTGTCCCCAGAAAAACCAACCAGTGAAATCAACGATCAATGATCACTTCCCACCTTTCTCTCTCCTTACCCACTCATATCCAACAATCCAAATTCATCCAATCCAAATTCCCAGCTTTCTCTCTCCTTACGCACCTCCCCCGCGCAACTCGCGATCGCGATCCCAGGCGGACCCACCGCGCGCGATCGGGGTCACAGCCGCCGTCCCAGGCGACGCCACGACCACGAAGCCGCTGTCCCAGGCTCGCCGCCGTCATAGCCGCCCACGAAGCCGCCGTCCCAGGCATCGCCGGGTCAGAGCCGCCCACGAAGCCGCCGTCCCAGGCGTCGCCGCCGCCACGTACACGAAGCCGCCGGCCTCGCGCGACTCCTGGGGACGCCGCGCCGCCACGACCACGAAGCCGCCGTCCCAGACGTCGCCGCCGCCACGACCACGAATCCGCCGGCCTCGCGCGACTCCTGGGGACGCCGCGCCGCCACGACCACGACTCCTAGGCCCATCGCTCGGGCTCGTCGAACCCCTAGGCCATCCCTCGCGCCGCCAGCCCCCGTCGCTCTTCCTCCGCCTGGAGCTGAGCACGAACACCCTCTCCGTCGCCCGCCGAGCCCGACCCGACCGCTTCCGGATTCTGCGAACGGGGGCTCACCTCATCCAACGCCGTAGCCTCCTCCTCCTCGTCCTCCATCCCACAGGTAATCGTCTGATTCCATCCGACTCCTGCTTTCGTCTGATTCCATCCGACTACTGCTTTCGTCCATTGCTGTATCCGGTTGGATTGGTTCCAGGTTTGTTAGCTTTTGCAAATGTAATCTATGGTTTTTTCTATCTCTGTCTCTCAGGTGCGCTCGTGTTTGCGGAGCATTTCGGTTGGTTCCTGTGACACCGAAAGGGTCCAACCCCTACGGGCAGCAGCCGCCGTACGGCCAAATCGTAAGTCTCTGAAAAAAAAATGCTTATCTGGTATTCGCTTTGTTATTCTGTTCAGATGTGTGCTAGGTTGTCATATATGTGTGCAAAATTCTGCACTTTTTTGGCTGGATTTTTTTTTCAGCTTGGTAGCAGTGGATTTGGGGGCTCGGCAGCGGCCGGCGGCGCTGATGGTGATCGGCTTGCCTATTGCCGTGGGGGGTAATGAAAGTGATCTTCTTTGACGATAAACATGGTAGTTGTTCTGGATTCTAGCTGTCTAACCAGGAAAACTTGTAGTCCAAACTCCAGTTAAATGATTGGGCTTATTAGGTCTCGAGAAGCCATGAAGTAATCTTGTCCTACTACTTTAGCATAAACATCACGCAATTGATGCCAATCTTTTGAAGTTACGTACGTATCTTGAAAATTTTCTGCTTGTGTTGTAGCTAACCTTGTCTGAAAAATTAATGTTTACGCTAAAGCATCGATGATCAAGTCGCATGATGTGATGATAATACTTCTGTTTTCTCCAATAATTCTTACTCATGTTGATCTGTGAACTGTTCTTTGATATGTATACTCTGCAAGACCGCAATAGATAGTGCTAAAAAGATTGCACATCAAGTCCTGTCATTTTCTGCTAGAACTAGAGCTGACTGATATGTACACAAACAATTCAGAGTTCTGACTAAATCACTATGCCTTAGTCAACAGCCTTGTTTTATGCATACATTTTTGCAATCCCCCACGAGTGCCAACGAAGGAATTTAATAACACTGAACAGTGATGTAGCCACAGGTTGTTAGTTATCACATTTTTTCAGTAGTGGGAATCCAAAAGCAATGGTTTCTATTAGAATGAGGTAAAAAGGTCCAGTAAAATCCAGGAATCGATAATGGCGCTGTGGGACAGTTTGTGCACAATGAGGATCAGATCCTATTCTATTTCATAGAAGCAACACTTCTTATTTTTTTCCGTGCCCGTGCTAACACTTCTGTTTGTCCTGTTCTTTTACTAAACTGATCATTCATGTTGTGCTGTACTTCTGCTTAGTTTGCTTCCCTTGTATGCCTATTATCACTTATACTATGATGAAAACAACCCATGTATGGAGCTCAAAATTGTGTATCAACTTTGAACACTATCAAAGATTTTAACACTTGAAATCCTCTAGCAAATACATTTTTCAGTATGCTGAATTAGTTAATCTCCTGGTACAGTTGATGCTAATTCTGAGGTTTGATTTGTAATAACGAATTTTTAGTATAAGGCATTAGCTAATTTAATTCATATAATATCCTCAACTGGTCATTTGCATTTCTACATTGAATTGATTCTTCATAAAGTCCACTGGCTATTTCTGCATCTTCCTTCTACAGTATGAGTATGTTTTCTATTAAACCTCCATCAAAGACTGAATATACTTCTTGATGTGGCTTATCCATTGGGTTATCTTCATTGCCACGGTGTTGCACCGATTGTACATTGTGACCTTAAGCCAAGTAATGTGCTTCTGGATGTTGATATGGTAGCACATGTCGGAGATTTTGGATTTGCCAGGATTCTTGCCGAAGGATGCTCTTCTTTCCAATCCTCAACAAGCTCCATGGGATTTAGAGGGACAATTGGCTACGCTCCTCCAGGTTAGTCTTATATCTATCTCCTACAATTCTCAACTTATTTATTACACAAAGTGTATTATTATTATATAGAGAAGAATAAATTGCATCAAATACCTCTAAACCGCTGCAGTTGTCGCATCTTAATCCATGATGCTTTATTTTACATGCTGATATTTGAACTTACTTACAACTGTCAATTTACTTACAACTGTCAATTTATTGTTACCCTATCTGTTTGTCCTGTTCTTTTACTAAACTGATCATTCATGTTGTGCTGTACTTCTGCTTAGTTTGCTTCCCTTGTATGCCTATTATCACTTATACTATGATGAAAACAACCCATGTATGGAGCTCAAAATTGCGTATCAACTTTGAACACTATCAAAGATTTTAACACTTGAAATCCTCTAGCAAATACATTTTTCAGTATGCTGAATTAGTTAATCTCCTGGTACAGTTGATGCTAATTCTGAGGTTTGATTTGTAATAACGAATTTTTAGTATAAGGCATTAGCTAATTTAATTCATATAATATCCTCAACTGGTCATTTGCATTTCTACATTGAATTGATTCTTCATAAAGTCCACTGGCTATTTCTGCATCTTCCTTCTACAGTATGAGTATGTTTTCTATTAAACCTATTTTTAGAGCTCTGTCGCCCCTCAGATATTGATTAATTTGTGCATGTCGTCAACCCATAACATAATTCGAGTTAATTTCCCATACAGGTGAACTTTCTAATCAATTTACCATCTATGTCTGGTTATGAAAGGTAGATTTGCTTAGGCATTACTTGATATTTGCTTATATATGTAGCCTGGAATGCGTCCCACTTCTTGTAATGGTAGATAATAATGTAATGTGTGCAAGAGTGCAAGCTCGCTGTACAATGTAGAACTATCGTGCGATAATTCTCCAACCTGAATTAGTAACGGGGTGGACTGACTAAAGGCAGAAAAGGAATGCTGGTTATGTATCGAACTGATCAGCAATAAGCTTTTTTTTTACCAACTTCTGGTGCAACACTTTTTGAGGCATAGGTTGACCCTGATAGGTGTATAACACTTAACACTTTTATTCAGATACATGATCCGTCTCACCGTTCTTTTGATTTACATGTATGCAGATATCTGGTTGTTTGATTCCATAATAGTACCTGCTTATGCGTTTGGTGTAGTGGAGGTTTACTTGCTCACTAATGGGGACTCCAGAAGAAGGCCCCTCTACGTTCAGAGACGTAACAAACATCATCAACACAGGTAGAACTGATTTGGGGACTCGAGAAGAAGGCATCTCTGCGTTCAGAGACGTAACAAACATCATCAACACAGGTAGAGCTGATTTTTCTAGCCGTACCAATAATTATTGTCGTTGCTGTCGCAACTAATCTCTGCCATTCTACATAATGGCCAGCACCCCAAAGCGACGCAGATCGTAGGCGGGAGGAGATAAACAGAAAAAAACGTGAATACCGTGCAAGCAAGAAGGCTGAAGAGACAGATGAGCAGAGAGAAGAGAGGAATAGGAAACAACGTGATTACCGAGCAAGACAAAAGGCTAATTCATTAACACCTATACCTGGTAATGTTACCTGTGTCGTATGGCTCTGTCCAATAATTCTCCTTGTAACTGACTATGGTTCTGTGCAGCAACATTCCAAAGTCGACATCATGTACCCTATTATGGACACCGTGCAAACTTTAGTGTTTCAACACCGTCGATATTGGGACTACACTCAACACCATCCAGTGGAGGTACATTTGGAAGACATTTCTGTGTACTCATTTTGCAGGTACATTTCGAAGACTATGGTTCTGTACTCATCATTTTGCAAACTTTAGTGTTTCAACACGGTCGATATTGGGACAACACTCAACACCATCCAGTGGAGGTACATTTGGAACACTCAACACCAGCAGGTACGGGGCGTTCGACAGTTTTGCAAGCATCAATCATAAACGACAAGGAAAATATCGATCCAGATGATCCCAGTGATTGGTTGCATAGAAATCCTAATTACGTCCGACGCTGCCAACGCACCAATGATCCACCAACTTCAGACCGAGGTGAAGAATTGGCGCAACAGAAACCTTATGGCAAGAGGATGAGATCAAGTAGCATAGGGGAGGAACAGTCTCCCCTTCTTACTGTAGACCCAGGTGAGCACATAAATAAGGACCAGCAGTACCAATACATCTTACAATTTCTACTCACTGTTTGCTCGATTGTAAAGTGAATCCAGGTGTTCTTATTCATGATCACACCATGCCGGTTACTCCTATCCCACAGACAGAACAAACAGATAAAGAATATGATAGCTTGTTGTTTGAGCCTACCCACACTGGTGCTCGCGAAGAAGGTGGATTACATTGATATCCTTTTAATTCTTAATTACATAAGGATATTTAACATTAGCCTAACGTGCCACCTGATATCATGCAACAGATGATATCAAGGAACCATGTGACTCCGATATTGCAGATCATATTGACGATCCTATTGATGATGAGGAAACCAGGCAATTTCTGGGTCAAGGTAATAACTACTTGTATATCATCTATTGCTGGGTCTTATGGTCAGGTGCTTACAACCATACCTTGCTTTTACTGACAGGTGATGCATTTGAGTCCTATCGCGTGCCTGTTAATGGCGTTCATGACCACGACTCTTTAGATCCATACGACTACGTCTACCAAAACTTGCCGGACAGGCACCATGTTTTGAAAAAAGTTCCTAACTGTCAATATTGTGGTGCCATGCGGTTCCAATATGAGACCCGGTTTTTGTTGCAGAAAAGGAAAGATAAAAGTGCATATTCCAGATGTTCCTGCAGAGTTGAAAAGGTTGTTTACAAGTCAGATCCATGATGATGCAAAATATTTCAGAAAGCACATACGGTATTTCAACTCTCATTTCTCTTTCACAAGCCTTGGGGTTACGTTGGACCGACGAGTTGCTACAGCAGCCGGGACTGGTGTGTATACATTTCGTGTCCATGGTGCCTTGTACCATCGTCTCGACCATTTGGTGCCAGGATCTAAGGGCCCCCGTCATTTGCAACTATACTTTTACGATACAGAAGATGATACATTATCCCACCGAGTACGGAGATCTCCTGATCTTGATATCAATCTCATTAGAACTGTTCTGAGAATATTACAGGATAATCCTTATGTGCATACATTAAATAGAGTTGGTGCTATTCCTAACCTAGATGACTACGTGATTGAACTCAATACAAATGTCACACCTGACCAGCGAAGGTACGATATTTTAGTGCAATGATTTAATACATACATTACATATTTCTGAATTATCAATGGTTTTTTTAATGTGTATACTTCTGCCCAACAAAGGTACAATGCGCCCACGGCTTCACAAGTTGCTGCAATTTGGTCGGAAGGGAATGATCCACAACGAAGTTTTGATAGAAGTGTACTTGTATAGCCAGAGGGGATCGCCCGCGCTATATCAAAGCGTACCATGGTTGTTATGACCCATTGTCGTATCCTTTATTTCTCCCTAGGGGTGAAACCGGATGGAACCGCTTTATGCCGTACAATGATATGCCTACAGTACAAGGCAATGAAATGCCTACTGTACACATGGAGACCCCTACTTCGTTAAATGTACAGTCCATGGAAGAACCCACTCCCGCCGAGCCTACTGGTACCGTCACTAACTCCAAATATAATTCGGTCTTTAATTTGCCTTGTCAGCAGCGCTTTAGTTAATTGTATTCATCCATTGTTTTTTTATTTATGCAGATCATGGTCAACAAAATGATGATGACATACAAGAAGGAGATTACATTAGTAGACTGGTAGATGACACCCAATCAAAACGGTTTGTGACGGCAAGGGAATACTATTGTTTCTTGATGCAAGTTAGAAAGGGCCTTTTTAACATCTTGTTGTTCGGAGGCCGGCTTTTCCAGCAATGGGCTGTTGACATGTATATCAAGATAGAGTCTATGAGGCTTGATTGGTACTCTAACCCTGAGAACCAGAAACTCATACGGGCTGAGCTGTACCAGGTAATTAGCAGAAAATTTATATTTTTTAGTATTCAAAATTTATACCTGCCATTATATTTATTAGTATTTGTACCAGGTAACAGCAGGTTCACGACGTTATTTCTATCACAGGGTTTGGTTGATGTAATCTCTGCTGGAGAGACAAGAGCTTCAGAGGTTGGAAAGAGAGTTGTGCTGCCTCGTAGTTTTCCGGGTGGTGATCGCGATATGCAAAAAAGGTTTCTAAATGCTATGGCTATTGTCCAGCGTTTCGGTAAACCAGATTATTTCATCACAATGACATGCAATCCTTACTGGGAGGAGATTACGTCCAATCTTGAGCCTGGACAAACACCACAAGATAGGCCAGACCTGGTTTCAAGAGTGTACAGGGCTAAGTTACGAGACATCAAGGATTTGTTGGTCAAGAGGAGTTATTTTGGCGAGGTTGCTGCGTATGTGCATGTCACAGAATTTCAAAAGAGGGGCTTGCCACATGAACACATCCTCTTGATCATGAAGTCAGGCAGTAAGTTAACAAGCCCAGATGGTTATGATAAAGTCATTTCGGCAGAGATACCAGACAAAGACAAATACCCTGTGCTGCATAATCTTGTCGTCAAGCATATGCTGCATGGACCATGTGGAGTGCTAAATAGGAAGTGTGCTTGTATGGTCGATGGAGAGTGTCGCTTTCGGTTTCCTCGTCAGTTTTGTGCAGCAACACAACAAGGAAAAGATTCCTACCCTTTGTATAGGAGGAGAGATGATGGCCGCCGTGTAAAGATAAGAGGAGCGGAATTGGACAATAGGTGGGTGGTTTCATACAACCCTGGGCTGCTTATGAGATATAACTGTCACATCAATGTTGAAGCTTGCTCCAGCATCAAAGCTATTAAGTACCTGTTTAAGTACGTATACAAAGGTCATGACTGTGCATCATTCTCAGTAAACCCGTCACATAAGGAAGATGGAGTAATCAATGAGATTCGTCAATACAGGGATGCTAGATACATATCACCACCGGAAGCTGTACACAGGATTTTTGGTTTCCCACTCTTTGGTGTCTACCCATCTGTTTTGCAGCTCCAACTTCATCTGCCCAACATGCAGTCTGTAATTATTGATGACAGTAAAAGTCTTGAGGATGTTGTCAGCCAGCCATCTTCATCCATGACCACACTCACAGAGTACTTCAAGAAGAATATAGTGGATAGTTTTGCGAGGACATTGTTGTACAGAGACTTCCCAGAATACTACCGGTGGATCACTGGTAGAAAAGTGTGGCAAAGAAGAAAGCAGAGAGGACAAATTGGGCGGGTTGTTTATGCACACCCTGCTGAAGGGGAGAGATATTTGTTGAGAGTGCTTTTGAGCCATGTTAGAGGTGCAACCTCATATGAAGATTTAAGAACAGTGGCTGGAATCACATACTCTACTTTCAGAGAAGCATGTGAGAAGAGAGGACTTATTGAGACGGACAGGTCACTTGATGACTGCTTGTGTGAGTCTGCAACTTTCCAGATGCCGCCCGCACTGCGAAGATTATTTGTGACTATTCTTGTATTTTGCGAGGCCACCAATAGTCGTGGACTGTGGGACAAGCACAAGGACTAAATGTCCGAAGATTACAGCCGAGACAATTCTAACACAGCAGCAGTAGAACAAATGGTGCTTAGAGACATTCGGGATTTGATTCACTCGATGGGGAAGGATATCAGAAATTATGATCTTCCGGAGGTGAATGATTCAGGTAAATTTGTCCCAATCCAGTGCCTAAACTTTTGATTCACTTACATACTGTACACATATTTGTTTTTTTCTATTGACCAATTATGTGGATGATAAATTAATTCCTTTGTGCCAATCAGGTGAATTTTTGAATGACATCATGTGGGAGGTTAGAGAAGAACTTTCTGTGGCCATAGACCAAGAACATTTGGATATACACTCATCTCTTAACAGGGAGCAGCGTGCAGGATTTGATGAAATCGTACAACATGTGCTTGCAAACAAAAGCCATGTGTTCTTCGTGGATGGTCCAGGAGGAATTGGCAAGACGTTCCTATACAAGGCACTCCTTGCTAGAGTGCGATCTGAGGGATTAATAGCCATTGCAACTGCAACTTCTGGGATTGCAGCGTCAATTTTGCCAGGAGGACGCACAACACACTCAAGGTTCAAAATTCCAATTAAGCTTGCTGACAATAGCATGTGCAACTTCACCAAGCAAAGTGGCACCGCAGAGTTACTCCGTAGGGCATCCTTGATTATTTGGGACGAAGTTGCCATGGCAAAGCGTCAAGCAGTTGAGTGTCTTGATAGGTCCCTGCAAGATATTATGAGTTCATCTTTGCCCTTTGGGGGAAAGGTAGTGGTATTTGGTGGAGATTTCAGACAGGTACTTCCAGTCATAACATGTGGGACAAGAGCACAGATAACTGATGCTACATTGCAGAGATCTTACCTATGGGAAAGTATAAGGAAGATACAATTGTCACGAAACATGGGGGCTCAATCTGACCCATGGTTTTCAGATTACCTCCTTAGGATTGGGAATGGAACTGAAAAGACTATCGGGGATGATTATGTTAGCCTGCCAGAGAATATTGTGATTCGTTATAATGACACCGAAGATTCTATAACCAAACTCATTCAAGATGTCTTCCTGTCACTTGAGGAAAATGCAAGATCAACAGCTTATATGAGTACACGTGCCATTCTTTCTACCAAAAATGAGCATGTTGATCAGCTAAACACAAAGATGATTGACAGGTTCCCGGGCGAGGAAAAGGTTTATCATAGCTTTGACTTTGTCGATGAGGATTCCATAAATAACTATCCTATTGACTTCCTGAATTCGATCACTCCGAATGGCCTGCCCCCACATGTGCTAAAAATTAAAATTAATTGTCCTGTGATCCTTCTCCGCAATCTTGATCCTAACAATGGCTTGTGCAATGGAACAAGACTAATGGTAAGAGCATTCCAGGATAATGCAATTGATGCTGAAATTGTTGGTGGCCAGCATGCAGGGAAAAGGGTGTTCATACCTAGGATCCCAATGTCTCCATCGGATGATATTTCACTTCCTTTTAAGTTCAAGAGAAAACAGTTCCCCATTCGCCTGAGTTTTGCAATGACCATAAACAAAGCGCAGGGCCAAACCATCCCAAATGTTGGGATCTACCTTCCAGAGCCTGTGTTCTCCCATGGACAGCTCTATGTTGCTTTGTCGAGGGGTGTGTCAAGGCAAACAACAAGAATTCTGGCCAAACCAAAGAAGGAATTAGATCCAACAGGGAAAAGCATCAGAAATATTGTGTACAAAGATGTCCTGGACTGGTGAAAAATTGGTAAGTAAATTTTTTTACCCAAACTACGCTCGTTCTATCTATGCAAGAGTATATCACAGATGGACTACGGTACTTGTCCTCAACTGTTGAAATCCAAGTCTGCTTATCTATTCTAATTTATTTGAGCTGGCATACAGGGTAATGCTTCTGGTGGTGATCGTGCTAGATTTACCGGCAAGAGTGCTAATGCTATGGTTGACTGTGCCTGGGATTTCATAAACAGAGAAAAGGTCCTGCGTGAACAGCCTGCTATGGGTAAATTATATTTCATAATCTCATCTCAACAGCCTCCTGCCATATAGTTGAGTGTGCTTTGTGGACATGCTGTTTATGTTTTCTTAAACGTTGGGGTGGTTTCCAAATAATTTGCTTTGCAAAGACAGGGAAAATGTGGTTATAATCCTTTTCTAATGTACTTCAATATTGTTAACTGACCACCCTTCACCTTTAATATTAGGTATTCATGTGTCAAAAGCTCTATGGCAAGAATTCCACAGAGAGCAGGAAGGTTCAACTTCAACAAAAGATCAAGGCAAATTTGTTCCTAGCGAAAAGGTTATGCGGCTCCAAAAGAAATTAATAAATTTTATGGAAGATCACATATACCCAATGGAGGTTGAGTTCTTCAAACATGCACAATCAACCTCACGGTGGACAATTCATCCAGAAGAAGAAAAATCGAATTCATTAGCAAAGGAGGGACTATGGAACTTGTTTATTCCTGTATCTCTCTTTTCCTTCCAAACCTTTCGTATTTACTTGATCCAGAAAATTCAGCCATTATTTCTTACTTTAGTAATGTAGGGTGCATTTATTTTATACTTGCTTCTTCGTTGCTGATTAAAATGGTTGATTTGCAGGTAGACAGTGCAGCTAGAGCAAGGGAGCTACTATTTGAGGACAGGTCTCATGTTTCTCCTGGAAGCTCGGATGATCTTTTGCTAGGTGGAGGTCTCACAAATCTTGAGTATGGATATTTGTGCGAGATTATGGGCCGTTCAGTTTGGACTCCACAAATATTTAACTGCGGTGCACCTGATATGGGTAATATGGAGGTAAGACAAAATTATCTATGTTATTTTATAAGGGAAGATTTTCAAAGGCAGTCACTGTATCTTGTTCCATTAGTCAAGCATATTGTGAGAAACAACTATTTTCTGAAAATCTCCATGTATATGTAACTTGAGAATTCTTAATGGTTCTTAAACCATGACACTAGCAATTATCCTCTTGATCCTGCAGTTCTTTGTATAAAAAAAAAATCAGACTACAAGGATTTCTTATTCTATTTTCTAGCTGTATGTAGCAACAAGAGATGGCGTTTTTATGTTATTCCTTGGAAACAAGCCATGCTATTTTTAGTATGCTAATCATTTGTAGAAGGGTCTTAGAACATGTCTCAACCTCGAACGCTTGATTACGGTTGGTGTGAATAATTTGGTGTTTGGCAATTTATGATACAAAAATCTCATTATAGGTCCTGCTGAGATATGGGACTAAGGAGCAACAGAAGCAATGGCTTGTTCCCTTATTGGCAGGGGAAATTCGTTCGGGATTTGCAATGACAGAACCACAAGTTGCATCTTCGGATGCAACAAATATAGAGTGCTCAATATCTAGGTAATGAAAGGAATATAATAAAATATTTACAGGCATGTTATTGGTGTGTTTGTGTAAGCTCTTGATTTTTCATTACAAGTGGTTACTACCTCTCATCTCGCTCTTTAATTTCAAGCTATTCTCTCGTCAAGGGCTATTATGTAGTTGAGAAATGATATGTTTAGCAATTCCTACTGCAACCAATGTTTTGTTTGTCTATTTTTTTCATATGGAAGGTATTTTCAGTTTAACAGGGACAAAACAGTAGGCTGATTAAAAGCTCTAAATTTGTGTATTTTTGTGAAAGCAATGATACCACACATTTCCTGACCTCTTCTTCTGATAGTTTATACAAACGGCATTGCTTTGTTTGGTTTGAGCTTTGTGCGTTGCCGCTTACTTGTGAGATTTTCCCCCCTCAACAGGCAGGGAGATTTCTCTGTGATAAATGGCAAGAAATGGTGGACCAGTGGGGCTATGGACCCGAGGTGCAAAATCCTGATATTAATGGTAACTATAACATCTATCCATGAAAGCAGTGTTATGGGTGATGCATGTATTTTTTAAAAAAATATTAAAGATGTTTGTTTCATCCAGGGAAAGACAGATTTTTCTGCACCTAAACATAAGCAGCAGTCAATGATCTTAGTAGATGTCAACACTCCTGGAGTGAAGATAAGGAGACCATTATTAGTCTTTGGTTTTGATGATGCACCTCATGGACATGCAGAGATTACTTTTGAGAACGTACGTGTTCCAGTCACAAATATCCTCCTTGGGGAAGGACGGGGTTTTGAGATTGCTCAAGTAAGCAGTATTATGTTGTTATTGCCAATAATATTACTATAACCTGTACTTTCTATGTCATATTTAAGATGCTTTGCAGGGAAGACTAGGTCCCGGAAGGTTACATCATTGCATGAGACTAATAGGGGCAGCAGAGCGTGGCATGAATATGATGGTTGACAGGGCCTTAAGTAGGACCGCATTTGGAAAGAGGATTGCACAACATGGTTCCTTTTTATCAGACCTTGCAAAGGTATGGCCTCTTCAACTGCTTACATTGTTAATGGTTCATTTGTAAAGCTCTGATTGATAAATGAATCAGTCTATTTCACAAACGCTGTGTTTGAGATGTCACAAGCTAGGTTTCATTTCTATGTTCCTATGTTTTCTAGGGAGTTGCAATGTTAATCTGCAACTTGTACTGGTGGCGCTCCTGAGACCAGTCAATAACATCGCTGCTGAGCTTCTCAAATTGAATTATTGACTTGTTTGTCGCTGTAAAGCATTTCAGTGATGATATATATCAAGCATCTGCAGAACTACTCTCTTCGTTCTTTTTTACTTACGTCCTACAATCCGTACCGTCAAACATTCTAAAGTTCAATAGCGAATATGTTTGGAACAATCTAGATTGGCTATATAAAAATTATATCATTAGATTTGTCTTAAAAATACTTTCATAATACTATAGTTTTATCAGTGTATCTTAATGTAAAGGTATAAAAAGTAACGGTCAAAGTTACATATTAGAGATTGTGAAAAGCTAAAAACACCAAGTAAAAAAGAATGTAATGAATATTAATGTTAGGCTTAGGGAACATCACATTTAGTTGGCTTAGGGAACATCACATTTAGTTTAAGAACATTTCGATTTTAAACTTTTTTTACTCATGGGTGTGGAATCCAGTGTTGGATAGAACTGGAGCAGGCTAGACTTTTGGTGCTTGAAGCGGCCGGTCAACTCGACCGGCATGGGAACAAGAAAGCCCATGGGATCCTCGCAATGGCAAAGGTAAAGCAAGGTTCAGCACTTCAGCACCTTCGTTTCAATCCTTGTAGCAACAAAAATTCAGCGAATCTGGCCTTCATGTAGGTGGCAGCTCCAAATATGGCCCTGAAAGTGCTTGACATGGCAATACAAGTGCACGGTGCTACTGGTGTGTCATCGGACACTATAGGCCAACAACCTACGTATGGATCAGGGTGTTCAACTCTGAACCAAGCATCACCCATAGTTAGCAAAGAAAATATTTTTCCGGATGAAACCATGGATTAGCTACATAGAAATGATAATTATGAGAGACATGGGAAATCCACTTGTGATACCTATAAGAATAGGCTCCTGACGAATCGAGCACTATACATAAATATGGATGAATCTGATTGTTTGTTTTATGTTTTACAAATTTTATCTTGTTTTGTATTTTACCGTAGCGTTAGCACGGGCACACTACTAGTATAACAAATAACACAGCTACCAACTCCACATTTGCCGTGCTCCTAGACACCGGAAACCTAGTCATCACGCATGAATCCAACACCAGTAATTTGATGTGGCAAAGTTTTGACCACTTCACTGACACATGGCTCCCAGGCAGCAAGCTCAGCCGTGATAAAGTGACTGGCGTGACCAAACAGATGATCTCTTGGAAGGAACATGGTGATCCAGCACCAGGAATGTTCTCCTTACAGTTGGCTCCAGATGGTTCTAAACAATACGTTCAACTATGGAATAGCTCTGTAGAGTATTGGGCTAGTGGCAACTGGACAGGCAGTTCCTTTACTGGTGTGCCGGAGATGTCCCTACCATTTCTCACTGGTCCCAACTCGATATTTGCTTTCCAGTTTGTCGACAATGATCAGGAGATATTTTTCACATACAACATCACAGATGAAGAGCTCCAGGTCAGACTTGTCCTTGATGTGTCGGGTCAGTTTCAAGCCTCGACATGGGCACAAGCGGCACAAGAGTGGGCACTCTTTTACAGACAACCAAAGGCCAAGTGCAGTGTCTACGCAACGTGCGGGGTTTTTAGCAAATGCAGCGAGAATGGTTTGTCCACTTGCAGCTGCCTCAAGGGCTTCAGTGAGAGTTATCCAAACAGTTGGCAGCTAGGTGACCAAACCGCAGGTTGTAGGCGAAATGTCCCGTTGCAATGTGAAAACAATGGCTCGGTGAAGGAGACTCGAGATAGATTCTATGTGATCAGTAGTGTGAAGTTGCCAGATAAGGCACATAGCATAGATGGAGTCAATGTTCGCGATTGTGAGTTAACCTGCCTGAACAACTGTTCTTGCACTGCTTACTCTCATAATGGTAGTTGCTTGGTTTGGTACAATGATCTGATAAATTTGCAAGATAATATTGGTGTGTTGGGTAATAATATCTTTATTAGATTGGCTGCCTCAGAACTACCCAACTCAGGAACCAACAAATGGTGGATCATTGGGATCATCATTGGTGGACTTATTGTTCTTAGTTTTGCAGTGGCCATTTTATATTTCCTACACAGGAGAAGAGCTATCGGTATAAACCGAAGTGATGGGCCTTTGATAACTTTCAAATACAGTGATCTGCAGTTTCTAACCAGAAACTTTTCTGAGAAATTGGGTGTAGGGTCTTTTGGCTCTGTGTTCAAAGGGATTCTACCGGACACAACAACAGTGACAGTTAAGAGACTAGAGAGCCTTCGTCAGGGGGAGAAGCAATTCAGGGCAGAAGTGAGCACTATTGGGAACATTCAACACATAAACTTGATTCGACTGCTTGGGTTTTGTTCTGAAGGGGCGAAGAGATTGCTTGTCTACGAGTATATGCCCAATGGTTCGCTTGATCTGCATTTGTTTGGCAGTAGATCTCTCATTCTGAGTTGGAAAACCAGATATCAAATCGCTACAGGAATTGCAAAGGGATTGGCTTATCTACACGAGGAGTGCCGAGATTGCATCATACACTGTGATATCAAGCCAGAGAACATACTGCTGGACATGTCTTTTATTCCAAAGGTGGCAGATTTTGGTATGGCGAAGCTCTTAGGCCGGGATTTCAGCAGGGTTTTGACCACCATGAGAGGCACAATAGGATATCTTGCACCAGAGTGGATAAGCGGTGAGGCCATAACAACAAAGGCGGATGTTTTTAGCTATGGGATGATGCTTTTTGAGATCATATCAGGAAAGAGGAATGTGAGGCAAACAGAGACAAGCACAGATTTATTCTTTCCTGTGTTGGTAGCGAGGAAACTTCTTGAAGGAGAGGTGCACACTCTGTTGGATTGTGAATTGGTCGACAATGTGGACCTAGAGGAGCTTGAAAGGGTATGCAAGGTTGCCTGCTGGTGCGTCCAAGATAACGAAAGCTCCAGGCCAACAATGGGAGAAATCATCCAAATCCTGGAAGGATTGGTAGATGTGGAAATGCCACCAGCCCCAAGGTATCTCCAGGTGCTTGCTGAAGGTGCAGAGCATGTGACGTTCTTTCCTGATAATCCATCTAAATGAATGGGTCATGGAAAATATGTCTTGTGTATACATATGAGCGTGATCCTGTACTGTAAGTACGCTCGGTGTATTATGTATAACCTCCTTTAAGAAATAAAATCAATAAGAGGTTGCACGTTTGATCCCTCTAGTTTCACCATTGGCTCACTTTGAGCTACTTATTAGTGTCAATTTGAACAATATATGTCAGCCAATGTTTGCAAAGACTGTACGTCCACGTCTCCAGAATAAATTTATAAAAAAGGCATTACATTTCATATGTTTGATGTTTCATACTACTTCATCTACCGCACATACTATTTCTTATGTTCCTGTTGTGTCAGAGTGAAATATGATTAAGGATATCGAAGTTCTTCATGTTTCAGAACACACTGTTAAGCAAAAGAGTTCCTTCATCCAATTGAACAGATGAATTAAAATAAATTCAAATTACTGCTATAAAATTGCCCAGAGACGATTAAAAACCTGCTTATCATGTACCACACGAAAAAAAGGAGATAGAAATGCGGAGGAACTATTGCATTACAGAAGACTACTCTGATTTCATGTACCTCGCAAGTAGACCCAAGCCATTCCTCGACCACGGGTGTACTCCGCCCTCTGCTTTCCCCTCCTCTTTCCCTTCCCCGCATCCATCAATCCATGGCGAATACTACTCCGCTCAAGCCTTCTCCTCGACAAACCCTAGCCTGCACTTCGGGGGTCTGTGAGGCAATTGTAAGGTCGGTCGCTACTCACGAGGAGACGACGCGACGATGTACTACTTAGCCTTCATTGCCTATGGGCTTGGCCTTTCAACGCAGGGCCGATTGGCTTGTGTTAGGCCAACCATATGGGCTTCTTTCGGTTGGCCTGCAGGCCCTCGTTGAGTCGAAAAATCAGCAACACGTAAAAGCTTCCGTGCTTGCTCACGGTTGGGTAATACTCTCGGTAGAAAAATGTAAGAGATGGTTTAACTTGGTGTGATATCTAAAATTAAACTTTGATTGTTAATTTTTTATAAAATTCTTTGTCCATAGCTACAAAATTCTAATCATAAGAAAGTATTTTTAAATATGAATTCGACGGTACCACTTTTGTGCTATATCTCTCTCTCTCACACACACACACACATGTTATTGAATTAGTTATTGGTTGAATTAGCTACGGCATGTGACTTTTGGGTTATTTGTGCGAGATATTACAGAGTAACAGAAACTTACGTGCGGTTTTTGCCGATATAAATGAATTTGGTACAGTATATATTACAATTAACTAGTAAATCTCATCTTAAAAGACATTCCGTTTAAAAGCTAGTTACTGTAAAAAAGCCAAAAGCTAAAAAAGAACATGGCTATTAATTGGCACATAATTGAAGGAGTACCGGAGTAACAAAGACATGCATGAAACGTTGGAAAATATTAAACTAGCATGGGGCCCGGATTGACCCTAAGTACCAAGATTCTTCTTCGCGGCGGGGGGGGGGGGGGGACTCAGTTGGCCGAGGTTGCCAATGGGAGCTCGGACGCCCGGGCTCGAACCCGCGGGACAACCCATTTTCCAGGAGTTACTGTTGTTCATATGAACAGTACCTAGAGGTGTTGTTCATATGAACAGTACCTAGAGGTATTGTTCATATAAATAGTGCTCCTGAGAACACGCGTACATATGTGCTTTCAGTGGTTAAAGCATGTGCTTACGCTCCGTGAGACTCCTGGGGTCTCCGTCTCATTTTAAACGTGTGCATCGGACGCACCCATGTGGGTATGTGTGAATTTATATGGTGTTGTGTGCATGCGTGCGTTAGTACATCCTTGTTGTACTCACTTCAAAAAAAATATTCTTCTCCGCTGACAACGACGAGCTTGGCTGGCTACGAAAGCAAGAAGGGAACAAGGTAAGAACTGGTACAACGAAGCTTGGCTCAGCTTTCCACTTCTGTTTGATGAAACCGGAAGTCAATTTAAACATTTTAGTTTTTAAAAGTGGGTTCTTTAAGTCATTTCAAAAAGTGGTTTCTCCGCGCCACTTGAAAAGGCCGCCGGCTGACCTCTATCGTCTTTTTCACATCCGTGTCTTCCAAAAGCCGTTTTTCAAATTTTATTATAAAAGCTACTACTTTCAGTTATTACTATTTTATTTCAGCCAAAAGCTTTACCAAAAACTGTAGGATCGGATACGGCAATCAGAGAGGTGAATGATTGTAGCAGTTATTCAGAACTAAAAGTAATCTAACTTACTAGATGTAGATTTTGACTGCTCGGCGCTCGACCGCTCAGCAGTCATAAACTTGATAATAGTTTTGACCACTCAGTGCTTGATCGCTTAGCAGTCGTAAACTCTTACCAGTCGTAAACTTCGACCACGACCAGCAATCGTAAACTTTGACCACTTCTGTGCTCGTAAACTACGACCGCTTCACACTCTGATCTTCAATTGGTTACACTCGTAAACTTTGACCGCTTTGCACGTACTCGAACTTCGACTGATTTGCACGTACTCGACCTTCGACCCATTTGCTGTATTCGAACTGCGAGATCGAGCCCTACTATACTTGTTACCTTCGAGTACTCGTATTTTCTCTATTTTTGGGCGACGATTCGACACCTTTGCACTTACTCGTAAGTTTCGACCCAATTGCAATCACCAGCATTTTCTGTAAATCAAGAACAAGATTGATTCAAAGTGAGGTTTATTACTGAATTTTTAGGGGTTTACAAAGTGCCCTCAAAAGCACCCCTAAAAGCCTAGCCAAAACTAAAGCCTCCTCAATGCTTCTCAAAAAACTCGTGCGTTTGCTATGCCTCTCCGCCTCTATTTATATCCTCTAACACCTTAAGAGTTCTCTCCGAACAGATCACGAATTTGAGTCCGAATTCGACTCCAAGTCTTACGAAGCCTCATCCTCTTTAGTAGAATACAACTTCCATATTATGGGCTTTCCAATTTACAACTCCTAGAAACAAACTCTTCCCTTCCAATATCTTCAACCTTCATGTGCCCAAGCATGAGTCCAACTATCCCTCGGATCTCCATTGTAGTACTAGTCCACCTCTTCGTCGACCACTATCGCCTCCACGCTTAACCCACACACAAAAGATAAAGAAATCCTTTTCCAAAAACAAGTTCGTCTCAACTTGATTCACATTAGTCCATGCACAGACCGCTTCAATCCCCCTTGATGAACAATATCCGGTGCCAATTATTCATCATTAAGTAACCATCCACATGGTCTCTCAATATCTCCCGTCATGAATATATTGGCAACCAACCAAATTATCTGTGTGGGTTTGTGTGAATTGTTTCCTTTTTTTTTGCAAAATGCAAAACCAAATCGAGAAAACATCACATGAATGAAAAATGTGACCTAAGCAATGTGATCCAAATTTCTCTCTTTGACAATATGGTCATCAAGAAATTGTGGAGGAAAAATAATGCTAAGAAAGAGCAATGAAAGTGAAAATCAAGAAGCTTTATAGATTATCTATGTTACTTTGTATTGATTTAATAATTTAACCAAGCCATTTTTGAGCAGAGCTACTTAGATCATATAAATTCATATATCATATAGCAATACCAAACAAGTCTTCAGCGTGATTAAGCAATTTATATTAATGACATGCATCTTAACAATTACCAAACCAATTATAAAGAGTATAATGAGATATCACAACAAAAAGGTCAAAACCTAAAAATGAAGCAAATCTTAAGTCTAGACGAGTTAGCGGTCTCTAGTAGCAACCTATCACTCCACGTTCAATTTGTGAGTTGCAACCATGTGCACCCACTCTTGAGTATGTGGTATTCTTGTAGCATACTTCTTTTAATGGTGGCGTATTTGCAACATACTTCTTTTAATTGTGGTATACTTGAAGCATATTTCTTTTAATTATTTTCCTCTCCTAAAGAACTGTAAGGTTAAAATTTCATAAACTTATGACAATATCTTTAATTGCAGAGAGATCAGAACGCATTTATGACATGCAAAAATTAAGTGGACATAAAAAAGTTGTAATAAAAAACATACAAGTCTTAAAGCTCAGGTTTAAAATAAGAAAAAGATAATCGTTGCTACTATATAATTTCAGCCAAAAATAACGGTTACTGTCGGAAACTAAAAACCGGTTGAAGAGGGCTGAATGAAAAACACCCCAAGGGCTACATTTTTGCTCGCCCACTAGTTGCGCCAGACCGACGACTGCTATGTTGTCTCAGGTAGCCCGTGGCTTGGGTGTGCGTCGCGCTCAGCCATTGATGGATTCATGTGCCCGCGGAAACCGCCCGGAGCACGCAAATCCACTGCTTCGGCTTTATTGCCCGGATTGCACACGCCACCGGCTCCAGCCTTCCGCTGTGCGGCGATCAATGCGACACCAACACCCCAAATTGGGGTTTGGTGGCACATCGCCATTTACATGTTAATGCGCGTGTCCTGCAAGTTCAGATCGAGCACGTGCATGTTAATACTCCGACTGATCGGGTACGCCCACTTGAGTACATGGCCCAGCTGCGATCTGATGCGTACCCATCCATCCGCTGCTGGTCATTATTGATCGATCGGTCGAGGGTTTAGTTGGGCTGAAAAATATTGACTTATGGCTGAAATTACTCTGTAACTGATTGAAATTATATTGTAGTTAAGAGTGACTTATTTGACATAATTAAATTTAAAATATTTAATAATAGAAAAATATGTTAGCTCATCATGGACAACGCAAACGAATATGAAAAAAAGAACCGGCAAAAAAAGCTAAAAAACCTAAAAGTTTAGAAAAAAATAAAATTTATAAATAGTAAAAAATAAACCAGAACCCACAAGCTTAAGTCGGAATAAATGAAGCGTAAGAACAGTGCATCCCTGTACTCAAATGGGCCTAACATGCCGTGCTTGCTCCGGTTGCCCAACGAGTAAAAACGATCGACCGATGTCGACGTGGAACGGCTCTGCTGTGGCTTGGATGCATACGTTGCATTTTCCAGTACTAAGCTTGAGTTTGCTGGTACAATACAAGGTCCCGGTCAAGGGGTGTTCAAATAACTTCGGTTTTTGGTTTGTGCTTAGAGAAGCCTTAAGCACCTTACTTTTAAAAATGGTTTTTTAAGTCACTTCTTACAACAGCTTCTTTAAAACAGTTATCGACTTACCGTCATTTAGGTGGTGATCAGTTGGGCTTAAAAGTTTATGACTTATGGCTGAAAACACTGTAGATGACTGAAAAAAAACTGTAGCTGACATAGACTTATTTAGCATAATTAAATTTAAAAAAAATTTAAAAATATAAAAACACATGTTAACCCATTACGTATAATACAAACAAATACGGGGAAAAAAGAACCGGCAAAAAAACTCAACAAAAAGCCAAAAAATTCAGAAAAAGATGAAATTTATTCATAGTGAAAAATAAGCTGAAAGCCAAAAGTTTAAGCTCAACCGATCACTGCCCACTTAAACTATATTCATCCATCGCAGCCGAAATAGAACGCACCCGTGTACGAAGAAGCACGAAAACGTTGTGGCACACGGCCTCCGCTGTGGCACGGTATGTGCAGGCGGCGCGAGGGGACGGTCCAAAGCGCAGCCACTAACTCCGCTCGTACGACGCCTTCACTGGCACATTAAAACCCCGGCCGGCGCGACCACCCTTGCAAATCGCCCTTTTTTACCCACAGGAGCAGCGAAAATCTCCATGTGCCGATCGACGGCCGCCAACGTCCGGAGATCAGATCGACGAGACGACGCCAGCTGGTTCCTCTTTTTATAGTGCCGCTCCCTTTCGCTTTCTCCCTCCCTCCTAATTCCTCGTAGTAGCATTTGGTGTCTGCTCACAAGCCACCCTGGCCGGCTACCTCCCTGCCGCTCCGTTCCAGTCCTGCGTTCTTGTCGCGCGCTTGGAAGGTGGAGCAATGGCGACTCGCCGTGGACCGTGCCCCTGCTCGGTTCTTTTGCTCCTGACCTTTCTGCTTCTCCCGGGAGCCCCGTCGCGCGCCGCCGATACCGTCGCCGCCGGCCGGCCGCTGTCCGGCGGGCAGAGGCTGGTGTCCAAGCGTGGCAAGTTCGCGCTCGGCTTCTTCCAGCCAGGTACCAACAACAGTACGTGGATATTTTATTGATTTAATTTAGTGTAATTTTAGTTTAGCCTATACATCATTGATCCATTATTGCTCGGCTTCTTTTGTTTGTTTGTAATGTACTGAACAGAAAAGATAACTAATGCTCTCGCATGTTTATATACCCCGTACAAATGGAGTTGCATACTAGTATTAGGTTCTGAGATATGCGAGCAGCAACCTCATTTGTTTCCTCCTCGAGGGTGTTTGAATTTAAGCCATTCAAGTGCAGCAAGATAGGCAGCAAGTTGTACTTTTCCGTACTCACGAGAGTACATACTGTCACTTTCAATATATCACATTAAATAAACGTGTTATACTTATTTATCACTTTCAATATATGTAGATACCAATTCTAAGATACTCCAAAGCGATTTAGTTAAAAAAAATTATTGTTCATTTATTTTTACTATATACTCTTTTGCATATATAAAAGGAATATATAACAAGTGAGAGTACGTATTCTTGGGAGTATGAAATCATACAAACACCAAAAATTTCATCGAAGTTTACTTTTTATAGCATAATTTATGTATGTACTTTTATATCAAAAAATAAAGAACTCTAATGAAATTTTTTCAACCAAATCATATTAGAGCATCTTAGAATTAGTATTTAGGTATGCCAAAAGTGTTTAAGAGGTATAACACATTCGTTTAACTAGTATGTTGGAAGGGGGAATATGTACTCACAAAAGGTACCAAAAAGACATTACACACACACACACATAGAAACACTAACCAGCACGCAAGTGTAAAATAAGCACGTGCCCCTAACTGACCCAACCAACCAACGATTCACCATCCCACCACATGCTCATTTACTAGTGTTTGTTAATTATGATAAAGTTACTATCGAATGTACATGAAGTTATCATTTGTAATACATGAAGTTACTTACAATTATCACTATAAAACTAGCAGTAAATTCACAAATACACGATTGTAACTTTATATGACATGATTTTTGGAGCGTCAAAACATATTCAACATGCATCTTGTTTTATTAAGCTCGTAATTTCAAACAGAATGGTGAAAACGAATCGCATATTGGACTTTTGGTGAAAAAAATTATTGTATTTTTAGCTTGTAAATAAGATAAAAAAAAACCACAAGTCAAGTGCATTTATTCTCTTTTCTCTCCTACTGTATATATACAAGTCAAGCTACTACCCGCTGTGAGAAAAGTTATGACCTGTTGTGTGGAAAGTTACCACCGGTTGTGTACTATAAGCGTTTGGCAGTAACTTTACTCGCTACCGATGGTAACTTAATTTAGAAATGTCAGTAACTTTTTGGCACTGTGAAGGTTTGGCAATAACTTTATTTAGAAACATCAGTAACTTTTTAGCGCGCTGGTTATCATTAATTCGTGCGTACAATCAGTGACTTGCGCGTACCGTGCGCGCAGGCACTGAATAGCGCTACTACGTGTGCGTGCGTGTATATATATATACACACACACACACACTATTCTGCGCGTAGGTGTAAAATACATGCCAGAAAGTTATTACCGTTTGTGAGTGGAGTTTGACAGCAACTTCACTCATAAACAGTAGATTACGGAATATTATACAAATAAATTTTATTATGTTATGTATGCAATTTAGCTCGTCAGAAAAAGCCGATCAAAAGTAGAAAAAAAATCTCTTCTAGCAACTAACTCAAACAAACTCGTCCAGTCTAACTGACCTTATCATTTCAAACAATCAAAAGAAACTGCATAATGAACTCACCTCCAAAATGGCAAAGGCGAGTGCGAACATAAGGTTGAAGATAGCAGTTCTCAAGATGACATGAACTTACAAAAGGCTGGCCGTAATCAAACTTTGGAGGTGAAAAGGCAGCTTCTGGATTTTCCAAGGACAACAGTGACTTTATCATGCCCTGGTCCCGCTTCCCACAACTTATTGTTATTGCCTGAGAGGGACGACAACACTGTTATATAATAAGTATGTACCAAAATTCCAAACACAATTCATACCTGCCCTGCTAGCCACTTGTTCACAAATGGGAAATGATTTGTTATAGAACAAGGGTTGCATGCTAGGTTCTAAAATAGCAGAGCCCAGAATACCGGAGTTGATCAAGACAAACATGATGCATGCTCTAGTATTTAAATTAGACATGATTAGGTGGAGTGTGGAAGCAAAACTCTAGGGATATTATAGATTTAACAACACTACTAATAAGAGATAGATTGTCATTCGAATGCAACATAATAAAAAAACTCGACCTGCGGGGGGTTAAACGGCCCCCGGGCATTTTTTTGCTTAAGAGAAGATCCTCTCACACAGATCGAGAAAACCCCCGAACCCCTGCTCCACCCTTACACAAGGGCACCGTTGCCCGCGTGAGAAACGCGCCAATGACCTGGGCTGGACCTTAGACCTGTGCTTTGGTGTGGTAGCAGGCGAGGGGATTTTTTTACCCCCAGACCTAAAATTCGCCCCGTGGGATTTGAACCCAGGACCTGGGGGTGCTACTGAGGCGCTCTAACCACTGGGCTAGAGACCCTTTCGCAATGCAACATAATAAGAATGGATCACATAGAAAGATGAAATATTATGATGAAACGACTATTACATGTAGTCTTAGAAGATTGGCCAAAATTGCAGCACCTCTTGTTAGTTACAGCTTACAATCATATGCTACCAAAAACTATAGGAGCCAAAAAAAATATTGTTTAGCTGGTTCAAAGTCAGTTATATGTATATCATTGTATAATTGTCTGGGATACTACAAAGTCATAGCTATATTAATCTGCAAACCTAAGAATCATACCTCAGCTATGTTAGGAAGAATGAAACAATATATCACTAAATAAAAAAATGAAAAAAAAAGTCAGATCGTGAAGCTAATGGAATGTGTTTGTTGTGAGATGATGTCATTCAAGAAAATGGATACCAGATTTTGTTGAGGTGTATTGTCCGTTGAGACTGCTGTCACTCACTGCAGAGGCTTCTTGGTGAGACTGCTCAGACTTCTAGGTGTATGTGGTCCAGCCATGAAACAGTAAACACCAGCTTGAACAGTATCTGCGGCATCACATTTGTCACCAAAGACACTGTACATATTGGATTTAGTCAGGTGCTTGTACTGTTCATGTAAGTATCCAACCACCGGCCTACAATTCAGCAGCCATCAATAATTTTGCAACTTAATAGAATATCAATTTATAAATCTATAAGCACATGTGCATGTAATTGTTCTATCCATTCAGTACATTGCAGTTATGATTTATGAACGAGACCACCACACCAGGAGGTACCTGGTAAATAGTAAAAACAATGATTTGGGTAATTGGTAACAGATGAATACAAAGCGTAACTTTGCCATGAAAATCGAACAGTTGAAGAATGAAAACACAATAAAAGACATGAAAGTTCAGTAGAATATGATAAGGAAAAACCTTGGTATTCTCTGTAGAATAAGCCCATTCTGGGGAGATCTCAGTGATGTTCAAGAGTCTTTTGTTGGTCACTGGATGAAAGCTGTGGATATCTGAGCTTGGATTATCCCCTAAACAAGGAATATCCGTTGAGACCACTTGCACTCACTGCGGAGGCTTCTTGGCGAGACTGCTCAGACTTTGTTGATGAGGAGTCTCCATCAGAGTTCCTGTGAACTAATTGCTTCATTGGATAGCCATTCTCGGACAGGAAATCCTATTCACACAGAAGTGAATTGGTACATTTGTTATTCGTAGCTCTACAGTCTGTGATTCAGTATCCCACTACGTTGAAACTGAACTTACATAGTTGGGCATGGAATGGGCTGGGTGTTCCTCCATTTCTCGTAAAAGCAATATCATCATCTGTAGGCATTACTCAAGCTCCACCAACAAAAGCACATAATTTAAGAGAGGGGAGCATAGGGATTAGTGACTCAAACAAAAGCAAAATGATGGGACGCCAAGGAAAATTTTGAAGGAAGACCACATACCTCCTTGTCATTCTTTTCTTTGTTTTCCTTTGATTTCTTCAGTACTCTACACATACAAAGGAGGAAGCAAAATTATTGATCTACCCAAGGTGCAAAACAAACCAACTGTAAATATTTATTGCTCAAACCCAGAAAGTCATATCCAAGTCGTACATACCTTGCAGTACAGCTCAATGTACAATCCTGGCACTAAAGTCGAGTTTGTTTTGCTATAAATCCGTCTAGATCAGCATAAGTAGGCCGATTGCCTGCCACAGCCACACTGCTACGGCATGGCTATGTAGTAAGTAGAGTAAGGTCCTGTTTGGATCAGTTTCAGATTTTTTAAAACCAGCTATTACTTCTAGTTTTAAAAGCTGATTTCTAAGCAAAAATTGATGGGGTGTTTAGATCCCCTAGTTTTTAAAAGCTGGTTTCATTTATGATTGGTGCTAATAGACTATTATACCCTTATATTTATGATTGGAAGCGTCTGCGTGTGGTCTTTAATGAGGGTAAATGGGTATTTGTGCAAAAAAACTGGCAAAAGCTAGGTATCAACAGCTTCTTAGTTTTTAAGAATCTAGGTAGATTTTAAAAACTGCCCCAAAAACTGGTCTGTTTGGATCCCATCCAGTTTCCAAAAGCCAGATTCTTAAAATCTGAGTGGATCCAAACATGCTCTAAGCAAGAGGCAAGCTAACCTTACTGGGGATTTGGCGGAGGTAGAAGACGGAGTCGGAGGTGAAGTTGGCCGCGCGTGAGGAACATAAACGCCACCTTGGGGACGTGCCGGAACGGGAACCCGCGGCGCGAAGGATACGCGCCAGAGCAGCTCCTCGTCCATCATGGCGTGCCACACGCGAGCCGGGGGCTGCATCCACCGCTCCAGCTCCTCCTTCGCGGCGGCGGAGGCCCCTAGGCACGGCTAGAACAGCGCGGGCGCGACCGCCGCTAGCGTGTGCCGCGCCATGTACATGTCGAACGCCAACAGGCCCACGCCGACTCCTTCGATTCGTAGCGGCGTGACTCGACACGAGCCAATCTTCTCGCTAGGAGTAGACGAAATCTCCCAGATTTGAGGCCGGGTGCGGCATCTTCGGCCATTTGAGGTGACATTCAGTGTTCTGCCTCTCTATGCTCCCCCTCAATCAACTCCTCTGTGTGTGTGTGGGGGGGGGGGGGGGGGCAGAGGAGCAACAAACGTGAGAGAAGGGAGGAAGCAAAAGAAAAAAACATGGCGGCTGCCGCCGTGAGGAACGCAATGGCCGAGGAGGAGGGGGACCGCGCGATGCCGCCGCCGCAGGAGAGACGGGAGGGAGGCCGAGGTGGAGACGGTGCCGTGGGGAGGCAGAGGGAGGAGCGGTGAGGGTGCTGCGCGAGGGGAGGAGTGTCTTGCGACGGCCGGTGGAGAAGAGGACGGTGGAGTCGCGCGGGAGGCGGCGCGGGGGGGGGGGAGGGGGTCTGTTTCGGCTTGGGTGTGACCTGGAGCAGCGGGTTGCGGCGCGTGCGTTGGATTTGTGAGGGACAGCTGGATCTGTGGTTTAAAAGGTAGATAAATTACTGGTGGTAAACCATTACTGGTAACTTATTTTTATAAGTGGTATATATATATATATATATATATATATATATATATATATATATATATATATATATATATATATATATATATATATATAAGTGGTTGTATATTTCTAGGAGTATATACTTTCACTTATAATATATATAGGTAAATTTCTTAAGACACTTGAGCACCTAAGTTAAGAATCGTCCGGTACATATCTATGATTGATAATTTTTTTTAGAATTTGGATATGAAAAATGATACCTTTGATATATTTATGGTGAATTTTGAACTCGAACTATTTTTAAATTTTATGCGACTACAATGAGTATATACCATAAAAGTAGCTCAAACTAATTAAACTAAAGTTAAATTTATTTTTTTACAATCTGATATGTTAAATATACTTTTTTATTGGTATTTCCAGGAAGGAGCTAGATTTCATATGTCATGAGATGAGGATATAACAACTCGCTGCTCACTTTTTGAACGCTAATCTCATCCAGAAAAATTAGGCAAAGAATGATCAACAGCAAGCGTCAGGAAAAGACTTAAAATGGAACCTTCTTTTTGGGAGTTATTCGTAGCCGTGTTCATATATTAATATTCTTTTCCCATCATGTGGATCTAGTGCTTGACTTGTTCTTTGGCACGAAGTTTTCTCCACTTATATATCCTTCCGAATTCGAGATTTTAGTATATCTGATTAATAATTACGAATCAGCCGTAAAAAGAGATAATTGTGAATCATGTAACCCCTTTTCTCTTGTGCAATTAACAGATAGCTCGTCGCAGAATTGGTACTTGGGCATTTGGTACAACCAAATCCCAGCACACACCAAGGTGTGGGTTGCCAACAGGCTCAAGCCAGTCTCCGACCCAGAGTCCTCACAGCTTTCCATATCAAGCGATGGCAACATGGTCCTACTCGACCACTCCAGGTCACCAATCTGGTCAACAAACGTCGCCAGAATTCCGTCCAATTCCACGGTCGGTGTCATCCTCGACACGGGCAACCTTGTCCTTGCCGACCGGTCCAACACCTCCGTCGTGCTGTGGCAGAGCTTCGACCACTTCGGCGACACGTGGCTCCCCGGCGGCAAGCTCGGCCGGAACAAGCTCACCGGTGAGGTCACCCATCTGGTCGCATGGAAAGGTTACAACGACCCGACGCCGAGCCTGTTCTCCCTCGAGCTTGACCCGGGTGGCTCGAGCCAGTACCTGCTCAACTGGAACGACAGCACGCAGTACTGGAGCAGCGGCAACTGGACCGGCCACATGTTCACCGCCGTGCCGGAGATGATGGCCAGCGGCGCCTACCCTATGTCCCTGTACACCTTCGACTACATCGACGCCGAGAACGAGAGCTACTTCATCTACGACGTCAAGGACGCCGCCGTCATGACGCGGTTCGTCGTGGACGTGACGGGGCAGATCAAGTTCCTGACGTGGGTGGAGGCCGCGGGCGGGTGGGTGCTCTTCTGGACGGAGCCCAAGGCGCAGTGCGACGTCTACTCGCTCTGCGGGCCCTTCAGCGTGTGCACCGAGAACGCGCTGCCGTCCTGCAGCTGCCTCCGCGGCTTCCGCGAGCGGCGGCTGCAGGCGTGGCTGCAGGGCGACCACACCGCGGGCTGCGCCAGGAACACCGGCCTGCAGTGCAGCGTTCAAGCCATGCAGAAGCCGAAGAACGACAGGTTCTACACCATGCCCAGCGTGAAGCTGCCGAGCGATGCGCAGAGCGTGGCGGCTGCCAGTGCTCACGACTGTGAGCTCGCATGTCTCGGGAACTGTTCTTGCAAGGCTTACTCCTACAACGGCAGCTGCTCGCTGTGGTACGGCGACCTCATCAACCTCCAAGACACGAGCAACACTGGTACCGGAGGCAGCACCATCTCGATCCGCCTGGCTGCGTCGGAGTTCTCCAACACCGGGAACGCCAAGAAACTGATAATCGGACTCGTCGTCGCCGGGATCGTCGCCGCAGTTACCGTCGTTGTTCTGATCTCAGTCTTCGTTCTGAGGAGGAGGAGGATGAAGGCGCTGAGGAGAGTCGAAGGATCACTGGTGGCATTCACGTACCGTGACCTGCAATCCGTGACCAAGAACTTCTCAGAGAAGCTCGGCGGTGGCGCCTTCGGGTCGGTGTTCAAAGGATCGCTGCCTGACGCAACTCTCGTCGCGGTGAAGAAGCTCGAGGGCGTTCGTCAGGGGGAGAAGCAGTTCCGCGCAGAGGTGAGCACGATAGGCACGACTCAGCATGTCAACCTGATCAGATTGCTCGGGTTCTGCTCCGAGAGAACACGAAGGCTGCTCGTCTACGAGCACATGCCAAATGGCTCTTTGGACAGGCACCTCTTCGGATCCAGCCAAGGTATCCTGAGTTGGGACACGAGATACCAAATTGCAGTTGGAATTGCGAGAGGATTGGACTACTTGCACGAGAAATGCAGGGATTGCATCATACACTGCGACATCAAGCCTGAGAACATACTCCTGGACGAGACGTTTGTTCCGAAAGTTGCAGACTTTGGGCTCGCAAAGCTCATGGGCCGTGACTTCAGCCGCGTGCTGACCACGATGAGGGGCACGGTAGGGTACCTCGCGCCGGAGTGGATAACCGGCGAGGCCATCACGACCAAGGCAGACGTTTTCAGCTACGGCATGATGCTGTTCGAGATCATATCGGGCAGGAGGAACGTGGAGCAGCGGCAGGACGGCACGGTGGACTTCTTCCCGTCGACGGCCGTGAGCCGGCTCTTCGACGGCGACCTGAAGAGCGCGGTGGACGGCCAGCTCGGCGGAAACGCCGACATGGCCGAGGTGGAGAGGGCGTGCAAGGTGGCCTGCTGGTGCGTGCAGGACGCCGAGAGCGCGAGGCCGAGCATGGGGATGGTGGTGCAGGTTCTTGACGGGCTCATTGACGTCAACGACCCGCCGATCCCGAGATCGCTCAAAGTGCTCGGGGATCCATCGAATTACGTCAAGTTCTTTTCAGGGCTGCCGTCGACCTGAGGCTGGATATTGCGTAGCAAAAGTATATACGCCTTCTTACCTACATGAAGTGCTTAACTGCTTATGGTGGCGTTGAGATATATCATATAGTACGTGCTAATCAGCTACTGAGCTGTGTCAGGGAGTTAATACTCATGTCGCGGGGCGTGTCGTGAACTAGCCAAGAAATTTTTATAGAGCACTAGTAAATGTATGTATTTCTCGTTCACCCTACGAAAGATGCGCTTCGAGATTTCTCTGCAGTGGTATATGTTTCCGGCAACGAACGTTCTTTGGCTATTGATCAGCTCACTAACTGTCCGTTGCCGTCCACCTTGCCGCCAGAAAATTCTTGATAGTACTATCATGTACTATCCTACAGAGAGTACTCTCTGGTAGCGTATACGATGTGCTAACTGATTTTCTAGCAAACCGACAAAGTCGACGACAAGAAAGCCTGAACAAAAGTTGATCCTAGATGAAATATCGATGAGAAGCAATAATAAACCAGAACGAATCTCACAACAAAGGATAGGTGTAATTCACAAATTGATCAACACATCGATGTGAAGCAATATTGATCAAAGTTGAATTACAGAGGTAATATTTTATTAGATACGGCCTACTTCTAAGGTATAAATAAAGGTAGATGCAAAAAGACAGTAGAGGCTAACGTGTGCTTGTTTCTTCGGTACAATGTATTTCTAATTCAAAATAGCCGACTCAACCTTAGATTGTGCTTCAAATCTTCCTTTTTGTGACAGCTTAATCTTTCCTTTAATAGAATCCCTATCCACTTTTGAATCTTCATATTTCCGAACTCTTGTTGATGATTTTCTTTTTCACATCTAACTTTACTTAGTCGGCATCTTCTAGGGCCTTATAGCATAGCTGATTCTTACTTCCGATTTGTGACAATCCCCAATCTTTCTTGTATTTACTTTAAATGTCAAACATACCTTTTATCGACTATTTTGACTGTCAAAATCTGATGGCAACAGTGTTCAAATGGATTATTTTCAAAAAAAAATGAAAACGAAAAAGAAAGAGAGAAAACAAGTGTTCAAATGGATTGGACAACAGAAAACTCTCTAGGCCTAGTGGATAGCGTTGGCTGCTCTGAGCCTCTCAGACACTGCGTATTCCTCTGAGAGCCGAGTAGAAAATGGTCCAGCCTGGCGTTTAGCAGGGCTCAGGTTTGGACATCGGAAATTTACTGTGATCATTTGGGCTTCAGTTTCTGACTTCTGATTTATTTTTTAATATTCATAAATTTCGTCTTTTTCTGAACTTTTGGCTTTTTGTTAAGCTTTTTTGATGGTTCTTTTTTCCCGTATGTGTTTGTATTATACTAATGGGCTAACATATATTTTTATATTTTTTAATTTTTTTAAATTTAATTATGCTAAATAAGCCTCTGTCAGCTACAGTGTTTTTTCAGCCAACTACAGTGTTTTTCAGCCATAAACCACAAAAAAGGCCCAAATGATCACCACCTTAGGTCTGATGGCCCAAACTATGTTAGCATCTGAAGATATTTTTTTTAAAAAAACTTGATAGTTTATGTGCTGTAGGACATGTTCTTTACCTCAAAAGCTGGCGGCTTTTGGCTTTTGCTACAGTTCCTAATTTTCAAACAGAGTATTTTCTTAAGACAGGGTCTACAAGTTAAACGATCTACACGTTAAAAGCCCCAACATCTGTACCAGCCAAAATCGCAAGTGAGTATCTGTCTCTCCGTAATCTGTACCGTAAACAGCCAAAATTCAAAAAATTCAGTCAAAAGTCATAAGCTGCAGCCGAAAAGAACAGGCCCGTAGCATCCTAAATCCTTGAACTGGTGAGCCCCTTCAGAACAATCCTGGTAGTTTGGGATGGGTTAAGCTGTTGTAAACAGTAGACTGAGAATCAAGATATAAGAACAGGATTACTCAATGGGCCTGAAATTCAGGCAGCGGTTCCATCACAACCGTTGATTTCTCGTCTGCTGGCTAACAAAAGTAGCTTTTTCAAGATTTGTCACGTCGACCACAGTCCATAGGGCATAAGCACACACGGTACGATTCCAACCAGACAAGACGCGCAGATCACGACTACCATGAACGGTACGAGTCCAACCAAACACGACGCGCAGATCACGACTACCATGAACCCTAGACTAGAGCAGATCACGACTACCATGAACCCTAGACTAGCGCAGATCACGACTACCATGAACCCTAGACTAAGGGGCGTTCTGGCAACGAACACTCGTATCATATTTGACTGACCGAATAAGCTTTGTTTCGTTACTGCATTTCGCTTTCTTTGTAGTGCTTTTCGTCCAAACGTTCGTCTATAACATCTCGCTTCCTTCGTTGCGTCCGCTATGTTCTCGTCTCTTGGAGGCTGGAGCAATGGCGAGCTCAGAGACACCCTGCTCCCCTGTTCTCGCTTCCGTTCTTTTCGTCATGGGCTTGACTGCTCTGCAAGGAGCCGCGTTACGTGCCGGTGCCGCCGATACCATCACCGTCGACCGGCCGCTGTCCGGCTCCGGCAGCCAGAAGCCACTGGTGTCCAAGGGGGGCAAGTTCGCGCTGGGCTTCTTCCAGCCAGGTACCATCACCTATTCTGTTTTCTTTTTTGCTTGTATAGTTGTATACACAAAAAAAAATCTATATAAATAAAAACAACTGGTTATATTCAGGTCATCTCTTTTGTTCTAAGGACAAGAAAATTTTACAATAATCCTAAAAAACCCGAGAAATCCGTATATTAATCGAAAGAAAAAGAGAAAGATCTCTACTACTTATATTAGTGGGGCCAGATTATAACGGTGTAGATTAATTATATATAGATATTAGAGTTATACAATAAATATCATTGTATTTCAACTATAGATAGTAGAATTATATATCAAAGATAACTGTATCATAATGTCTAACATGCAACTAGGCAGGTAAATCTGCTAATTTATTCTAACTTCCAAGTGCAGCACGCCGAGAACTAGTACTACCGCCTCTAGTAAAAAAGGAACATTTTAGCTATTAAAAAGGCAACAGCAAATTAGATTATACTGCTAATCATATATTGAAATGTGTATAGAACCGGTATGGTAACAAAGAGGAAGTGAATAGTGCATTTAAAATTTTTCTCTAAGTATTCATCGATGTTCACTCCAATGGCTACTAGAAACTATGAACATCAAAGAACAATTATTATACAAAAATCTAAGCGCAATGGAGCGAAACAACCCTTGACGTGCTCGGAGGTCAGACCGGTTAATAGTAGCCGATCAGACCGCTACAGTGTTTTCAGTGTGGTAATAGTATTTTAGCACTATTTTAAAACAAAAAATTTATGAAAACTTTGATCCGTAGATCCAATGATATGAAATTTATCATACACCTTCTTTAGGATGTCACAAACATATTCCAACCACAATCGATAAAATCGTTGTCAAAATTATGACCTTTTTCAGTTAAAGGAAGGTTGCACTAAAAGGGCAAAAACAAAAATGGTGAATATGACTTTGCTTGTAGGTGGATGATAGTTAAGATAGCTCTATATATGTTCCCACGTGTCATAGCAAGTAATAATACTAAAAATGTTTAGATCAAGAAATCACTCTTAAGAGTCAAATCCAAGCAAAAATTGGTTTCTTTATAAACTTGCCAACCAAGTGCATGGAGATTGATTTTTAGAGGTCATCTTCATCTCAGCCATTTCACCCAACATTCTCGATCGGTCTAGGACTCAGCTCCTCTATAAGCGTAGCCTTAATCTTCATCGTTAACCATGATTAACTCCAAACTATCTTGCATATCCAAAGATAAAGAAATCATTTTTGAACATAAATTCTTCGTAACTTGACCCACGTTAGTTATAACATGACTCATGCAACATATAGACACTAACCTTAATCACCAAAACTCAACCTGAGACTCAAATTTCCAAAAGAATAGAAACTAGCCGAAACAACACTGCTCAACCTGTTTGACCGGATGCCCATGTCGATCAGATCACTGACTGGTACCAGTTAGACTGGACATGGCTGCCGGTCTGACCTCTGGGACATCCGGTTTGACCGCCACTCTTTGGTTGGTCAGATCGGCCTGACTGCAAGTAATCCAAAAAATCCAACAATTTACAAATCTAAATTTCTATCCTTACCAAATTATAATGGTTCATCACAACATAAATATAGACCTTTTCATATGGTCCTTGATATGTTCAATATTTAACACCGTATCTTTGGAGAGTTATAATGGTTCGGTTACACGGATTCTAGAACTTCTTTCTTTGTGACTTGAGAACAATATACAATTGGTGATCTTAGTATATGTTAGGTATGACAGCACCAATGACCTCTAGTCGTTCGAGAATTCCCCAAGAAATCGAGAATTTCACATTAGTCAGGACATTGGATACTTAGTAGACACAACAACTTAATTCAGTCTAACCGAACGGCACCTAAGGACGTTCTGGCAACGAACACGTATCATATTGACTGACCGAATAGGCGCCCGAGAGAATACGTCGTCCGCATCTTGACCAATGCCGATGCTTCTATGCTGTTCTGGTGCCTTCAATCAATCGAGGCTTCAACATTCCACAGAAGTTTCTTTCGGAGAGAGACGCTCCACCCGTTGTCCCCCAAAATACTTTCGGGTAACAGTAATACGTGTCCACTCTGTAATTGGAAGCTTTGTTTCGTTACCGCATTTCGCTTTCTTTGTTGTACTTTTCGTCGAAACGTCCGTCTATAACAGCTCGCTCCCTTCCTTGCGTCCGCTATGCTCTCGAGTCCGGAGCAATGGCGAGCTCAGGGACCCCCTGCTCCCCTGTTCTCGCTTCCGTTCTTTTCATCGTGGGATTGGCTGCTCTGCAAGGAGCTGTGTTACGTGCTGGTGCCGCCGATACCATCACCGTCGACCGGCCGCTGTCCGGCTCCGGCAGCCAGAGGCCACTGGTGTCCAAGGGGGGCAAGTTCGCGCTGGGCTTCTTCCAACCAGGTGGAATAGCCTATCAGTTTTTTTTTTTTTTTTTGCTTGTATACAGAAAAAAAAATTATTCTAACTTCCGAGTGCAGCACGCCGAGAACTAGTACTACCGCCTGTAGTAAAAAAGGAACATTTTAGTTACTCAAAAGGCAACGGCAAATTAGATTATACTACAACTCATATATTTGAAATATGTTCAATATTTACCATGGTATCTTTGGTCAAAGTTATAATGGTTCGGTTGCACGGATTCTAGAACTTCTTTCTTTCTGACTTGAGAACACTATACAATTGCCGCTCCAACCGGCTCATAGCTTAACCTTTTGTTTGTGATTTTTGTCTTATAGTTAAAATTACACTGTAGCGACTGTTAACTTTTTTAAGAAAAAAAGAAAAAAAATAAATATAAAAAAGTCGTTATATTGTTAAAGATAATGCAAAGGAATAAGGGGAAAAAAGAAAAGGTAAAAAACTAAATAAAGTTAAAAAATCAAAATAAGCTAAAATTAAAAGTCGACGTGTTCTAAATAACTTCTAGTTTAAATAACCCAAAAATCAAAATAAGATAGAAACTGAAACCATGTGGAATAGGGCCTAATATATTAGGCTATGACAGCACCAATGACCTCTGGTCGTTGGAGAATTTCACTTTAGTCAGGACATTGGATACTTAGAAGTAGAGACACAACAACTTTTTACGAAAAAAAAAATCATTCACTTACCGAGCCATGTCGTAATGTTTCCTTCTGATCGATGTGCAACAGAAAACTCACAGCATTGGTTCATCGGCATCTGGTACAACCAAATCTCAAAGCAAACACCAGTCTGGGTAGCGAACAGGAACTCTCCGATCCCCAAACGAGAGTTCTCACAGCTGACCATATCAACAGATGGCAACATGGTCCTACTCGACCACTCAACAAGTCCAGTCTGGTCTACCAACATCACCAATATGACCTCCAATTCCACAGTCGGTGTCATCCTTGACAACGGTAACCTTGTCCTAGCAGACGCATCCAACACCTCCATTGTGCTATGGCAAAGCTTCGACCACTTCGGCAACACGTGGCTCCCTGGCGGCAAGCTCGGCCGAAGCAAGCTCACCGGCGTGAGCACACGTCTAATCGCATGGAAGGCTTACAACGATCCAGCTCCAGGGGTGTTCTCCCTTGAGTTGGATCCAAACGGCACTCCCCAGTACTTGCTGAAATGGAACGATACCCAGCAGTACTGGACCAGCGGCAACTGGACCGGTCACATGTTCAACGCCGTGCCAGAGATGACACCCACCAACATCTACCCCAAGTCGATATACACCTTCGACTACGTCGACGGCGAGAACGAGAGCTACTTCGTGTATGGCATTAAGGACGACGCTGTCATCTCGAGGTTCGTCGTGGACTCGACGGGGCGGATTCAGTTCATGACGTGGCTAGAGGACATCAAGGACTGGATGATGTTCTGGTCGGAGCCCAAGGTGCAGTGCGACGTGTACTCATTGTGCGGGCCGTTCAGTGTCTGCACTGTGAACGCATTGGCCTCCTGTAGCTGCCTTCGTGGTTTCAGAGAGCAATACCAGGGCGAGTGGTTGCACGGCGATCACACCGTAGGGTGCAGTAGAAATGTTGGGCTGCAGTGCAGCAGTAATAGCTCACAGAATGACAGATTCTACACTATGGTGAATGTGAAGTTACCAAGCAATGCACAAAACACTGTCGTTGCAAGCAGTAAAGAGTGTGAGCTTGCATGTCTAAGCAACTCTTCTTGCACTGCTTATTCCTTCAACGGCAGCGGCTCACTTTGGTATGGAGAGCTCGTCAACCTGCAAGATGTGAGTAGCATTGGTAGTGGAGGTGGCACGATTCTGATTCGCTTGGCTGCATCCGAATTCTCTGACAAGAAGCACACTAAGAAATTGATCACTGGAGTAGTAATTGCCACTGTTGCTACTAGTGTTGTACTAATGATTTCTGTTTCACTTTCCTTATTGAGAAAAAGAAGGGTCAAGGCAATGGTGCGAGTCGAGTGTTCCTTGATGGCATTCACATACCGTGAATTGCAATCTGTGACCAAAAACTTCTCCGAGAAGCTCGGCGGAGGCGCCTTTGGTTCGGTGTTCAAAGGATCCCTGCCTGATGCAACTTCGGTGGCTGTGAAGAAGCTCGAAGGCTTTCGTCAAGGGGAGAAGCAATTCCGGGCAGAGGTGAGCACAATTGGCACCATTCAGCACGTCAACTTAATTCGACTGATTGGGTTTTGTTCAGACAGAACGCGAAGGCTACTTGTCTACGAGTACATGCCAAACGGCTCATTGGACCGGTATCTTTTAGAGAGCAGTCAAGTAGTCCTAAGTTGGAGCACGAGGTACCAAATTGCACTAGGAATTGCCAGGGGATTAGACTATCTTCACGAGAAATGCAGGGACTGCATCATACACTGCGATATCAAGCCTGAAAACATCCTCCTGGATGATTCTTTTGTACCAAAAGTTGCAGACTTTGGGCTTGCAAAGCTCATGGGCCGTGACTTCAGCCGTGTGCTGACGACAATGAGGGGAACCGTAGGATACCTCGCGCCGGAATGGATAGCCGGCACGGCCATCACGACGAAGGCGGATGTTTTCAGTTACGGCATGGTGTTGTTCGAGATCGTATCGGGCAGGAGGAACGTGGAGCAGCGGCAGGACGGCACGGTGGACTTCTTCCCGTTGCTGGCCGCGAGCAAGCTCACCGACGGGGAGTTGTACGGCTTGGTGGACAGCCGGCTCGACGGCGACGCTAACACGGCCGAGGTGGAGAGAGCCTGCAAGATCGCGTGCTGGTGCATCCAGGACGACGAGAGCGCGAGGCCAGCCATGGCGACGGTCGTGCAGGTTCTGGAGGGGCTCGTCGAGGTCAATGCCCCTCCGGTTCCGAGATCGCTCAGACTCCTCGCGGATCCAGCGAGTCATGTGAAGTTCCTTTCGGATTTGCCGTCAAAGTGAGATTGGTTCGGAATTGCCCCGCTTACTTGTCTCTTGTTTTGCTTTTTGTACAGAACAGGTGTTAGCAATGATCATTTAATCATGTGCTTGTTAGCTAGTATCTTAATTTAGCATATGCATGTTTCCTTTTTGAATGAGCCCACAATCTGTGTGAGAGCCATGCAGCCATTCATCATTCAATGCCGTGTAACTCCCATCCGTTTCATGCATGTAGTGTTGCTTGGTATACTTGTAACAGCATGCATTACATCCACATCCATTACTAGGAGTTAGTAAGTCTTGTTTTGCATAATAAAAGGAAGAAGAAAACGCTGCAGTTTGAAGTTGAACGCAGCACCAAAAACATCTGTGTTCCATCCTGTGTATGCATTCCATTTTGACGCGAGAGCTAGAGATTTGAGAGATTCGCAAAGGGCGGCTGACAATTGGTATTAGAGCAAAATGTCGGCCCCCGCCCTTGCCGTAGGCCACTCCCGTACACCGCAGCGACACGGCCATGGACGCTCGCCGTCCCCACCGACGCGTCGCCCGCATCGACGTGATGGCGGCCAGCGTGAACTCGTTGTCCAGCGGGTCGTGAAGGAGAGTAGTGGTTCCATCTCCTACCCCACGCTCACACGCTCAAATTACTCCGATTGGGCGGTGTTGATGCGAGTCAACCTTCAGACTCAAGGCCTGTGGGACGCTGTCGACACCGGTGATGTGCCATACCAGGAAGATCGCCAGCCCCTTTCGGCTATCCTGTGCGCAGTGCCACCGGAGATGCTCCAGCCGCTCGCCGAGAAGGACAACGCCAAAGAAGCCTAAGACACCCTCAAGGCGATGAGGGTTGGGGCGGATCGAGTGCATGAATCCAAGGCGCAGAAGCTACGCTAGACATTTGAGTAGATGCGATTCAAAAATGGCGAGCATGTGGAGGACTTCAGTCTCCGGCTCCAGGGTGTCGTCAGCGACCTTCGCCTCCTTGGGGAGGAGTTGTCGGAGGAGAAGGTGGTCCGCAAGCTACTGCGTGTTGTTCCCCGCAGGTATCGCCAAATTGTCTTGTTAATTGAAACCTTGGTTGACCTCAGCACTCTGTCCATCGAGGACCTCATCGGCTGGCTCCATGCTGTCGAGGACTGTGGAGAGTCGCACGATGAGGAAGGAGACTAGGTTCTACTCACAGAGATGGAATGGTCGTCGTACAACACCAAGGAGACCGGCATGTCCGTCTCTCGCGCCGCTACGAACAGCGGGAACACGTCGCGCTCACGCTAGCGCGGCCGGCGCAACCGCGGGCGTGACAGGGGAGACGGGGAACCAAAGTCTGGGCCATCCCAGGCTGCGTGTCACGACATCTCCAAGGACAAATGCCGCTATTGCGGCAAACTGGGCCACTGGGCCAAGGAGTGCCGAAAGGCGAAGCGGGATCATGAGAAGTTGGCCCAGGCGAATCTTCTCCAAGCCGAACCACAGCAGGACAAGGGCGAAGACGAGCCCACATTGTTAATGGCCCCGGTCTGCGATCTCTCCCTTGCCGTCGACTTCGAGCCCGCAGGCGCCGAACTCGTTATAAACGAGGAGCGCGCCCTTGTCACTCTCCGCGACGAGGGAGAACCAGTTGATCCAGAATGGATCCTGGACACCAGCGCATCGAATCATATGACAGGCGCACGAAACGCATTCTCCAAACTCAACACCAGCGTGCGTAGTTCCTTCAAGTTCAGCGACGCCTCGCGAGTCCGCATCAAGGGGTACGGCACTATGCTCTTCGCCTGCAAGAACGGCGATCACTGTGCGCTCACCGGTGTCTACTACATCCCGCGCCTCCGTAGCAACATCGTCACCCTCGGCCAGCTGGACGAATCTCACTACAAGACGGAAATCGAGAATGGCATCCTCACACTGCATGACCCCCAACGCCGGCTACTATGCTGGGTTCGGCGGAGCACCGGACATCTCTATGTGTTCAACGTCGACATTGCACAGCCCGTTTGCCTTGCGGCGAGGGGCATGGAGAAAGCCTGGACATGGCATGCGTGTTTCGGCCACCTCAACTTCGATTCGCTTCGCATGCTCGCTCGGCGTGGGATGGCGCGAGGCCTACCGGAGCTTGAGCGCATAAATCGGGTTTGCGACAGCTACCTGATTGGCAAGCAGAAGCGAACGACGTTCCCCGCCGCGGCGGCGTACTGCGCGTCGGAGCGCCTCGATCTCATCCACGGCGATATATGCGGGCCCATCACGCCGGCAACCCATGGCGGCAAGAGGTACTTCTTGTTGTTGATCGATGATCTAACCCGCTACATGTGGCTCTTTCTGCTGGCGGTGAAAAGTGATGCTCCTGCAACCATCAAGCGCTTCAAGGTCGGCGTTGAGGTTGAGACCGGCCGCAAGCTACGTGTACTTCGCACGGACCGTGTAGGGGAATTCTCCTCCGTGGAGTTTGGTCTGTACTATGCCAACAAGGGTGTCCAGCGGCACCTCACAGCGCCGTACTCCCCTCAGCAGAATGGCGTGGTCGAACGCCGCAACTAGACGGTTGTGGCCATGGCGCGCTGCATGATGAAGGCGAAGGGCATGCCGGGGGAGTTCTGGGGTGAGGCGGTGTCCACTGCCGTCTTCATCCTGAACCGTTCGCCAACGAAGAGTGTTCGCAACAAGACCCCGTATGTGGCATGACACAGTTGAATACCTACCATGCATTACTTTAAGACGTTCGGGTGCGTTGTTTACGTCAAGGACGTGAGACCGCATTTGAAGAAACTCGATGACCGAAGCAAGGCCATGGTGTTCCTCGGCTATGAACCGGGAGCCAAGGCATATCACGCTTACGACCCGGCGTTCCGGCGTGTGTGTCACCCGCGACGCCGTGTTCGATGAAGCGACAAAGTGGGATTGGGCGGCTTCAGGAGAGTCCGTTGCGGCCTCCTTGGGAGATTCGTTCACCGTCCACTATGAGGTGGTTTCCTCCTCTGTGCCATCCAGCATGGCGCCGGGAGGCCAGGCAGCAACATCGGAACACTTGGAGACAGCGGCTCCCAACGACCCTGCTTCGCCACGCACTCCGGAACCCGCCATCGAGTTCATATCGCCCCAACTACTGAACCCGACGTCAACGACGATCACGGGGCACCGCGGCGCTACAGAAGCATGGCCAACATCTTCGCCACTTCGAAGCCGGTGGAGCTCGACTCCGATGAGCTTCATTTAATCGCCACTCGGGCGCATCAGGTTTCATGAACTTCGCAAGAAGGCGGGCATCGTCGAGGTCGTCACACGGCAGTAGGATTAGGGGGAGAATTGTTAGCAACGATCATTTAATCCTGTGCACGTTAGCTAGTATTTTAATTTAGCATATGCATGTTTCCTTCTTGAATGAGCCCACAATCTGTGTGAGAGCCATGTAGCCATTCATCATTCAATGCCCTGTAACTCCTATCCGTTTCATGCATGTAGTGTTGCTTGGTATACTTGTAACGGCATGCATTACATCCACATACATTACTAGGAGTTAGTAAGTCTTGTTTTGCATAATAAAAGGAAGAAGAAAACGTTGCAGTTTGAAGTTGAATGCAGCACCAAAAACATCTGTGTTCCATCCTGTGTATGCATTCCATTTTGACGCGAGAGCTAGAGATTTGAGAGATTCGCAAAGGGCGGCTGACAATAGGATGATCTTGCTTGATTGCCGTCCATGGCCATGGAGATGCTACTCCTCCTGGTAATGGTGTACCTTTTCTCCGGCGTCGTCAAGCATGCTTAGGGGCCTGCCTCATCACCATCTGCCGCTATGGAGCTCCAGGTTGTCTTCGGCGATGCGTTCTAGACACAGTTGAGAGTTCGCTGCTCTGCTCGGCTTGGTGATGCTAGGTTCTCCTCCACCCCAAATATTTTTCTTTCTGTTGTTCCCGTAGTGGCCATGGCGTGCATCACCTTCCCTTCCGGCTTGTCACCCCCGTCCAGCAGCTCTATTCATCTCCCCCGTTCTTATCTTTTCCCCTGCTCTTCAAATAAAATCTTGCAATCCCCAGCAAATATCAAAAAAATCCTCACCAGATCTGGCCAATGCTGGGCCTAATGAAGCAAACTCTGGTGTAAGGCCAGCTAAATCTACCTCCTCTTCAGGCTTTTCCTGTAGAAGAGGCAATCTCTGGGCAGGCGTTCGGCGGTCTCTAAGAGAGCTACGCCTCCTGCCCACACCATTCTTTAGGTTGCCGCTGGCTGTTACCATCATCTCCGACGAGGTTTTCATCACGTTCATCATCATGCCAGCCATCATATCCATCCCCAGCGAAAACGAAGCTACGAGTGGTGGTTCTCCACAAGCGATAAAGACTAATATCAGTTGTGAGCAGTACATTCAACCCTGTAGTTTTTTCTATAATTTTCTTTTAATTTTAGGGCTTATGTCATTATGTGTAATACTAAGACTTTTGTAATGTTTTATCTCGTAATATAACTGTTATGGTTACACACCAAACAGTAGAAGATAAAGGCTACAGTTGAGCCTCGGGAGGTCATATGGAGCCTAGAACACCCTAAGGATGGCTCTCGAGACATGTGATGCTGACTTGGAAGTTGATAATGTCGGCTCTTCACTGAAAAAGAGTGCTCTACCCTTTCGTGGCTCACTCAGGTGTGTGTATTGCCATAAAGGTATAATTACATAGATGCCTCTACTTAGGTTTATCTTTACATGGTATATAAGTCTTTTACTCTATCTATAATTACATAACTGCTCATATCTAAGCCTATTTCTTCAGGGGTACACACGCTATTTCCTAGCCCTATGAGCTTCCAGCTTAGTTTCTCTAGTGCCGTGGGCTGTTTGGGTCAAGGAACCAAGGAAAAGAGGACAGGCCAGTAGGCTTTAAGGCCTTTCAAAATGGTTTGCTCTTGCTTTCCAACTTTTACAAACTGAAAGTTATTTTGAACATTTTGACTTTTTTAACATGTTTTTTTATTGTTTGTGGACATATAATTATTTTTATGTTTCTTTATTTTTTTTAATTGAATATTTTAGTTAAAAGATAACCGTTGCTACAGTACCTATTTCAACCCAAAATCAACCGCCACAGTTAAAAACCATCGGGGGAAGCCGTTTTGAACTGTGCCCGGCCTAGTATGCCCAATTTAAGAATGTGAACAACTGATTGAATAATCAAGCTTCCTAACAAATCTCGACCTTCGGGTTAAGAAGTTTTCCGCCTAACACTAACACCGTGGCATGACTGCCGCGGTGCTGGCGTGACGCCAACGGTTGCTTCGATCGAGCACGTACGGCGCATCAACGATTCAACGTAGCGTGCGCCGTATGGGAGCTGGAGAAGGGGACTCGTACGGTCCCTATTCCCTAGTCGCGCCATGGTCGCGTCCACGTTCTATCTGCTGTGGCGTCTACAGCCGACGACGACCTGAGGACGGAGGAACGTGGAGACGAGGTGGACTTCTTCCCACTGTTCGCCGCGCGGAAGCTGGTCGAGGGGGACCTGGGGACCGACGTGGTGGACAGCAGACTGGGCGGCGACGCGGACATGGCCGAGCTGGAGAGGGCGTGCAAGGCCGCGTGCTGGTGCGTTCAGGACGACGAGGGCATGAGGCTAGCCATGAGCGCTGTGCTGCAGATTCTCGACGGATTGGTTGATACCGGCGTTCCTCCGATTCCGAGATCGTTTGAACTTCTCACGGCCGCCACGGATTACGTGGAGGCCCACATACTCGTATATATATCTCTCTTTTCCATTCAGATTTAGTGATTTTTTAAGAAAAACAAGAGAGTAATCGGAATCGGATAGCCCCTCAGACGAGAGCTGTTCTTCTATCCTAGCACAGAGCTCAAGCCTCTTTTTTTCCCCTTTTTTTTCTTTTTTTGAAACGAGAGAGCTCAAGCTTCTTGCCTGCATGGCTCTCCTCCTGCTCCAAGAACAGTGCTCCCTCCTCCAATTCTCCAGCTCCCGCCTCCCAAATCCCCTCAAACCCCCGAGAAATCCTCGCAGGAGCCAACTTTCGCCGCCCAATGCGGCCAAGATTCCCAGCTCCTCCGGAATCACAACCCCCGCCGCGCCCAAAACCGCAATCTTGACGCAAAAGGTGGCGGCGCCTTGGCGGGGTAAGCTCCTTCTCCTCCTCCTCCTCCCCGTGGCTGCGGCGTCCTGGCCGCTCCCTTCCCTCGCGGCGGAGGTCGACGGGAAGGTCAGCCTCGAGTCCATCGTGGTGGCCATCAACGACTTCAACAACCGCAACCCCTTCTTCGTGGCCGGGGTGGTGTTTGTGTGGCTCCTGGTGATCCCGCTGGTGCAGGAGTACTTCAAGAAGTACAAGGCGGTGGGCGCCATCGACGCATTCCGCAAGCTCCGCGACGTGCCGGAGGCGCAGCTGCTGGACATCAGGCGGCGCAAGAGCGTGCGGTTCATGGCGCCGCCCAACCTGAGGCTCGTCGGCAAGAGCACCGTGCAGGTGGAGTTCGACGAGGTAGACAAGGAGGGGTTCCTGAGGGAGGTGCTGGCGAGGTTCCCGGACCCAGCGAACACCGTCATCTGCGTCCTTGACAAGTGAGTTATTCATGGAAACCCTATTGATGCATGCTGTGGTGGTTCTTGTTTATGCTGTGGATGCTGTACATGTATCACTGAATGCAGTTGTTCTGTAAATTGAATGGATTTGGCCTCGAATTAAATGTCCAGGGACTGGGATTCATAGGATTAATGTGCAAAGTTCTGTATGCAGTGTTGCAGTGTACACAACCTAGAATTCAGAAGTGCAAAGCAGTTGTAGTTAAAACAACTTAGCTATAGCACTCAAAAATAATGACGAAAATAATATTAATAAATAAATAATAATACCCTAATTTGGTTGTGGCCTTAAAAGGGGATCTCCATATTCTTTCCGTGCGCAACTTTTCCACACCCAGGTTCCAATCTCCATCTATCCCCCCTCTCTCTCCCGCGTCCATGCAGCTGCTGGAGCGCCGGCGGCGGTGCGCGTAGCGGTGACCGTACGCACACGCCCCACACGCGCACGCGTAGCGGTAGCGGCAGCCGGCGGCGACGCCGCATGCGCACACGGCAGTTTGCTAGTAGCGACCAGCGGCCGGCGGCGGCTGCTAGGGCAGTGGTGTGGCCGAACGGCAGTTCGCCCGGCCGAATATCGTTTTGCTCGGTCGAACACGTTTTTGCGTGGCCGAACGGCCGTTCACTCGGGCGTACGGCTATTTCCTTTTCAGTCAAATTTATCACCTTTCGTTCCTTTATCAAATTCATCATATCTGATCGGTTGTCTGCCATACCACCCTGTAGGTTCTCACGCAGCTATTAAGGGAGCAGCTGGGCAATTGCACATCTCAGACCCATCGTGCAGCGTGTCCGTCAAGTGTGCTCAAGGCAAGTACCTCGCGGCCGTAACCTGTTTCTTTCGCACGTTAATGTTTCATGATTACTTGTTGCCTTTAGCATGGTTTCCGATCATTACACTATATTGATTGCCTATTATATGTTATCGTAGCCTTAGTAGATTTTTAAAATGATGAGTTAGTTAGTATTAAATACTTGTAATTAGTATAATGTTAACCATAAAATTCATATGTGGTTAGGGATTTAAATAAACATCTAAATTGTAAATAGGGTTGCAAATAAGCATGCTCAAATTTAAGGTTAACTACTAGTAATCTTTAACATTGGGCGGTCATTGATATGTCTTGCTTCTGTGAATCTTAACTGTTGATTATTAATTGTGAGCTTTAGTTGATGTAGTTGCTGTACATTAACCTGACTAATAATCACTTATCACCTAATAAAATTGTATGATTGACAACTCTTGTGTGACTCCAGTTGGTATCCTCTCCATCGACGGATCTTGTTCCCTATCACTTTGTATCACCAATTCTGTCTCTTCGGTCTTATTGTACTAAACCCTTACTCTCATAACTTTACCTTAATTCATTCACGACTCTCTAATTACATCATGGATAATTCGCTAAATAAAGAACTAAAAGTTATCAGGCCGAGACTACCCACATATAGGGGAGATTTCCACCCAACCTGGTAAGGTACAGGAGGCTGTACATTCTCGTTACACAGGATATTACACCCCGTCGGTGGTTATACAGTCGAGAACAAGGATGTGTCTGGCTATTTTCGTATAACTGGGTATGTGAAATGAGGTCTCCGGCGCCTTTGCTATAACTTGCTATAACTTGTCACATAACAAGTATCTATAATTACACAATCTCTATGATATATGTCTCCCATCTATGACAGTATTTCCAGTATCATTTGTTCGTTGCTTTTATCCTGTATCTATTGCTTGCTTATGATGCTTGTCTCTTATTTCACGTGGTTGCATTACCTGTCTTTACTCTTTGTGTTGCGACCATTGTTGAGTACTTGCTGAGATTTTCAAATCTCACGCTTACTCTTTCTCTTCTCAGGTAAAAGGCCAGTGGATTGATAGCAACATGCATAGGTGGGAGCACTCGAGTTTCAGCACTGTGGCTTGCCACTACTTTTGTCGTTTACTTTATTTGTCATTTGATTAGAAGTGGACCGGTCCCATATTTCAAACACTATTTCAGCTTCCGTTGATTACTTTAATAAAGTACTTTAAAGGTTTAATTTGTGTATGAATTCTACGATTGTCTTTTATTATTTCTCTTTAATTTTTGGCGATGACGTTCCATAATAGTATCCTAGCTTTGGTGTTTGTGGGGTGCTACATTAGCATAGTGCTAGATGTTTTATGTTTACTAGTATTAGTACTGTAAATTAGAATTTTTAGTCATAAATCAGAATGCTCCATTATTCTATAAATGCAAGCAATCGGTGTATGTGCTCAACAGGATGAGAAATTCATTGTATCCCTATGTTGCTAGTTGTTACATCACTGTTCTGAGGCACTGAACTACAATAGATAAACCTTTGTTATTCTTTTTTCCATCCGATGATATGAGTTTCCATTTTACATGATTGTCTGACTCAATAAATAGGTAAATAAATAAATAAATACGGAAAATTCTCGGTACATTGTAGTGCATCTTTCAGACTTACAAAAAAGGATGCCATGTGAATTTTGCCTCCCGGAGTTTGTTACTTTGGGTTCTGAATTCGGATAGTGACGACTTTGCTTTGACACTGATATTGCTGTATATTTAGTTCATGCCAAAGCAATAACATTTAGATTCTTGTAGAACTTTGTCTTGCTGCAATCTGTTACCAACTTAGGTTTATGTTGTGTAAGGTAGCTTTGATGGTAATTCTATGAAAGTGGCTGAGCTACTGTTCAACAATGGTTTCAAGGAGGCCTATGCAATCGAAGGGGGACTGAGAGGCCCAGAAGGTTGGCAGGTGAGTTATGAAACTGTGGGTATAAAGTATTGCAGTAGTTGAAAAAACACATAATACCTCATTGTTTTTGTTCTTAATCTTGCTGTTTTCTTAGGCAATTCAAGAAAACTATCTTCCCCCATCTGTTCATGTTTTTTAGAGGGAAAAAAGAGCAAAAAATCAGTGCACATAGATGTGAGTACTGATGGAACAGATGACCAGCAGGAGGGGAATGGAGAACTATTACCTTCTCCTAGCAGCTCTGCAGTCAATACAAGCAATGGAACTGAAGATGGTTGTGAAAAAGCCCAATAGAAGTACTTCAGCCGCAAAACATGCAACCAGGAGACCATTATCACCATATCCCAATGTATGATCCCGTTGCCTTATCACCACCATTTCAACGTGACACAGAAGTTTCGAGATAAGATTTTCATCAGGCTTTTAACTGGCTAGTGTCATTTACATTTGCACACGCCTGACTGCCTGCTTTTATACTGACATTTAACTTCTCTCAGACAAAGACGTGCATTTTGACCTGCATCCATCTAAAGTGATATGTAATTTTGGGGGAGAGACATAGGAATGACCCCCATCTCCTTGTATTTAGTATGCTTCTAGACTAGAGTTTTGATTCCTGATCATATTATTGCCTTCTAAAGCCTTACGTCTGTCTCAGTTACGTAATTAATTCCCGAAGACGATAGCAAGAGGCATTTTGCTCTGTACTAACAGGAAAATAAACAGTCGACAGATTGCCCTGTTCAATAGCTTGCCTACCTTAGCTGTTTCCTATCCAATGTTTATTTGTTCTTTATGATGAGCGCTGACAACAAAAAACTATAGCACAATTTGTTACACGCATTAAGTTTGTCATGCAGTACCATGACTTGAAGCCGCCGTCATCTCCGACACCATTAAGACACGCAAGACTTAACAATTGTTTTTTCCCTGCATGACCATACAACAGTAGGACTGCTATAAGTCGGGTGAGATCCGTAGGATCATCCGAGCTTATGAGGAATTAGGACTTACTAGGTAGAGGTTATATAAAGAATTGAGTAGTGAACAAACTTATTCTCTTAACTCTGTCGCGGGAGTTGAGAGATCTTGTGGGTAAACCAGGGCAACTCTGCAGAGTCAGGAAATAATTGTATTCGAATACATCGTGCTTCCGGTGAATGAAGCTGTGTTTAATGGGTGAATCCAACAGCAAGGCATAAGTAGAGTTATGATTGGTTCGGAGATGTGGAATATTGATAATCACGCTTGAAAACCCCTTTACCTTAACGAAGTTGCTTTTCAAGTTTGTATTTGATTCTCAAATCTCAACTAAAACTGCATCCACCTATAAATAATAAACATGTTTCCCCTTCACTTGTTATATCATGCATGTAGTTAATGTTAAGCTCCGTGTGACTTGCTGAGTACGGTAGTTGTACTCATACTTGCTTAAAAACATAAACAGAAATTGCTAACTTTGAGGAGCCAGATGAAGACGAAGATGTGGTGTACTATGAAATGGAAGAAGCTTGGGATTAGGGTCGTTCTCCGCTCAAGCATGCATGTGGTGTCTCTTTTTGTGTAATATACCTGAAAGTCGTTGGCCCTACTGTGAAACTTGGCTTTAAACCTTTTTACTGTAATAAAGTCGACTTTTGTAATTGAGCTTGCGTTGGCAATGTTATACACTCAAATGATGTAACTCGCAACTGAACAATTCTGGACAGTTACGAGAGATTCATAACGCTCCCAGAATGCGGGTGTTACAATTAATTCCCGAAGACGATAGCAAGAGGCATTTTGCTCTGTACTAACAGGAAAATAAACAGTCAACAGATTGCCCTGTTCAATAGCTCGCCTACCTTAGCTGTTTCCTATCCAATGTTTCTTTGTTCTTTATGATGAGTGCTGACAACAAAAAACTTAGCACAATTCGTTACACGCATTAAGTTTATCATGCAGTACCATGACTTGAAGCCGCCGTCATCTCCGACACCATCAAAGCCAGAGAGGTAGAAGCAATAGAGGGCAATAAGACACGCAAGACTTAACAATTGTTTTTTTTCCTGCATGACCATTTTGTTATACTTCTAATCCATGGATACAGAGGCGATTGATGGGGGTCACGATTCAGAAGACAATTGCATTATTAGAAGATTATGCTATCACCAATAGCATGTTGAGTTCTTACAATTGTGTAATTGTCCAACTTTTCCCAGTTTGTACTTTGTTGTACTGTTCGTTGTTTGTAGATCCCAGTGGGGAAACTTGAAACATTTTGTAATGCTGTACTAGCACCGTGACTTGAGTTAGAGAATTTTGGTTACATATTTTGGTCACTGCTGCTGGCAACTGAGCGTGGGCCTCAACTCTTAACCTTCTTACTCGGCTCCTGTGTCTAGACTCTTAATGTTTTTGGGCCTATGCTTTTGCAGAAGTAGAAAATGGTTTATCCCCAGTTTGGGATCAAAAGCTCATGGCACCGTCGGCATGAATGTGATGGTAGTTGTGTGAACCTGTAAAGTTTAGTTAGGAGAATATTTGAAGATGGTATCCCTTGTCACCAATCCTCTTTAATTTAGTGGCAGATATGTTGGCAACGTTAATTGGTAGAGCTAAGTCTGATGGGAGGTTTCAAGGAGTTGTTCCACATCTTGTAGATGATGGCCTCTCGATCCTCCAGTATGCAGATGATACTATTCTCTTCATGGATCATGATCTACTCCAAGCCAAAGACCTTAAACTAGTGTTAAGTGCCTTTGAGCAACTTTCTGGGTTGAAAATTAATTTCCACTAGTAGAGTGCCCGTGCTAACGCTACGGCGGCATTTGAGGAATGCACATGAAAACAACCAAATGACAACCTTGCAGTGAAGACTACCTCTAGTTGCTCAGCAGCAGAAGACTACCTCAAGGCACACTTATTAAGACTATGTTTCGTAAAAATGAAGTAAATAGTGAGATAGATTAAGACTCATGCCAAAAGCGATTCATGATGAGTTATCATATTGTTGAGTCCATAGCAATTATGCTTAAAGAGCAACATTGCCAATAAATAACATCACAGCTATTACATCTTTTGAAGTCACCTAAATCCTCACACGCCTAATAAGTTCTTGTATATCTTCAGGAATGTTGTCTTTAGATTCGTTGTCCTTGTACTTCAACATCTCTACCAAGAATTTGGTCCTCAGTGCATTCCCATCTTGTACAAATTATAACACTTGAATGTCATAAAATAACAATTATTTGTGGAATGTTTTTACCAAGTACACAAAAGATTATTTACTCACAATTGAAAACAATGGTAATCTAATACCATTCCACAAGCGCATAAAGTTGATAACAAAAAAGCCTGTCAGCTTACACTCACAATTGACAATTATTTTGGAAAGTTTGAGTTTGGTTTGAACATTTTCTGCAAAGTCGTAGCCCATTTTGGGTGGTTGAAAGATCTCTATGACCTTGTTGGCCGTGGTCGAAAGCCCCCAGAGTCATTTACGACCACGTAGTCACTGGTCGGAAGCCAGCCAGGTCGTTTATGACCACGTTGGCCGTGGTCGAAAGCCACCAGAGTCATTTATGACCACGTAGTCACTGGTCGGAAGCCAACCAGGTCGTTTACAACCACGTTGGCCATGGTCGAAAGCTCTCAAAGTAGTTTACGACCACATTGTGGCGTTTATGACCACTTTGGCCGTGGTCGAAGGCCACCAGAATTGTTTACGACCACATTGGGCGTGGTTGAAGGTCATCTGAGAGGTTTACGATCACTCTGGACGTGGTCGAAGGGCATCAGGACCGTTTACGACCACGTAGTGTCGTTTACGACCACTGGTCAAACGCAGCTACGACCACGTTGGTCGTGGTCGAATGCAGCTACGACCACCTTGGCTGTGGTCGGAAGTCGTAAGTCGAAGCCATGACCACTGCGGTCGGAAGTCGGCGTTGTGGTTTACGAAAACAACCAAATGATGATTTTTTTTCATAGTTTAAGTTTCACGCAATTGTATACCACACTATCTGTTCGTAGTGGTCGGTAGTCGGCGCTCGAGCTTGCGATCACGTTGAGAAGTCGGCGCCTTACGACCACGTTGTAGCGAGCCTCGCCGCTCGGGCATGCGACCACGTGGGTAGTCGGTAGATTTCGACTACGACCGCAACCGACCGCGTCCGACTGCGTTTCGACCGCTACCGAGGGCTTCCGACCACGTCCGACCGCGTTTGACTGTGCTACGACTACAACCGACTGGTATCAACCACTTCCGACCGCGTCTAATAGCGCTACCACGTCCGACTGCATTCGACCAGGTCCGACTGCAGCCGACTGAGCTACGACCACGTTCGACCGCTTTACAATGTGGTCGAAGTCTGCCGACTTCCCACGTGGTCGTGGTCAAAGTCTGCCGACTATCGACCGCAGCGGTTGAAGCCTCGACCTCCGACTTCTTCTCGCGTTAACGTGGTCGTAAGCCGCCGACTACCCAATGTGGTCATAGTCGTAAACCGCCGACATTCGACCACAGCGGTCGTGGCTACGTCTTACGACTACCGATCGCTTCAGCTCTCGACAACGTGGTCGTAAGGCGCCGACTCTTCAACGTGGTCGTAAACCACAGCGTCGACTTCTACTCGATAACGTGGTCGTAACCTGCCGACTACTCAACGTGGTCATAAGCCACAACATTTCTGCCTGTAGATTGTTCGCTCCGCTTTTGCTTGCTGCCAGCTGAAGTTGCTGAATTTGTTGGCCCAATCTTAGCTGTACGCTGACTTGGCTTATGCTGGCATCAGCCTTCAGTATCTCCTCTTCAACTTGCTTTGCAATGTCCATTGCATCCCTTCCAAGTTTAGTAATTGAAGATCGACACATTGTTAGAAGCATATAAGCGCAGCTTTGGGTTGGAGGGGAAGGGTTAATTACCGAATCAAAATTTCTGGAGACATTGAAACCTGGACCAGAAGCAACACTCGACCTTGCAAGTAATGCAGCATTAGGTGTTCAAGGGACATTTTCTGGATCAAATCATGGTATGAGTCATACATATGATTCTCATTTTGAAAAAAGAAAACTTTCCTAAGCAGGCATGATGTTCCTGTTGTTAATAAATTAGCAGTTCGAGTGAACTGTAATCAGTGAAATAACACTTCAGAGCATTTACATTTTTTTTTGAACAGAAGCATTTACATATTTTCATATCTTGTAGCTAGATTGTATCAACCAAATCTGTTGTCAAAAACTCATTCAAGTCACAGCAGTATATAGTTCTACACTCCTCATTATTTCACTAATTTTTATTCCAGCTTCTACATTCCTATTAACCTTCATATTGGAGCTAATAACTGTCAAGATCATGAAGATGAAAATGATTTACCTTTGAAAAATGAGAGGAAATTATGTCAGACACAATGGCTTCTGCACTGTGTTGTCGTGGGATAACATCTGAATTTCTTCTCTCTGAGTTCTCCAAAATCCTTTTTTGATCCATGTTGGAGCCCATTGAATATGATGGATCTGCAATTTGTGTACTTCAGAAATTTTCCAGTTGCAGTTTCGTACAGTTGTATAATTAACCACAAGGTATAGAATTGCAGGCTTGCAACATTAAACCCTACAGTGTAACAAATTTGAAAACAGTAGGCCTAGTAATCTATAGATTGGATGGAAATACAGACAATGCATAAATCATAGCCGATTACCACAACTACATAATAGTTGAATATCATAAGTTTTGAGAGAATTTAAAAGAGGTATGACAATGCCAACTATGATGCATGCAAAAAAACATGATTAAGTACAGTAGTTATGTGATTGGTCAGTTCCACATGGCAGGCGCAGTATAGAGAGCGTTCAGTTTTAATGGTTGCAGACTACCTATGTGTATGAAAACCTCAGCAACTTGATTATGCGTCTTTTGTATATGATGGTGGACAGTTTCCCCGATATCATGTGCTGCACTGATCAGCTTAAAGAAGGCTACCAAAATATATCTGCTTCTGGTAGTGTGCACCTAAGTGCCCTGCAAAATCATCATGGTTCTAATTTGACACCAAAAATCTCACAGCAACAAAATAAACCACATTGTTGTATACGTCAATATGCAGATCAAGATATAAGGATGTCCCAGCTTTCCTTCCCCTTAACCGATGGCATCCCTAGCATTATGTCAAGAACTTCAATTGTTATGGACTTAAGGATTTAAAATATACAAATGCATACTAATGCAGAAGAAATTAAACTTCGGGGAGTAGCCAATATTCTACCTTTACAACATCAACCTTCAAAATTGTTTCCTTGATTGGTTCTAGAAGCGATGGATCCACAGCTGCATCAACAAGTTCTAGTTACATAGAGTAATGGAGTAGCCCGACTTGACATCTTTCGAATCATCCACATCAACAGATTCCAAGTACTTGAATATCTATAATAACGTAAGAGAAGAACCTCTATGTTACATAGAGATAACAAAAAAATCCACAAAACTGTTCCAGATATTTGAAGCTTATGCTCATACAAATTTTGTAGTAATACTGAAATCGATTTTTATTGTAAAGAACAAAGCTACCTTTTGATCCTCTTCAGTCAAAAGCTCGCTGAGTAAAGGATGACTCAGGAACTGTAAACAGCACATAAGATGAGGGGTAGAATGTGACCATGATGATCAACGGTTCAAAAACACATGGAATAGTTATTGCAGAATATAGTAGTCTACGAACCGCTGTCAGCTAGAAGTCTGGGATTGTTTTGATAATGTCACTCCTCCGAAGATAGGTAGGTCTTCGAATCTCGCTATATTTCTGCTTGACCTCCAACACCTTATCACTTGCTTCCTCATTAACCTGTAACAATGAATAAGCATGACAGATAATTCTTATTTTGTTCTGTTAGTCTAAATGGTTATTCCTACTGCCCACCAGGCATCAGCTTAAGAGCAGCACAGGACAACTCTTCAAAAGAAGAAAAAATAAATATGGATCAGTTAGAAAGAGCTTAAGAGCAGCACAGGACAACTCTCCAAAAGAAAAAATAAATATAATATGGATCAACTTAATAACTTCAAATACAGTGAAGCGCCATATTAGGTGAAAGGTAAAAAGGGTGAAACTGGAGTCAACTACATGGATATGTGACTTCAGACATTTCTACAATTATTTCCAAAGGGAAACTTCAATTGCAAATTGTACTGGCTAGAAACTGCTAAGCTATTTGAGTTGTTCAAAAATTCTGTTTTTTGAACAAGTTGGTGGACATGTTAGGTATAACAGACTAACAGCCAACACATCAGTCATAGCAACCAGCAGATGATGTGGCAGAGGTGGCCAACACACAGGACATGGCAATCAACATGTAGGACATGGCAGGCAAAGTTTGAAATTTTAACGATACATTACATGTTTTGTGTTTTTCAACCAAAAAAATTACTAATTTGTCTCAATGTTGTCCAACATAAATCATTATCTGGCATCCACTATCTGGCATTGGCTGTGGCTTTCTGTTCTTCCCAGACCAGCGAATTCCTGACCAAGCCAACTAAAAGCAGCCATGTCTACTAACCTCGGCCCGCAGCAGGTGGCGAGCGACGAAACCCTGGAGTTGCTCCGCGGCAGCGCCCCCTGCTGCTCCAGCTCGCTGATGATCCCTTGCACGATCTAACCAACCAACGACACCCAAAGTCAAAATACGACTGCTTCCGTACGCACCCAATTATCGAAAAAGCTAAGCAAATCTGCAAAATCTCACCTTACGGAACTCCCTGGACTGCGCGGAATCGAAGATCGGCCACACCTTGTCGAAGTCCTGCACAGCGGCGAACCAAACCAAATCCATCTCAGAAAACCCCAAAAGGGGGAGGGGGAGAAGAGGTGCAGAGAGCGGGGGAGGGTTTGAGCGAGCGCGCGTGCCTTGGCGGACTGCGCGGGGCCGCGGAGGGAGGAGAGGAGGAAGTAGAGGAGCTGCTCGCCGAGGCGGGGGTTGGAGTGGCGGAAGAGGCCGACGCGGGGGGGCGGCAGCGCCGGCGGGGGAGCCGAGGACGGTGGGATCGAGGCCGAGGAGGAGGCAGTTGGTGTACATGGCGCTCTCCAGCTCTGCCTCCCGCTCCTTCTCCCGATTCGTCGCCATGGCCGCCGCTGGCCGAGCCGCCGGCTCTACTGGGCGGTGGGGCTGGGGGTTCTTTACATGGCCGCCGCAGGCACTCCCGCCGCACCACCGCCCGCTCCTCCGCCGCCGTCTTGCACGCGCGTATCGCCCGTACCATGTCCCTGCGGCAGCATCACACACGTCTCAGTTACACCACGCACAGATCTGAGGGGGCGGGGGAGGGGGTGCGATCCGAGGCTGACCGAAGGCGGGTGCCGGAGGAGAAGGGGTTGATGGCGAGGTCCATGGCGAAGTCCTCGACGATCTTCTCGACAGAATCCTGGGCGAGGCGGCGGGGGATCTCGTCGTCGCGGGGCGTGTGAAGGGAGCGGAGCGGAGGAGGAAGACGACGACGACGATGGCCGGGTGGATCTGGGATTGGGCGGTGGTCGTGATGGGAGGAGGCGGCGGCGCGGGGTGGGGAGGAGGAGGCGAGGGCGGAGGAGCGGGGGAGGAGGCGACGGCGGCGCGGGGTGGGGAGGAGCGGGGGAGGCGGAGGCGAGGACAGCGCGGGGTGGGATCGGCCGGGGGATTTGGGCTTGGGATCGCGAGTCGCGCGGGGGAGGTGGGGATCGCGAGTCCGCTTTGGATTTGGATCGTTGGATATGAGTGGGTAAGGAGAGAGAAAGGTGGGAATTGATTCTTGATCGTTGATTTCACTGGTTGGTTTTCCTGGGGACACGAATTTGTGTGGATGCAGGAAAACTCATGACTGCTGGGGGCACAATTTGGGGTGGTCGTAGGAAAGAATTGAACTGGTGGATTTTAGGGGTAGAGATAAGAGTGAGCTCTTCTGTTATGGTAGTGCTAAGGATTACGAGCATGAGTATGCACAACTTTTTGGTTGCAAAACCGGGGGCTTACCTTTTAAATATCTTGGTATTCCTTTGCATCATCGTAAACTCTCTAACAAAGATTGGGCAATCATTGAGGAGAGATTCCAAAAGAAGCTCAGCAGTTGGAAAGGAAAGCTTCTTTCCGTTGGAGGAAGGCTAGTTTTGATCAATTCGGTCTTAAATGGTTTAGCTATGTATATGCTTTCCTTTTTTGAAGTCCCTAAGGGTGTTTTACAAAAACTTGATTTTTACCGTTCAAGATTCTTTTAGCAAAGTGATAGTCATAAAAAGAAGTACAGGCTTACTAAGTGGAGTGTACTTTGTAGACCAAAGGACTGTGGCGGGTTGGGTATCCAAAACCTTGGGATTCAAAACAAATGTCTCTTGAGTAAATGGTTGTTTGAACTTATTAATGAGGATGGTGTTTGGCAAAATCTTCTAAGAAGGAAATATTTGACCAATAAAGCCATAACTCAAGTTTATAAACGACCGGGTGACTCCCACTTTTGGTCGGGGCTAATGAAGGTCAAGGATGATTTCTTGGCTCATGGTTTTTTTCGAATTCAAAAGGGAACACAAGTTAGATTTTGGGAGGACATTTGGTTAGGAAATAAACCCTTAAGGGATGTCTATCCAGCGCTCTATAGGATTGTGAGGAAAAAGAATGATACTGTGGCTAAGGTTTTAGCTTCTACGCCACTGGATGTGTCATTTAGAAGAGGTTTGGTGGAAGGTAATTTGACAGCGTGGTACGACTTAGTCTCTAAAGTTGTGACAGTTAACCTTACAAATGAGAAGGATGTGTTTGTTTGGAACCTTCATAGAAGTGGGTCTTTCACGGTTCGCTCTATGTATTTGAATCTGATTCAAGAGGGTGTCTTACCTACGAAAAATCCACTATGGAAAATAAGAGTGCCTTTGAAAATTAAAATTTTCCTTTGGTATCTCCAAAAAGGGGTCACTCTTACAAAAGATAATTTAGCAAAAAGGAATTGGCAAGGGAGTGTCAAGTGTTGTTTTTGTAACTCTTTGGAGACGATACAACATCTTTTCATTGATTGTCACTTTGCTAGATTTATATGGAACACAGTGCACATCACCTTTGGAATTCATCCACCATCTAGTATATCGGATATGTTTGGCTCTTGGCTTCATGGCATCGTGGCAAAACTCAAAAATCAGATTTTACTAGGTGCTGCGGCTCTCTGTTGGGTAATGTGGTTGAATAGAAATGACGTGGTGTTCAATAATGATAAAACCAACACCTTTCTGCAAGTCATTTTCAGGGCAACATATTGGATCCGGCTTTGGTCCTTGTTAAGTAAAGAAGAAGAAAAACCAATCTTCAAGAACGGATGTCAGATTTTGGAGACGGTCATCATGGAGGTCTTTGCAAAATTTGGATGGAAGTTCCGGAATAGGATTGAGGCGTAGTGTCTGTTTTTTCCTGTATCTTGTGTTTTTTGCTTTGTGTTAGTTCTTGTGCTTGAATGCTCTTGGTTGTAACCTTTAAGCTGTGTACGATCTTCGGATTGTAGAGGCTGGGACCTTTTTCATTCTCTTACTGAAATTTTCCCTTGATCTAAAAAAAGATAGTCTGATGATCTGATGGTGGAAATGCGAAATTGTCAAGAAAACAGAACCTGCATCTGAATCAATTGATGACCTCATATATGATGGAATCAGTTTATGTCTACTCCATTTAAAGTTCTGGAATCATCAAAATATCAAACACACTAGCCTCATATGCGCGGCGCAACGCCGTGCCAGCCACCGTGTGTACCGAAGTACAAGAGGCAAGGATCCGCGAGGAGTTTTTTTAAAAAAACCGAGGGTACATACGTATTTTCGAAAAAGCTAAAGGGTTTTTTCGTAAAAAATCGAGGACCCGTATGTAACGACAAGAGGACCCGTACGCAATTTAGAAAACCGCGGGGCGCTATCCCACAAATTGGAGGGGTGTTTTCAGAAAAAAGCGCCGCAAGAAAAAACGACAGGGACCTTTTCGCGAGGAAAAAGGATCTTTTCGCGAGGAAGAAGGACCTCTACGTAATTTCCGAAAAACCGAGGGAAAGCGCCTCCCCCGGCCGTACGCGGATTGCGCCGACACGCGCCGGCCGAGGAAGCGCCGCGGGGTGACGTGGGCGACTCTCCGCGCGGAGAGTCCCCGGCTTTGTATGGGTTAGTATTTGAGCTTTGAGGTACATAGACTGTAAAAAAAAGAATATGGTAATTTCAGATTTACCCTGGTCCATGCAGATCTTGAACATGCGACCTCGGGGTTATAACCACCACGCTCTAGTCTAACCGAGCTAACAGACCATTTTGCTGTTTATTTTTGTAGTATAGTTCTTTTTGGCTGTATAAAATAAGCACCTGTAGAACTATGGACTGGCAATCTTTCAGAGTGCATCAAAACACAGAGGCAACAAAACTGCAAAACCAGAGTATTTATTAAATATCTTTGTTCCTCACATAGTACGACAAAAAGGGATCGTACTGTTCCACGATACATTGACCTGCCTTCCGTTGGTTCTCTTACATCAGCCACTGGCAACGTACCACCCTATCACTCGCCGATGACATACCGCAGTAACTGGCTATGCTATAGCGTCACTATTCAGAGTTTGACACATCATGCCGCTCCCTCCGCATATAATACCAATACTAAACCCGGGGGGATTCACGGCCCCCGGGCGTGTCCACGTCACCCCCGCCCGCGCGTCCGGCCGGCGCGTGGCGGGGGGTTTCCCGTACGGCCAGGGGAGGAGTTTTCCTCCGGTTTTTCGGAAATTACGTATAGGTCCTTTTTTCTCGCGAAAAGGTCCCTGCAAGTTTTTTTTCCCAAAAAAAATTTTTGATTGCGCCCCGCAGATTCCCGAAATTACGTATAGGCCCTTATACTAAACCCGGGGGGATTCACGGCCCCCGGGCGTGTCCACGTCACCCCCGCCCGCGCGTCCGGCCGGCGCGTGGCGGGGGGTTTCCCGTACGGCCAGGGGAGGAGTTTTCCTCCGGTTTTTCGGAAATTACGTATAGGTCCTTTTTTCTCGCGAAAAGGTCCCTGCAAGTTTTTTTTCCCAAAAAAAATTTTTGATTGCGCCCCGCAGATTCCCGAAATTACGTATAGGCCCTTATTTACTTACGTACCGGTTTTTCGGAAATTACGTATAGGTCTTTTTTTCTCGCGAAAAGGTCCCTGCAAGTTTTTTTTCCCAAAAAAAATTTTGATTGCGCCCCGCAGATTCCCGAAATTACGTATAGGCCCTTATTTACTTACGTACAGGTCCTTACAAGTCCTCGATTTTTTCCGAAAAAACCCTTTAGCTTTCTCGAAAATACGTATGTGCCCTCGATTTTTTTTTAAAACTCCTCACGAATTATCGCCTCTTTTACTTCGGTACACACGGTGGCTGGCGCGGCGTGTCGCCGCGCCTATGAGGCTAGTATATGCAAGAGTAAGAAGCCTTCCTACATCTAGCAGACTTTATAGCACATTTTGTATCCGTATTTATAAAAATAATTATATATACGTGAGAATGACAAAAATAATATTTCTGCCATCCGGTCACCGGACGGTAGCGCCCTGCAGCAGACACGTAGACTACCAAAGCTCGACCACCGTGCGGCAGGTGGCCTGCCACCCCTCCACCATATAGCAGGTAATTTTATTTTATTTTAATTCCGAATTTTAGTTATGTTAGATTGTACTTGATATGAACTCTTTTTTTGAATTTGCTAATTTTTGTTTAATTATTGTTCTAAATTTTAGTTATTCGTGGATATTAATTTGGAAGTTGTATAGGAATCAAATTACTAATTTTTCTTTATTTTTAATTCTGAATTTGTCTTAATTTGGATTGTATTTGATATGAACTCTTTCTTTTCATCTGAGATATTATAGCTCGGTTCACTAAATTAAAGGCTAAATGTTTTGCTTTTTTATAAGAATTAATAATTTTTTTTCTAAATAATTCTAAAACATCTGTGTCACTGACTTTTAGTAATAAATAAATGACAATACGAGCAAGGCCTGAAGAGATCATCCTTCAGCGAGCGACTGGCTTACCTTTGCTCTAATTACATCTAGTACTACTATTACCACCACTACTAGTAATTTCTGCTACTAGTACTAGCATAGTACTGTCACAGTACTAGTGTGATGCCATGCTGCGATTCCCGTAGCCATAAAGACGGCATGGAGCTTTGCATACCCTTCGCCGCCGTGCGACTATTAAGCACTAGTACACTAGTGCGCGTCGAGGTCGCCGGGCCGGACGGCCGGACCGCTGGACGACGGAATCATCCTGCGGTTAGCCCGGCGAGATGCTAATCACCTGCCCCAGGCGAGATGCTCGTTCGATAGAGCTTGGTGCCACTCCTGAGGCTTTTCACGATTTCACCGTGTGGTTATTTTGTCTTGGTCCGTGTGAGGTCACGATTGCCCACGCGGAGTGCAGCGTCGAGTACCCATTAATTGGTGGCAGATCATACCCTGTCCGATCACAGCCGTACGTACGTCGGTGAATGCCCTGATTAGACGCAACGTGGGTAGGCCCGCCTCTTTCCGTGGCCTACGTCGACGCACGTCAGGAACCCTCGAACCGAGCGCCGCCAATGTAGATCCCGGAAGATCCGTGGAATGTTGCTCTTGTCCTCTCCTCCAAGCCCCAAGTCAAAATCCACACACACCTCTGCGAGCAACCACCGGGACTCGGCCGGTCGATCGAGCTCCGGCAGATGCGCTTTCTGGTTCGGTTAGCCTGCGATCGTCGGCGCATGGTGGCGGCAGCTAGCCGACGCGTGAGACGGCAATAGGAAGGGACGCGGCGGCGTGCTCCCCCCACCCCCCAAAAATCACGAGGGCGCGACGGGGTGTTTGGGCCGGCCGTTGGGGCGCGTTAACGATCGGTGCGCCGCGAGCGCGCTCGCGGCTGGGGCCCGAGTGTACAGTGGAGTAGTCGCCGCGCGCGGGCGAGGAGGCGTGAAAGGAAGCACGCGACCGCAGAGAAGGCCTCGTGGCCGACGCCGCGCCTGGGGCAGGGGAGAAGCAGCGGCAGAACCGAGGGAAGCATTCGCATTTAACGCGCGGCAGAGGATCGGGCTAACGGGGTACTCTGCACTCTATCTCTCTCTCTCCCCCGCGCGCACTGTGCCGCGCTGCCACCACCGTCGCCATCATTGCCCTTCCGTCCCCCGGCCGCGCCATCATTGCGTGCCGCGCTACATGCCTCCTTTTGGCGCTCTCTTGTTCCTTGCCACCGTCCATTCCATCGTATTAGGGTCTGTTCGGCAAGCTCCGAAAGTCGGGGTTTTTTATTTTTACTATAGTATTTAATTTTTAAATAAAATATTTTGTAAATAGATTCTAAAAATTAACTATAGTACACGTTAAAAACCTAATATATGTATCATTGAAAATCATAAGTAAGTGTCTCTCTTTACACAATCTCTATTGCAAATAGTTAAAATTCCAAAATTTCAACAAAAAATAAAAAACCACGGTCATATCAAACATGCCCTTAATTGAAACTAAAAAGTACTGCATGTAAGTGGCAGTGCATATATATACACACACCTAGCTCGCCCCATGCCTTCTTTACCTTTGGATCCTGGTGTGTGCCTGATCAATCTCGTGTGTGTATGCATGTTAAGTTTGTCAGGCTCTTTAATTATGTTGTCAGTTGCCGCGCCCATTTTGCCTAGATTTAGGGCCTGTTTGGTTGGTGCCTAAGTTTGCCATGCCTAAGCTTAGGCAATATGTGGCTGCCACAGAAAGTGTGGTTAACAAAATCGAAGCTACACTTGTGGCAAAGTTTGGCAAGAAATTGAGTTTATGACGCGTGGGGCCGGGTGCTAAGAAAGTGTGGCATGCCACAGTTACGTCAGTGAACCAAACAGCTACCTAAAAACTGTGGCACGCCTAACTTGTGGCTAGGCAACTTCTGGTCATGAAACAAACAGGCCCTTATCCTGTTGTTGATGAAGATTTGAGTTTGGTAAAACACGCTCTCTTAGGCTCGGTTTGACAGGACTCGGCTTTTGTTTTTTAGGCTTTGAATTAAGCCATTTTTTAGCCAAACGGGTGAGCTTCAAAGTCCAAAAATGAACTACAAGTTTGAAGCCGATCCTAAAATAGACTATGAATTTGAAGCCAGGATTTTGTAAGTCCTTTTGAAGCCTGGCTTCAAAGCCAAAAAGAGACAAGCTAGACCCGGCCAAACGGGGTCTTAGGGACTGTTTGGGACTGCTCTGCTCCAATTTTTTCAGCTCTGCTCCACCAACTCTATCATGGAGCAGCTCCACTGTGGAGTTCCTGAAGCAGGTGGTCCTGTTTGGCACGCAGCCTAGCTCCAGCTCCAGGAATATGAGGTTTCCCTGAGAAAGGTCTAATGTGCCCCTGAATGATGTTTTGTGTATGTTTTGATGTCTGCGGAGCATATGTAACTGAATTTTTTTGTTGCCAATTAAAATATGATGTAAAATATTATAATCGCAATTAATTTATTCGAGAAAACCAAAAACCAAATATTTTGGTCAAATGATACCTCTATGACACTCCGGCATATGATACCTCTCACCCTTATAACAACATTTTGGTCAAATCACCAAGAAAGACAACCATGTCCATATCTGACAACTCAGGCATTCTTGATCTCTGTTATAGCAACATTTTGGTATGTTTACAACCTCGGAGTATGGATCTAGCAATAATTCTATACACTTAAAAACTGAAGATGAACCAACAGCATACATTTGCTCCACGAAGAAGATGAGCAGCAGAACCAGAAACTGTAACATCATAACAAGTTGAGTAATAGTGTATATGATTAAGAAGTTTTGCATTTCCATGAGATGGTTAATGGGAGAAGATTGAGCGAGGCAAAGCGCCTGTGGCGTCCTGCGCGACTCCCGGAACGGGGCGCTCGCCTCGTCCCTCCACTGCTACCGAGACGCGGGCGATCGGAAGGCATCCACGAGGTCCCACACCCTGATGCCAGCCTCGCCCGCAGCCCAGAGGTGAGTGGCGGCCTCGGCCCCGGGAGCAGCGCAGCAGGCGAGCGCGCGGAGGGCGGTGCCAGCCAGAGGGAGCGCGGAGGGCGGGCGGTGGACGCGGGACGCGGAGGCGGAGGCGGCGAACTCCGGGAGGGAGTTGGAATGGTGGGCCCCGGGGGCGGGGGCAGACTTCAGCGGCCGCGGAGCGGGAGGCGGTGGCGGAGAAGGCCAGGAGGGAGTGGCTGGAGTGGAGGGGCTGCGTTGGAGGGGCGCGGTGTAGGGCGTCGGAGAAGGAGGCCGATGCGGAGGCAGAGGGGGTGGAGACGGGAGGGAGGGATGCAGAGCGGAAGTCGGCCGCAGCCGCGCGGGGGGAGGTGGAGGGGATGGGGGCGGGGCTGGGGGAGGGGAAGGAGAGGAGATGGAGGCGGAGAGGAAGAAGTCATCGGGGAGATCGTCCCACGAGGAGGAGACAGCGGCGGGGGTCGCAGTCTCGCCGGGATCCGCCATTGGGGAGATCGGAGGAGCGGAGGTGACAGGCATCAATCGGCAAGAACATGGGAGAAACAGGCGGACGAGGAAGACGCGCCCGTGTGGAAGAAAGAAAGAAAAAAGAACGAAGGGGTATGTTTGTGTAATCAATGGCATAGGTGGGTAATTTTCCTCAACTCCATGAGGAGATATGAATCTCTAGTTTCTGGAGTACCCCTTGAGGAGCTTCACAAAAAACGTGGAGTTGGCCCTCAACTCCACCTTTTTCTTGTAGCAGAGTTCTTGGAACTGGATCTGTTTGGCTAGACAAACTGGGAGTAGAGCTAAAAAACCTGGAGCAGAGCAGTCCCAAACAGGTCTTTAGTATGGGTCGTCTGTGCATCTGTGTACAATAATAGTAGTACTACGTTTGCATACTGCATATCTCATTGCTTTGAGCTTAGTTATTTTAGAGCCTATTCAGAACGTACGAATTTCGTATGAACATTACATGAATTTCAGAAGAATCAGTTCATTTTCCGTGGTAAACAGAAATCTTTTTTCCCACGTTTTAAAAGGGTCCTTAGACTTGAAACTGCTTCAACTAAGTTGAGAACGTCTAGCTGCATTCATCATTGTAGTTAAGCTAAGCGTTTGGTGATCTTTTACGGAGACAACTCATTGCCGACTTCTTCAGTTTGCATACGTTTTTTTTCTTCCTATTTTTGTGTAATCATTGGTACACATAGCTAGATTCAACAACTAATGGTAATATCACAAATAAAACTCGCTAGCAATGGACACATTGTGTACTGTGGGTGCGTGTGCGAGAGCCTGGGCAGCTAGAGAACGTGCCTGTGTATGCAACTGTGCTGGTATGCGCGTATACATGCAGCCATGAATGCAGGGATTTGCATTAAATATCTCCTGCAGAACGACATTTTTGGGAGGCCTGCCTGCCTGCCTGCCTTCTCTCATTGATGACATGACTCTCTCTCTCTCTCTCTTCTCTCTGCTTGCTTCCTTCTGTTTCGTCCTGCCACTCCCTGCAACATGCCTTCTGCTCCTCACGCAGCAAGCCCCCAAAATTTTAGAGAGAGATGCGTCCGGAGAGAGGGATAAAAGTTCAAAACCGAATGACGCACTCCAAACGATCGACCTTGCTCAACCGCTAAGGCGTACCAGTAGTAGCCCTCAGGCACAGAGTTGAGAATAGAGAGGTGTCAGCTGCTGCCTCAAACCACTGGTTCCACACAGCGCCACCCTTTTCCTAGGCTGTGGCATCCGCTGCTGCCACAATGCGCGATGCATGCATGCGCCATGCCATGAGCACAGCGAGAAACACAGCACCACCGTCGCCTGCACAATGCAACTATCTGTGCGTTCACGCGTGAAATGGGGTAGGAGCATGCATGCTATGTCTAGCTCTTGAAGGCTCATTTGCATGGGGCTGCAAAAATGCACTTGGCCTGGCCGAAATAGCGATTGCTGGTGCCTCTTCCTAAATAAACCCACCGGTTAAAGCTCAGTATATACCGTGATCCTTTTTGGGTTCACCACGGAAAAGATTGCAATCTACACTGACCAGTACCTCGTCAGGATGTGACATGTTGATGGCTCTCTCCAGGAAGCTAGCAGCCTATGCAGGTTGTGAATCTTGTGAGATGCTAGCCACTGCTACTCTGGTGTCTATGCATGCAGGTACTCCTACCAAGAGGAGGGCGAGAGAGGAGAGATCAGAGCAGCCTTTAATGCAATTTGGCCTCTGGTGCAAGCAAACCAGTGCAAGAAGGAGAAGCTAGCACTTATATAAATGCTTGCTTAGGTCTACGTCGTTCATTTGATCCACTCTACCTGACCAGTAGGATCTCCATGCAATGATACAGCATATTTCATGACTGACAAGAATGCAGTAGGCGTGCCTAGGTACTGATCTAGCTAGCTCGTTAGCCAATCGAAGGCCACAAGTCAAAGCAAAGATACAATCAAGCAAATTCAACGAATCTGAAGCTCTTCTCAAGGTCAACTCCAGGAGCAATAGGAGAGTAACAACGGAGCAGAAGTAGTATATCTTTGATCCACTACATCTTATATATTAATTAAGGGAGCAGTCAGATTGGTAAAAGCCAGGGACAAGCATGCAAGCAGCAGTGCACAGACAACAGAGAGAGAAAATGTTCGACGACCTTGTGGATGGAACAAAAGAGAGAAGCATTGACAAAGTAAACAGAGAAAACATGCATCCTTCAATCATGTAAAATGGACTGGGCATCAACACTCTTAAGGTGGGGATATTTAGGATCTTTCGCCAATTCAGTCTCCAGCACTGGATTTTTCCTGTCAGTAACCTGAAAACGTTGGCAAACATGCCACAGTTGGTAATAATAAAAATATCAGAATATGGCCACAACATTTTCCATTCTACTTTGATATATAAATAATTAATTGTTACTACTACTTGTTAGACCAGAACTACCTTAAAAAAAATCAAGAGAACTGTTCACAAACTGTACGCAGTCATAGCTGAATATAGAATGACATAGACTGAACATTTTTCTTCTTTTATGAATAGACAAATGGAAGACTAGTTTAATACTCAGAACTGCTAAAATTGGTGTGCAAAACAGTTGAAGCTGACAACACAATGCAATTGTGTCAGCAGCAAACTGATCATGATTAGCTCGTTGTAACTTAGGGCATCTGTAGTGTATATAACCCAAGGGGCCTTAAGGTGGATCCCATCTAAATCTTAATGCTGACTTCATAGTGTATATAATCCAAAGGGCCTTAAGACGGTCCCACTTGGCAGATAAAGAAAAATTATATTTTAATGCTTGTGGCCAGGTCTTTAGCTTGAGGACCAGCATTAAGTCTTTTTTGCTTATAGCCTGCTTAAGGTTACCCCTGTAATGTATAAGGTTGACCTTAACGTGATTTAAGACCCTCTATTTTCATACACTACAGATGCCCTTATAACAAATATATCAACGCAACAAAACCTTGTTATTCCCTACTATTGAAGCTGATTTTCACTGCACTTTGGAAGGGAGCTTCCACGCATAAGACATGAAATATCAGTACTTTTGCACAGATGAGGTATTTAGCTAGTACTACTAGCTAGCAAGCTGGTGAAAATTGACAGAGAATACCAAGATAATAAATAGCGAATAGCAGGTACGTAGTGGCGGATTGACATCCAAATAGCGGATAGCAGACGATATATTCTAATAGCGGAATCTAAAAAACACTCATAATTTTGAGTTACTCATTATATATCATGAATTATTAACCTAAACATAGTCTTCCCATTGAGAAATGTGCAGACTGCAAAGATATGTGATGTGTCTCAAAGACAAAGTTACTTACTTGCCCCAGGCTATATCGCATGTATGATTGCAGCACCTAGCTGGTCAACAGACTCAACACTAGGAACATGATGATGACGGCCACTATATTTTATAAGCATACAATGGCAAATTGCTTGCTTAAGATGAACAGCAGAGAATGGCCTATCCATAATACCATGCATGACCTTCCCTTTTCTATTGATGACCTAAACCTAAAATGAATAGTAAGTGCTAAAGTAAGGGTCTTCTGTCCATCTCCACTACAAAATTCTAATCCTAGTGCAAGCCAAGACAAATATTCTTTGGTGAAATATCGGCCGCTATATCGGCCTGATAATCGCAATAGCGGCCGTAAATTTCCAACCCGCTATTTTGGGACGCTACTTTGCCTCGGTAGCGCCGACCCTCCACTACTGCAATTGTGGGCGCAATTGCAGCCGCTATAAACGCTATTTAGAACGTTAGAGAATACCCATGTTGATTCCAATTTATTTTTGGCGGGGGGCTTTCTAAACCTACAGAGTAACATACTATACGCAAGATCAATCCTCAAAAGCAATACTGCATCATAATACCATTTCGTCTGTTCGTAAACGAAGTACACTTACAGTACACCGCGCATGCCATGCTATCATTGCTGCGCATCCATGAAATGTTGTGCATATATGAATCGGCATGCTACAGTACTGTCAAGAGGTAAAATATGAAACAACTAGCTTTGTCCAGGACCAACAGTACTACTAAAATATCGTCTAACAGAAACTTTCGTAACACCATTCCTCTATGATACAGACCACGAATTACAGCACCAACATACACAATGCTGAAGGTTTGTTCAACACAGCGTGCAGTGAATGGACAGTAACAAGTACCAGAGTAAAAGCCAAACAGTGTGCGAGAACAGATGCTGGATTCTTGATGAGCACAAGTCTAGTGCAAAAGTACAAACGTAACTAATCATCAACAATGGATTCAAGCAGTTGTTCTACAATGCCTGCAATAACTAGGCTCCAAATTAGCACCGTGTACTGCGCTAAATTTAGCAACAAGATCCTTATCAGTCATGCGTGTTGCACAGCAAACTAACGAACTAACTGAAGGCACACGCAGACTAACAGACTCGAGAATTATTCGTGAGCACAAGCAAAAGAAGACTAGAGGACAGTGCAAAGAGTGCAAAGCCATACCTGACAGAGAGTGACAGCCCCACTACTGCCCAGCGCCGGGCCTCTCGTCGCTGCCGGCAATGCCGGACTTCAAGAACGGCACGCCGCCGAGCGTCCCGAGGCCCGACACCGCCCCGGCGCTGGCCATCGCTGTCGAGTACCCGAACTCGTACCCTCCGCTCACCCCCAGCCTCGCGATGGGCTCCCCTTCGTAGCTCCTGGACAGCATCTGCACGGCGGCGAACTGCTCTTGCCCGAAGCCATCCCCGCCTCCAATGGAGCCGAGCGCCACCGAGTGCCCAACGTTGATGAAGCTCTGCGCGCCGTTCGGCGCCGTGTTGCCGATGAACTCTGCCATCGCCTGCGGCCCGTTCGGCCCCGCCGACACCGCCGCCGCCGCAGCCTGAATCAAGAAACGGGGACGCCAGCAAGAATGTAAAAAAGCACGTACGTGTATATATGCTATTGTCTGAGTGATGATAAAGAAGGGTGTGATCTCACCTGATACTTGGAGAGCTCGTACTTGGCGCGGGCGAGGTCCTGCTGGAGCTGGCGGAGGTTGCGCTGGAGGATGGAAATGACGGCGACGCAGCCGTAGACGGGGTCGCGGAGGCGCATGTCGGCCTCGTAGGCGAGAGAGTTCACGGCGTCCTCGCGCTGGTAGGGGTGGAGCTCGTTCAGCAGCTTGGTCACGTTGCTCGCTCCGAAGACGCGGTGCACGTGCACGAACTTCTGCGGGTTGTCCGGCGGGAAGTAGGGCGCGAACACGCAGTCTGGCTGGCACTTGCGGCGCAGGAACTTGCACGCCGCGCACGGAGAGCCCGTGCCGCACACCGCCGAGTTCGCCGCCGATGACGACGACGCTACGGTGATCACCGACCCCGACGGCGCCGGCAATGACGCCGCCGCCGATGAGGTCATCCTTCTCACCTGGGAAAAGAGAAGTACGAAAGGTAAGAAGGCTCATGTTTCCTTATGTTCTTGCATAGATTTTGTTCTTGAAAAGTCCTGGAAGTTGCTACAGCCCGGGAGGGAATACACAGAAAGAATCATTGATTTTATTCCGTTGCTAATTATGAAGAACACTGCCTAAAAACATAAGAAAGTATACCAAAAATGTTCCATGCATTAGTTCCCCTTCTATCTAAAAGAAGGAAACAAACATAGGGACACAAATCACAATACGATCTTTTTGGGGGTTTGAGCACATAAAAAATGAAGGAAAAAAGAGAGCAAAATCGAGTGTGTCTATTTGTTTGTTGCAGTTTGAAAGGGGTATGAAGTTTCTTTTTCAAGAATAATACAAAGTCTGGAACTTTGGTTTCTTTGTGAAATGGCAATACTTTGTGCGCATGAGATATCTGAATACTCTGACAACTAAGGAAAGGTCCCGGCATGTGCTCTTCTTGGATCACTGGCCCGACTCTTAGTTAATTGGAACGAAGAAGAAAAGAGTGTGACTGTGTGTAGTAGGAACTAGGGAGACAAAACGAAAAGGGGAGAGAGAGGGGATAAAAGAAAGGAAGATGTTATCTATCGGATCCGACGCCGGCGGTGGATGGCTGAGTACGTACTCTTTCTGGACGATTTTTTTCCCTGTCTCCACGCCGCCTCACCGCGGCCTCCTCGCCTCCACACTCCTCTGGCTCCTCACCGTTCTCCTCGCCTTCCTCTCCTCCGGGCAGTTGCTGCTCCTTTTAAACGGAGTGCTCTCCTTTTTCCTCCCTCCTGCTCGACTTCTTTAGGTGTCTGCTTTAGAGAGGGAGAGAGGTGAAACAGCCCACCAAAAGATGGTGAGGTGCGTGGTATATGTTGCGAGGAAGAGGGAGAAAAAGTGGGGATGGGTTCTGGCCTTGTGGGGAAAGGGTGTGGAAGGTTAAAAGAATGGATTTTGGTATCTGTGTTCTTTATTGGATGCGTAGTTATTAAGGGGGGCGGGGATGGCATGGATTGGGGCATATTTGTCAATACCGTTTCGTTCATCGTATCGATTTGGTTCTTAAAATGATATGCTCTGATACCATACCAGCGTACCGTTTTCGGATTTAGGGCCTGTTTGGTTCATGACCAGAAGTTGCCTAGCCACAAGTTAGGCGTGCCACAGTTTTTAGGTAGCTGTTTGGTTCACTGACGTAATTGTGGCATGCTACACTTTCTTAGCACCCGGCCCCACACGTCATAGACTCAGTTTCTTGCCAAACTTTGCCACAAGTGTGGCTTCAATTTTGTTAGCCACACTTTCTGTGGCAGCCACATATTGCCTAAGCTTAGGCATGGCAAGCTTAGGCACCAACCAAACATGCCCTTAATATAATAATATGAGTATATATATATATTTATAAGTATATATATTTATTTTATTATATGCACACCAAATGTTATTTATAATATTATTTCAAATACATAGTAGTACTATCAAATATAACATATAGTTCAATAGATAGTATTATCAATTCCACCGGTACCGACCGGTATTGACCAGTATTAAAACTGGTATGGCCGGTATTGACCGGTATCGAGCCTGAATTGACGGGTATTTGAGCCGGTACGGAATGTATGTGTACTTTGTATCGGTTTAGGGGTTGGTATGGTATATACAGTCCATACCGGCCAGAACAAAATGGTATTGATAACTTTGATTGGGGGACCTCCAACGTCAATTTGATATTTTACATCCCTCCATGGTCATCATGTGTGAAGTTTCAGTAGCTCTCACTATCACATAAAGGGTCATTACAAACGGTTTTAAACTCTCATCAAAAATGGTTTCTGAACCGTCTAATTTATTGTGTCTGTGATAACAAGCGATTATCACAGATGGATTTTGAGCTATCTGTGATAAGTCACATCATAGACAGCTCGTATAAAGAATCATCTGTAAAGACCAACTATCACAGATAACTTCAACGATGAAACCGTCTGTGATATATCGGACATCACAGATGATTTTATTTACCAACCGTTAGTGAAGTGCTACATATCACAAATGGTTTATACCACAAAATCGTCCGTGATAATTCGCTCTATATGTATAAATTTTTCTATTTTTTGGCTAGTTTCAGGAAATGCTAGCCATGCCCTCTGAAAATAATATGTAGATAACAGATAAAAGCAAATACACAAATACATAAATATACAACGGATACACATACATATCACATATACATATATATACCACAAACAAATTTACATATTGACTATAGATGAATTGTCATAATATTTTTTTTAACATGTTTACAGATACAATAAGAAAACATTGTTTGTCACTAAAAATTTTAATCAGCCTCGTGCGTGTGAAACTCTCCTTTTAGGTTAATGTCCTCCGCCATTAAGAAAGTGGTGAGCCGTCCTCAAATTTTGATGTGTCCATTCATTTGGACTATACTTAAAGGGATGTTGATGCCCTGTCGCTAGGAAGAATAAAGTCGTAAGCACTTATGTGTATTAATTGATAGGTGGAAAATAATTATTGTGAGATTAACAAACCACTGGATCCTTGGGCCTACCACCTATGATTTCTTGCATATGGCGGCAAATATAGAATCCATATACGTTGCCATGTAACTATTAGTGGTATTGCAAAAATAAAATTACATACATAGGTTTGTTCAGCTTGAGAGGCACCATTAATTATGAAGTGTGATATATGATTATTGTGTACTAGCGGGTACCGAAAATTTTGTCACAGGCCGCAGTGTGGTGTTCCCTTAAACGTGCCTCCCTCCTTTGGTAATGTACGCGGCGAACGACCTACACGAAGAGTTATTTATGGATAAAAATGAGTTTAATTATCAATTAATTATTGCACAAGTGTGAAGAAGTGCTTGTTCTTGATAAGGAAATCAAGGAATATTACCTTATTCTACTTTGGTATAATGACAATTAGAATCCAGTGCCACCTACACATGTATGCCATCATAGTCCTTAAAATTAAGTTCGTGTTTTATATGAAGTACAAATCAATGAGTATAACAATGAGTGAAGCACTTAAGTGGAGGAGGAGAAGCAAGAAGAGAGAAGAGGATCAGATGAGGAGATGAGTAGAGGAGGACAAGTGAGAAGAGGAGATGAGGAGAAGAACAACTGAGCCTTCTATTTTAAAAAGCAAATCTAGCGAGATGAACGAGAAATTCAAATTCAACGATAGCAGGTAAGTTGAAATATTAAATAACTATCTGTGATAAGTATAGACATCACAAACGTATTTTGTTCCGAACCATCTATGATGTATCAAGATGGTTCGGAATAAAAACAGTCTATGATAAGTAGATAATCACAGATGGTCCTTTCTATCGCGATGAACTTAGATGGCCTATCTTGTAAAACCGTCTGTGGTAACTTTGTTACTAACAGTTTGTATTGATGTGTCTGTGATGAGGCATCCAGGATGACCCTTTTTGTAGTAGTGCATGCTAGCTAGGTATTATTTGTTTTTGCGATAAAAAATTATCTTGTTAGATTTGCATACGAATCAAATAGAACATCTCTCCTATGCCATATCATAGATAGAGTTCTATTTAGGGTTTCATAGGACACATGTAACTAGTTTTATATGTGCTTCAACGCAAGCCAAAGATTTGACATGTAACATAAGATCAAGAAATAGAACAAGGGATCGAGAAATTTCGCAGAGAGAGATAAAGAGAGAGAAAGTTGTATATACCTTTGTTTGATTAGTCGTTCGGATTCAATTCAACGAAATATGAAGAAACCTTGTAGAAATCCAGAGATCTAGCTATCGGCATGGAGGGCGGGGGTCAGCAACGTCGAGGTCGGGGGTGCTCGGGTGGGGACGGGGTCGGTGGTGTCGAAGGTGGAGAAGGGGGAGCTGAGAAGGTGTACGGGTGTGTTGGAAAACCTAAATGTTCAGCGTAGTAGTGAGTTAGGTTTTCGCCCTAGTATATATAGGAGAATATTATCACATAAGGTTCTTAACAATTACCATCTGTGATAAGTTACAATATAGATAGTTTTTAAAAATAACCGTTTGTGATATGCACATATCACAGATGGCTAGTACAAAAAACCGTCTATGATATGTACGTATCATAGATAGCTAGTATGACACACCACCTGTGATATGTACATATCACAGACGGCTAACACAAAAAAATAACATGTGATAGTTTTTTGTATAGCTAGTGATTTACAATTCAAACTAAATTACAACTCAAAGTGAATTACAACTCAAACTAAACTACAACTCAAAGTGAATTACAACTCAAACTAAACTACAACTCAAAGCGAATTACAACACGAATTGATTTAATTACAACTCAAAGTGATTTACAAATCAAAATTCTACATGGTTATTTCCTTTACAGAAATAACCCTTACTCACTGTGTATCTATCAGGATGGACGGGGTGTTTAATAACACAGCATATATTACAGACACTTTCAACTACAAACCATCTATGATACATAATTATCATAGATGATTCTTGTTAAGAACCATCTGCGAATTATCGCAGACATTTCGAATTAAAAACCATCTATGACATATTCCATTATCACAGACAGTTTATGATTAAAGGTGTCTGTGAATTATCATATATGGTTTATATTAAAAAAAAAGTCTATGAAGTCTGCATTTATCACAGACGGTTTTTAATCTGAACCGTTTATGATAATTTGTAGATGGTTTCAACCATAAACTGTCTATGATAATTATATATCACAGACGATTCTAGCCATCGCTAGTAATATAGATTGCCATGCTTGTAAAATCGTATGTGATAATTACAACATTGAAGGATTGTGGGGAACCGTCTGTGATGAGGCATCCAGTATAGCCTTCTCGGTAGCAGTGTGTGTAATCTTTTTCAACTTACTTGAATTTTCTATGCAACTGCCGCTATATTTGTAAATACGGTTTATTTGCTATGAAATTCTGATTTCTATGATAACATAGTTGGGTTTGTTAAGCAACTATACTTGTAATATTCATATCTGATTAATTCACACTATTATTTACTAGCCCCAATAAAATAAGTGGTGTATATTATTCTCATTTTTCTCTTGGCTAATGAGAGTGTTTAAAATTTTTCACATTTTATTTTGAGAATTTATAGCCTCCAAAGAAGAACTCGTAAATCTCCCTTGTTGTTTATATTTCATTAATATATTTGCTTGTTCTAGATCTTATGAAAAAAATACATATGTTAGTTTCTACTGAGCGCTTCAGGAGTTATACTCTACTTCTCCTTCTAAGGTCCTTTTGACCCTAAAAGCATGTGCATTGTTTCAAACAAAGTAGAGACTGAGAATTTTTTAGCCTCTCCAAACCCGGCTATAGGCCCCATTCTTTTCGGCTTATGGCTTTCTTTGAACAAACAATTGGGATGGCTTCTCCATCATCTTTTCGGAGTGACTACTGGGACAATTTTTTAAAGCAGCTTATTAGTATTTGGTATGTTCACACAAACGTCCGTGCTAGTGCCAAAAGCCATCAGTCGTATCCATAAGCCATTAGCCACAGCAAAAAAAAAACCCACCCATAGCCATTGAAGGGTGATGCTATGCCAAGAAAGCCTCGCATGTGTCCTCAACCTTCACCATGTGACCTTGCCATCTTCACGGGTGTGGCTACGATTTAGCGTGTGGAAGAAGAGGACCTAGAGCACATGGTGGTGAATTAGGGTAAATAATTTGGTCAGTGCTGATAATGCTTAGCGATGGTGATAAAATTCACAGCAGCGAAGTGGAATTTGGAGGCGATGGAGAGCAGAAGAATTGGAGATCAAAGGGTAGGAGAGAAATGTGAGGGAGGGGTGGAGAGATGTGTGGGTCAAGAAGGGAGTTGGTTTTTATATTGAGAAAATCTAATGGATGATATATTATCTGAGTCCATCCTGATGGCATACCATCCAACCGTTGATTTGAAGTGTCATGTCTTAATTATCTCCTCCACGTGCAAATAGCACAAGATCGTTGATGTGTTGGATCCATTGCACTGAGAGCCATTGGATGGGAGATGCTCCTGAAGCTTCCTGCCCAAGCCAAACGGATGGGAAACATTATCCATCCCAAATTCACATGAGAACCACTTGTTCTTCCTTTCTCTCTCTCACTCTCTCTCAAAATCCAAATGGGAGCTCGTGGGATCTCGGTGAGGAGGCACGGTGCTCAGTGATGATGGACAGGAGATTCAACGATAGGGCACGCCAAATCTTTATGGCAGTGTGGTGAAAGGCCGTGGTGAGCTTGGCAGTGACTAAATTTGTAACCCTCATTAGCAGATTCATTTTCAGTGGTTTCCTGAGCCGATGAGGCACAGTGCTTGGCTCGACGTTGTGTTGCTACAAGGCCTTGGTGGAGCTTGCCTTCATGGCACGGGTGATGAGGCTGTAGAGGTGCTCGGTCAGCAAAATGTGGCATCAAGGCCCCATGGTAGCTCTTGGCTCAGTGACATGTAGTGGCCGTGTAGTCGCAGGCAAGCCCAGTGGTAGGCGGGAAGTCTAACAGTTGTGGCATCTTGACAAGTGTGGGGCCACCATGACAAGTGGTAGCATGGCCACAAGTGAGCACATCGGGGGATTTTGCTCTTTGTTTGATTTTTTATGAAGCTAAGTTGACTCAGTTTCATAAGATTTTATGTCTTAAGTTTCATGGTGTTTCATAAACTTTTTGTAGCAGATTCATGAAATTTGAAAGTTTTTTGTAGCGGATTTATGAAGTTGAACTCTAAGTTTTACGAGATTTCATAAAGTTTCAGTAGGTTTTATGACTATGTTTCATGAAATTGTATGGAGTTTCATATGAAGTTTTATAGTGTTTCATTAAGTTTCATAAAGTTTTAGGAGGTTTCATGCCTAAGTTGACTAAGTTTTATAAGGTTTTATGTTTAAGTTTTATTGTGTTTTCATGAGGTTTCATGAAGTTTAAAGTGGTTTTATACCTAAGTTAACTAAGTTTCATGAAGCATGTTCGAAACTCTGTGAAACCTTGTGAAACTTAGACGAAACAAAGTGAAACTTGCTTATACTGTTAGGATCCTTTCTAATAGTATACCGCGTGCTAGCGTGACTCTTTTCTATTTACTATTGGAACCCACATTTTGAAGTGCAAAAGGGGATAAACATTAGACATAAATTTGCTAGCTTGGCTCCTGCTTACATGGCATTGAGATAAAAATCTTAGATCCTCCTACATTGCTCATGCCCTAACCTTTAGGCGGTGTTACACGAAGGTTGTGCAACGAAATAGAGATGCTGCAATTGCAACTAGGGTGGTAGCCAGCAATAGGTTTGAAGTATACAATGTTGTTAGATTTGGTTGTGTGTGGTGGAAAAGTGATAATGTGAAGATTGCAAGGTGGCTTCAGTAGCACCATTCACAAGAGGTGAATGGTGGAGAAGACTTGATTGCAACTTAGCAGTAGCAATGCGATGGGAGGTCAGGAGGTGAAGCATTGAGGAGGCTTTGGCACCATACTGGTCATGCAGTACAAAAGCAGATGAGGTACACTAGAAGGCTAGGTGGCCATAAGGTGTTTGCATAGGTTGGGTAGAGGCTTAGATACATCATTGACAGAGGGTTGAGGAAAACAAAATTTAAATAATAATAATATATGTTATGATGATCAGGTATTTACATAAATATCAAAACAAATGTGAGCATCCACTCGAACATATATGCCACATTTGTCTAAATTCTGTGTGTAATTGTGTAATGGTCTCTTTCGAGGCAAACACTTTTTTTTGTAAGATTTAAGTTACATGGTACTGGACTTGAATAAACTAACAATTAACCAAGTATAAAGGACTTGAATAACGAAATTAACCAAATATAATTCATCTTGCTCTAGGCATGCACTCAACCCTTTTGGTCCATGATTTGGAAAGATCCATGCATGACCATGTCTTTCCCATGACAAAGAGCACATCTTGAATAGACACTAAGGCCCTGTTCAAAAGTACTGTGGCTTTTGGCTGTGATTTTTGGCTTTTGTCTGATGCGAGAGAGATCGAGGAGTAAGAGACACTTGTGTTGAGAAGCCACTCTGTTTGAAGCAGCTCCTGCAGTGACTCTTACAAACATCTTATAAAAATCACCTTCAAAAACCACTGTTTAAAAGCCAACTTCTAAAAGTCAAAAGTCAGAAACAATTTGGAACAGAGCCTTAGCCCACTGGCAAGATGGGATCAGACCCTTTTGATACCAATGAGTCAGAATACGGGGCATCCTTGTCCTGCCAAGCCCATAACACTAGCCAGGGCTAAACAAAACCATGGCCACGATTGAATGCATGCACGGGTGGAACCAAGTAATTGGGCCTAGTGTCATAAGACACCAAGTCCAAAAAATTTTTAGCAGGGATCAGCACCTCCAATCTATGTATGAATCTCTAATCTAAACTCAGTGCACCTGGTTCTTTCCTTGAAGGCCAACGAAGGGAGCACTAACGGCCTAAATTCCTAGAAGCTAGCAGCAGTCCATGAGGAGCCTTCGCTTCCCTCAGAACTCATGAGGCAATTACAACAGACCGAGCTAGCCCTTGAGCCAGTCTAAGAGGGGGACCGTAGTAGGTCACAATGTCCATTTGATCAGTCCCAAAGCATGTCACCTGGCAGCAGCCCTCGACGTCTGTTCGTCTCACATGGTCGGCTAGTAGATATGCACTACGTTTGCTGCACAATCGCACCCAGCCAGACAGCTACCGGTTGTTGGAGAACGGGAGAAATCGACACCACCTATCGCCCTTCCTTGCCATCTCACCACGACGCCACCTGGTCCCTATTGTCTCGCACCCTTGCCGGCCAAAGGAAGCTTAGGTCTACTCAATTAGTATGTACTTTGCTTTAATTTCTCTCAATTGTTCTAATTTGTTTTAAGAACAGGGGCTAAATTTGTGAGTTACAGTTTTAATGCAAAGATTGTTGATTGATTTTTATCGAATTGTCGGGTTAAGACTTAGTATTTTAATTTTGATTTTTGGAATACTGGCTTAGCTCATTGTAAATCGGAAGCAAAATTATAGTTTTTGACCACATTGTCTAGTAAGTAAGCCACTGGATGTATTTTTCTGTTATATTGTTTTTGAACTGTTGAACATACAAATATCTAATTAAAATTTTAATTAATTAATGACAATTTCATGAATGATATACTTATTTGCTATGTGGAGAAACAAGAATTGACAAAAATTACCAATAATATTGTGGTTTATCGCTTTATAAACTTGATAGAATGTAAATACTAACAAGGTAATCCATTAATTTACATTTAATCATTCTACTTTTTTTACTTGAAAACTTTAAGAAATTTTGTTTTCTGCTGATAGGCCATTGAGATTGGATGATGTATTTTGCCAATGCCGACTAACTTTTATCTGTGATTTCGCTCTTAGTTTCTTCTGTTTGCTGCAACTAACTAATATTATTATCGGATCTCTTCATTTTTGTAAGTGTTTCGATCACTACTTCTTTATTATCATACACTGTCATCGATTATGTTGAAATATGGATGCTAAAAATGATAGAATATTACTATTTAGTATAATATAATTTAATATATATTATTGTATTGATGGTGAAATATTTTGTTTTAATTCCACCTCTTAATGAATGCATGTATCAAGAAAGAATGTAATGCATGATTGAGCACTTGGGTCCCTTTCTCAGGACCCTTCCTATTCAATACCGTGATGGTCACAACTCTTGGATCGACAACCCTCATCATGACAAGTTAGCTTGCAGATTGTACGTGCTCCTATTTGATAATGGGTGCTAGCGTGTGATCTTTAACCCCATTGGAGCAGAGGATCGACGCCGGTGCGAGTCGTCACGCAGGGATGTCGACTACTTGGATGTTAGAATTGTCGTTTGTAAATTTGTACTATGGTCACTACTGTGTGATAGGGGGCGAGTATTAGGGTTGTCAAATCAGCAGCTAGTACGTACTAGAGGCTGGACCGCGCGGCAGGTGGTCGGCTGCCAATTCTAGCTCGGCAATTAATTTGGGTGTTTCCCCGCATGATGTTTAGGACCTGTTTTTTTACTGTAGTTTATAGTTTTAAGATGTAGTTTATGGTTTTTAGTTGTTTACATGAGAGATTATAGAGTAACTAAAACTCACGTGCAATTTTTATCTATATAAATAAAGTCGATATAGTATGTATTACAATTAACTAGTAGATCCTATCTTGAAAAGATACTCTGTTTAAAAACTAGTTACTGTAAAAAAAATTGAAAAATAGTTTTTAAAAGCTAAAAAGAACAGGACTTTAATGGATCGAGATCAGCGTGTGGTAGTACTACGTACAGGGATAATCTTGCAGCCTGGCAGCGTTTATCCACTGTGCCATGTGGTATCCGTTGCAATCAATTCTTTCATCAACGTTTCACTGTTTTCAGTCCCAATACATACACGGGCGTAGGAGTATGTGATATACGAAGCAACAGAACGCGCTTTGCCTTGAAAACTTGGTATACTTGGCCGTTTTGCGCAGAGCCTGTGACTTTTATTATTGGACTTTGATTTTTTAAGAAAATTATAGTGTGATCTATGCTCTTTGGTAGCACCAGTTAGACCAGCATTGTTTAGCGGTTTGACCAATGGATCCTGGCTATCTGACCAGCTTGGTGGCCGCGATCAAAGCGGCCCTCTGTCCTGGCTCTGAGTTAGTTCTGATTTTTTGTGTTAGTCATGGTGCTATCCATGCAATTATTAGTCATGGTGTGTTTATACAATGTTAGTCATGGGTTTCTATGCATGCGTTAGTTATGGTATAGGCTTATGCATATGTTTTGCTAATTAAGAGTCAAGTACATGTCATTTGTACTCGGATCGATTGTTTTGTCTTTGATATGTTAGTCAATGCTGGTCTAAGGCTTAGTGGCTATGGAGTGCCGTGTAAGTCTGAGTAGAGCATCATCTCAAACCGAGAACATAGGAGAATTAAAAACAAGGATCGTGAGGAGGTAGCCAACCTTGTTTGAACAAAGAAACTGCCAACATATATGTGAATGCTTAGTAATTAATGAGTTGTACTAGAGCTCCTACACTTGATGTTTCTAGAATATGCTTTAACCTACCGACATGCTGTATGAACACAAGCAGCCGTATAAGCCAAGTAGATGATTCAAGACTTCTTAGCTTGAAGTGCATGCATGCTATAAAAGAGCTGCCCACATGTGATAATGAGTTGACGAAATGGGATAATGATTCTAGCTGTAGCCTTGAGGTTTGTCTCTACTGGATAAGCTTTCGGGTCATAGTGAAGTGTCAAACTTGGCAAGTAAAGCTAGATAGATACTAGAATTATGTAAGATATTAGCATTACCTTAGCTTGCACATGTGTAAAGTGAGAAGAAAACTTCATGTTGGCTTGCGTTTTGAGTCAGCTTGCTAGCTGTAAATTTCATGTTGGCACATGTACCATAAGTCGGTTCCTCAGTCTATAAAAGGACCTGGAACCTCTTTTGTAATGAGAGAAAATGGAAGTAATGTAAGCTTTGTTTTGTTAGCTTCAGATGTGTGTGCGAGGCATTAATGAAAGCATAGTACGAAGCTTTGCTAATTAAGTTGAAGTTCCCCAGTCAATTTCCTTCTTTTGTCTCTTTTTAGCGATCCAATTCCCAACATGCATCACAGCCAGCAACGGTCTACATGATTGTCTTGGAGAGTGCCTTCAACAAGCCATCGACAAAACCCAGAAATTGTTGTCCTCAGAGGTAGTGCAAAATCTGGGCCTTTCGGAGAAGGTAATTGTCGCGGGGTCAGCTTCATGTTGACGAGATGCCCGAACGCCGGAGTTGGCAGCAAGCCAGTAGACACAGATACGACGGCCGTGGCCATACTTGAGTTTGACGAGGATGATCCTGAGCTAGTTGTCATTGGATGTGGGGTAGAAGAAAAGGCTATGATACCATGTAAAGATAATTAAGAGGTTTTGAAGAAGCCACACCTTAACAGGTTACAGGGCTTTATGTTATGTAAGTTATGCCGTACGGCGTACAGATACAATCGATAATAGTTGGAAAAAAGAATCAACATATCAGCTGTGCACAACAGAAAGTTATCAATAGAAGGATATTTCGGATCCTATACTGTCTGCTAGTTAACATGTGCCGCAAGACCTATCCAGTGGATCATATTACAACAGGGTCGTTCAGTTAACAGATTGCACGACCTAGCTAGCTGGGAAATTAATGATGATATCCCAGGAGATGGAGGAACTACGCGCGCGCGCGGGCGGAGCGGTGGGGGTGCGCGGCTCGTGTCGGGCGGCCGCGTGCTTCTCGCGAGGCGCACGGGGTGGGTTGCGTACGGCGACACAGAAAACAATGGGGGCGGAGCGGGGAGAAAGAGCGTGCGCGCAAGCGAAAAAGCGGCGAGGCCGGCGTCGCGGAGCGCGTGAGGGAGGGGAGAAAAGTTGCATGTCCCTTCCGAGGTGACCCATCCTTCGGGCGTAGCTTGACCATACGCGTACGGCCCGCCCTGTGTTCGGGTGCACCGCGCCCGTAAATCCACAGGATGGGACTGGTGAGCGGCCTCGTGGCTGACACCTGGGAAGACCCGGCCGGCCGGCCGGTCGGTGCATAAGGATTTTAGTACTCGTGTTAATTTTTCGGGTGAGAAAACAGAGTTCAGATCAACAATTAGGGTATGTTCTTTTCAGTTTTTAAAAACTGCTTTTCGGATTTTCTACAGTAACTAGCTTTTAGACGGAATATCTTTTCAAAATAGGGTATACTAGTTAATTATAGTACATAATATACCAACTTTATTTATATCGGCAAAACGAACAACCTAAAAGTCACAAATCGCAGCCAAAAACTATAAGCTTTAGCTAAAAAGCACATACCCTTAAACGGCCCATAAGGAGAATCAGTCGCAGCCTTGTCGATCCTAAACGCGCTCCATATCGTACCGATCTGCTCTATGGAACCAGTGTACCAAGCGATGAGCCCCTGAGTTTACACCATAACCAAGACCACATGACTACAGTCTACAGAGTCCTTTTCCTGTGCTGAATTTCTGGAGCCAGCGGTACAACATGGACTTCAACGGCAAAGCGAGGAGAGATGATGTGAAAACGCCTATCGTGTATATACCGCCTCGTTCTACGCGATCGACTTGTCAACGTCCAAGGCGCAGGGGAGTTCATGCTCAGCACTGGTCCTCCCACTCTGCCTGCCTCGTTGGGCCGTCTCCTCTCATCCGGAGCAAATGCGAGCGCCCAGCGACTTCCCCCTTTCCCTCATCATTCTTGGGATCCGTATCCACGACGCGCGGCGTCCCGCTGTGCCTGTGCGCGCACTGTGTACCGCCGTGATTCCCACGTCCACCAGCGGCATGGGCAGATAACCATATGCTTAGCACCAGGTTACTGCCACTCGTTCAAATATCTGAAGACCACGGTGAGAAATTAGCACAAGTAGTCCATCAACCCCGTCCGTGCTTTGGGCGAATCGAACTCGCGCTATCAGACGAGGATTCGAAACGAAATGCCACATCGTTAAGCTATGTAATTGATAGTTGTGGACAACTCCTATCCAAGGTTACAAATTTCACGAAACAAACGAAATTTCATCCCTTTCGGTACCTGGCGAAATAGATCTTATTTTGCTAAAATTTGACCGATTTGATCCTAATTAAAATTTATTCAAATTTTGTTTAAATTTTGATTAGATTTTTATCAAAAATTGATTTTCCGTCCGAATTTTCGAACGGCAACCAAAACATTTTTGCATCCGAAAGATTAAACACTGCTCCTATCTCAGTCCCGAGTTTAACACGATTATTTCTACTTGTTTTTTTTGTTTATTTACATTTTCAAGCGAAGACATGGGTGGAAACGGTGAGCATTTTGACAGTGGGATGAGATGGAACGAGCTAGAGGATGGGCAGGCAGCACAAGTCCAATGGGGCCCGGCGGGGGCGGTGGGCGTACGTGAGTACGGGCGGGCCAGGGGGACAAAACGGAGGGAAGGCAGTGAAGAGGGTGTGGGAGCAACCAAAGAGAGGAGGATGACGAAGTTATTGCTCGCCCGGTGGTTCTGGCCACTCTGCCGCCCTTTCCCCTGCTCGCTCTGCCACCGCCTCGTCCTCTCTCATTCGCGCTCCCCTCCCTCGGGAGATGAGATCAGAATGAATGCCGTGCCAAGCAGTATGTGCATGTAGAAACGCGCCGTCCCATCACTCGACCTCACCATGGAGCCATGTGTGTGCTCCAGGGCCACGCGTCTCCCTGCCCCCCGTACTTTCAGTTCTTGCATTCCAACCCTGCTTCCTGAAAAGCCCAGCTCAGCTCATCTTCCCTTTTGCATTGCTTCTTACACATTCGCTCATTCACTCCGTCTTGGAGAGAACTTTGCTGCTGCTGCCGCTGCTCTCTCTCTCTGGCTCACTACTTCAGACGCTGCTCTCTCTCTCTCTCTCGCTGGCTCACTACTTCAGACGCTGCTCTCTCTCTCTCTCTCTCGCTGGCTCACTACTTCAGATGGAGTGATGAGTGCGAGGGGCAGGAGGAGATTAATTGCGGCAGCAGTACAGGCAGGAGGAGATGGAAGTATAAATACACACTGCGGTCTGGGGTAGCGGTAGATAGGACAGGCTGACTCGAAGTGACAAGTCCTTAGGATTTGTACGCGAGAATGTGTGTGCACGCATGCCTGCGACTGCAAGGAATAGTAAATTCAGGGAATGCACCTCGGAGTCCACGTTGACACTCCCTTTCGCTCCGCCTCCAGGCGTGCGCCTGCTGTGCTCCACGGTTGACCAATCCATGGATACCCGAATATTCCATCCTGTAGAAAGCTAAGGCCTACTTGGAACGTACGCATACCAGTTTCTACATGAATTGAAAAAATTCCTGCACTCTAGACGGAAAGTAAGTTGCTAACGATGGTATCTTCCGAGTCTTATCCTCGTATATGGCGAACTCTGTGCTAGTATATGATCCAAGCTCTCTCTCTTCGATGCCTTGAGCTGAGTGCTCGACACGTAAAACTTGGCCGTGTGCTGGTACATGAACGGCACGATCAAAGCCGGTTAGTCCACGTATATCTTATCTGCACGAAATGATGGAAGGTTTCTCTATTAGTAGGTGCCAGCCATGCTAATGTGCGTGCAGCTCCCGTCCACCGAGCATAAGTGTGCGTGCTTACGGCCGGGTCATGATGACCGGTCGGATGGGAGCCGGTGACGGAGCCCAATCACGCAATGAATGCGTACGAGAGAATCGAAAAGGACTTTCTTGGGCCGGGCGTCTAGATGGGCCGGTGAAGAACCCATGTACTAGCCAGTTATGACTGGGCTTAGAAGTTAGAATTCGCCAACAAATTAACGTGAAAAATTAAGCGTCAATCCACTCTAAGCTGTCAATGGGGAACCAGTGTAGGCAGGCATGGCCAGCCCACTTCGCGGCAGATGGGCTCAAACGTGCATATTTAGCCCAGCGTATGCGTAACAAAATTTTAACATTTCTTTTTCTTATGTTATTTTCCTTTCGTTTCTGTTGGGCTGATGGAATTCCAAAAGATTGCGTCTTAGTAGAAGGCCCTCTTCTTTTTGTCTATTTTGTGGCTTTCGGTTTCATCTTCCTTAGAAATCAAAATAAATGAAACATTTTTTTTCAAACGGGTTCTTGAGTCCAAATCCTTATGTGCCGTTTGCGTCAGCACCTCTACTATCTATGGTTACCTCAAAAAGTACAACCAAAAAGCCATCAATCATAGCTAAAAGCCATTAGCCATGACTCGAATTAGCAGGGGCTAAGCTTCCGCGGAGTATCTGAGACTTGAGGCACTTACATCTCCTCACTCTTGCCAAGTTTAACCCCGAAAGGCCACCATGAAAGAGATGTATTGTGCAGTAGAGATTGCATTATATACGGCGCAATGCATATCTGTTCTTCGCTTGATTGCTTGGCGCGCGCTCTCTCGGCTTGTGCCGGGCCGATCAAGTTTCGCTCAGCGCTCGCGGTCGCTAGCCAAAAAAACAAAAACGTACTCCTTCCGGTAAAAAAAGATCTTTAATTTGCCGGAAAGAGATCCGGGGAAGGTTTAACCAACAGACTCCAGCAGGGTGTGATCACATTAGCTAATAACCAGCTAAGCAAACAGGATTACCACTAGTAATCCCTCTCTATCTCTGTCAAAACCCCGTTTAAATCGCGAGGCCGTAACAGACTCAGCCACTGTTTCCTTGAGCCGGGTGGAGTCTGCGTCCGAGTGGGCTCCGCCTCGCGCGAGAGGCCGCGTCGGTCACTCGAACGGACGCGCGCGCACGCAACCCACCCCGGCGCTATATAAGGCAGCCCACAACACAAGCCGCGCGTCTCGAGCAGAGCGAGAGCAAACCCTAGCTGCTGCTGCTGCTGCTGCACCCTCCCTCTCTCGCAACACTCGCCGCCGCAGCCGATCTCTGGGAGTGCTTGCAGTAGGTCGGCTCTGATCCAGTCCCCATGGCCTACTCCGCCGACCAGTCCCGGCGCCGTCGCCGCCACGACATCGACGACGAGATCGAGGAGGGCGAGATCGTGCCCGGGTACGACTCGGGGTCCGACACCGAGGACGACGGCCGCTACGTGTTCCAGCCCCGCGACGACGACGACGACGCGGGCCGCCCGGGGATCAATAAGCACCGCCGCCTGGAGGACATCGTCGCGGGAGGCCGGGATGGCCTGCCGTCGCCCACATCCTCGTGCGGATCCGACGGGACCATCAGCGACTGCGGCACCGGCGCCGGCGACGCCCCCGTCGCGCGGGCGTCGTTCCCCTGCCCCATCTGCCGGAGGGAGTTCGGCAGCCAGAAGGCCGTGCACGGCCACATGAGGGTCCATGATCCGCATGGGCGCCAGCAGGAGCAGGAGAATGGGAAGGAGAAGGAGCGGCCGGTGACCCTCGGCAAGCGGGGCTGGATCGGCGGCATGGCTGTCTCCCCCGAGGATGAAGTGGACAGCTCCATGGCCGTTGTGGTTGCAGAGCCCAAGCTCTCGGTAGCGGAGCCGATGCCCATGGCGTTCGCAAGAACCAATCTTTTCGGCGTAAAGATCGAACACGGGAGCAGCAGCGCGCAGCCGAATCCCAATGAGTCCATGGCTATCGTGGTGGCAGCAGGAAATCCTTCCAACCAGGTCGTCGCCCACCAGCCCGCTCCGCCGCAGGTCGTCGCCCACCAGCCCGCTGTGCCGCCGCCTGCAGGGGAGCAAGTTCATGTCAAATGGTTCTCATGCGCGGAGTGCGGGAAAACCTTCTCCACGCATCAGGGGCTAGGTGGCCACGTGGCCGGCCACAAGAACAGACGGAGGGAAGCCGCAGCAGCGGCCGCGGCCGCGGCCGCGGGAGTCCACCAGGGCGACGACGCGGGCACCGTTGCATGCCGCGGCGGCGCCAAGCCGGAGAAGAAGCACGTGTGCAAGGTGTGCAGCCAAGTGTACAACACGGGAGTGGCGCTCGGCGGCCACATGAGGAAGCACTACGCGGGTCCACCGATCGTGCAGAAGAAGCAGGACACTAGCCTGCGCCTTTTTCTTGCGCCGCCCGGGGAAGTACTTGCACCGGCCGCCGTGGAAATACCAGAGCTCACACTTGCTCTGCCCGTGGAAGAGGCGGCGCAGCCCGCTCTTGCGCCGCCGGTCGTCGAGGTGGCACAGCCTGCACCTGCGCCGGCCGTGGAGGTGGCACAGCCTGCGTCGGCTGCGGTGGGCAGCGTGAGGATTTTTGGTGTTACCATCGTGCAGGCGCCAGCACAACAAGAAGGTTCCGCCGTGACGGAGGAATCGGCGTCCAGCAGCAAGCAGGAGATCCATGAGTAAAGAAAGTAGAGAAAGTGCCCACTTTGTTAGGATACGACCTTTTCATTTTAAGATACTATAGTTAATATCTATTCTGATTACATACCGAGCATGCATGTCAAGTTTTATGTACTCATCGTGACAACCCAAAATTTTTAAAAATTTAAATTTGAAAGTTTTTGCCAAATCTGGAAAGAAACCAAACCCAAGCCACTTCCCACTTCTGAAAATACACATCTCCTTTAAGGCATCTTCTTGCGAACCCACCTCCTCCCCTGTTGTAGCTTGCCTTGCGTCACTCCTCTTTCCACCAAACTGCACCAGCACCCGCGCCACCTCACCCATCACCTCACACCGACATTAAAAGTTGCTTATGTTAACACCATGTCGTCCTTACCGTCGATTTGCACCGCCACCAATTGCTCGACACACTGGATGCACAACTGCAACCATTGCCAGTTAGAAGCAACACCTTTAGGGATGAAAACGGATCGGATACGGACGGATATTGCTCATCTCGTATCCTTTTCCATATTTTTTTGTTGGAGTCGGAGTCGGATACGGATAGTGCCGGATACGAATACGAATGCGGATATTCTCGGTCACGAATATTTAGTCGGATAATGCGCGGAAGCAAATTTTACATGATGACAGAGACAAATTAAGCAACTAGTAAATTCTAACTAGCAAAGTAGCAACTAGCAAGTAAATTGTAGAGGCTAGTTAAACAAATAGTAGGCTAGTAGCTAACTAGCTACATGCAACATAGTTCAAAAGTACGAATTGCTCATAAAGTAGTCTAGTACATCACTAGTTCATTTAAGTTCATTACATTTACATCACATGATAAATCCACAATGCAGATCTTGTCTAGCAAAAAGCCAACAGCGAGCCAGCGAGCCATCTTAACCATGTTTCAGTGGAGCTCAACCTCGGTCATTATCTCGTCCTACAATAAAATATCAATTGGAATCCAAAATTATTAAATGAAGAATAGAAACCCAAAATTAATACTTGTTAGTTCGGTTCTACTCACTGTCCTGTCAGTATGTCATTGACTCATTGGAAATAAATAACCATCAAACTAGAGAAGCAGTAACAGTGTATATATGTGTAGAATTATCAAACCTTCTCATTTATGTTTGTGGTAGCACATTCTTTATCATCTAGCTCCAAAGCCAACTCATCAATAAGTGATGCTATCTTCTCCTTAGAATCTAAGATTCAAAAATAACATAAGGTTAATAAACAAAAGTTGTAAGCGGTGCAATTGGTGAACTAAATGACTTATTATTTACCTTTTCTAGATTAAGATATCCAATCTTTTGTACATATTAGAGCCTCAACTATCTTGGGCTCTAATCGACTACGAAATGTATTAATAACACGGCCACCAGTACTAAAAGCCGACTCTGAAGCAACAATTGACACTTGAATAGCTAGCACATCATGAGCTAGTCGTAAGAGAATAGGAAACTTCCCTTGGTGTGTGTTCCACCATGACAATATGTCAAACTGTGCACCCTTACCCGTAGGATCAACCTATCGAATTGGTTTCTCTTGCATGTATACCTCAAGTTCATTTATACTACCATGTGCTGTAGTGACATCCTCATACAAGAACTGTTCAATGTCATCAAGGCCCAAGTCAGGATCACCAAGTGGCTGAAAGATCAAGCTCCGATTAATTGAATGATTAAGGGGGAGATTGAAAGATCAAACCCCAATTCAATTGGTTTTGGTGTTAATGACAAATACCATTATGAGATCTTGGTAATAATGACAAATACTTTTATAATATTTTTTGTGATAATGACAAATGTATATATGAGACTAATATGTTTGCTTGAGTTTATTTATGCTTAGTCTCATTTGGATGGAAAAGTGAAACGAAAGAGGTATGCATTCGAAATCGCTTTCTCATTTACAAATGCATTCCTTGGATCCAAAATGTGGATTGAACTCCTCAATTAGTCTAAAATGAATATGTGCATATGTCTTCATTATATACACTTGTATGCACACATTTAGGGGGAGCTCTATATATATTTTGGAGTTTCATAAGTATTGATCCATGCTTCTTTTAATATGCATATTTGGGATCTTTACTTTGATTTACACTCTTGAGTATATATAGCTTGTGTAGTTCATATATACTCATGTGTAATCAGGTTGTCATCTAGCTTCTCTGTTATGCGTTGATGGATGATGTATGACAACCGGATTGGTAAGCTTTGTTTAAAGCTTATTTTAGAGTATACAATTGTTGTGTACAAGGTGTATACTCGCAAATCAATTTACATCTCATTATTTGTTAAGATTGTCATAAATTACCAAAAAGAGAAGATTGTTGAATCTAGTCTCTCCATTAGGTGTTAATGGTGAAGTTTGGTAATTGATGACAATTATTTTGTGGACTAACATTTTCCATGAGTTGGACGAATAGGTTAGATTCCACAAATGAGGAGGACTTGGGATGACTTCATGTGTTGAATGCCATTAATCAAGATGCGGAAAGAAGATGGATTCATGTGTTGAAAGCCATCGAGAAGAAGATGCGTCATGAGTTGATGCATGATTCAAGTGGGATGATCATGTGTTAATCATCAAGACAAGTGAAGGCCATCATGTGTTGATGGAGGTGATGAAAAGAATGCATCATGAGTTGATGCATATCGAGGAAATGACCCAAGGCAAATGTATGGCTAGCTAGGGCTAAGGATGTGTTTCTAATCTTTTACCGGTCTTGGTGTTTGGTTGGAAGACCGGATTGCTAGTGTAGGTTGCCATACTTTTAAGAGGGGTCATGTCTAGTAGTTTGAGTCTCATCATGTGTTGATAGCTCAAACCTCACTTGCTCTAGCTCATCTTGACATGATGCCATTATTTGCGAATGTGTTTTGCAAATAGTTGAGGCTCATGCATATAATCCTTGTAACATATGACTATACTTTGCAAATGTGTTTTGCAAAAGGTTGAAGTCCATGTATCTAATTCTTGTAGCATGATCTAAGTTTGCAAATGTGTTTTGCAAAAGTAGGAGATCATGCATTATCCCTTGGCATGGTCTAAAATTGTTTGTTGCTATTTCCTTGGACTTAGACCATAGTAGTGACTCTTGGATGTCTTGCGATTTCTGCATTGATCTAATGTGTTTGAGATCATGCAAATAGATGGGTTGTGTAGCCCTCTGAATAAGCTTTCATAGAGTCCAAGATCACTCAATTCCGACATCGGAGTCAAAAGTTATGATCGTTTTTTCCGAGTGTCGCCTGTGCTGAAAAACTGGAAACGGAAGTACCGCAATTTGTACTGCGGTAGTTCCGAAAAAATCGGAAGTGCCGGGAAAAAAATCGGTAGTTCCGATTTTCCGGTAGTTCCGATTTCCGAGCGGAACGTTTTTTTTACAGAGAGCAACTTTTTGAATGACTTGGCCTCAGAAAAATCGGAAGTACCGCAATTTGAACTGCGGTAGTTCCGATTTCGCTGAGAAACGGCTAGTTTTGTGATCGTTGGTGAGGAAATCGGAAGTACCGCAATTTGTACTGCAGTAGTTCCGATTTTCCTGATTTTTCAGGGGTTTGGCTCCAACGGCTAGTTTTCTTGTGTGGGGTATAAATACCCCCTTGTGGCCGGTTGGAGAGGTTGTTGGTTCATTCATTCCTGTGTTCTTGAGCTAGAGTGAGGCTCTCCACTCAATTGTGCATGTGTTGCACTTTGTGAGAAGCGAGAGAGGATCTAGAGTGCATGTGTTGCATCTAGAGGTGGACTTAGTGTCCAATTGAGCTTGTGCATCCGTTGCACATGGTGAGAGTCAAGTGAGGGACTTGACTTGTTACTCTTGGAGTTTGCTGACTCCTAGACGGCGTGGAAGGCGTCGTGCATGGTGATCTTCTCAAGAAGCTTGTGAGAAGACCCGGCGAAGTTGTGAAGGTCGGAGCTCACCTACACGGGGCGGGAAAGAGCTACCACTAGTGGATTGGAGGTGCTTCGGCTTAATTTGTGGAGCCGGTCCGATTTGTTCGGGCTAACCTCAACGTGGATTAGGGGAAACCGGCAAGTTTCTAAACACCACGGTAAAAAAAGAATGTGTCATTTGTGGTTTGCTTTCTTGTGCTCTTTTTACATTCAAGCAATTTACTTACTTAGCATTATTTTGATTGCTTGTAAATCTAGAATTGCAAACATTGACCTAGGCTAGAATTGTTGGTGCACTTAGACGAATTTATTTGTTGTAGTCGCTATTTGAGCTAAACCAAATTGAGTTTCGCTTCCGCATTATACACTTAGAAGAAGGCAAATAGGAAGGCTCTTGAATTGTTAGTATTAACTTGAAGAAAAATTTTAAACCGCCTATTCACCCCCCTCTAGTCGGCCTCCTCGATCTTACAGTGGCTGAGAAGGTCCTTGAGGAGGGTCAGGCTGCGAAGCTTCAGATGTATTGGACATGTAAGCTTGGAATAATTTGGTCACAACATCCATAAAACGACTAACTTCATGGGCAGCCCTCTCATGATAAATCCTCCCCATGAAATACTCCACAAGCTTTTTCTTGTATCTAGGATCAAGAAATCATGCCACAGCGAGAGCTATGCTGGACTTGTCCCAATACTTATCATATTTGGCTTTCATAGCCTCTGCCACAGAAGAAATAGTAGCATCAGCACTTTCACACCAATATGCAAGTGCTAACTTAATTTCACAAAATTTCCACCAAAACAAGTTTGCTGTTGGATATTGATTTCCAGAAAATAGCTTGGTAGCAACATGAAATTTCTGCAAACACTTGCATAATGATTCTGCCATATCCCATTCTTCATGTGATGAAGCACACTTATCGTACTTATCCTCATTCAAGTACAACAGCCTATCAAAAGCCCTCCTGTAATAAATAGCTTGTGACAACATTTCATATGTTGAGTTCCACCTTGTAGGCACATCCAATGGAAGACCAGATGTATTATCTAAGTCACATTCTATTGCACACTTTTGAAATTCCTCCCATTGCAATGGAGAATTCTTCAAAATAACAATAGTAGCTCTAATATTTTGGACTGAAGATGCAATAACTTTCAAGCCATTTTGGGCAACAAGGTTTAGTATGTGACATAAACATCTCACATGAAAAAAGACACCATCACAGACCAAGGGAGAACGTTTATGCAGCTCTATCACTTCTCTAACACATTTATCATTGGATGATGTATTGTCTAGAGTGAGAGCAAATAACTTCTTCTCAATATTCCAAGACATGACACCCTTGATAAACTCAGTTGCTAGATTACTTCCTGTATGATTCCCTTTGACATGAATGAATTTAATTATTCTTTTTTGCATTTGTCAATTATCATCAATCCAATGCACAGTGATGCACATATAACCTTTATTTTGATTAGATGTCCACATATCCATAGTTGCAGAAAATCGACAAGAAAGAGGTTTTAATTGGTCATATAACCTTTTCTTTTCATCTCCAAACATTTCTAATACCTCTTTCCTAGTGGTTATGCGAGACTTGAATGAAAAACCAGGATGTAGAGACTTGATGAAATCAATGAAGTGCTCATGCTCTACCGTACAAAATGGATATTCGTGCATAACCATTGCCACATAGAACTTCTTGAGGCTAGCTTCAGCATCATATCTGAATATCTGAACAGTTGCACTATCTTCATCACCCTTCTCATATTGGAGTTGTTGCTAACCTTGCTTTACGGCATGCTTTAGCAAATGATTCCACAAAGTCTTTGTGCCCCTTGAGGTCTCACATCGAGCTTTATGAGGACATTTATGACACTGTGCCCAAAGTTGTTTCTCCTTTCCACCCTTTGGTGTGTCAACAGTCACTGTATATTTAGTAAAGTGGTCCCAAACCTTCGAGGTGCACCTCTTCTGCTTCTTCTCAGCAGGCTCAACTTCTCCGGTGCAAGTCTCTTCATCCATATCAACAACCACATGTTCTTCACCTCCCGTGGCTGTGGTTGTCAATGCACAAGCGTTCGGTGGCGATGGTGTTGGTGCCGAGTGGCTCGTACCAACTGCTGTGGAAGTGCCAGCAGGGGATGCTCCTGTGCTTGCACAAATGCTCGCACTTCCACTTACAGCGGCCATCTCAAATTATCTGCAAATGAATAAATCATGTTGAAGTATTCTAGTAGTAGCTATCTTTAATCTACAGCAGTGTCATTCACTCAAAATTCTATCTTTAATTCTTTACTGAATAGTGAAGCATGTAAAATTTTCTAAACTAGAACATTGGAGAAAGGAGACAACCAGCACAAATTTTCTAAACTGAACTAGATCTGTAGTTCTCTATTGGATATAACATATAAGGCTATAAAATGTTTGACTAAATTTAAAGTGCTGTACCAGATCAAGATTCAAAATCCAGTTTAACTCCAACAGAAATAACCATACTGAGATAAAAAAATCGTTAGAACTAATAGAAATGCACCATAGTTAAGAGTTAAGACTTAAGACTGCATAGCAGGATGTTATCGTCCCAAGTTATTAAACAGAACACAACAAATTAGTCCAGTGCATAAGAGAATCAAGAAAATTAGGTATAAGATGAACCTGTAACAGGAACCTGCCAAAATTTGGGCCAAGATACACTTATGGTGATTAAATCATCCAAAAAATGCCCTCAAGTTCATCCTTCACCCAAAGACTCATGTTATTGTTGGAGGCAAGTCTGCCAGAAAGAGAGAAAGAGGGCAGCATAAGGCTCCTAATACAATTCCTCTCATATTTCCATCATCTTTTGTTCTTAGCTATGGTCATCTTGCATTACCCATAAGCAAAAAGGATAAAGATCTACATTATGAAGTATAAACAGCAAGCATTTGTTACAAAGCAACTCACATGCCGTCGGGACTCCAGAGGAGAGGCGGGAGCTGACGGCGGCGGCTCCGGTCTGCGGGGACGGAGAGGCGGCGCCGGTCTACGGGGACAGAGATGGCGGAGAGGCGGCGCCAGTCTGCGAGGGCGAAGAGGCGGCGCCGGTCTGCGGGGACGGAGATGGCGGAGAGGCGGCGTCGGTCTGCGGGGGCGGAGAGGCGGCACCGGTCTGCGGGGATGGAGATGGCGGAGAGGCGGTGCCAGTCTGCGGGGACGGAGATGGTGGAGAGGCGGCGCCAGTCTGCGGGGACGGAGATGGCGGAGAGGCGGCGCCGGTCTGCGGGGACGAAGATGGCAGAGAGAAGGCTCTGGTCTGCGGGGGCGGAGAGGCGACGCCGGTCTCGATCTGAGTTTTGGGCGCCGCCGTCGCTCGGCTCGCTTCTTCACTCGGCTCGCCAAGTCGCCAGGGATTAGGGTTCGCCGCTTAAGTGGGCTCGCTTCTTCGCTCGGTCAGTCGGAAGTCGGATGGATTGGGCCGGGGCGCCGGGCCGTTAGCGTTATCCGGATAGTTACTGGATAATAATCTGGTAACTATCCGGGAAATTATCCGGATAACTCTGTATCCGTCGGATAATGTATGTTCCGAATCCGTATCCGTATCCGACAAAAAAATATCCGAATCCGTATCCGTATCTGACAAAAATTTCGGATATCCGAGAAAATGCTCTGAATTATATCCGAATTAAAATGGACGAACGGTTGGTCGGGAAATATCCGCTCTATTTACACCCCTGGCTTAACGCCACCGTGTGCGCCGCCCATGGCCACTATCGCCAGCCTTTCACAAACAACACCAAGCTAAACTATCGCCACCACAGTGCTCCCTTGACCTCCTAGATGCTCGAGCCACCGCCAATTTGGGCGAAGCTTCACTGCAGCTTCGTCGTGTCGCTCCCCTATTCTGGCCATGTGCCGCTGTCGCCAGCCATTTTTATGCCACCACTGTCTGTGTTGAAGCCCAAAATGGGTTCCCCATGATCTATGGATACTCACTGCACCACCCAATTCCCTCATCCGCCATCACCACTGCAGCTTTCCTCTGTTCGACCACCATAGGAGTGAGCTCCACCTCACTTAAAATGTGAGCTAAGGCGTGTGCCTGTGGGCTGGCAAAGCAAGCATGGGCTGGTGCTTAAGCCCAGCCAACCAAACTAAGCTAGCCATTCATAACCCAGCCAAACAGTGTGCAACCTAATAACACCTAGTTAGCCTAACACTATTCATTCAACCCCACCTGAGCACTATTCAAACCGATCCGCTAGAAATAGTATCAACCCAGTACTGTGCACTCGACCCGTTACTGTTCACCAAAACCAATTAAGTTTGTTTATACTAATTTTGATTGTGTTTGAGCTCGTCTAACCTATTTTTAACCCCGTTCAATCTAACCAAGCTTACTTTAAATCCTATTCGTCCAAATCCATCTTTTATATCTTTTTTGGATTTTCTATGTTACTCTATTCACAGCTTGCATTATGCAAAACAGGATTTATTTGCATTCGTTCTTTTGCGTTAGCATTCGGATTCAACTAGTTGACCAACAGAGAAGCTACAAAAGCAGCTGAAGCAGATGGTGTCACACCTGAAGCCTATGAAGAAGTGATCAAAGACCCTAGATTAGAAGACAAATCACATGTCTTCGATCATATTGATCTCATATTATTTAATTATTGTTACTTTTGTTTATGTTACTTGGGCACTGTTATTTATATAAAATAATAATTTAGAATGATATGATAAATAATTAGATCCAACCACTAAAAAACTAGTCATACTCTCATAAACCATATTTACCTTGACAACCATAAATATTAGTATATTATGTAATCATCCCATTGGTAATTAGTAGGTAGGTTAGAAAATATAAGTGCTTTACAAATATTATTAAGGATTATCCGGTCTAGTGCCAATAAACTTTGAAATAAAGCTAAAGGTTGAGGCTACTTGGTGGGTAGCCACTAGATGATTGGAGTCTATGACCTCACCCAAGGATTGAGTATTTGATATAGTTTTGGTGGTATTGTGTTGTGATGCACGTGGTATGTGAATGATAGCATCATCTATGGCAAGTCCCTTATGCCAAGTAAAGAACACAGATCTTACTCAACCACAAACTTGACTTGTCAACCTGTCTTAGTATATTGTTCGATCCGATCAAATATCAACAGGAGGAATTGCTATCCTAGAGTTTTCAAGATGACTCGCGTAACAGGGGGTGAGATGAAAGTTGGATTTTCTATGCGCTTGCCATTTTTCACATCGATAGACCATTCAATGTTAGGCCCAATTTTTTTTGCACAAGCCAGTGGATACCTGATCGTAATTGAATGGCCTAGACCTATCGAGTAGAGATTAGAAAGGAAAGAGAAATAAAACAACCTTGTTATCTCACTCCAGTCGCACGCTATCATGTTACATATCTACAGCTTAACATTATGAGTCTGAAATATCTTGTGAGTAAAGTTGGGCAACCCTGCAGAGTATAATAAATGATATTCGAATGCGCCATACTCCCAGTCGATGGAGCTATGTTTTATGGGTGATTTCTATAATAATGCATAAGTAGAATTTAGATAATTTTAATGTGAAAATTATGGATGATAAAACCCTCTTGCTAATTAAATAGTGTTTTATTATTTTAAGTGAAAGTTCTTTACTAGCAAACTTATATTTATTCTTAGCATATTACAACTTGTGACTCTATCCAGTTGAACACATTGCATAATAGTTAATTAGCTTAACTAGATGGCTTGATGGGTAGCTAATATACTCAAACTTGCTTATTTTTGTAAGAACAAATACCTAAAGAAGGAAGAATGTACAGCTAAAGCATTAAGGTTACGACTGCACTCAAACGTTCTTGTAGGATTTCATCGGTTCTTCTAAATATAACTTATGTTTTGGATGTACGTAAAGCTGTTGTAGTTTAGCAGTTAGGTTATATTTTAATCAAGCTAATACTTTTTAAATACTCATGAGTAGACATGATACTCTTTTCTGTCCGCAATTGAACTCCTGAGCTATTGCAGGAAATAAAATTGTCCTATTCTTAAGATATGATCGTCACACTCACAATTGAGATGTACCTTTTTTCAGATGGGGATTAGAGTTGCCCCCTTTAGGCCTTGTTCAAAAGTATTGCGACCTTTTGTTTTCAGCTATGGCTTTTGGCTAATTATGAGTGAGATTTTGGGAATAAGGGACACCCATGTTTAGAAGCAACTTCATTCAAAGCGGCTCCTATAGTAACTTCTATAAATGACTTATAAAAACCACCTTAAGAAATCACTTTGATTAAAAGCCACCTTCTAAAAGCTAAAAGCTAAAAATTGTTTGGAGTATGACCTTAGTTTTATTAAAACCTATGCTTGATTGCAGTATTAGTAGTTTTTTTATCTTGAAAATGATCCTTTTGCACCCGGCATGGAATCAGCTTGATGCTAATCCTAGCGGTACTTGTACATGTTACCAATTCAATCGATAGCATATCGAGAAATTGTGGTACACACGCGGACACTTACATTCCGATCTGACCTGATCGAAAGAGCGTGCGTGAATCAAGGACTACACTATCGCAGATTAAAATTTTTTACTATGTAAAATAGGAAGCCAAATGAATAAGAGATTATGAATCGTTATCACTAAACACACAGTACAACGAATTCTGTGCTGAGTGCTCATCTGCGAAGGGAATACAAAGCGGATTATAGACTCAGACGTATTTAAATTATGACTAATACAGTACATTGATCTTAAATGCATTGTGCTGATTTGATTGAAACCCTTCAATCTTAATGACCGCCTTATAATTAGATCTAAGTATATATGTGGCGGTAAAGGGATACAGACCAACCTTTTGTACTTGGCAAAGTTTTTGCAGCTCCATGGCCAGTCTGAAAAGTGGAAATACAGAAGTTCAGTCCTAGAAAGCACGCTACCTTTTTCTCCTAAGTAATTATACAACTACAGTACTATCTGACCTCAAGACATAACAAATGAATAATCAATTACCCTCAGTCTCTTCACCAATTCTTCATCAATTGGTTTTGGCTCTTCCTGCTGTGGCCTAAAAGAACAGAATATGTTTGCTAGTGTAAATTGTAACACGCTAGGCGAACAAACCCGAGAGCCATAACATGCTAATGTAAAGTCAAAGAGAACATTACTTTTCTGGAGTTGATTTTTTTGGCTTTTGTGCTGGCACTTTTGGTTTGAACTGTGAGCTGAGATCTAAACTTGAACCAAACACTTTAGCCCTAGGTCAATCACGAACACCTAATCAAGATTACTTAGTGCGGAAGCTTAGTTACATACCCGAAGCCAAAGATGCCATGAGAGGTGGTCGGTGATGCTGAGGTGGCCAACGGTGTGGAGGAGGTCGGCCGGCGTCGCGGTAGTTGCCGTGCATACGAACGGAGAGGTCCGGTATTCGTTCACCGTAGCGTCTGTGAATGGATCGGGTCTGTTAGGGTTTTGAGGCCTAGAACAACTCATGTATGAAGCCGTGCCGAAACCCCTTTTTATTTGGCGCTAGGTGACCGGGACCGAAACCAAGTCACAGTTGGTTGCGCCCCCGATCAGGGTGCAAAGTGGAGGATGTGACCTCCCTGAGATCTCGGAGGTTGTTAGCCGAGATCAACCCAACATGAACTTCAGCTTCTGTGGCTATTAAAATTGAAGAAAAAGAATTACAAAAAACGTTAACCTATCAATACAGCACTGTTCTTGACAATTTGCTATACCATAAAAAGAATCACCATTGGTAAACCCACCTTCTTAGGACGGCGATCAGGACGGCCTCTCTTGGAGGTACCAGCTGCATCCGTTTTCTGTTTGCTCCCTATCATGAGAACATGTGCACTCGCTCAGTGAGGTCATGGAAGGTGGTGTAGATTCAATTCAAAAGTAATAAACAATTTTTCATCGAATCATTTGCTTCCCTATATCATTCACAATCTCAGGAATTAGCCTGCTGTACCTTCTACGTCCTATCAGCTAAATTCTCTCAACCTTAGTGTTGTCATAATTCTTCTTACACAGTATTATACTGTTAACGACCCACATCATTAATTAACCTTAAGCAACGAATTACAACGTTAAGCATGAGTAATTACGTAAATAAGAATATAAAAATACGAGGGAATTTAAATTTTTTATGTAGTCGTATAAATTGAAATCAATGAGCGATAAAATAATACGTTGTTTTTACCATTTCATCGACGAGAGTGAATACTAAACTGTATAGACTAAAGTGATAAATAAAAATTCAATTGCACGACAAGTAAAAGCATTTAACTTAATTAAAATATATATAACAGTCCGTAGTACAACCGTAATTAATTACAATCCGTTTATGATAAAATCAATTGCATCCAGTGAGCGGCAATGATCACAATTTGCATTACATACCCAGGCCAATATGAATTACAACAAATATATAATTTCACATCTCCACCAAATAACCATCTCAAAGACTAAGCAATTGCAATATAATTGTATTTAGTCAGGAAGTATATGAGGTAATTTACACCAAGTCCATCTCATACATAAATATTGCATTCAGGATAATTGAGGATAAAAATTACATTTAGATGAACTACATTATTCAGTGTACATCAGTATTAAGAGAAAGCCAAAATACATTCAGTTCATTTCATACATCAGGAACCATCGTTGAACTGCCACCCCACCGCTATTTCATTTGTGAGCGAATCAGTAATTATAATACTGAAAAAGATCGAACAAAAGAACGAATAAAAACAAGCGAAAAAAGAAGATAGAAATTGCCGTCAGAGCCCTAGAGGTTAAGTTCGGGCGGGGTAATCCGTTCACGGAGATACTTGACTGTCCGGGAGGTCAGTAGGCACCTCTCACAACCGTAGGGTCATCACTCGGCATAAACGAACCTGTTATTGAGTCCATATACCATACCAGCCGGCCAAATATCCCAAATCACCCAAAATAGCAACCGGCCACCACATTGCCACAGTAAAGAGAGAGCACGGCTCTTCTGGGAGCCACAGCCAGGAGAAGGACAGCAGGGCGTCAAGACCTCCCCGCACGCCCGCAAACCCCAGAAGCCACAGAGTCATAACCGAGATAGCACACCAGTTCCACACGGCCAGACCAGTTGTACCGAGACAGCACAGCCAGTCCAGAAATATCACACAGCCAGCAGGAAGGCACAGCCAACCAGAGAAAAGAGAGAAGATAAGTCTGAGCAGCACCACTATCACTTTTCCCCATTCCTCTCAAGCCAACCAGAGAAACCGTAGGCGACTGGGAGCAAGACCAGGCGGCGAAGGCCAGGCAAGCCGACCAGGAGCAAGGCGACGGCGACGGCAACGGCAGGAGACCAGACCACAAGCCCCGAAGCCGTCAACCCTAGGAGGCCACCACAAGCATCTGGCAGCACCAAGCTGAGGGAGGAAAGTAGCCAGGGACCAGCTCACCGGCCACCAACCGTAGGAGGAGGAGGCCACCAGCAAGCCAACCGGGGAAAACAACCGCCGAGTACAAGTCGCCATCCGCTCCAAAGCAACCAAAACCACCGGCAAAGGTAGCCCCAATCATACATGAACTTTACATTCATCCAATACTAAACCTTGCTTACCACACACAATAAACCACCAGTAGCAGTCGATTAGCACCACTAGTATCCATGAACCATCTCAGAGCATGCCAACCGGAGGTAGAAGAGAGAGTAGAGGGAGAGTAAATAGGACCGAGGCTTACCGTAGATGAAGGCGGCTGTGTGCTACCACCGGCGTAGCCACACACCAACCGCCACCACGCACTCCCCCGGTGTGCGGGCGGCTTCTAGCCGCCGTGACTAGCCCGGGGCAGCACACCTCCATGCCTACCATTTTGAGCAGCTCAATAAAAACCAAATCAAAATAGCAACCCAACCCACCGAAGACCGGAGCCGATTCGAGGAAGGAGGCACCAGATCCGGACCCTAGGCCACGGATCTGGCAGCCGCAGCACCGGGCGAAGCCGGGCGGTGATGCGAGAACGGCCCAGGCGGTGCGGCGCGGCGTCGCTGGGACCGGCGGCGCGAGGGGGAGCACGTAAAGAAGAGAGGCGGTGTGAGAGAGAGCCGGCCGTGGAGGCGTTAAGGCCGGGGGGAGAAGGAGCCGAGCCGGCGCGGCTGGAGGAACCGGGGCCTCGGGTCGGTTGGAGGTGGCACGGCAAGAAAAAGGGGCGAGAGAGCCGAGAGAAGGAGGAGACGGGGGAAGAAGACAAGGGGGCGTCGGCCGAAGGCACCAGAACAAGGGGATTGGGCGGAAAGAGAAGGAAAAGAAGAAAAAGGAAAAAAGAGAGATGAAAATAGATTAGGTAAAATAAAAGATTATAGATTAGATTTAGCTAAATTTAGAGATACTCGTAAATGTGCTTCATAGAAACTTATCATAAACGAGTTGTCGCAATTAAAGAAATTAATATAGGCCTATAATGTGAGCCGCAACAATGTGATAGAAACCCTTTTAGAATCGAGCGGAGAATTAATACGATCTTTGATGTTAGTATAATATTCTTAGACCTTTACGAATATAATTAACGTCAGTCGAATAAAGTCAATTGGAGAAACCTTAAGCGAAGCGAGAAATTGGGAACCTCCGCAAGCGTACATGGTAAGATTCACTCAATTAACTAGACCATGTTATCTCCTCGATGCCATAGATTAAGTCATAGAAACTTATAATATTTCTCAAGTGATTATAATAAAAGTTAGTGCCATCAATAGATTAAAACTTAGCGTGTACAGATTAAATTAGTATGTGTGCCGTCTAACCCCCTGTTAGTCGTATTAAATTGCCAAACTCCTCTAGTAAATGTTTATAGCTATTCGGTGACATCCATGAGCAGTTAAATGTTTAGTATGTGTATGAATTAAATTATTAGAATATCATTTAGATTGCCCTGTCACGCAGTTAAAAGCAAAGTTAATTTTTATTAGTCAATTATAAACGGTAGGAATCCCATAAGGGTGCCTGAATATATTTTAATTGAGGAATTAAGTAATTGATTAATTAAGAACCATTTTCTTTTGGATTTATAATTTAACTAGTCACGCGTACTAGCACGAGAAAATGTATTTGAGTAACCTTACAAGCTAAAACGAATTAGAGAGGTGAATATTGCATGCGCGAAGATTGACCAGGATTAACATTAGCCGTTATAATTGTTCATGCATCTAGTTGATCCGATATAATCGAAAAATTGCTAGGAATTAATAAAACACCGGGCATACGTACTAGATCAACCATATGCTCAGTGAGGTCATGGAAGGTGGTGTAGATTCAATTCAAAAGTAACAAACAATTTTTCACCGAATCGTTTGCTTCCCTACATCATTCACAATCTCAGGAATTAGCCTGCTGTACCTTCTACGTCCTATCAGCTAAATTCTCTCAACCTTAGTGTTGTCATATTTCTTCTTACACAGTATTATACAACCATAATTCTGGTTACACTTATGCAGTTAAACAGCTCATGTTGGTGTTGGTTGGTGTATCTCTGCAATTCATGTACAGACTGATGCATGATCCTATCACCATTCGACACCACTCCAACAATCGTCCGTATGAAATACCCAATTGTGCATACAACTCGGTACAATTATACCAAAAGGTGTTCTTGCATGCACACAAATTCCTACATTCCAACAGTGCAAATGAATCCAAAAAAGAGAAAACATCTTGAAATGCAGACAATAGAGACTAGAAAGCAAAAAAAATTCCAAGCCTGCCACGAATCTTTTGCATAAACCAATCATCCTTCTTTTGCCAAAGAAAAACCCTTGCTCCTTCCAAATTTACACTCGTGGCGAAACACCAACAAAATCACACGAACAAGCCATTCCCGGGAAACCCTAGGAATTGGAAGCAGAGAGAAAGGGGAACGTCCCCCAAAATCCTCAAGAATTGACCTAGCTAACTGGGTAATACAAGCAAGCAAGCAAGAAACAGAGTAGAAACAAAACCACAGGTACTAGCTAGTAATTAGCCTTAGCACAAGAGACGAGTGCTCCTATAGAGCAAGAACAGCTCATCTATCTCTTCCTTTGCATACATGGATTTCAATTTGCTCGCTCTATGCCTTGCACAGCTAACTAAGGACACGGATGAGCAGAATTCGCAGCAGTTAGATGGAGAGGATGACACAAAGGTGTGGTCGTCGGCCGCCGCATCGAGAAGGGGTCACCGCCATTCGATCTGACCATCGCAAGGCCAGAAAAGGAGTCGTCACCGGTCACCACCACGAGCTCAGGGAAGGATCATCAAGTGCGGAGAGGCCGAGAAAGACGAAGTCGGCAACGGGCGCCACCAGATCTATAGACAACAAGGATGGGGACGGCGGTCGCCATCGGATCCAGAGATGGCGAGGACTGGGGCTATGCTCTTGAGGGTCATTGCCATCGGATTTGCCACGGGGACGACGAGGGGCCACCGCTGCCATCGATGTGCTGGATTCTAATTAAAGTCAAATTATATCAATTGTTAAGTGTTATCTATCATACAATAAAAATTTATGATGGTTGATTACATTGGTAAAGAAAAAAAAGAGAATTATTGTAGAAATTCTCCCAAGAATACATGAACCTACATGGTCATATACTTGACAGATTAAAATGATAATGGTCCAAATGATAGACTCTGAGTGTGATATCGGATGCTCTTTGAGTAGGATACGATCTTTACTCATATTAGATAAAGATCCAATCAAAGCTTTTTTGAGTTAGATACTGTTGTGGCTACCGGTTAAACAGTAAAGAAGGGGACTCGTAGAAGAGGAAGAGGAGAGCCAGATCTGTGGGAGAGTTGGTAAGAATGAGAGGATGCCCCTCCTCTTACCCCTCCTGAGGGTTTATATACATGAGTGGGGTAGAATGGGAAATCCCCATTCTACCCCTTAGTACTTACAAAGGATGAGGGTACATTTGTATATTTATACTGGTATATTCCTCTACACTATTAGGCCTATTACATGTTGGACTAGTTGCACGGCCCAGTCGCGGGGGGTTGGGCCACCCCTATAACAGTACTCCCTCGACAACAAGCGCTGAGGTTCCGATGGACGAGCTGACTTGATCAACTATCCCAGCCCCCCGTTCCCCGACAGCAAGCGCAAGTGTGCCGACTAGTGAGCCGATGCAACTAGTAGCTTGCAGACCCCACAGGAAACACCTACGAAGAGATCAGCAAGATCATATGCTGAAGCTCGAGCCGTCCCGCCGAGGCGATGCCTTTAAGGCGGACGGCGAAGTCGAGCGCCGAAGACGTGTCGTCCTGCCGAGGCGATGCCTACAAGGTGGACCGCGAAGTCGGGCGCCGAAGACATGCTGTCCCGCCGAGGCAATGCCTACAAGGCGAACAGCGAAGTCCTGCGCTAGGGCCGGACCGTCCCGCCGAGGAGACGCCTACGAGGCGGACGGCGAAGACCAGCGCCGGAGCCGAGCCGTCCAGCCGAGGCGAGGCCTCCCAGGCGGACGGCGAAGTGGAGCGCCGAGGACGTGCCGTCCCGACGAGGCAGTGCCTACAAGGCGGACAACGAAGTCCTGCGCTAGGGCCAGACCGTCCCGCCGAGGCGACGCCTACGAGGCGGAATTGTGGCGGTGCCTACGAGGCGGACGGCGAAGACCTGCGCCGGAGCCGTGCCGCCCCGCCCCGCTGAGGCGATGCCTACAAGGTGGACGACGAAGTCGAGCGGCGAAGACGTGCCGTCCTGCCGAGGCGGACGACGAAGTCCTGGGCCGAAGCCGAGCTGTCCCGCTGAGGCGATGCCTCCCAGGCGGACGGCGAAGTCGAGCGGCGAAGACGTGCCGTCCCGCCGAGGCGGTGCCTACGAGGCGGACGACGAAGTCCTGGGCCGAAGCCGGGCCGTCCCGCCGAGGCGAGGCCTCCCAGGCGGACGGCGAAATGGAGCGCCGACGACGTGTCGTTCCGCCGAGGCAATGCCTACAAGGCGGACAGCGAAGTCCTGCGCTAGGGTCGGACTGACCCGCCGAGGCAACGCCTACGAGGCGGACGGCGAAGACCAACGCCGGAGCCAGGCCGTCCCGCCGAGGCGAGGCCTCCCAGGCGGACGGCGAAGTGGAGCGCCGAGGACGTACCGTCCCGCCGAGGCAATGCCTACAAGGCGAACGCGAAGTCCTAGAGAGCGGGCGCGAGATACGTAGGCCGAGGGCACGACGCACATAGGCAGGGAGGGGGAGACGTCGTTGCCCGGCAGGGAGGCGATACTGTCGTTCCCCTACCTTCAAAAATAGTGCCCGTGGAGAGCGGGCGCTTGTGGCGTAACCCGAGGGCGCTACACACGCCGAGGTAGGGAGGCGGAGCCATCGTTCCCCTACCTTCAAAAACAGTGCCTGCGGTGAGCGGGCGCTTGTAGCGTAGCCCGAGGGCGCTACGCACGCCGAGGTAGGGAGGCGGAGCCGCCGTTCCCCTACCTTCAAAAACTCGCACCCGCGGAGGGCAAGCGCGGGTGGCGTAGGATCGTATCCTACCAATGTAATCAACCATCGTAAACTTTTATTGTATGATAGATAACACTTAACAGTTGATATAATTTGACTTTAATTAGAATCCAGCACATCGATGGCAGCGGCGGCCCCTCGTCGTCCCCGTGGCAAATCCGATGGCAATGACCCTCAAGAGCATAGCCCCAGTCCTCGCCATCTCTGGATCCGATGGCGACCGCCGTCCCCATCCTTGTTGTCTATGGATCTGGTGGCGGCCGCTACCGACTTCGTCTTTCTCGGCCTCTCCGCACTTGATGATCCTTCCCTGAGTTCGTGGTGGCGACCGGTGACGACTCCTTTTCTGGCCTTACGATGGTCAGATCGGGTGGCGGTGACCCCTTCTCGATGCGGCGGCCGACGACCACACCTTTGTGTCATCCTCTCCATCTAATTGGTGGCACGCATTGTATTTCTATGGGAGTGTAGACATCACCTGGATGTTTTCTTCTTAATCTAGATGATAGTTAGAAAGAAAATATCCGAATGATATTTAACAAAAACCCTTTTTTATTGCTTGTAGACGAAACTTTTCCATCTCCCAAACCAATCAACCAACCAGGATGACGTCCCCTTCCTTCACCGATCGACAAGTCCGGCAGCCTCAGGACCTGATCCCTTGTACGTCCCACACGAAGCACCACTCGCACACCTCGCACAGTAACACGGCACGTGTCCTACCCGCTCATCCTTGCAGTCTCTAAGCCCGTGCAATTACCATCTTCCCTGTAGCAATCGCCACATCCGATCCTCGCGCCAACCTTCTGGAACTCGCTAGGTGAACAGGCTCTTCGGGCCACGTCTCACTGCGAGGTGGGCTCGCTCCCGCCGGTCCATCATAAAATGTGGCATGAGTTCTTTCTCCTTCCCCTCCTAAGCAGCTCGCAGCAGCAGCAGTAGCGATGCAGTAAACCTGCACTTGGAGCTTGGGAGCAACCGTTTCTTGGGAGAGGGAGATCTCTAGCTCTCATTTCTGTATCAGGTGCTTGTGCTTCTAAGCAATTTATTTCAGAATTGTGCGTAGGAGCTGCGAATTCTTCTCCTCCGTGTCCTTAGTTAGCTGTGCAAGGCATAGAGCGAGCAAATCGAAATCCATGGATGCAAAGGAAGAGATAGATGAGCTGTTCTTGCTCTATAGGAGCACTCGTCTCTTGTGCTAAGGCTAATTACTAGCTAGTACCTGTGGTTTTGTTTCTACTCTATTTCTTGCTTGCTTGCTTGTATTACCCAGTTAGCTAGGTCAATTCTTGAGGATTTTGGGGGACGTTCCCCTTTTTCTCTGCTTCCAATTCCTAGGGTTTCCCGGGAATGGCTTGTTCGTGTGATTTTGTCGGTGTTTCGCCACGAGTGTAAATTTGGAAGGAGCAAGGGTTTTTCTTTGGCAAAAGAAGGATGATTGGTTTATGCAAAAGATTCGTGGCAGGCTTGGAATTTTTTTTGCTTTCTAGTCTCTATTGTCTGCATTTCAAGATGTTTTCTCTTTTTTGGATTCATTTGCACTGTTGGAATGTAGGAATTTGTGTGCATGCAAGAACACCTTTTGGTATAATTGTACCGAGTTGTATGCACAATTGGGTATTTCATACGGACGATTGTTGGAGTGGTGTCGAATGGTGATAGGATCATGCATCAGTCTGTACATGAATTGCAGAGATACACCAACATGAGCTGTTTAACTGCATAAGTGTAACCAGAATTATGGTTGTATAATACTGTGTAAGAAGAAATATGACAACACTAAGGTTGAGAGAATTTAGCTGATAGGACGTAGAAGGTACAGCAGGCTAATTCCTGAGATTGTGAATGATATAAGGAAGCAAACGATTCGGTGAAAAATTGTTTGTTACTTTTGAATTGAATCTACACCACCTTCCACAACCTCACTGAGCGAGTGCACATGTTCTCATGATAGGGAGCAAACAGAAAATGGATGCAGCTGGTACCTCCAAGAGAGGCCCTCCCGGTCGTCGTCCTAAGAAGGTGGGTTTACCAATGGTGATTCTTTTTATGGTATAGCAAATTGTCAAGAACAGTGCTGTATTGATAGGTTAACGTGTTTCTGTAATTCTTTTTCTTCAATTTTAATAGCCACAGAAGCTGAAGTTCAAACCAAAAGTGCCAGCACAAAAGCCAAAAAAATCAACTCCAGAAAAGTAATGTTCTCTTTGACTTTACATTAGCATGTTATGGCTCTCGGGTTTGTTCGCCTAGCGTGTTACAATTTACACTAGCAAACATATTCTGTTCTTTTAGGCCGCAGCAGGAAGAGCCAAAACCAATTGATGAAGAATTGGTGAAGAGACTGAGGGTAATTGATTATTCATTTGTTATGTCTTGAGGTCAGATAGTACTGTAGTTGTATAATTACTTAGGAGAAAAAGGTAGCTTCCTTTCTAGGACTGAACTTCTGTTTGTTATTTCCACTTTTCAGACTGGCCATGGAGCTGCAAAAACTTTGCCAAGTACAAAAGGTTGGTCTGTATCCCTTTACCGCCACATGTATACTTAGATCTAATTATAAGGCGGTCATTAAGATTGAAGGGTTTCAATCAAATCAGCACAATGCATTTAAGATCAATGTACTGTATTAGTCATAATTTAAATACGTCTGAGTCTATAATCCTCTTTGTATTCCCTTCGCAGATGAGCACTCAGCACAGAATTCCCCCTTGACGCTTTCTTCTTCAGCTGAAGTTGACTTATCACTGCCACAGTCAGGAGGGCAGAAGCAAGGTCAATCGGTGAGTTCACCAAGAATCTCTCAGTTTCAACCTTGCTCTGTTAGAAAATTGTCCTTTTCATGATAGACACATGACTTGTATCTGTTCCTTGTTTGTATATACCTGCTATGGCAAAAGCTGGCACTTCAAATCCCTAGAGTCTTGCCTGTCACTGCCAATCCAGGTGAATTTGAGGCTTCACAAGTTCCATCGTTTTGACCAATACATTCCACTAGGAATAGTCACGGGAATGTTCAACTGTTGTTAGGAATGTTCTACGATGATGACAATGACGATGACGACGACGACGACGACGACGATGACAATGTTGAGTTACAGGAGACTCAACCAAGTTCAACTGAATGTGAAACTTCCATTTGTCCAGCAAAAGAGCTCAAATTGCTCGTACGAATCTCTGAGCCCTACAAAATTGCCTTGATAGTTTCTGGCACTTCTGTAACTTGTTTACAATATGGAACAACAGGAAGAAGATGACAAAAGAAGAATGTTCCTATTCCAGTTGCCAAAATCTCTTCCTTTGCCAAGAACATCATCCTCTGTTGTTGAAAGGAATGGAAAGACCATTAGCACGGAGGTGAAAGGAGGATACAATCTGAAAGAATTGCCTGGGGGGTATTTGGGCAAAATGCTGGTATACAAGAGTGGCAAGATCAAGATGAAGTTGGGAGATGTCATGTTTGACGTTAGTTCACTTTTTTTCTCTCTTTTCGAGAACATAGTTTACACCTTCCTCATTTGTTTCTTCACAATCTAGTAAGACTCTTCCGTATGTAAGGTGCTTAGGTTCTTCCATTGCAGGTGAACCCAGGAGCGGAGTGTGGGATGGCACAACATGCAGTTGCTATGAACACTAAAGAGAAACATTGTTGCCTACTTGGGGAGATCGAAAATCGGCATGTTGTTGTGACTCCGGATGTTGACTCATTGTTGAATGAGAATAGAGGTTAGGGTATCTTCTGATAACCAGACATCTGAAGATTACAGGCTGTGAACTGTAGCAATTGTAGCAATTAGTCAAATATGGTGTGCTGTGTGCATATGCTAGATGTATCATTTTAACTGCATGATACAAGGTAAAGTTGTAGTAGTAGTTGTAGCAGTGTAAACAGTTGTAAAACAGTAGTCTTCAGCTTAAAAAAAAAGCCTTTCAAAGATTTGCTGCTTGTAGCTGATGAATGCTCAGAGAGACTTTGTACCTTATTAGAAATTTAGAATCGGAGGAACATGAATCTCACTATCATTTGAATCTCATTTTACTATTGTACATGCATGCAATGACAAATTTTTTTTTGAGTAAATTGTACTTTGCACCGGATATTGTGTCTTTTGTTTCACTTTGCATCAGGTTCAAGTAATATTTTTACTTTGCATCATCTTATGCTAATCATGTTGCACTTTGCACTAGGTTTAAGCCGATGGCATGGCCTATCTTAATCTCATCATGCGGCATTGTGCAGCCAAAGGATGCTTGATTGTAGCTGTTCATTTACAGCAGCGGTTCTATGTCTTAAATCTTTCGTGGTGTGTGCTGCCATGTTTTCTTCATATGATACATTTGCTTGCCATTGCAGATAACTTTAGTTAGGCGTAGCTTATTGTTCTAGGTTTAATCCATTAGTGATATATGTTAGACACTAGTTAGTGCCTGATCTTATGAGCAGGCTCTTATGGATGCCCGAAAGCAGATTGAACAGAGATGTAACGGTTTAAGGTCTGTGAGTACGAATCTACCAAGACCTTCTCAAAGGAAGGGTTAGGTCAACAACCAAAAACTGTAAGCACTTGGCTTGAGGCCGTCTGCTGCGTGCGCGCACATACGGTGAGCTTAAGATGATCATATTATCAATTTAAATCTGGTACAAAATACAATATTGATATGTTTAAAGTCGGGACGAATCCACCGTAGATACTTATGGGTGCTCAAGCACCCCCACCTCTCACCGTAGGTTAAAGAAGACCCGATCGGCCTGGAGATTGAGGGCCTGTTTGGAACAGAGGAATTTCACAGGAATTTTGCAGGAAACAGTTCAATTCCCGCAGGAATCGGGAAAAATTCCCGCATTCCAAACAGGGCCTGAAGAAGAACCAAAGGTTGAAGAAGAGCCAGAGTCGGAAGTTGAAGATGGAAGAAAGCATGAGGCCCAGTCGGTGTCTTAAGGCCCAGTGCCCTAGCTAGCCTAAATCAGTGGCGAATTTAGGCCCAAAATCCCAGATACAATCAAAGATTCAGACTTCAGATATTAGATAACACGAGGAAGATAAACAACAGAATGCCCGAACAGTAGATAAGGTCTCTGGGAAAGACAGAGTCACGGGACACGAAGAGGCTGAGTCGGAGAGAGACTCACTGTCATTGTCTAGTCGGCAGCCCAGCGTGGTGAAGGGGGAGGCTGGAGATGGTCGGCGACTTGGTGCAGAGGGGGAGGCTAGAGGTGGTCGGCGACCCGGCGTGGAGAGTGGCCCAACGCGCTTAGGCGCGGCTGCGCGGGCGAGGCCGAGCGGGGCTGGCACCTGGCGGGCGGCACGCGGCGGCATCAGTCGTTCGACGTATCAGAGAGGACGAGGTGAGGTAGTGAAATGTGAAAATCCCCAAAACTTTTTTATCGTGCAGCCGTGCGCGTGAGGCGGTGAGTGTGTGAGGGGAGCTAGTGAAGTGGTGAGGCCGTGAGCCCGTGACCATGAGGGTTAGGCAGCCAAGAAATCTGTGATTTGTCATATGTGATTTGTGAATGAGTGAATCCCCAACTTATGATTGTTGTACTGATGCAAATTGTTATTTAATCGACAGTAGACATTAGCCGATTCAACGCTTTCTAGACATGAAAACTCGTAGAATGAAACTGCATCGTAATCAGATTTAATGACTTAGTGATATTTTTTCATTTTATTTTTAATGTTTATGAACTTTCATAATTTAATATTGTATCACTAAATTTGATATTTCTTATCTACAGATCGGTACTCACATATTTATGAACATTTAAGAGACCCGTTATCCATAGGCAAGGTACTAAATTTATTGTATTGTACATTTTCAATTTGTTCTTTTCCTATTTATATATGAATTTGATATTCCAATAGCAAAAGACTAGTAGATGTAGCTTTTATGTGCTCATGATGTGCTATAACCTCAACAATATAGCCCCCCTCTATTTTTATCTTGGATTCGCCACTGTCAACAGTAGAGCTCATCCTCTATTTTCATCCTAGATTCACCACTGCTTAGAGTGATGCAAAATGAAAGTACTATTTAAACTTGGTGTAAAATGAAACAAGTGACATAATACAAGTGTAATGTGTAATTTACTTTTTTTTTTCTTACATCCAAAAGGTTCCAGATAATAGTACACACCCTTCGTGATTTACATCCTCTCATGGTAACCACAAGCTGTAACTGCTTTCCACATGTCATCAGCAGCCTCTGGGCTTTAAGCTCTTTACAGCGTCTATTAATTCTCCAATCTTCAGAACTAAATAGTGGATATCGTCATTATCTTTCTTTTGCTCCATGGCTTTAGATATCATTATCAGCAGAATGATCACATTGATCCTTGGTCTTCGTTCGAATTTCAGCAGTTGTGTGATCATTACTGAATATGAAAGAAAGCTCGTCATGACCCCCTCAATGGGCCTATTGAGCAACCATGAATCCTTCGGATGAGCCTTTATTGTAAAAAAAACAAAGTGTTTAGCGATGAGAGTTAAATGCGACACAGTACTGCAAAGTGCAAACCAAAAGGGCAAGGTCCCATTACCGTAGCATACTGGTGGTAATCATCTTCTCTCACGTTTATTTTCCTAGCAGCATGATCCCATGAGGCGGCACTAAGGGCTTTTATCTTCTCTATCCTTGGCCATTTCTCCCTCAGTTGTCAACCTCCTTCGCACACAATGGCGGAGGACCCGCTAGGGCAAGCTCTGGCCCAAGCCAGATCTTGAATTTTTGCAACAGGCGAAGAAGAGTCCGCCGACGAGGCGCAGCGCCGTCCGTCGCACCGAGACCGAGATCGCGCCGGGCGTCCTCGTCATCCTCGTCGACCTCGCTCGTGCGCTTCTTGGCGTAGTGCGCCTCGAAGATGATCGATCAGAACACCCAACCTGCCAATCAACACTTTATCTGGACGCACGCAGGAAGAAATGCAGAGTATCGGCAACGAAAAACAGCAGAGTTTTCTTCAGAACTCTTCTCTGTTTCTGAATACTGGACGTGCTACAGTGCAGTCCGGGAAAAATGCTTTCAGCGATACAAAAACTAACTCGATTCAGGCTTTAACAGCCAACCCTAAAAACTAGCAACTTTCTCCTTCTAAACTGAATCATGATCCCAATAACTCGGACCACAATCTGACTCACTAGACATGATATAATCAAAGTGAAAAACTGAACTTCGGTACTCCCAGCTAACATTGCTGCCAAAGTTCGGTGGGAGGCGGGCGGCCGTTGGCCAGCGGGAGGCGGGCGGGGGACAGGTCGGCAGCCACCGGCGCGCTGCGCGCAGGCCGCAGCTTCGATCCGCCCCACCTCATTTTTTTTCCCGTCCTCCGCCACTGTTCGCACATCAGCGACACTGCACTCTCGCTGAAACCGTCGAGAAACAGCCTCTGCAGCTGCGAGCAGAGTATCCTCTCTGAACAATGCATCTTTTCCCTCGACAACTGAAGCCTGTTCTATCAGGAAATCGACGAAGAATTTGGCCCTTCCTTTGCTCCACATGAATTGCTTAGAAGAAGTTCGACTGCCGCTAATTATGACCTAGCTTTCATTTTCACACACATTTGGCTCCACTGACCCTGTTCTCTTGCTGCCCTGCAGATGAGTTTCAGTTAGTTTGACAGCTTGGTATCTACTTACATTCAGTTCCTATGTACACAGATCTTCAAAGGTTGCACGAAATTTTCCATTCGAAATGTATCATTGATGAGAAGAATGCAAATAAAGTAATCGTGAGCCGAGAATACTGAATACCTACCGTTCTGAAACGGCGTGCGGGTGAGGAGGCGGTGGACATGCGCATGTTAGGATATAAGTAGACTACGCTAACGTAGATTAAAAATTTTCACTATGTAAAATAGGAAGCCAAATGAATAAGAGATCATGGATCGTTCTAAACACATGGTGCAATGAAAGTAGAGTTAAATCGGCCGGTTCAATATAGTGCGTGTCAGTGTAGTGGAAATAATTGACCGTCCTCTGGCCAACCGTTTTCTCCTCATGATCATCTCGATCAGCGACGTAGTCGCAGTAGCGCTACTACCGAGATCCACATGTTTAGGGATACAACACCGTGCGTCAATATGCTACCATAAGCGCACATGACAAGGGTTTTGAGAGGTGACGGTTAGGGTTCGATGGGTGTCTCAAGATATATTTCTCAGTCCCGCGCCTCTCTATATATAGTCTTCAATCAGATTCTTATCCGATACAATTAGATATCGTATCTAACTCAAAAAAGCTATAATTGGATCTTTATCCAATATAAATAGAGATCGTATCCTACTCAGAGAGCATCCGACATCACACTCAGAGTCTATCATTCGGACCATTGTCGTTTTAATCTATCAAGTGTGTAACCATGTAGATTCATGTATATTCGGTTGTGGGCCAAAAACTCTTTTCTGGTTCATAAGTCAGTAGCGATCCTAAGCAGAATATAACAACTCCTAAATATACATAAAGATAATATCGAACAAATCTATATAGTACTTATGTATTGATCCCTTTTGCCCCACAATACCAAATAAAACTCAAGGTAAGAATCTTATCATCCTATAATAGCTCGATCATTTACTCCAACCCTATAGTGGATTACTCAGTTTGTGATTGACTTCTCAACCACATTAAGCATGATCATACACTTTCTTAATCCAACCATATCGAGCGGTCCAAAGATATCTCTCCTAGTATATAGAAGAGGCAAATTCCATCTTGATCGCTTATATTTCTACTCATATTTCATAGTAAATCTGAAAACTACCTTTATGACTACCCAGTTGTGGAGTATTGTTTGGTAACTCTAAGTAAACAATTACACATATAAAAAAACTATGACGACGTCAGGTCTAAAGATCCTATATTCATTATGTATAAGACTAACTGATGACACTCAAGAATATAACAATTCATGCAATGTCTCATAGTAGGTCAATTCAACACCAAGTTCTCTAACATATATCCATGTTATTGACTTGATATCCCCATATCCATAATCCGTGAAACATGATCATCAATTAATACATGTGTTAATCTATAAATTATAATTGTCTCACATAATGATATAAGATGTAGGATAATTTAAAATTACATCAAAATATGAATAAACAGTTTTACGAACAAATCATATATTTGTTGATCAATATGAAAAACATTTATTGTAAAGATAAAATAACATATTATTCAAAAAATCATTAACATAAAAATGATATAATCATCACCATAATCCACTCTAGGACATTTCACTAACAGCGTCTATGGCGGGGGCGGAGCGTGCGTTGCCGGCGAGTCCTAGAGCGCCGCGCCTGAAAGAGGCTGCTAGCAAAAGCCGCCCGAGTAAGGAGTCAGCGCAAAAGCCTCCAAGGGGAGTGCATACGAGGGGAACTGCGGAAGAAGCAGAACCACAGAATCGTCGCTGATGGAAGGGGAAGAAGGCGGCGACGGCGGGTAGGAGAGACGGTGGGAGAAGGCCATGCCCATGCGTCGGCTCGCTGGCTCGAGGCGCGCTCCGCGGTGGCCGAGCGCAACAATTTTTGCAGGCTGCCGTTGGGATGGAATGCCTGGGAGGATTTCTGTTATAAAATAAGAGCTTGTTTGAATGGGTACGGATTAAGACTAATCCCTCCCATTTTGGGTCTAATCCCTATGTTTGGACCTTAAAAGGGTCTGATATATAGTGATGCAACCAACCACTATCCCACTGTTAGCGTTGCTTGAGGATTTGAGCAATTTAGTCTTTAGGAGATCATTCAGAAAATAATGCTCTGTGGAGCATATTCTAAAGAACGGAATTTCAACCAGACATGCCATAGCGACGCAGTTTAACAAAATCTTCAATAGTCTCAACTCTGAAGTCACCACAAACATGATTCTAAAAGCAAAGCGGAGGGCAACCGAATGTAAATAACGCCAAAATTGCAAGTCAACATGCTAAATGAACACTGTCTTTTGTATTGTTAATTTGTGATAACTTAAAATTGTCATCTAAGACCTCGACTTTTTCTTCCGGGACTTGTTGGAGCCCTTCGGTTGCTCTGAGGTTGCAGCTGGAGCTTTTGACGAACTGGTGGCTTGGCTTGCTTTTGAGAAGGCACCACCGGCATTGTTGGCAGCAGATGCTCCAGATGAATCGTGCTTCTCTCTAGTCACAGCTCCTTGAGCACCTCTGACCTGAGCCCTCTTATCCTTCCTCTTTGGACGGTAACTCGAGCGCTCTCTCTTGGGCAGCCATCTCTCAGGATCCGGTGGTGGACCTGGGTTCGCTGGATCAAAGCCTTTTGGATATCTAGGCTTCCTCTTCCTCTCCTTTGCCTTTTGCTTCTTCAGTTCCTCAGGAACTTCCACATTCATGGGTGAAGGAACTTCAACGTGCCTTGCACCAGAAGTCTTCTCCAGGCTCTCTGCATTAATTCCCTTGAGACCTGGCAATGTTTTCAGCTTCTTCACATATTGCTCAGCCTTCTCAAGGTCAGTGCGTGCTGAAGTTGCTACTAGCCCAGCCAGCGCTTCAATGCTTCCATAGCTCTTCACAAGTTCCTCATACAATTGACAGGCCTCTTCATCATGCCCATGATTGAGCTTAAAGATAGCAGCCTCCCGCATGAGCACGTCTAACTTATTATCCTCTGTCATGGCGTTCTTCCACCACTGGATAGCAGAATCAAGCACAGAAGCAGCACCATTGGAGTCACCTAGGCGCTCTTTTAGAGCTACTAGCGTAGCAACTGTAGCAGGCATGTGCTGGATGTCAGGTATTTTAGACAGTGAGTCCGCTGCGATCTGAAAATGGTTGGCATTGGCAGCAAGCTGAGCAAGGGCAAGCAGGACTCCTTTAGAATTCTCAGGATGCTTCTCAGCATAACGGCTAAGAACTTCTTCAGCTTTCTGGACCTTCTTTTCTCTCACATGAACTGCAGATTGAAGTAAAACAGGGAATACACTGTCTCGAAACATACCAAGCAGTCCACTGACCAATTCATGTGCCTGAAATATACAGCACACTATCAGTCTACGTTAGCCTGTCCAATCAAACAAAAATCAAGCAGTAGAACATGACTAGGAAATAGTAGTAACCACTAAGAATGATATCGCCAAAAAAAGAGTAACCACTCTATAAATGCCAAATGGCTGAATATGTCCAAATACGGGTGAATGAAAGAAGTCGATTATAATGATGACCAATTTCCTACGAAAGGGGCTGATCATATTGATGAAGATCATTTTCCTTGTTAACTGCATTGACGATACTCATAAGACAAATGACAACAACTTATGAACTTACTAAGCACAATAAAAAACTGCAGGGCATATCTTGCTAAAAAGTTAGGTTAGAGACCCAGGATGTGTATGTAACCAATTCATTAACAGACCTTTCCCACCAGTTTTCAATCAAATGATTACTCCCCATTGGCTAATTGCTTAAAACAACAACTACCATTTGATATGGTTAAATGGTTGTCATGGCGAAATTGACGACCACAGCGCCTAAGAGGTGCCAGGACACCACGGCGAGGCATACAATTACATGCATACATATACAACATGATGTGTACATACAAATACAATCCTGTTGGGCCACTCCCCCCATATATCTGGGTTCTCCCAACACCTCTCTCTCCCCCTGCTGCTTCCTGCCCTATCTCCGCCGAATCCAACCAGATCCGGCCATTCCCGCCGGCCGGAGCCAAGGAAGACGGGGGCGGCCACGACAAAGCTCCATGGTGTCCCCCCACCCCAGACCACCATGACGCCTAGGCGTCACCAAGGCGATGACTTGGCGCAACCATGTATGGTTCATGCCACTACTAGGGGTAAAATTCAACGGAGTCTTACTACAAGAATATATAAGTGTCACAAGTATGAGAAACAAAAGTTCTGCAGCAGAATGATGCCAGACGAGTAATAGATCAGAACAAAAATTAAATACAGAAATCGGTACATCCCTTACTAAAACTATACCTAACAGATGATTTCAACAGAAAAAGGAAGCGGTAAATGGATCAACAATGCAAAGCGAACCTGATCGATTTTATTTGCATGAAGGAGTAAAAGAACATGAGCAGTAAAAGAACATGAGCAGAACATGAAAATACAGATAGAAAAAGTCAATACCTTGTAGCTGAAAACATAGATAGAAAAGCTAGTACCTTGTAGCTGAAATTAAGATAGAAAAGTTAATAGAATAAAGCTTGGAATTTATACAAGAGAGTTTGACCAGATTTAGTTACCTGCTGTACATAAGCAAGCTGAGCAGACACGGGAGCTAGTTCATATTCAATCTCATCTTCTGCATAATCTTCCACCATAAGCTCCTCTTTCCCGATTCTGCAAACCAAATATAAGAAGAAAATTACAATCTATGAATTAATAAGCCTTTTGTTGATTATCAAGCTTCTAATATTTAAAGGGAAGTGATAGTGAACGGATTATTAGTTCAATAAACTGAAAGGATGCATTCATTCGAGCTATCAGTTCACCAGCAAAATCACCTTTTCGCCAAGTCCAGCTGCTCTTTCGCTTCTGAATACTTCTTATTTTCTATCAAGGAGCAAGCAGAATTGTATGCAAGCTCAAAGCTCCTAGCATCTCTGAGTGCCCTAGTGGTAAGATCAACCTTTTGCGCCTTCATGGCTGCCTGAACTTCAGAAGCCCTTCCAGCAGCAACCAGCGCAGCAATGATATTTATCTTTAGATCCATTGATTCAATCTTAAATTTTTGAAGCTTGTCATAGCTATTCATGCAATCATCCATTCTTCCTAGTCGGTAATAAATCTGGGATTCCAGCTGGAGAACAGCAGAGGTTCCTGTTAAGGGTATTAGAGATAAGAGTATTAGAGATAAGTGTATTAGAGATAGAGTTTGTATTCTATTCCATATATGTCTTATCTCTATATGGCATATCCCCTTGTACTCTCCTATATATATGGTCCTTTGGGTCTCATATCAATACACACAATATTCATAACATGGTATCAGAGCCTAGGTTCCATACCTAGCCTAAGTTTGTTTTCCGCTGCCGCTGCCCCTGGGAGAATTGATCTCTGCTCCTGGGGGCGGCCATCTTCACACCGACCGCGCCACGGCGCCCTGCAGTCGCCTCTCCCGGATCAGGCCGCCGCTACAGTTGTCTCTTTCGGATCAGGCCGCCGCCGGCCTCGCGAGCACCCAGATCCGGAAGCCGTGCCTCCGCCCCAGCCCAGATCCGGCGTCATTCCAGATCTGGCCGCGCCCCGCTCGGATCCGGCGACTCCCTCAAAACCGTCTTCCGCGCCGCCGGCCCGAGCTCCGCCGCGCCTCAGATCCGGCCTCCTCTGCGCCGGATCCGCCCGTCCCCGTCAGATCCGGCCGCCTCCGCGCCGGGTCGCTGCCTCCCCCGCCTGGATCCGTGCCGGTCTCGCCCCGCCCGGATCTGGCCGCGCCGTCGCCCGAGCGCCTCCCGGCCGCCGCGCCCACGCCGCCGTCTCTCGGCTCCGCCCGTCGTGCCGCGCCCGCCCGCGTCGGCTTCTCCCTCCGGCTTCTTTCTCCGCCAGCAGAAAGAGACGGGAGGGAGTGAGAGATCGGGCGACGGGAGTGAGGCGCGCAGAGAGACTGAGAAGAGAGAGAGAGAGGAGAGATGGCTGAGATTTCGAGATGGCATGGCCTTTATTTCTGGTTATTTTGTGTTTTAGAGTTTTTAAGTTAAGTATTGGTACTGTCCGTCAGTCATGAGTCAGTCTTCAAGTCTTTCGTTGCGTCATCCAAAATCCGTAGTCTCTAATTTTTCGTTCGTCCCGTGCGAGTCCACCAATTTATTGTCAGTCATAGAAGTGCAGGAATTTTCTTTTGCCTGGCAGCAGCCGCCGCTCTACTCTCTGAGCCGCATGCAGATCGTAGAAGTCGTTATGATGCCGCCGCTTCTCTAGCCGCCGCCCCGAGCTTCAAAGGCCACCGTGCGTCCTCTGTGCACTGCGCCGCCGCCTCTTAGGCTTCGATCTGCGCCGTCATGCTTCTATCTATTCCTCTTCGGCTTGATTTGACAGTTTATTCAAAGGCTGCACGCAACGACGACATTATCAAGACTCGGACTTCGGATTTTTCTTGTTTTAGTATTAATCCTTTTCAAATGCAATGCTATTGCATACGCCTTGCATTTGAGGGGGGTGTTAAGGGTATTAGAGATAAGGGTATTAGAGATAGAGTTTGTATTCTATTCCATATATGTCTTATCTCTATATGGCATATCCCCTTGTACTCTCCTATATATATGGTCCTTTGGGTCTCATATCAATACACACAATATTCACAACAGTTCCTTCTTGACCCTTCAATATCTCCAGAGCTTCTTGCAGTTTGTTTTGCCTGTAGTAACAGTTGGCCTGAATATATATAAAAAGTAGTTCTTAGCAAGACCGCAGCATTTATTCTTTTATTAACAGGAAACAATGATGTCCAAACTGTAGGAAGAACACAGTCCTCCAGTATCACCTTCTAATTTATACTACGGCCCCGTTTGGCACAGCTCTAGCTCCGAGATCTATGCTGGATCTGTAGTTTGTTGACTAAATTAAAGTGATTTAAATATTTTTATTTAATATATAATATAAATAAAATGAGTCATGTAAATGCACTTAACATACCTGCAACTCTAGATCTAGGATTTTCTAGAGTTACAGATGACTAGCTCTAGGAAATCTACAGATTTCCTAGAGCTAGAGCTCTGCCAAACGGGGCCTACAATTCAAAAGAAACAAGTTATACGAAGGTATAGATCCCGAAAGAAATGGCGAAGGTCAGCACTCAATAGAAAGTTGAATCTAATCTTAGTTTAGCACCCAGTTTATTTCTATCCAACAGGATCCTGAATCCTAACTATGTCTTCTTAATTATTATTAGCTATCAACCATGATGTGTGCTTGATTTTGGTGAGAAAACCTTGTCACCTCGCTGTCATGAATCTTAGTTCATAGGGGGTAAACACCACCAAGAAGATGGCCGGATGGCATCGGCGTAGAAAGAGAGAAACTATAGATGAGGAAGACTTTGTTATTTCTCTGATTGATTCCAATAGCATGCGGTAGCCCTTTTATATAGATGGCTCCCCCTAACAAATATAATCTAATCTCAATTATATCTCTAACAAATATAGAAATTAATATCATATATCTAATTATATCTCTAACAAAAAGAAACTAATCTCTAACTCAAATAGAAACTAATATCTAATTTCTAATAATGAACCGGCTAGGCCCAAGACCCACACCCATGACATCGCAAAGGTATGGAAGACCATACAGACATATGAAATGAAATAAAAGAGATGGCCTTGTCGAGATTTTAAGCTAGATGGCATTTCTCAAGTAAGAACCCAAAGACCATGTTACAATAATAGATTTCATCTAAAAAATGATTACAACTGGTCCATATCAGAACAGATAAAGAAGTAGCAAGTATACTATATCTTTAAACACGATGGACTCTTGGGCTTACTGGAAATTCAAATTCCTCAAATTTAAGTTAAAGCAGCATAATATAAAACAAAACACTTTGTCACATATATTTGGCTTGCAGAGCCATCGGTTCTTGCCAGCATGCCACGAAGAACTGTTCATAAAACTTGGCCCTCCCATCCCATCTCCCCTCAATATATTCCTCCAAAAGTATGCATTGGATTCAGTCAGCATGCAACAATTAGTCAACCACGCTGTGAATCACAAACCTCAATCGCAAAACTTGCTATGCAACATTGTTCTCGAAAAAAACTTGTTATGCAATGCTGCCAGCATCGTCGCTTGCAAATCTAAGCTCCAAAAGTGAAATGCTTCTCAAAATTTTCGCTTCGTCCTAACCCAAATCACCAGATTTTATTTAGGGCATACGCACAAACAGATCTGGCCACTCCTAGATCCTAAAACCACAGCCCAGACCCACAGAGGCATTGCAACAACTGAACAGATAGATCCAGCATGCGACCAAGGGTAAAAGGATAAGCTTGCATCACCTTGTAGTAGCTGAGGTCGATGGGGAGGCGCTCAGCGGTGCGGATAGCGGCGAGCGCCTTGTCGGTCGCGTCGGACTTAATGTGCGCCACCACCTTGCACCGCATCGCATCCTCGTCCCCTGGCGCCGCCGCGAGAACTGCAAAATTAGCTGGGGCGTCAGTGCCGCGTAGCGGTTAGGGCAGGACACCGGAGGCACGTAGGGGAAGGAGGAGGACGTGTGGTTGCTTGACCTTGGTCGGCGACCTTGACGGCCTGTAAGAACTCGCCGGCCTGGATGTGGCGGTAGAGCGCCGTGAAGAGGTCCTCCACGGCGACCGGCTCCACGGCGGCGGCCGCCGCCTTGGATTTGGGCGGCATCGAGAGGTGGTTCGCTGTGCGGGTGTGGGTTGGGGGGTGCCGCTCACGCGTCACGAGGGCGGAGGCTGCGAGGAAACGTGGTTCACTGCGCTGTTCGTTTTCCCAAATCCGTCTCTCTTTTTTTGGTAAACCGGACCTTTTCCCTTTTTTGAGTATTTTGTTGTATTTTATGCGTTCAAACTAAAATTTGCTTCGTACTGCAGGTTTTGAAGTCGAATCTTAAGATTCTCATTGGTACAGCTCTTGCTCTTAGATTATGATTGTAGAGCTGTGTCAAATAATCAACTTCTTACAATAATTTGATTCTAATTCTCACAAGAAGCAGAATTAAAAATGAACTAGGAACAAGATGCACCCTTTTAAGTGATTCTCTCGTGAGAAGCTGTTCGACCTAAAGCAAATGTGCCCATCGAAGTTTAGAGGTACCCCTCCACACCCCACTCAACTACCCCTCTGCACCATCTCTCTTGATCGCCCACCGCAGAGTTTTTTGCTATTATGGTATCCTCTAAGTTGGGCTTCGACGAAACGGTATCTACGTCGTGGGCTTCTCTAAAATAGTACTCTTGTACTTAAGACTTCTCTCAAATAGTATTCTCAGGGATTTTAACTCAAATAATTTGATTTTCGAATTTGTACTCCCCCAATTGACTGAACTGCGTACAAAGATTGATAAAGTAATGATAAAAGAAAAGAAAATGATCAAGTAATAATAAAGCAGAAAATTTTGATAGTGAAGACAGGGTCTTGCCCTTGGCGTGTGGTCCGATCACACCTGCCGCGTACGTGGTCCGGTTGCCCCTGCCGACGTGCGACCGTCCCTGCCTGGCGTTGACGGCGCCGCGCCGAGTATTCCGATCGGCCAGTCGGCGTGCCGCCGTCGCCAATGAAACCCAAACGATGTGAAAAGAAGAAAATAAAAGTGATTAGGGTTAAACAAAATGAGCAGGGGCAGTTCAGTCAATTGGGGGAGTACAAATTCGAAAATCAAATTATTTGAGTTAAAATCCCTGAGAATACTATTTGAGAGAAGTCTTAAGTACAAGAGTACTATTTTAGAGAAGCCCACAACGTAGATACCGTTTCGTCGAAGCCTAACTTAGAGGGTACCATAATAGCAAAAAACTCCCCACCGCACCCCACTCAGCCTCGCCCCTGATTCGCAAAGACCAGAAGAGACGAGCACCACCGCGAATCCCACCACCGATCCTGCCCGCCTCTACGTAGATCTCCCCGCCATTGTCGACACCCTGCCCAGATTCGCTCCCTTCTCGCCCAGATCTACCTTCTCACGCAGGTTTCTTGAACCGAGGCAAGAGTAGTAGGTTTTGACCGAGAGAAGCGCCTGTTTCTTGGCACCCGCTCGTTATTGCGATTTTGCTGATCGAAATGGGATCTTTCTTGCCTGTAGGTGCTGCACGCGGCGTGATTCCGGCGGTTTGATCGGGAAGTTTTGGTTTGTCACATATATGTTTGCGTTTGGTGCTTTTGTGATCTGTGTAGATCTATGTGACTCCATTCCGGTTGTAGGTTTGGTGCAAAAAGGTGTATGTACAGGGTTTAGATGATGTTGATGGGGTTAGCTTCTGTGATAACTTTGAGCGAGAGGTGGCAATTTATATCTGTTTTTAGAGGAACTGTCATTGGTGGATTATTTGATATTGCGATTTGTTTCATATACTAGCTCAGTCATGAACTCTAGTCTCATCACATCCTTTTCGTGTAAACTTAACTAGGCAAAGCTCTTCTTTCAACTTAGTGTCACTATTTCTGAATTTCTTCCCTACACTTGCTCAAAAAATTATGGGAATAATGTTGTATTACTAAACAACTATCGCATGTATGCCAATACTGCTGTTATGATCAATCTTGTCATTTTTGGCTTTGTCTGCAAAAGCACATCAACTAATGTTCTCACTCCTTTCAGAAAATATCACATGAAGTAGGAAATATCAAATGTCAAGCAAGTTCATCATCAGATGGTTTGGAGGATGATTGGGAGCTCTTGTAAATATACATGATTGTGAGTGTCTGGAGGATGTGCAATAAAATATCTGTATATACACTTATTTTTCAGCTGCCTTCTTTGCAGTGTTCAATTGTGGTTGCCAAAGATCTCTATCTACAATTTCTTCTGGAAATTTCTTAAAATTTAGTTTGAATATATAGGCATTGACATTGCTTTGTTCGTAAAAAAATTTATAAATGTACAAATACAAAGGAGTAAGATACGGATATAGATGAAGTGTTACAACCAGGGGTATTATGGTCTATTTGCCTCCAAACCTCTCTCTTATGGTTTCTGGAGCTAACATACTAGCCAACGTTTTTTAGGGACAGCTCCAGATTATCAGAAAAGTGGATTCTCTCAGAATCATGAGCAGAAGCTGGAAAATGAGAATCTAGAACTGTACCAAACAGACCCTTAGTATAGAGCGTATTCCAAAGTCCGTGTTGGGAATCATGTTTGATCTTTGTGTGCAAAATACTGTTATTTGCAAATGTATTTTGCAAATTCTGTTGATGTATCTGCACTTCTTAGGGAAATCAGAACTATCGCAGTGTTGTCTACAGTAATACCACTGACCGGAACTACCAGTGTTGTAATCATGGAACTACCGTGTGCGTTGGTGGTCGAAGATCTTCATGGTCGAGAGCCAACTTGGTCGAACCAATGTGGTCGAAGGCCTATATGGTCGAAGATCTGTGTAATCTCTGTGTGATCGAAACCAGGCTGGTGGAACCAGCATAGTCGAAATCGACGTGGTCGAAAATCTGCGTGATCGAAACTAGCATCGTCGAACCTACGTGGTCAAAGATCTATGCGATCGAAATCAGCATGGTCAGAATAAACGTGGTCGAGATCTGTGTGATCGAAACCAATGTGGTCGGAATTGACGTGGTCGAAGATCTGTGTGATCAAAACTAGCGTGGTCGAACTAACGTGGTCAAAACCGACATGGTTGAGACCTGTGTGGTCGAAACCAACATGGTCGAACTGATGTGATTAATACAACGTGGTCGAAGATCGATGGAGTAGGTAGAGATCTGTGTAATCAAAGACTAACGTGGTCAACGTGGTCGAGTCCTGAGTGGTTGAAGCCAATATGGTCAGAGACCAGCGTAGTCAGAAACCTATGTGGTTTATCCGGACAGCATGGTCGGAGACCAGCGTGGTTGGAGATCAGCGTAGTCAGAGATCTATGTGATCAAATCGAACAATGTGGTCGAACCATCCGACGTAGTCAGGGACCAGTGTAGTAAATGATAGGTACTTTCAATTAATGTTGTGTGAGTGGTCGATCGGCTCTGTGTAAGTGATCCGATTAGCTAGCGGTACTACCGGCCTTGTGTGAGCAGTACTTCCAATTTGTGGAATGACCGGCTCTATGTTAGCGGTACTTTCGATTTGCAGAACGTCCGGCTTGTGTAGCGGTACGTTTTTTCCAAAGAAGCACTTGTGTGGTGGTCTTCTCCTCCCCGCGAAAGTGGTATTTTTGATGATCAGAACTATCGAAAAATGTACAACGAAACTACTGGATTCGACTGGTCCTTTGCTTTTAATGGCTAATTTTTTTATCGTTGTGAGGAGAGCAGAAGTACCGCAGTTTTGCTGATGGTATTTCCGATAATCCTGTTTTTTTAGTCCTTTGCTTTCAACAGCTAGTTTTCGTGGTGTGGGTATATATACCCCATTGTTGCCGGTTGGGGTAAGATTTTTTGGCACTTCATTTTACTCTCTTAGCTAGTGTGAGATCCTCCTCTCAATTGTGCATGTGTTGCACCTTGTGAGCAAGGATGAAGGCTTTAGATTGTATGTATTACATCTAGAGGTGGATTGAGTATATACTCAAGCATATGCATTTGTTGCACGTGGTGAGAGTCAAGCGAGAGGATTGATTTATTACTCTTAGGGTTTGCCGACTACTAGATGGCGTTGGAGGTGTCGTGTGCAGTGATCTTCTCAAAGAAGATTGTGAGAAGACCCGGCAAAGTGTGAAGGTTGGAGCTCACTTACCCGGAGCGGGAAAGAGCTATCATTAGTGGATTGAGGTGTTTAGGCTTAATTCGTAGAGCCAGTCCAATTCGTTTGGGCTAACCTTAACGTGGACTAGGGAAGATCAGCAAGTCTCCAAACGCCATAGTAAAAAGAGATCATGTCAACTATGGTTTGTTTTCTTGTGCTCAATTTGCATTCAAGCAATTTATATACATATAATTTAATTGGTTGCTTGTCATCCTAGAATTTCAAACCTTGACATAGCTCTAGGGTGTTGATGCACTTATGTGATCATAAGTGATTTAGGTTTCATTTGTGCTAAACCAATTTGATTTAAGCTTCCGCGTTGTATATTTGGTTTAGAAAAAAGAAAAGGTTTTTAATTGATAACAATTGGAAGGGAATTTTTAGACCGTCTATTCACCCCTCTAGTCGACATCCTCGATATTACAAGTGATATCAGAGCTTGGTCTCTTATTTATTAGGTTTCACGGCCTAGACAGTTTAAAGGATAGCAACTAGTGGGATAGTACACCTAGATGACACACCTCTATTCAATGGCATAAATTATGATAATTGGAGAATACGCATGATTTGCTTTTTTAAGGCCATGAGCTCGAAAATATGGCAGATTGTAGGTGTGGGCTTTTCTCCTCCTAAGAATCCTCCTGCTCCAACATTCAAGGAAGAGATGCTCACATCTCGATGCTCAAGCAACTAACGCTCTATTTAGTGCTTTGAGTATAGAGATGTTCAACACTATATGAAATCTTGAGAGCGCTCATGATATGTGGACGAAAATTGAAGACAAATATAAAATGTCCACATCAATCCATGAGGATTGCATACAAGAGTGGATATTGGGAGAAGAATAATCAACCTCTAGCTCCGACGATGAAGAATCCACCACTCCCTCGACATCAACGCAATTCTTCATGGCAAAAGGTAATAAGAAAGTAAATAATGATAATGATGAACCTTCTTATGATGAGTTGATGGATATGTTAAAATAGCTTAATGAATTTCTTGGGAAAGAAAAGGCTAAGTATAAGATTCTGAAGAATGAGCATATCTCGCTTCAAAATGATTATAATAAGCTAAAAAAAGAACATGAAATTCTTCTTCTCAAGGAATATTCTAAGTCTAAGGTAGAGATAGGCATACAAGTGATTTACTAGATGATATGCCGTGTGTAGCTCCTCTCTCCTACATTTCATCTAAATTTAATGTATCCACCTCATGTGATGATTTAATTGATATGCCTTATTGCTCAAAAATAGATGCTTCTACTTCTTTTATGTATTGCAATACTAACCTTGTAGAGGAAAACAAAGAGCTCAAGAACCAAGTCATAAGATTGAATCATGACTTGGAGAAAAGCTACAAAGGGAAGATCTCTCCTAATATAATGTTAGGAAGTCAAATGAAGTCAAATGACAAGAGAGGTATTAATTTCACCTCCAAGAAAATGGTGAAGAGTATCCCAAAGCAATTTGGAAAATAAGTCAATAATGTTAAATGCTTTGGATGTAAAAAGAAAGGTCACTTCGCCTCTAAGTGCCCAACAAGGTGGAAAACAAGAAAATTCCATTAATAAAGAGGCAAACCGGCAATGAGTAAGGCGAGAAAATAAGAAGGTGGAAAAGGTATAATTACTAAGCCATCTCTTGTTAATGAACATTACATTATTTACTTAGGAAAGATAAATACGGCAATGTGTTTGCTAGAAATTTTAGCTCACTAAAGTCTATTTTTAGGGTCATTTGGGTGCCCAAATATATTGTGACTAACATTTATAGATCCAACCAAGTTTTAGGTACCAAGATGTGCTTAAGTGTTTAATAGGTACTTACAGAAGCATTGGAGGTTTTGCTCATTCACAAAAATGTGAATTCCATCATATGCAAAATTTAGAGCCAAGTTTGAGAATTATCATGCCATATCATGAACCAATGCTATCTCAGTATCAAATATCTACATTTGATATATTTAGCCCTAGCCTTGTGTAGATTGTATTGCATGAATATCATTTAAAAGGGGTGTTATTGCTCTTGTTCTAAAGTTTCATTATTATAAATCATTAGCAAGATACAAGTGGCATATTAAGGGGGGTGCTAAATCATATTCATGTATATCACATCTCTAAGTGTACCCAAATAAATTAAGTGCTAGTATCGCTTTTGAAAAATTGACCATTTAGCCCAAAAGTCAAGATTGTGAAATTATTAGTATATCTTTGAAAAACTAGTTAGAAAATGTATACAAATGCATTCAAATATTTCCAAAGTTTTTAGCTTTAGAAAAACTTATTTCAAGTAAAATTGAGTTTCTAACCCAAAACAAGCAATATGGTATCTTATTTTGACTTTAAACTCAAATTTTGGCCAAAATCAATTTTAAAAGGAATTTAAAAAAGTGTTCAATACCAAAAACATAGGATTGGCTATTTCAAACATTATTGATCTTCAAAAGTTTTTCAAAATGCCAACTAATCAAAAGTTATTTTTGTTTTGAAATTCATTCAAAATCTTAAGATAACATAAGTGGTCACAATCTAGCACTTGAGTGAGTTTGCCGTTTGAGCTAAAGTAATTGATATATATTGGCTCATAAGGGTATTTACAACTCATACATAAAATTGAAATGTTTAATGTACTCTTAAATGCTCATTCTTGCATTTTTGGAGAGTTTATTGAAAATGAGCTTATTTTTGAAAAATGAAAGCTTAATTTGTTAAAATCTATATTCAAAGGAATTTTCGATCTTGGCATATAGTTGGAAGTAACAAGTGGTTTGGGGTTTTTTTTGAAAAATTTTAGAGCAATGTATAATATTATATCTTTCTTCTCCTCTAAAATCTATCTTTTGCCATAGTTCCAGAAAAATCGGAACTACCGACAGTCACTCTGCGGTACTTCCGCTTTTTGGAACTACCAGCAGTAAAATTGCGGTACTTTCGACTTTTCCAAAAAAATGACTGATTTGATTCAAAATTTGTTGATTCCAATTCTCTCAGCCATTCTCTTTGCTCCTCAAAGTAAACTTGATTTCTGTTATCATTGTTAGCTACCCTTATGTAATCTTTTGACTCCATGTGCCATTTTGATCTATTTGATTCTTTTTCATAAAAATGACATGCTCTCCAAGAGTGGTAGACTGTCGATCATCTTGACCTTGGATTGAGTTTTATCCTTGTCTTTACAAGTGATATCATCTTTTTCCTTCAAATGGTATCTCTTACAAGTAGAAAATAAGTGGTATCCTTAAATCTTTCAAGTGGTACCTTTTTAGTGATATCCTTTTTCTCTCTTGCCGAGCAATATCTTTTCTTAACCAAGCTCTCTCACCTATATGATATTATCCTTTTCTAGTGGCATCCAGTCATTCAAGTGATATCTCTCAAATGATATCATCTTTCTCTTCTCTCAAGAGGTCTTTCAAGTGATGACCTCTTTCAAGTGGTATCAAGTCTCTACAATTGGATTTAATTACACTTGATATTATTCAAGCTCATAAGTGGTATCAAGTCTCTATAATTGGAATTAATTACACTTGGTATCATTTATTTTTTACAATTGGTATCATTTATGATTACAAGTGGTATTTTTCACAAATGGTATCTAGTGTCATCATAAGTGGTACAAAGATCAAAGTGATATGCTTCATATGGAAAAGACCAAAAGAATCACAAAAGGTTAAATAGCACCTATTATAGACAAGTGGTTTACAAGTGACATCTTTGAATCTTGACGCTAGATGGCATAAGGAGAGAAGGCTTAAACAAAAGAGAAGAGATGTGAAAATAGAAAAATAAGAAGAGAAGAATCCTTTGTGTGTCAAAAGAAAATAAAAAATATTGCCAAGAAGAACCTTGTGTAAGAAGAAGTTTTTCTTTGTGAAAAATTATGTACTATTTTGGGCATGCTAAAACAAAAGGGTAAAATATTAATATTGGGAAAAACTATTTTACGTATTTGGCCAAAATGTTTTATGGATCTTGTGAATGAATGTGTTTCATTCTCTTTTGCTTAAATTTTTTTGAGCTTTAATGAAAATCTATGCAATCTCTTGCTTTCAAAATGCTAAAAATTTCAAGCTTTGCATGATTTTGAGTAGATTTATGATTTTCACATCTTTGAGTGTGCTCACAATCTAAAATGATTACAACTATAACTTTTAATCCCCTATTGCTAATATATACTGACAATTTTTATCAGATGTATTAGATTTTTGTAAGTCAGTTTTTTAGCTAGCTTTGAAGGTTCAATTGGAATGCAAAATCATTAAAGTTATTCAAATGCTACAAGTGGTATCAAATACCGAAATGGGGGAAAACTTCAAAAGTCTTCAATGGGCTCTCATGAGTAAGACTATTTAAATGTGTTTCAAATATCTTTTTTTAGTTCCCCCAAATTCCCTCTTGGTCATATGCATTTATCTTCATTCTTCTTATGACTACATTAAGTTGTGTTAATTGGTATCAAGCTCCATGTATTGGAAAGGCCTCCTCTTTATCTTATCAAGTTTTATTGCTTTTGATGATTAATGCCAAAATGGGAGAATAATACATAATAGCTTTGGACATTGGGGGAGAATAATGTATTTAATGTTAAATCTTGATCAATCAATGCCAAAAAGGGGGAGAATTATGCTATATGGTGGAAAATGCCCAAAAGGGGGAGAATTGAAAAAATGCCAAAAGAGGGAGAATGGGAGAATAGCATTGTTAAATTTAAAGTTAAACTTGAATAATGTAAAAAGGGGAATTAAAAATAATGCCAAAAGGGGAAGTAATTTCACCAATAGTCTTTAATTTACAATCAATTGTTAATGTTCATCCAAATGCTATTATTACTAATGGATTTGTCATTTATCATCAAGAATGGGGATTGCTAGTATAGGTTACCGTACTATTAATAGAGTATTGTCTAGTAGCTTGAGTCTCATCATATGTTGATAGCTCAACCTCACTTTAGCATGAGGCTTATATTTGCGAATATGTTTTGCAAATAGTTGAAACTCATGTGTTGAATCCTTATAACATAGGACTATATATTGCGAATGTGTTTTGCAAGTGTGCAATATGTTTTGCAACTTATTGGAAATCATGTTTGATCATTGTGTGCAAGATACTGTTATTTACAAATGTGTTTTGCGAAATCTGTTGCAGTATCTACACTTCTCAGGAAATTGGAACTACCGTAGTGTAGTCTGAGGTACTACCACTGACCGGATCTACCAGCGTTGTAATCATAGAGCTACTGCATGCGTTGGTGGTCAAAGACCTTCGTGGTCGAGAGTTGACTTGGTCGAACCAATATGGTCGAAGACATGTGTGGTCGAAGATCTATGTGATCAAAACCAGCGTGGTCGAAATCCACCTTGCTATAGTACTTTCACAAGTGCATCCTACGACCACGGTGCTACAGTGATCTTCGACCAGTGTGCTATAGTGTTACAAGCAGGACTTCGACCACTGCGCCTTCTCTACTATGGTGATACAGCTCTCTATGAGTACGACTACGAGCGTGGTGCTACATTACCCCTCGACCGGCTTGCTACAGTGCTTCTACGACTATGACTTTGACCATGTGGCTTCTGACTACCGGCTATTGCCGATGCCTGGTGGCTTCTGACTATCAGCTGCTTCGACGTCCAATGGCTTTCAACCACCGGCTGTTCCCGATGAATGGTAACTTCCGACTACCAGCTGTTGCTGATGTTACTGTACTCCAACGAGTACTGTGTTCGATTATGATGCTATAGTACTCCAATGAGTGCTCTGTTTGACCATGTGCTACAGTACTCCAACGAGTGCTCCATTCAACCAGCGTGCTACCGTACTCCAACGAGTGCTCCTTTCAGCCATGCTGGTATAGTACTCCATTCGACCACGTGCTATAGTACTTTTACGAGTACGACCTACGACCACTATGCTATAGTGATCTTCGAACATTGTGCTATAGTACTTTTACAAGTAAGTCATTCGACCACAGACTTCTTCAGATGGCTTTCAACCACGGGCTGGTTCTGATTGCTTTCGACCACAGACGCCTTCTGATAGCTTTCGACCAAGGACGCCTTCCTATGGTTTTTGACCACGACTGCTTCGACCAACAACTACGTTCGATTGTCGATGGCATTCAGCCTTCGGCCACCAACTATGTTCGATTGCTGATGACTTTCAGCTTTCAATCTTCGACTATTTTCGATTGTCGATGGTTTCTGGCTTTCGACCACCAACTACGTTTGATTGCAAATGGCTTCTTGCTTTTAGCCAACAACTATGTTCAATTGCTAATGGCTTCCGACTTTCGACTACCAACTACATCCGATAGCTGATGGTTTCTGCCGATGGTTCCCGTCTTTTGACTATCAATCACTCCCAAATGCCGATGGCTTCCAGCTTTCGAGGAGTCCTTCGCAACGATAACTGTCAACCACGTCGATACTTGACCCCTGTGTCCTGCTCTACTAATCTCACCACTCAAGCTATGTCTACGATATTGATTCTGCTGCCATTACTGTTAGATCAGTCACACTTGAAGCGACTCCTGTACGTGCTTAATCATCTCGTTCTCTTGTGTTGCTTAATACCGACAATGTCGAACAGCATAGGCTGGAGCAACCGGTGCAAAGGCTACGCTGTCAACGGCCCCATAGACCGACGAGGCTATAGATAATGCTAACGTCATATGTACATCAACATTCATCACATGCATAGAGAACGTGAAGTGAAGATTGAAGACGACGACCTATGCACAGCTTAATCGGAGATATTCCGCGGGTTTGCCCCGTAGATGTAATTAACCGGGAGCCTTCCGAGGCCCTAAGAACCAGGATACCACATCACCTATGTCGGATCTGTTACGCAAAGTAGGCTACGGAGCACATATATATAAAGGGAACTTGTAATTTTATTGTTCTCAAATAATGAATAAAATGCATGTTTTCCCTACTTTTGTTGCGTTTATCTATTTTGTGTACTTTAGTACACTGGCACGCCCGCACCTTATACCCCGGCAAGAAACCCGTGAACGATTTCTCGCGTCAAACAGAATGGTATTTTGGTAGTTTAACCAAAATACTGGAAACCATCTTGGATGAAAACCGCGACGCATGGGCGATGCGTTGGAGAGCGGTTTAGATCAAGGTAGAGCTAGTTTGATCAAGGCGAATCAAGACTAAGGATTTAGCGGATACACACTTATGTGCTTTAAAAAGTGTGTACAAGTGAACTAGTGAGAGTAAAACTCGTGTGGGGGGTTAACGAATAGGTGGCTTATTGCCCACCTATAAAAGGGGGTTGAGATGGAGACATGTAAGGTTAACCATTCAATCCATCTCTTGTGCTCTCTTCTCTATGTTTAGGGTTTGGATTTGAGATTGAGTACATTGAACGCTCTTTGTCCTCTAAGGTGGAGTGGCTGTAAAATCTACCTTCTCAAGTAAGCAATATAAATCTTTGTACAACTCTTGAGTCCCTCTTGTTTTTGATTGATGTACTTGACTTTTGGTTAGTTTTGATCTCTCTTCTTTCCTTCTTGTGATCTTGCTATGCCAAGGACACGTAAGAGATTGAGATAATCCTTGATAATACATCTCCACCCATCTAGGCACCTTGATAACAATATTCACGAGAAAACTCGACTTTGCTTGAATTTGGCCTCTTTGGTTTATCTCTTGATCCAAGGATTTTTAGCTTGTTTTCTGTGTTGATTTAACATTCTGTGACGTGTGGGAATACATATAGACCCTTCTTAGTCATCATCATCCCATGAGCAAGTTGTATTCACCGATTTTGGTTTTAGCTCGGTTTTAGTGCACCTCTCCTTCAAACTGAAAAAGGTCTCAACTTTGACCATGTTTTTCGTGATCGTTTATTGGAATAGGTTTACAATTCTCTAGAGAATATCTCTGCAAAATTTCATATCATTTGGATCTTTGGATCAAAAGTTCTCTCAGTTTTTGTTTTTAAAAATCGGGCTAAAAATACTATTAATTGTTCTGATTTTAATGTAGTAGCGATCAGATCGCCCGGGCTGGTCAGACCGCCAGGAATGATTAGGTTCCAAGTTTTGTTAACTTCTAGTTAGTTTGATTTTTAGCTGGGGATTATATGTTCTACACCTTTATAAGTATCTGAGAATAGAATTTTAAATATTTGAAGAAAAATTTCGAGTTGTCATCATTCACACCCCCCTCCCCTGTCATCTCCTCTATTGCCATCCGGTCCAATACTTTCTTTGTAAAGCTAGAGCCTATATGTATGTATACGTGTAGGCTCTTGTTTTCATTCTAGTCGTGTGCTAGAAACTCAAGGTATATGAGTAGTGTGTGTCCGTCCTTGTGCTAAAAAAAGAATAATAGCCACATGGCAATGGGTATCTTAATCTCCTCTCTAAAAGAAGTTGAAAGAAATGAAACTTTGCTAGTGCCGTGCAACGTTTTCTTCGCTTCCATGGTATTGCCATGGGCTAGCAGCTACCTTAATGAAGTGGTGCTGGCGCTAGTGCTGGTGCTGATGTTGATGCTATCTGACTATCTACTAAGTGCTCCATCAGTTGGTCATATTGAAAAAAGAAAAAACTTGTCTCTGTTTCTCTTTCATTTCCTATTGTGCTTGAAAAAAATGGCACAGATGCTTCCAAGTTTTCTATGTTTGCCTCCTAAGGAGGCCTGAGGGATCATGTTCTCTAGCCAGATATTTCAGTCGTACCATTGGGCAAGAGAAACAGTGGGGAAGAGCCTGTCACGTCGAATTGAACAAGTGGCGTGCCCATATATCGGTCCGGCGGCTTTCCAGTAGATTTTTTGTTTATTTTTTCTGGTAATTATTATTTTTTAGATTAATAAACTATAATAAAAAAATTATAAATCATATGAAAAATAGGGCTTTTACCATTTCATTCACGACGTCATCAGCCTTTCTTTGCAAAGTCGCTCCCCCTGGACATTGACTTTCCATCTCGGAGCACACTCGTAAATCTTTAGGCCCTGCTCAAAAGAGTTTTTTTAAGTGGTTTAAGATTGAAAAGTATTGGAGATGACTGAAAAAACACTGTAGCTGACGAAGGCTTATTTAGCATAATTAAATTTAAAAATTTTAAAAATAGAAAAAATATATTAGTCCATCACGTATAATGCAAACAAATACGAGAAAAAAGAACCGACAAAAAAGCTTAAAAAACCAAAAGTATAAAAAGACAAAATTTATAAATAGTACAGAATAAGCTAAAAACCAAAAGTTCCGAAACGAGGGGACCTTAAACGAACCGGCGGGGAAACAACGGCTGCAACCGGTGCCCGCAGATTTCTCCACCGCCGGTCAATACTGGTCGTCTTTGGTGACCAGGCAATAAATAAATTATATTCTATGTACCATCTTAATGGATGTTGAACGGCAGTGAATAATCCTCTAGATGCCAACCATGTATACTACACAGTGGAAGCTTTCTTCTACAAAACCCGATGAGTTGTTGCGAAGTGAGCCGTCAAGAACAAGATTTGGGACCGGGAAAACATACTCATGAAACACATGCTGAGTAAAATAAAAGGTTGGATTACTTGATTCGGGAGCTGTCAGATCGAAAATGGACACTCGAAGTCACATTCGAACAGGAAACCGAGAAGCCAATTCCTTGTATAATAGTACTCTCTGTTAGACTGTGTAGATGGTTTAAATAAAGTGATGATAAATAATTGACGTTTAGATTTTATGATTGTAAAAGTTTTGATCGATCACAGTCGAAGGTTTTAAGTTTGAGTGGTTTTTGTTTCGTCCAAATGGTTATGCTCTGTTACGAGTGGTTTGCTTGAATTTGACTGGTTTTGGTTTTGTCCGAATGGTTTTGCTTTACTCCGAGTGATTTTGGTATGCTCCGAGTATTTTCGGATGGGTCCGAATGACATCAGGAGATCGGACGACGTTCGAGTGCTATTCGAGTATCGGACGGTGTCCGAGTAACATCGGAGGTTCGGACAAGTCCGAGTAACATCAGAGCATCGAATGACATTTGAGTGGAACCGAAGCATCGGACGGCTTTCAAGTAGTGATGGAGGATTGGACGATGTCTGAGTGCCACCAGATGATCGGACAGCTTCCGAGTGGCACAGATGCATCGGACGGCATTCAAGTACCACCGGAAGATCAGACGGCTTTTCGAGCGGCGTGATCAAAGATTCAGAGCACGGATCGGTCAAAGCTACAGGTTTTTGGTACGGCTGAAACTACAATGATCTGGTCAAATCAGTACGGTCGAAAGAACAATACTCAGAGGTGAACAGTGATTCATCTGGTATTCGAAAGAGTAATGCAGCAGAGCTTGGCTTTACGACCACATTCAACTTCGACCACTGCGACTTTCGACCACGGCAGTACAAGCACTGCAACACGACAACTTCGACGACAATGGACTTCGACCACTACGACTTTCGACCACGGCAGGACAAGCACCGCAACACGACTATGGAAGAACGACATCTGTTTTCGACTACGCTTGGCTTTGACCACGGCAACTCGACTGCGACATTCCAACCACAACTGACTTCGACCACGTCCAACTTTGACCACGTTCAACTTCAACCACGTCTGGCTTCGACCACGTTCGATTTCGACCATGACAGAACAACCAATGAAGGTAATCGTAGCTACAGTACTTTTCATGGTCATAGCTACAACGCATTTTCATTGTTGTAGCTACAATACTCGATAGTCATAAACTTTATTGGTCAGTACTCGATAGTCGTAGATTTTACTGGTCGTACTCAGTAGTTGGAGATTTTTTGGTCAATATTTGAAGGCTTTGTAGTCGATGGTCGTAGACTTCGCAGTCTTGGTGTCATAGTCGTAGTCTTGTCATCATAATCGTAGACTTTGCAGACTGCTGTCGTTGTCTTCAGGTTTAGTCGAAGGCTTTGTGATCGGTTATCGTAGATTTCACAGTCGATACTCGTAGACTTCTTTGTCAGTTCGAGTGCTTCATGATTGTGATCTTCAAATACCTCAAGTACTCGTGTTGGACCAGTGGTTAGCTGATCGGTGTGTGGTGGTCGGTGATTGGTGTTCGTTGCGACAGTACCAGGTAGGTACTCGATGATCGGTGAACAGTGTTCAGAAGAACAGTACTCGCAGGTTTCGATACTTGGAAGATGGGAGTACTCGGTAATCGAAAGGACTCAGTACTCGATGATCATGGTTTTCGTGATCATGGTCAGCAGAGTTGTTGCGATCGGTAGTCGTAGTCGTAGCAATTGGTACTCGGTACTTGGTAGCTCTGTAGTCTGTAGTGATGCGGATGTTATTTTCGAGTGTTTTTGTCAGAGCAATAGTATTTCCCGAGTATTTGTGGCTTTCGAGTATTCATTGAGCTAGCAGTTGTAAGAAGTTGTCTGAAGCTGTTTTGCGGTAAACGATGGAATGTATGGTCGTGGACGACCTGATTGATGATCGTAGATAATTTTATTCTTATCTATGGATGGGCAAGTGTGGTGTGAGTGTGTGTGTGTGTGTGCTGATGATGATGGTCAAGTTATGGAGAATTTGTGCTGGGAGAAAATTTCTTTGGTCTTTGCATGTGCAGGTGAGCATGGAGACGATTATGGTCAATGACGAGGTGGACCGGCACTAGGAGGGGGTAATATGAGATCCAGGCGGTCGGGATGTCATGCGAGGTGGTCGGGCTCATGCTGGAACACGTGGCGATCAAAGTTGGATAATGCTTGGAGGTGTGGGGACGGTTACGGTCGGTGATGAGAAGGACCGGAACTAGGAGGGAGTAATCTGAGGTCCAGGTGATCGAGATGTCACTAGGAGGCTAAGGACTAGCGTGTGGACTTTTAGAGGGCTTTCGTCAAGAGAACTTTTAGGGGCGCCATAAGGGCACTTTGTAACCACATCCATAATACAGAAATAATAGATTAGATCTATTCCAAGAAAAGGTTGCTAGTATCGACGATGTGCTTTCTGAGTATTGTTTTTCTTCTATCTCTGGTGAGTACTCGTTCGAGTAATCGAAACATTCGAGCGGCTGAAGTCTTCGAGCAAAAGGTGATGACGACTATGTACGTCGGCAGTCGTAGCGAGTGGTCGTAGCAAGCGATTGAAGGGAGCGATCAGATGATCGAAACATTCATCGAGCACGCGCGAGCGAACTAGCATCTTACGGTCATAATCTACGTCCGATAATTTAGATTGTTTTTCTTTTGCCTTTAGTTTTGGTTTCATGTGTCAAAAAGCAGAGACAATCATTCATCCTCTCTAATTATGCCATACGATGCTACACTCTCAAATCTTAAAAAACGTGATGCTCAGCGTATGTTTCCTGATCCTGATCAAACCGGCCCTAATGCAACTTGCATATTGTATATGTTCATTAAAGCAGAAACTGCCGCCGAAAAGAAAGTAGTAGAATTCGCTTCAGTTGTGATGTGTGTCAACTGAGTCATCAAGGTTGAAGGCAGCTGCTTGCGTTAGGTGGCCGGTCTATTGCGCACCGAGTGCTAGCTGCTGCCTGCGTGCCATGCTCATCATTCATCGACACCTGAAACATGAGAACTACAAGTGCCCTTTCTTGTCCGGGTAGAGGAGTGAATGGGAAATCTCGGTCAACCGGACCACGGCTGACGCTTGGTGGATGGCATCGGCAACTTCTCGAATTCTTGCACGGTTGTTATGAACAGCCATCAACTAGGCAGCTTGGTGACCTATTAATTAAGATTACTTCTCTGCATCATCTGGAAGTGTAAGGTAGATACACCTCACTGCTTGCTCCGTCTTCAGACACTAGAAACAAGACTTTTAATAATTGTAAATATGATCTTATCAACTTACTTGCGTGTAGTTTAGCAAAACAATTTCCATTGTTTCTAGCTACAACCTGCAATAGCAACATCGTCCCTTGATGGATGCATATCATGGCGACTTTTTACTACACATTGTACGTTTGAGTAGGACTGCAGGTGATGACTATGCATGTAATCATGGATTCAACTTTTGGTGAGGATTGCAGACACACTGGTACAGTGAGTAGACAAATATCCAAAACAGATGATTCATCAACTAACGAGATTTCTTTTTTCCTTTTTGCTCTTGATAGCCACTGGTAACTACTTAGCTTTCCTCTTATCACTGCTTCTTTCGTTTTCCCGGGTTTCATTTTGTGATTAATTTGGATGATAGGTGCACGATACAGCTATAATTTACAGCTCTACCAGCAACATACGTGGTTTACACGGTGCAAACTAACAACTGCATCTGGGTGAAATGGATAATCAGTTGGTACTTTGCAAATTACCCAATTCAGTACAAAACAAGTGAATTCATCAAGCAAATTTGATGCAAGCTTTCTGCTAAAAGGAAGATGAAAACATTTGGTCTGAAATTCTTGTCAAGTCAGCTTTGAAAAATGAACTAGAAAGGATAATCTCGTTCTGCTAGCAGTATTGAATCATCACTATATTACATACGGGGGAGTTCCCAGCCGCTGGCCCGTGCCACATCACATTTTATGCAAAAAAAACCCCCTGAGTTTTTGAAATCACGTAGAGGTCCTTGGTTGTCGCAAAAAGGGCCCTGTCAGGTTTTTTCCCCAAACCCCCTCCACTTCACCGAAATTGCGTATCCTTTAGAGGATAGCACCCCGCAGTTTTCCAAAATTACGTACAGATCCTTGTTTAGTTACGTATAGGTTCTTACAGGTCCTTGATTTTTTTGCAAAAAGACATTTGGTTTTTCCAAAATTACACATGTGTCCTCGATTTTTTTTTAAAAAAAACTCCGCGCGAATCATCGTCTCTTTTACTTCGGTCCATATGGTAGCTAGCGCGACATGCCGCCGCGCTTACGCTGCTAGTACTATTATTGTTAGTTGATGGAAACCAGACAGTGGCCTTCCATCAATGACATTTTTCCATTGACGGAAGACAGCTCCATCAACGACCTGTTAAGTACTGGTTGTAATTTTCTTTGCAAAATTGTGTTAGGTAACCTATGTAATCAAGTCCTCTCAATAAAGGGTGACAGGTTGACAACGAAGGCACCCATCACAATTCACAACATGCATCCAGAATCATTTGTTATCCATATCTGCTTCCACATAAAAGTACTATCTGGGATAAAGTCTTAAACCTTCGGATCGGGGGAAAGGCATGGCCAACCAAACTGTAGTTTTAAATGCTACACATATACTATATACTTCAGGTCAGGTTTGGTGCTAAAACAATAGATTTGGAGCAAATCAAAAGGTTTAAGAAAGAAGAAGCTAAGTAATGAAATATTGTACGATTCATAAAATAGAGTTAAACTAAACACATTGTTTTCTTATGGCGCTCTATCTCTTCGTTGTTGGCAAACCGTTCTGGCTGGTTCTTATCCAAGCCAAGTCTACTGCAGAAACTTGCCGTGACGAATGAAGTTTCCCTTCCGTTACAGCTCGGCATTGGCTTTTTCTTATAGTTTTTGGTTGTGCCTGATGAATAGTAGTAGCTAATAGAAGCAGCTGATAAATAGTAGTGATTAATAAATAATAATGCATTATGTAAGAAAGACGGTGTAACGAAAGGTACTACAACATTTAGACTACCATACGATTTACGAAATTATGATATAATAAAATACAAAATACGTTACAATATGTGAAAGTGAAAAATAATATCTGATAAATAGTAGTGATAGATAGAAACAGCTTGAACTTAAAGCGTTCGTATTAGTATCTGCTTCTACGTTAATCAGAAATAAAAGACAATATAAAAAAGCCCTAAATCAAGATCGGAATCCCACACGGCAATCTTCACATCTCAAGTTTCACGGGAGATGCTACCGGACTGATTGCTAGCTGAACGATTATTAAATCTTATACAGCAACGCAATCAGAGCTTGTTCCTTTAAAATGCAGAGAGCTTAGCATTGGCAATGTCAAATCATGTGGTGCTCGTGCGGTCCTTGCAGCATCAATGATGGCACGCCGCACGCCCATCTTTCTATCATGTACAACATGTATAGACAAACCAATCTATGTTGTATTTCTTGTTGGGAATCATGTTAGTTGTTCTTGTTGCTAAGAGTCTTTTACTGCTGGCCATGTTGTTTAGACTTTAGAATCTCTTACCAGGCAAAGCTCAACAACTAATTAACAGATTGATGTTCATATATACCAGGTATATTCCGTTTATGCGCTTCGGTGCAAATTCATGAAGAAAGATTTGCAAACTGTTTTGGCTATTTTAGTGCTTGTTATAGTATTAAAGCTAGATAGTGGGTATTATCATACTCTTTATCATAGGAGGACCAAGCAGACCAAGCATTGGAGGAGTCACAAATGAGACAAAGGAACCCGCCCCTCGACATGCCCTCTTGGGGCCATGTATATAGGAGAAGGGGAAGCATATTTCCCTTCTAGCCCCTCCCTTACAAGAGTGGAGAAAGGAGTATTTTAGGTCCTGTTCTTTTCAGCTTAGGGTCTGTTTGGCAACGGCTGCGGCTTATGGCTTTTGGCTGAAATTTTTGAATTTTGGCTGTTTACGGTACAGATTACGGAGAGAGAGATACTCACTTGTGATTTTAAATGGTACAGATATTGGGCTTTTAACGTGTACATCGTTTAACTTGTAGACATCGTCTTGGAAAAATACTCCGTTTAAAAGTTAGGTACTGTAGCAAAAACCAAAAGCCACCAGTTTCGGAGGAAAAGAACAGGCCCTTTAAAAGCTGCTTTTCGGCTTTTCTACAGTAACTAGCTTTTAAACGGAGTATTTTTTTTCAAAATATGGTATACTAGTTAATTGTAGTACATACTGTACTGACTTCATTATATCTATAAAAACCACACGTGAGTTTCTGTTACTCTGTAATCTCTCACACAAACAACCCAAAAGTCATAAGCCGCAGCCAAAAGCCACAAGCCGCAGTCAAAAAGAACAGGCCGTTAATACATTCCTGCTGAGTATAATTTTATGTCTAGCCTATGGGTCTCTTCTTTTCAGCTTCTCAAAGTTGTTTTTTTTTATTTTTCTACATTAACTAGCCTTCAAATGGAGTGTTTTTAAAAACGGAGTCTACAAGTTGATTGTACTACACACTGTAGTGACTTCATTTATATTAGCCAAAACTATATGTGAGTTTCTATTACTCTGTACTATATCTCACGAATAGCCTAAAAATTATAAGCCGCAACCAAAAGTCATAACTCAAAGGAAAAAAAGAACATGCCTTACATACATGCTCATATTCCCCAAGACTTACATGCCCTAAGGGATGGGGCTCCCCTACAGCAGTGTTCAAACTCATTTCTTCCCCTTTCCTGGTTTAGTGAGTTTATCTTTAGTTGATAAGAAATTTGAAACGAACATGCTAGGTTATTGATTTGGCAAAGAGATCAAATAATGATTCAGATCATCGTTAGGCTTGTCTTGCTCAGGGATACAGGTCAAACTTGTCCAGCAAAACGGAGTATTGGTTAGTTGGTGCAAATCTGGAGAACATGCCTACCTCAAATGGACTATATGTTAGCCTTTAGAAAAACCTATCTGGCGTCAGGGCATCGTTGAGCTGACTTTTCGACGTTATCTAATCCATTCTCGCCACATCAAAACTGACTAAACAAGCAAAAGGGCACCGCACAGACTTTCCTATCACTACCTAAATCGTATACTACTACATTCTTTTCCTTTGTTTCTATTTTTCCCCCTCCATTATCTTCTTTTGACACATAGTAGTTGAAATGATTGCGTGATCCTAACTCTTGAGAGACTAGTATTTCAGCTGATGGGGGGGGGGGGGGGGGGGGGAGCCAATGTTTCCATAGTTCTAATTCAACTTAACTATGAAGAAAGAAAAACAGGCATGCAATCAAAACAATCAACCAGACAAAAACCATCAGCATCAAAGGTTTCCGGGCACAAGCAACCAAAGCCAAAACCCAAGTGCAACACTGCCCAGAAAGCAAACGAGACAACCAAACCACACGCAAGAAAAGCCCGAGTCAAATGACTTTTCCTAATCTCATCTCCTGAAACCAATAAGAAGCCATTGTGCGAGGCACAAGTGCAGCTCCACCCTATAAAACAACGCCTCTCTCTCTCTCCCCCCCAAGCTTGATTCCAAAGCCAACCATCTTTTCAAACAAAACTAATTATCATCATCGCCTCGTGTCAATCAAATGGAGGGGCTCATCCCGTTCATCTACAAGGCCATCAAGGAGAGGCGGAGCCGGAGCTACTCCAGGTGCAGCTCCACCGGCTCGGCGCGCGGATTCGGCGGCCGCGTGGACGACGTCGCCTGGGAGCAGAAGCAGTGGGTGCGGAAGGCGGACGACAGCAAGTTCCCGGCGGAGAGGGAGATAACGCACCGGCGGCACCGGTCTATGGAGGAGCTGGCCGGCGAGGTGGGGGCGTCGCCGGAGTGGCGGGCCGGTGGGCTGCCGAGGGGCAGGAGCGCCAGGATCTTCTCTTGCATCAGCGGCATGTGATTGTCCGAGCGGGCGTGCGCGCGCATGCTGCGTGCAAACGTACGCGCAGGATGCAGTCGTTACGTACCGGCGTTCTCTCGAACGCAATCACTCTCTCTCGATCTTCATCATAAACAGAGTTTGAAGCTAAACTTGCTTCTTTTTTCGTATGAATTGTGCAAATGCTGATGTATATTAGAACCCTTGCCTCCAGTCTGTGGCGGCATGGAAATGGATCGAAGTACCGTGAGTTATGAATCATGATGGTGTACGGTGGTGAAAGAAATCCGTCACAAATCAATTAATCATCACTGGACAGCGCGGTGGTTAGTCAGTAGTTGGCTGATGCAGCGATGCTTCCTCTTTTCTTAGTGGAGTAACAGTTTAGCTGATGCTTCTGGCGTGCTTTGCCAAGTGCTCCTACTGAGTACCGATGCATTGCCTGATCTCATTATGATATCCACATTATTACTGTCTCACATGAATGCGTTTGGAGATGTAAGGTATGGTCCCGGGCCGTAGTGTGGGTTGGGCTTAATTTACGCAGGCAGTACACACGACACAGCCTGAACCACTGGACCGTATACAACAAAAGGTACAGACGTCGAAGACTTGAAGGCCGAGTTACACACGGACACGTACGTACACGACGGAAGTGGAGGGAAGCCCATTCGGCACGGCAAACCGCAAACGGGAGGATACTTTTTAAGTGGGCCTAATAATACCTTCATTCTTGTTAAGCCTGCCCCAAAACCAAAAACAAAACCAAACCGGAGCGGAGTAAGGGCTCGGCCGAGCAGGTACGTTACGTGCAAAGGTCCAGCCGAACGGGCAAACAGAGGGCGCGCATCGTGCGTGCCAACGTCGCCGAACAACGCCGAAGGACAGGACAGGCAAGAGCTGCCGGAAAGACGAGCGCGCGCGAGCGCTCTGCCCTCTGCCGCCTGCGGGCGAACTTGGTGGCCCGGCAGCTGCTCGCCGCGCCCACGAGGGGCGCAGAGCCGGACCCCCTCGCCCCCCACGGGCAAATCACAGGACGGTGGTCCGTCGGTCCGACGAGCACAGCACGCGGACCGAGCGCGAGCGCGCGCGCGATCCCACGGGCCACGGAACGAGCAAAACCGCAAGTCCGCAAAGGTGCGCGTCCGCGCGGGGAAAAATACGGCTCCGCTAGCCCTCCCGCCCCGCCCGAGTTTTATTGAGACCTCATCGACCGCACCTCACGTACTAGCTAGCCAGATAGTACTACTGGCATAAAGTGTTAGTACTGAATCGTTTGATTCTCTCTTTGGTCGCTCTCTTAAAATTCAGAGAGAGAATAATAGAATTTTAGGATTAAATCACTTAATCTTTTCATTTTTTCAACTCATTTTACTTAACAGGATTTATACAGCTTAAATAAGCCTCATACATATACACACGACCACTCATGAATCTACTAACTTAGGCCTATTCTCATGCCTCCTGAAATCTCCCCACGGTCTGCACGGGACCGCTTCTCACAACTACAACCGCTTCTCACGGCTACGATCACTTCACACGACCGCTTCACACGGCTACAACCGCTTCTCACAATTACAACTTCCCCTGGCACTCGAGAGCTCTGACTGCACTCGGCCCCCTCCGACTTCCAACCACACTTCGCACTCGGACGCTTCTAATTACTACAGTGTTCTTCCGACTGCAACAGTGTTCTTTCGACTACTACAATATTCTTCCTACTACAACTTACAACCATGGTATCTTACGACCACACCTGCCCTACGAACATTGCTGTCTTACGACCATGGTGCCTTTGACCATAGCGCATCATCTCGATGCTACGACCATGGTTTCTAGCGTACTCAGAGTCTTCAACTGTCTTCGTGCTCAATGTCTTCGATTGCCTTCGTGCTCGGAGTCTTCAACTACCTCAAACTCGGAGCTATAGTACTCGATGCACAATACTCGGTATACAGTACTCGGAGCACAGTACTCAGAGCCTCCGACTTCGACTTCCACAGTTGTGACTGCTACTTCGGTTACGGCTTCGACCACTGTTTCGACTTTGGCTTCAACCATGGCTTCGAGTGTGGCTTCGCCCACAGCTTCTATGACTACTTACAACTCATCAAGATTAAATCTAACATTCTCCCCCCTTAATATTGATGTGTTGACTCATCAATATGGATCATCCGCATCTTCTTGTCACTCGCAATAGCCTCTTCTAGCCACACGCAGTGGTCTTCTCTTCGCACGACTTACAGCGATCTCACACCACTGTTGAGTCATGTCTTCATCTTACAGCGACCTTACACCACCATCTTCTCGTAGCGGCTTCACATCGTCGACATAGTTGGTCTCACACTGGCTTCTGATTTGAGGACGATGGATTCACACCACCACCGTTGGCTTCACGTCGAAACTTCAAACAACGGCTTCACATCATTGTCATTGTCGGTCTCACAATGACTTCTCCTTGCAACAGCATCGCATTGCCGTTGGCACGAGCATCACACCGACTCTTCCTCACAGCGGTCTCACACCGCCACCTTCACTTCTCACAGCGGCACTGCACCGCTACCACTCAGCTTCACATCGAGGCATGCTTGTCGGCTTCCCACCGACTCCTCCAGTGGCGATGGCTTCACACCACCGTCTTCTCCTCATAGCTGTATCGCACTGCCATCATTGTCGGCCTCACACCGACATCTTCTTGCGATGATCGCTGTCGGCTTCACACCAAAACGTCATCGATGATCACCATCAGCTTCACACTATCTTCCTTGTTACGATGGCCTTCGCCACCGACGCCATCCTCCATCTTGCATGGAGTTTGCCGCCACTCGCGGCTGGCCTCCACCTCGCATTGAGCCTGCGACCGCGCCACTTCTGGCCTTCACTCATGGAGTCTACCGTTGGTGCGCCCGTTGTTGAAGCCGCCGCTCGCAGCAACAGCACTTGACGACCCACCACCGTGCGAAATCACGTCGCCGTCGCCGGTGTGCATGCCGTGTGCGATTCTGGCACACCGCGTTGGTCTCACCATGGTGCGCGGGCCTTCGCCGCCATGCTCCTGAGCGCATGGTGCTACAACCGACTCATGGCCAGCACCTCCACCCGACGCGCGTCGCTGTGCATGCCATCACGCTGACCAGCGAGTCATCACCAGGCGGCTTCTCCTCGCATCTTGCTTTGGATCCTGAGGCTCTGATACCAATTGTTGGGAATGAATCGCTCAATCCCCTCTTGTCATTCTGATAAACACACAGAGAGAGACTAATAGAATTTTGGGATTGTCTTGTTTTTTCTACTCACTTCACTTAACAGGATTTACACGGCTTAAATAAGCCTCCTGCATACACACGACCACCCACGCACTCACTGCCTCCTGAAAAGTCTCCACGGTCTACACGAGACCGCTTCTCACGGCTATGACCGCTTCTCACAGCTACGATCGCTTCACAAGACTGCTTCACACGGCTACGACCGCTTCTCACAGTTACGACTTCCCTTGGCACTCAAGAGCTCTGACTGCACTCGGCCATGTCTGACTTCCGACCACAATACGCACTTGGATGCTTCTGACTGTTACAGTGTTCGTCTGACTGCAACAATGGTCTTCCAACTACGATTACGGCCATGGTGCCTTACGACCACAGCTGCCTTATAACCATCATCCTTCGACCATGGCACATTACCTTGATGCTACAACCACGAGTTCTTGCATACTTGGAGTCTTCGATTGCTTTCGTGCTCAATGTTTTCTACTGCCTTCGTGCTTGGAGTCTTCGATTACCTCATACTCAGAGCTATAGTACTCGATACACAGTACTCGGAGCCTCCTACTTTGACTTCCGTAGTTTCGACTGCTGCTTCGGCTATATCTTTGACCACTACTTCGACTGTAACTTTGACCATGAATTCAAATGTAGCTTTATTGATAACTTCTATGACCACTTATAACTCATTAAGATTAAATCTAATATAAAGAGAGAACAGCTTAACTCGGCCACGGTGGTAAAACTTATCCCAGCTGTTACTGTCTCTGTCTGTGCAAGAGTGCTACGTAATTGTCCAAATATCGCCAGGTAATTAAGCACCGCGTCAGCGCTATCCACAGGGCTAGGGGAGCCAGGCATGCAGCGCGTCCTGCGATTGCACGGTATGTGCCCACCTGACAGGCGTCGCTGTCGAGGATCTCACGTATCCCGAGGTGTATCTCACGGCTAATTACTACCACCCGGCGGTCGTTGCCGGACATCCTGGAAAAAGCTCCAGTGAAGCCATTCACGCCCAGCCACCAACCGAAGGAAGGAGCGCTGTAATAGGTTAACCAAGTTAGCCCCATTTGGCACAGCTCAACTTCACTAGTGAAGTTGTTTTTTTTTGTTTCGGCTTCACGAGCAGCTTCACCGATGAAGTTAAATCTGTTTTGGAAAACTGTTTAGCAAAACAGCTTCACCAACAGATTCGCATGGCTGAGAGAGGGCAATTGTCCAAGATGCCTCTGTCTATCTGACTTGTTCTAACATTTGAAATTGTATGTTTGTATATGGTCATATGAATTAAAAAAATAATATATTTGAATGAGTATGAATTAAAACATTAAAATAAAAAATAATAAAAAATTAAAATCATTAGGAAGCAATATTAGTGTCTTGTTTATGTTTCGTGAACGGGAGAGGTGAACGGGATGGACTAGTGGCAAATGCGTGTAATTTTGGTGAACCAGAGGGACAGTGGGTTTCTAGGACTGCGGGCCTGAGGGAGAGAGCTGTGAAAAGCTATTTTTTTCAGCTTCACCTCTCCCCATTCCTTTGTGAGAGCAGAAAAAAGGAGCTTCACCCATGAAGCTGTTTGCAAAAAGGGTGTTTAGCAAAAAAAACAGCTCACAACAGCTCATGAAGCTGTTGGTGAAGCTGTGCCAAACAGGGCCTTACTCCCTCTCCCATGAGCCAGGACAGTGGAAACGCTGACGAATGTTGCTGCTTAACGGTACGAACCGTGCGAACGGCCGTGGAGCGCAGGGAAAAAAATTTCACCTTGGAGCCAAAACTCGACTTTCACACGGCGAAGAGCTACAGCCGCTGCCCTTATTAAATAGAGAACACTTAGGCCCCGTTTAGCACAGCTCAACCACCAGCTCCTGGAGCTGTTTGGAGCCGTTTTGTGCCAAACGGGGTAAAACAAAATAGCTCCACCCAAGGAGTCCCTTAAAACCTGCTGAGACAAAAGATATGTACAAGATGGAGCTGAAAAAAGTAGCTCCACCCGGCTCCATCCGCAGGCCCGCATGCCACTGCCCTTGTACTTTCGTGAATTTACGCGATCTGCCACCGGCTCTTCTATTCTCCCGCATGCCACTGCCCTTGTTTGCATTATATCATGACTTTGCACATGCATATTTGTTTTAACGGGTTATTCCTATGAAAAAACGCATTAAATATTGGTTGCTAATACTTTGTATTATTTTAAATTTTAATTTTTTTAATTCAAATTTACTCGGATGAAAAATCATGTAGAAACATACAACTCTTGGTGTTACTACAAGCCAAATAGACAGGGGTATATTGGACAATTGACATCTCTCAACCATGCATGATAAAACAGGTGGAGCTATTTTGCCAAACAGTCTACCAAAACAGCTCCACCTCCACCGGTGGAGCTGTTCGTGGAGCCGTGTCAAACGGGGCCTTAATTGAAAGTACTCAGATTTTGTAAACATTAGATCTTTATTTAATATTTCAGATTCGGAACACTCCTATTTTTAGAGGAATAGGATATGGAGGATCTGTTGGATAGAGATCCAACATCTCAGATTTGTTTTTTTATAAAAGAGATATAGAGGATCTGGATCCAACGTCTCAGATTCGAAACACTAATAATTTTTTTAGAGGAGATAGAATATAGAGGATTCGTTGAATAGAGATCTAATATTCTATATTCTTTTTTTTATAAAAGAGATATAGAGGATCTATTGAATAAAGGTCTAATATTCTGAAGCTCAGCCCTCCTTAGAGCAAGTTTAATAGTACAGATAGCTGCTACCTCCAATACATTTTCATGTCATCAAAAGATAATGATGCATTCAACTCATACAATAAGTTGGCTATAAGTTGTCTCCACAAGAGCTCTCAATCATTTAATACATACATGGGTATTGATAATTTAATACATGCATGGGTATAGCAATTAGTTCTATGGGTACATGCATGGATAATACCTCTTTTCCTGTGCTATAGCCTGACTCTTGCATGTGAGTCGGCTTGGCTCTCTCTCCCCTTTTCTCTCCCCTCCACATAGGACTATGCTGACATAGATTCCCTTATAGCTAGCACAGTCAGCCTTATTAAACTTGCTCTTAGCACTTCTTATTAAATGTTACCGCAGGGAGTAAGTGAATTCTTTTCCCTTCCTTTCCCTGGGCGGAGGAGGGAAAAAGAATTAGTAACGCAAAGCTCCTTCCCCTCCCTCTCCGCTCTCTCCTCTTCCACCTTCGCCTTCCTCCTCTCTAGTCTCATAGCTTCTTTTCGTCTCGCTTAAGCTGGCCCTGAAGAACTCTCTTTTGAAGGCGTTGGAGCTAGCAAGCACTTGGCCAGAGGCAATGTCGGCGCTTGTCCCCCCGCCGCCGGCCCCTCCACAGCCGGAGATGATGGTTCCGGTGTACGGCGGGGCAGAGGGGGCGGCAGCGAGAGGGTCGTACGGCCCGGTGATCGCGATGCTGGCCGTCCTCGCCGTGCTGGCTGCTGTGGCGGTGGCCGTGGGGCGCTTCTGCTTCGGGCGGCGGGTGCTCGGCCAGGCCGGCGGCCACGACCTGGAGGCATGGGTGGAGCGGACGTGCGGATCGTGCGTCGGCGCCAGCATGTTCTCCCCGGCCCCCGCTGCCGAGGGCCCAGCGAAGGAGGAAGGTGGTGGCACCGGCACGGCAGCTGTGGCTGTGGCCGCGGCGGCGGAGCAGCCGCCGGAAGGAACAGAACGAGGGGAGGAGGGTAGTGGCACTGGCGGCGGTGGTGGGTCCTGATATGGGTCTTGTAGATTACTCCTCAAACTTTTCTTGGAATTCGTGTCAGAATTTTTGGAGTAGTGGTAATTCTCTCTAGGCCCCTATTTGGAGCTAAACCTGTTGAATTTGATCTCGATGATGCTGTCGGAGTTGTGGCGGCGTGGCAATGCAAAGGGCAAGCAAAACTGAATGGATTTGATGTTTGATTGAGTGCTGCACTTGCAAGTTCATCACTGTTACTGATACAACTCTCCCTAGCTAGTACAACACACGTATTTTGTTCTTTTCATTTCGTCCATGCATCATCGTGTGGGTCACTGCAGCGCGGAGGTGGTCTTGCATCATGGCATGGTCTGGTATGATGATCTGTGCGCGCTGACACGAGGTCGCGGCCCTTTTGTTTTGCATCAGATTGGAGCCTCGGTTGCAGCAGCACATGAGGGGGTCAGACCGTCAGAGAATACAGCGTTGACTGTCCTGGGGTGCCACGGAGCAGAAATCAGCTAGCTAGCCCACGAAATACTCTGTGAATACTCCTGCCAAATGTTACTCTCTCTCCCCCTCTCTCCTGGTAGGCTGGTACAGCGCAATAGAAAACAGAGAAGCTGCTTTGGATCGTTTGTATTGGATTTTACTAATGATTTTTGATTGAAAATAATTAGTAAGTGTGTAAAAATAACTTTAAAAAAGATGTATGCCGTGGAGAAAATAAGGTAGAGATATATGTACATGACGGCAGCGAAAAGGGTGAGGTGAGTGATGCACTCATGACCCCTACCTTATCCCTGGAGCGAGAGAAGCGGATAAACCGCTTCGAGAAGCCAGATGTTCATATTGATTTTTAGCTTTTATAAACAGAAGCTAAAAACAGTGAGCTTTGTAGATCAAGGGTTACCCCGGTTAGGTCGTGCTCAGTTGGGTTTTTTTTGTAACTTTTGGCTTTTTTTAACTGTAGCTGACTTATTTTGTATTGTAACAGTTGGTAACTTTTTTGGTATAATTAAATTTTAAAAAATTAAAAATAGATAAATAGATTATCTCATTACAGACAATACAAAAGAACACATGGAAAAAATACAGAAAGTCTAACAAAGCTAAAAAGTCAAAAAATAATATTAAAAAATAGTAGATTATAAGTTAAAAGTTACAAGTTAAGGCTGAAACGAGTTTCCAGTGGGACGGAGGGGCTTGGACGCGGACAATCGTATCAAGTATCCTAAGAAAGGAAGTACGTACTAATTCAAATGAGTTCAAATGGTTTCTGATTGCACGATCAAGGTGTGAATTGAATGGTGCCCAGTTCACTCAGTACCGTGGTCCTGTCGCCTTTTCGAGTTGATGAATCGATCCGGTCGTTTAGCGCAGCACACACAAACGTAATAGATTCTCTAGTAGACTAGTAGTACTTTCTAGTTTTTTTGTGTGATTTTCTTCGTCCGAATTAATTGAAACCGATGAACAATCAAGTAAACCACAATGATTAGGAGTGACTATAGCTTAGCTCATAGATGCCTCAGTAATAATCTATGCTCAACACGTATTAAGTTTAATATATTATGAATAGTACAGACAAAATGCATACTACGTGCGGCCTGTACATTCCACACGTATGCATATTCTAGCGGATACTACAAACTTTACGTTTTCTCTTGGTTGGGGGTGTATTCTAAAAGGTTGAACGTTGAGCATCCTTGTATGATCATATGGCATAATCAGAACAAGGTGAATAATTCTCTGTTTTTTAGAACCTAAAACCAAAATTAAAAGTAGAAGAAAAATAATCTAAATTACCAGATATAGATTACGACTGCAAGACGCTGGTTCGCTCGCCCGTGCTCGACGAATGCTATGATTGTCCGACCGCTCCCTTAAATCGCTCGCTACGACCGCCGACACATGTAGTCGTAATCTCTCTTTGCTCGAAGACTTCAGCGCTCGAACAAGTGCACACCGGAAACAGAAGACAAACAATGCTTAGAAAACATGTCGCTGATGCTAGTAAACTTTTCTTGGAATAGATCTAATCTATTACTTCTGTATCACAGATGTGGTTACAAAATGCCCTCACGGCACCCTTAAAAACTGTCTTGACAAAATCCCTCTAAAAACCCACATAAGCTTTCTCCCCAAAAGCCCTACCAAAAACCACACAAAATCACACGTTAGCCCTTAGCCTCTCTTTGCTTTTATAGGCTAAGGCCCAAGCCATGTCCACCTCAAACATAAACACACAACTCTATCTCTTCTTCAAATCAAGGGACCCGAAACATTTCATAACACGGGTTTTACTATGTCTCTAAACCTTTCCATTACAGACTCCTTCCATAATGTCTCTAATCTCACTACATGACGAAGCCTCCAGGATGCACTTTCTGTATCTCCATCACGCATCATCAACTCCCATGTCGAAAACTCCAGGACTACACCTCCTGTAGCTTCTCCACGCATCATTACGTGCTCTAGCGTGAGCCCGATCACCTCGCATGACATCTCAACCGCCTAAACTTCAGATTACCCCTCCTAGTTCCGGTCCTCCTCGTCATTGATTGTAACCATCTCCACGCTTTAATGCATCATTCACTTTTGATCTCCACATGCTCATTCCCCTCGTAGTATTAGTCCTCCTCGTCACTGACCAAGATCGTCTCCACACTCATCTACACATGCAAAGACCAAAGAAACTTTCCTCCGACACAAGTTCTCCACAACTTGACTGACATCAGCACACACACACACACACACTCATACCACCTTTGTCCATCCATAGACAAGAACAAAACTGCCCATGACCAACAACCAGGTCATCCACGACCACAAACTCCATCGCTTACCGCAAAGTAGCTCCAGATGACTCAATACGACTGCTAGTGCAGCAAGTACTTGAAAAATACCATCGCTCCGCTCAAAATCCTCGGGAATAACAAACATTGCTACCGACTAGAACCATCGAGTACCGATCACATACCATAAGTCTCCGATAACCGATCGCAACACCTACGACAACGGAACACCGACCATCGAGTACCGAGACCTTCCGACCACCGAGTACCATGACCACCTGACCACCGTGCACCAGTTAGTCATCCCGCTGGCCTAACACGAGCACTTAAAGTACTCGAAGATCACAAGAAGTTAAGCACTCGAATCGATAATGAAGTCTATGAGGACCAACCGTGAAGCCTACGGCAACCGATCGCAAAACCTTCGACTATTGAAGACAATGACAGTAGACTGTAAAGTCTACGACTATAACAACAATCCACAAAAGTATATGACCATTGACTACAAAACCTTCGATTATCGACTAGTAAAATCTATGGTCATGAAAAAGTACTGCAGCTATGATCATGAAAAGTACTATACCTATGATTACCTTCACTAGTCGTTCTGTTGTGGTCGAAATCGAACGTGGTCGAAGTCTGTCATGGTCGGAATGCCGTAGTCGAGTTGCTATGGTCAAAACTAGGTGTAGTCGAAAACAGACATGGTCATTCTTCTTGTAGTCGTGCTACGGTGCTCGTACTGCCATGGTCGAAAGCCATAGTGGTCGAAGTCCGTCGTCGTCAAATTTACGTGGTCGTAAATGACTCTGAGTGATCATATCTAGTACCGTCCGATGTTCCAATGCTAGTCAAAAACCGTTCGATACTCCGTTACTACTCGAAAACCATCCAATACAACTTGGACCCAATCAGACTGGTTCGAAACTAATCAAAACAGACCAAAACCACTAGGAGTAGATGAAAACCACTTGTACATGACCGAAACCACTCGTAGCAAAGCAAAACCACTAAGAAACAGGCCAAAACCACTTGGAGCAACCACAAACATTAGGAGCCAACGAAAACCACTCGGAGCAACTCAGAACTGAACGAGATCACTCGGATTCAAAACTTTTGACTGCGATCGACCGAAGCTTTTGCAAACACAAATTCTAAAGCAATCAAAATATCAATTATTCATCATCACTTTTAACCACGATCACCATATGGTCTAACAGTCTTAAAGAAACACAAAAAAACAATTAAAAAACAAATAATTGTTTTCTCTGATCGTACGACCAGCCTAGTTAGGACAGCTGCGTCGTCTCCACAAACATACAATCCTATCATTCCATTTGCATTATACTACTAGCACTACTGCACTAGTATGTAAAGAAACTAAGGTAGTAAGGTACATTATTCTGAAGCAATAAACAACGTGCTACTAGAATCCATCAGCCTGGAGACAACAGGTTGCCTTTTGGGACTCGGAAAGGAAAAGTACTACTACCACTAAGGTGGTGATCGGTTCGGCTGAAAGACTCATGGTTTATGGCTGAAAACACTGTAGCTGGCTGAAAAAAGCACTGTAGCTGACAGAGGCTTATTTACCATAATTAAATTTTAAAAAAATTTAAAAATAGAAAAAACATATTAGCCCATCACGTATAATGTAAACAAATACGAGGAAAAAAAGAACCGGTAAAAAACTCAAAAAAAAGCTAAAAGTTCAGAAAAAGACGAAATTTATAAATAGTGCAAAAATAAGCTGAAGCCAGAAACTAAAACCATATTGATCAAGGCCTAACTCTATTTGCTCTTTTGAACGCTCATTTGCCCCGACAGTGGTACGGCGGCTAATGCACACCAACGAACAGTGGAGGCGCGGTTATCTTTTGTTGCCGGCGCCGACGCCGACGCCATTGGCCATGATGACGCATTGCACGCAGCATGGCACCCCCCTGTGTGCAACAAACTGCTAGCACTAGTGCTAGCAAACCCACATGAAACGGAGCAGATGGAATTAATACGATCGGAGGGCTGCTCCTCTACTGCTGCCTATTGAAACCCATGTCTTCTTCGTGGCATTTGGTTGGGCCCGTGCATTGCACTGCATCCTCTACTGTTCAGCACTTGTGCCATCAAATTGCTTGCACTATTCGAGTACTGAACTTAGCAGTGATTTGCATCAAACAGAAAAAAAAAAGTACTCCAAAGTGGTAATGAGGAAATGCTGGCCCCACCTGGCTGCATTTGATAAGATAGGCAGGCCCATGCATGCATGCACGAACAGGAGTAGGCGGTTGCCGCGCTGCGCTGGTCGCCAGATTGGGTTCTGTCGGGTCGAGGCCGGCCTGTGACGTGATTTTCGATCAGTAGCAAGGGGTGTTTTAAGCGGGTCGGAACTTTTGGCTAAAATAGAATAGTAATAATAGAAAAAATAGTTTTTAAAATAAAGTTTTAAAATAATTTTTAAAAATAGATATAAATAAGATGAGAAGGCCAACTGATGGCTTTTAAAGGCAGTTTAGAGATATTATTTTTGAAATTTGGGTATTCAAATTGGCTTCCTACTTTTTTTAAATAATAATCGAAAGCTAAAGTCGATTTGAACATGAGTCACGAAGGCAGCCAGAGGGTCCGGAGCAGTTTTGTCCCGACCCAACCAGCCCTATCTGGTCTTTGTTCGCATTATGGACTATTCACATTTAGAAAAATCAAATTAGATCTCCTGAACTATTCTACGTAGCTAACATATGGGTCAAAGTTACATTGTCGCTATTATAGTCGTGAATCGGACACTGAACATTTGTGCGTTACAAAAAGTCTGCCAGCCACTCGGTAGCTCAATTGATGACGCACTTTTATTATCTGGCGCGTGACTACAGTTCAATTATCACGATCGCATGTTTAGTGGGTTTATTTGTGCTGGTTAATTATCTACCATGATGAACTTGCGACCTGGTTATGAACATTAACGACAGCCCATCAGCCTCGCTATAGATAAATACTGGAACATTTGTGGTACATGCCATTCACTTTAGGTGGTGATCGGTTCGGCTGAAAAGCTCGTGGCTTATGGCTGAAAACACTGTAGCTGGCTGAAAAAAGCACTGTAACTGACAGAGACTTATTTAACATAATTAATTTTAAAAAATTTAAAAATAAAAAAATATGTTAGCACATTACGTATAATACACAAATACGGGAAAAAAAGAACCGGCAAAAAAGCTCAACGAAAAGCTAAAAGTTCAAAAAAGACGAAACTTATGAATAGTGAAAAATAAACCAGAAGCCGAAGCCGAGTTGATCAGGCCTTAACATGCTTTCATCTTTAGAGCAAACCCATGTGCTAAACACTTCGAACTAACCCTTCCGGACGCCCAAACGTTGGCACTCTTTGAGAGCGAGCGAGCGGCGTACGTTCGTCCTTCGTGTTCGGTTAATCCACGCTTCTTCTTCGTTTAGACTAACGCACGAGGAGCTAGCACCTTCGTAGTTCGTAAGTTCATCTAGGTTGGTGAAACTGCAAAGGCGCGCGTGCGTCCATCCCTTGAAACATCGCGGTGACGTACGAGCGTTTGGATTCTTTTTTAATAGCACGAAAGCAATTCTTCTCGCTATCTCTACTCTTAAAAGAACGAGTTGAAGGTGATGGTGCGTCCGACGCTCTGCCACCCTCTCACAGGAAAAAAAGCGCCGACATGTGGGCCTCTCTGCTTCTCTCCTCTCTGCTTCTCTCGTGCGCAGCTTCTGCTCCTCCGCCCTCACGCCCGGGCGCCTGCCTCCCCACCGAATCCCGTGCGCCTCCTCCCCTCCCTCCTCCGCCGCCGCTCTTCCCTCGCGTGCTCCCCTCCCTCCTCCGCCGCTCCGCCGTCGCCTCCTACCCTCCCACCTTCGCCGCTCCGCCCTCGCCTCCTCCCCACAGTCCTTCGGCGCTGAGACCTCCGCCTCGCCTCCTCCCCACAGTCCTCCGCCCTCCTCACGACTAGGCGCCTGCCTCCCCACCGAATCCCGTGCGCCTCCTCCCCTCCCTCCTCCGCCGCCGCTCTGCCCTCGCCTGCTCCCCTCCCTCCTCCGCCGCTCCGCCCTCGACTTCTACCCTCCCACCTTCGCCGCTCTGCCCTCGCCTCCTCCTCCCCACCCCGCGCCACCATCGCCAATGTTGTGTTGTTTACGACCACTCTGATCGTGGTCGAGTGCACTTACGACTACATTCATCGTGGTTGAAAAGGGCGGAGCGCGGGCTGGCGCGGGGGTGGCGGAGGAATTTTTGAAGTGCAGAGGGTGGGAGCACGGGGGTGGCGGATGAATTTTTGAAGTGCAGAGGGTGGGAGCGTGGGCTGGCACGGCGTAGGCGGCAGCGGAGCGCGGGGGGGGGGGGGGGAGGAGGCGGCGGCGGAGGAGCGGTAGAGGAGGCGTCGGAGGAGCGGGGGAGGAGGCGATGGTGGCGCGGGGTGGGGAGGAGGAGGCGAGGGCAGAGCGGCGAAGGATGGAGGGTAGGAGGCGAGTGCCAATAAATTAGTTTCGGCACAAAAGCATCTATAACTCAGGTGCCAAGAAGAATAAAAGTTACATGATAAGGGCTACATGTGTAACCAAGTTTTATTCAGAAATTGTATACTCGGAACGCTAGCAGCATCTCATGACAAAACTGGAGCGACGGTAAAATGAACAGGAAAAGCCACAACTGATCACATCCCAACTATTTGATTTATCCCCAAAGCAAGATGATAATAAAAAAGTAGATAAACGGATGTTTGTATTAGTCTTTTTGTTTTTTACCGTAGCGTTAGCACGGGCAAGGAAAAAATATCATCATTTGGTTGTTTTCATGTGCATCCCTCAAATGCCGCCGTAGCGTTAGCACGGGCACTCTACTATGAACAATAATGCACAAGACCTATGACCGCTTTCCAAGTCAAGACAACCAGCCCAGAAGTCATTACGACCGATTCCCAGAAGATTCTACCGCTCCAGGAAGCCATACGACTGGTTAGACTCAAGTTACGACCACGACAGAAGGTTCTAACGTGGTCGTAAGGACTTCCGACCACGTCTCACCACGTTACAACCGCATCCGACCGCTACTCGAGCACTTCCAACCGCATACAACCGCAAACGACCACGTCCGGGGCATGTCCGACCGTGTTCGACCTCAACTGACCACATCCAGTCGCTCCTGAAGAGCTACGACCACAACCGACCGAGCTCTGACTCGTTACGACCACAATCGACCGACTGCGACTACATCCGACCGGCTACAACCACAACCGACCGAGCCCGAGGCGATCTGACCACGTTCAACCACCTCACAACGTGGTCGAAGACTGCCGACAACCCACGTGGTTGAAGTCGAAGTCTGCCGACTTCCGACCACAGCGGTCGAAGCCTTGGCTTCCGACTGTTTCTCGCTACAACGTGGTCGTAAGCTACTGACTTCTTAACGTGGTCGTAAGCCAGAGCACCGACTATCGACCGTAGCGGTCGAAGCCTCAACTGCCGACTTCTTCTCGCGTTAATGTGGTCGTAAGCCGCCGACTACCCAACGTGGTCGTAAACCACAGCGCCAACTTCTAATCCCTTCAGCTCTCGACAACGTGGTAGTAAGGCGCCGACTCCACAACGTGGTCGTAAACCACAACGCCGACTTCTGACCGCAGTGGTCGTGGCTTCGACTTACGACTTCCGACCACAGCCAAGGTGGTCGTAGCTGCATTCGACCACGACCAACGTGGTCGTAGCTGCGTTTGACCACGGCCAGAGTGGTCGTAAACGACACTACGTGGTCGTAAATGGTCCTGATGCCCTTCGACCACGGATATGCGACTACGTTGAAGCTACAGTGGAGCCGCGACTACGTTGAAGCTACAGTCGATCTCCGACTACGCTGAAGCTACAGTGGAGCCCCGACTACGTTGAAGCTACAGTCGATCTCCGACTACGTTCAAGCTACAGTCGATCTTCGACCACGGCGGGGTTGGAACTGAACTCGTTAGCTCCGATTGCTACTCGCCAGGAGAAAATGCAGACATGCTTTTTTCCTTAAAATGACACACATGACTGCGACTCATTGAGTCAGCCGTTACTCGAATGCCCAATGACGACATACGACCACATAGTTCTAGACGAAGTCATGAAGGAGTTCCGGTCAGACCAGAAAGCCAGTAGAAGTCATAGTCGAAACATTAGCCCAGGTGGTCGCAATCGATTCCAACCACATATAACAGGCGAATTCATAGCAAACGGCACAGGAGATGTCGACTCGCATGCAGATGTTTCTAGAGGTGTTCGGATGGGCGTGGTCAGATGGCGGTGGTCCAAAGATGGCGTGGTCGAAGATGTCCGTGGTCGAAGATCGCCTTGGTCGCAGAAGCCCTTGGTCAAAGATGGGCATGGTCCAAGATGGCCGTGATCGAAGATGGCCGTGCTCGGATGGGCGTGGTCAGAGATGGGCGTGCTCGGAGCCGTGGTCGGATGCCCGTGATCGAAAGATGCCCGTGGTCGAGCCGCCGTGCGTGGTCGGTATCGACCACGTTGTTAGCGGTCGTTACGACCACGTTGCAGCGAGCGGTTATGACCACGTTGAGCAGTCAGTACGACCACCTTGAGAGAGGTCGTTTACGACCACATTGTAAGCGTGATAAGAAGACGTACGACCAGAGCAAAGGTGATGGAACGTGCTCGGGAGGCGCTACGACCATGGTAAGGTAGAATTGAACTGATCGGGAAGGCATTCGACCACGCTGAAGAGTTGAACGTGGTCGAAAGGCTTCGATCACGATGAAGGAGATTGAACGTGCTCAGAAGGAGGGCAGGGACCATGTTGTAAAGACACTGAACGTGGTCGGTGAATGCTTCGACGACGTTTTGAAGCTTTGACCACAGTGTGAGTGGTCGGAAGAGGCTGCGACTGCGCCGTTAAGCCTTGAACGTGGTCGAAAGGGACTTCGACCACGATGTAAGGAAGTGATCGTGGTCGAAAAGGTGTTTCGATCACGGTGAACACTGATCACCAGCATCACTATGTGATCGGTGAGAGTTGTGATCAAGGTGATTCAAGTGGGGTCGAAGGAAGCGCAGCACACCGACAGAGAAGAGCAGTATGAAACCTTAGTAGAAGGTTTACGACCTCGAAGGAAAGCGGCCAGAATGGCCGACAGAGCGGTCGAATGGCAGCGAGAAGCAGTCGTAAGCAGCCATGGCCGGTCGTAAGTGGTTAGAAGCACTCGTAAAAGGTCGGAAAAGTCCTGGGAGAAGTCATAAGACTTACAACAAGTGGTATCAGAGCAAAATCCAACACTCGAAACAGACATACATTTATAAAAACGAAACAAGACAACCATAGAAAGAATAAAATCTGCGAAGCTAATAATAACACATATAGAAACGTGCGGTGCAGAAGCTCTACGTTGTTTGTAGTTGATTATGACTACGGTGTGTAGTTGTAACAGGGCTTGTGGGACTGATCGTGGACGGAAGTTTGGAGTCATAGTCGAAAGTTTGGAGTCATAGTCGGAGTCAGAGTTGGTCTATAATCGTAGTCAAACCCATGTTAAAGTCAAATAGTCGGGTATAAAGGGGATGTAGACATGTGTAGAAAAGCACCAAGCAATTGCGAGTAATAAGAGAGAAAAGCAATCCCTGAATGAACTCGCAGACGTGGTCAAAATTGACTTACGAGCACGGCAAGGCAAAGTAGGAGGTGATCGAGAGGTTTACGACCACGTTGAAGGGGCACAACACATGGTCGTAAAGGGTTATCGACCACGACCAAGGAACAAAGTTTTTACATCCACGACAAGCTACAGCAAAACCAGAAGACGGTAAGGTCGGCAGGTGATACGACCACATCAGAGAAAGATCGAAGGTGATCCGAAGGCGTACGACCGCAACAAAGAAGTTTGAACATGGTCATAAGGAGGCTACGACCACGTTGTAAAGTCACTAAGCGTGGTCAAAGAAGGCTATGACCACGGTGTAAGTGGTCGTAAGATGAATTACGACTACGACAAACCGTCAATAGACATGGTCGAAAGGTGTTCGACCACAGCAAAACTGAAAGAGGCATGCTCGAGAGGACCTACGACCACAGCAAGGCAAAGTAGGAGGTGATCGAGAGGTTTACGACCATGTTGAAGGAGCGCAGAACGTAGTCATAAGGGGTTATCGACCACGGCCAAGGATAGTGTTATTACGACCACGGAAAACCAACAGTAGACGTGGTTGAAAGGTGTTCGACCATGGCAAAACCAGAAGACGGTGAGGTTGGCAAGTGATACGACCATATCAGAGAAAGATCGAAGGTGATTCGAAGGCGTACGACCGCAACAAAGAAGTTTGAATGTGATCGTAAGAAGGATACGACCACGTTGTAAAGTCGCTAAGCGTGGTCGTAGAAGGCTATGACCACGGTGTAAGTGGTCGTAAGAAGACTTACGACCTCATCAAACCGTCAATAGACGTGGTCGAAAGGCGTTCGACCACGGTAAAACTGAAAGAGGCGTGCTCGGGAGGACCTACGACCACGGCAAGGCAAAGTAGGAGGCGATCGAGAGGTTTACGACCACATTGAAGGCACGCAGAACGTGGTCGTAAAGGGTTATCGACCACGGCCAAGGACAATGTTATTACGACCACGGCAAACCTACAGTAGATGTCGTCGAAAGGTGTTCGACCACGGCAGTTCGACTCCGACCACACAGAAAGTCTATCGACCACACTCACTCTCTTACAGCGTGGTCGTAACCCTTACAACCACTCATAAACGCCCACCACCCACTTATGCCACGGTCGAAGCACTTTTCAACCACGCTCATATCGTTTACAAGTGGTCGTAACCCTTTGCGACCGCTCGCCTCGTGGTCGAAGCCTCATCGATCATTCCCAACGTGGTCGTAGCGCCTTATGACCACGTTCATCCCGGCACAACGTGGTCGTAGTCTCCTAACGACCACGTTCAACTTCCTTCGTTTTGGTCGTACGCCTGCAGATCACCTTCGACTTCTCACCAATCTGGTCGTATTGCTTCCTGACCTCACGATCAATCGATTTTGCCGCAATCGATCGCCTTTCGACCGCGTTAGTAATTTTACCACGTGGTCGTAAAATCACTGTTCCTCTGCCGTGGTCGTAGGTGCCTCTTGATCCCGCCTGCTGGGATTTTGCCGTGGTCGAACGCCTTTCGACCACGCCTACCGATATTTGCCGTGGTCGTAAGTCCCTCCGACCACGTAATCGTTTACGGCCGGCGTTGAACTCACAGCCATGCGGTCGATTTTCGACCACGTAGTCTCCACAACCACGCTGTCGTCTTGCCTTCGGCTGAGGGTCCCGCCTGTTAGACTTTCATCTTTTTCCGAATTTATTCCAACAGAGGATTTCAACCGACCATAACTAATTCATTTTAACTCCGAATTGAATGAAACAAATTTCTAAATTTTTCTAAAATCAAAATCTAACCAATGGAAACCAAAATCATGTATTTTGAGTTCATTTGAGTTTTTCTATTTGATTGTTTTGCTGATTTTTATTCGAATTTTTATCTTATGTTGTATTTTACCGTAGCGTTAGCACGGGCACACTACTATACCAGATTAATTAGACCCCTGGGTAAAATGGGCTTCTAGGAAAAACATTTTTGCCCAGCTAGCCCATCTGAAGCCGGAAAGTGTTGCCCTAATACCCCAGCCCCTAGGTGCGCATTGCTTCCTGGCGGCGTGACCATTTTGCTCTGTCTTCAACCTCTGTTCGTTCGCCGCTCACTCGCCCATCTCAATCGCCATCGGATCTTTTACTCGGTTCGCCGCCCTGATCCCCACTTTGGCACTTCATTCCTCTTAAGTCCCCCTTGAATGGTGGGCGGTGGAGGGGGGGACCCTGCACGATGGTGGAGACTAGGGCAGGGGTGGGAGAAGGCAGGACAACGGTGGAGGCTGAAGCGGCGGGGGTGGAGGCGAGGAGGGCAGTGGCGGAGCCCAGGTAGGTGGTGGAAGAGGCTAGGAGGGCAGTGGTTGCCAGGACGTCGGGGGCATAAACCAGGGCGGTGAGGGCAGAGCCTTGGACAGTAGTGGAGCCCAGGGCAGATCTGCTACAATGATAATTTCAGGTTAGGTTCGAATGATCTTGCTGGCTTGCCCTCTGTGATTTTTTATACTCTACAATGTGCACTAGAGTCACAATGCCACTCCACTACTCTTCAGCCTACAGGACAAAACAATAGAAAGGCTATATACCTAAAGGCAGGCATCTCACTGAGTCATGTCTCTTCACATACCACCACTCTCTCCTTCCCCAGGAAATTTCCCCATCTTCCCCAATGTGCTGCAGCAGTCCCCCTCGATCTCTCTCATGCATCTGTCTCCATCTGTAAAATCGCCAGAGTTATGTCTTGTCCATCTGGCGCCAATTAGAGCAGGAGCTGGATATGGTGCTTGATTTTGTCCATCTAGCGCCAATATGGGAGAGAGGTGCAGGGGTTCAAACTTTTGGCGCCCAATATTTTGTGATTGCAGCTATAAATAAACATTCAGTGTGCATTGCTCCATTGTTGTTATCAGACCAGTGTGCTCTATCAGGTACGAGTCAATTGCAATTTTTCTTTATGCACCGATTTGATGCATAAAGTTTGCAACAGTAGATTAGAATAGAGGCATCAGTTTGGTATTTGGGTGGAAATTCATAGTTTGCAGTCTATGGGCATGCTACTTCCAGGTGTGCTGAAATGGTAGCTCTTCACACAAATACTTTGCTTTGAGGGGTTCTTGTGGGTGGTTATTGTCGAGCTGGTGTCCCCAGCTTGTCATTTTTATTTCCTGTTTGTTACTCTGTCCTGTCAGACTGGTTTTGATGGAGGCTTTCTAATAATGCTGGGCAAGGTCTTGTTTGTGGTCTATAAAAGTATCGCAAAATGGAATTTTATTCATTTTTCTTGAAATGAGTTTAAGATGAATCAGCATCTACCTATGTGCTTGAGAAATATTCAATTGTGGTAAGGGATACTGTTTAGGTGGGACCATGAAATGCGGTAGTTTTCTGTACTTTAGGCAAGATTGCAACAGAAAGGCTTGCAGCAGTATGTTCATATGAGTTTTTGAACTTCATGTTTATATTTTTTCGGGGGATTTAGGATGAGGCCCTTGAAGCGTCTTAGAGTTGAAGCTCCACGTGTTCCAACCTTTGGTGATTTTCATCCTTCAACAAAATGGAGCATAGGTGTTCGAGTTTATCACAAGTATCATGTTGAGACATTCGCTCCTGGTAGGAAGAGGCTAACCTTGGTTTTGTTGGATGAGCAGGTAATGTTCACACATGTTTTTTAGATATGCTTAGTTACATTCTATTGAATTTTAATGGTGTTTGACTTTGCCTACTGTTAATAGGGCAAAAAAATGGTAGCCACTGTTTACGATGACCAGGTGCATCGTTTAGATCCCCTACTTCGAGAGGGCTGCGCATATTATGTGTCAAGGTTGTCCGTAGAGCCTACGAGGAGAATAGAGCATAAGTGGCTTGCAGAGCATGCTTATGGGTGTGTTTTCACACGTGTCACTACTATGAGTGAGATACCAAACATGAGTGAGAAGACATTGCCGCTTTTTCCGCCGCTCATGCCACTTAGTGAAGTTTTTGAATTCACCTATCATAATGACATTTATGTTGGTATGTATTTCAGTTGACCACCCAAGTAATAGTGCTTTGTAATGAATCAAAGTTTTACTAGCATTTTCTTTCACATGTCAGATGTTATTGGAATGGTCATGTTTGTAAGCACTGTAGGCTATATGCAAGGCTACTACAATAGAAATATACCTTTTAGAAATGTTCTTATAATTGATGGCAGGTATGTACTTTGTTGTAGTATCTTCTTGATTTTATGGTTGCACGTCTAAATTATTTATGTTACAATACTGATTTCTGGAAATCATTATTGTTCATGGCTCCCAAAGTTTGCTCCTTTGCCACTTAGAACATTACGGTTTGCTGCTATATTTGGTTGTTTTTGCATAGAACGGAACCCCTCTTGTATAATTAATCTATAAATGCTAATGGCCTTCCCTGTATAATTAATCTATACATGCTAATTGCCTTACAAAATTTCCCTTCCCTTCATGACTTGTCTGGTTAGAATATATAATCATGTTTGGTGATTACATTTTCAAAAAGATGGAATACCTTCTCAGTTTTTATATAATAGTGATAGTGATAGTGATAATATATGAATCAGAAAATGTTTTTTCTTGAGTCTCCCAAATTTTTTATAAAGTAGAATAACCTGCTAAGTTCATATGTTAGATAAAGTGCCATGTTTATAGAGCTTTTATAACACAAAATGGAAACTTAGCCCATGTTTATATTCCTGTAGCTTCAAACCTGTGAAGTTAGTTGTTAAGGACAAAGTACTTACCAGCCATTTGACTAAATGGACGAGATGCTCTGATGATCGAACTATCATCGTGGCAACTATGCTTCGAGCAAGGCGTGAACAAGGTGAGTTGATGTGTGTTCCTTGTTCATTTTGTGTTGATCTACTCTATGTTTTATACTTACTTATTTACTTTTTAGATCATAGCCTGCACACTACATGCTTCAGTAGGGTGCACTTTGAACCTAATGTTGCAGTTGCACGCGATCTGAGACGGAGGTAAACATAATTTTGATTATAAATTTTTTAGTAATTAGTTTTAGCTATATGGTTTATCATTTATGGAATCTTTTGTAGGCTCAACAACGAGCTTATTGGAAATGCTTCTCCATGACATTACTAGGGAAAGTAAATGCAAATCTTTTGGCTAAGGGACCTCTAGCTATATAATTGCTAGAAGTGCAAGACTCATTTTGGTGGAAGTAGATGTGATTTGTCATGAAGGAAGTTGATATGGTTCTTTTGGCTAGGATATTCATAGCTAGGATGCTTGCTAGAAGTAGATGCAAATGTTGTGGCTAAGATACTTCTAGCTATCATGCTTGCTAGATGATTATGCTTCAATGTGTAATTTGACGCATAGCAAATTGGACATGTGTTCATGCCATTCTATCTAATTTTAGTGGTAGTATTTGTAGTATCAAGAAACTTTCTTATATATCTGTGGAATGGAGTTATATCCTAATTGAATATCACTAGGAACAATGAATGCATCCATTTGTGAATTGTTCGACGACGTCTTGTCAATATCTTTTATCTTGTCCATGGGATATGCTCATACAGGTGTTTAGCTTGCTGTTTTCTGGATGAGAGATTTCCCATATGTAACTGGGTGTTCTCTTTTCAGCTTGTACCATGTAACCCCTGTGGAAAATTTTTATTTGTGAATTGCAATTAATTACGTCTCTCCTTTTTTTGGCAATCCTTGTAAGTCAAAGTCTTTCTATATGTGGATCTATAGTGTTCTTGTTTGATAGACTAATTTTAGAGTATTTCCTTTGCTCCCTATCATTTTGCAATTAGACTTTTTAAATGTTATGATTATGTTTTAATTCGTAGCAACGCACGGGCATCCAACTAGTATTAGAGATGGGTGAGTTCACGGGCTCATCTCTATGCCACATCATCATTTTTACAAAAAGGCCCTTGGGATTTGTAAAATAGTGTAAGGGTTCGTCCCTGCCATGTTATCAGTTTTCGTGAAAAGGTCCTCTTGTTTCCAAAAATTAACCCTTAGATTTTTCATGGAAGCCCTCCTTTTGCTTGATAGCGCCCCGCGATTTTTCCAAAATTACTACGAGTCCTTGGTTTTTAGCAGAAAAGTCTTTGGATTTTCTGGAATTACATATAGGTTCTTGCTTTCTGTAGAAAATACTTCCCCTAAATTATCGACTATTTTACTTTGATTCACATAATAGCTAGCGTGATGTTACGCCGCGCTACTGCTGCTAGTAGTACAGCATGTCAAGGCCTGCCGGGGCCACAACGGCGACGTGGATCCTCAGCCGTGGGTCGGCTCGATCGGGCGAGAGAATCGAATGCGCGGGCCGGCCGGCCATACTGAAAAGATGGCAACTTCGACTATCCAATCTCAATAAAGTAGTATACATGGGTAACCCTTAACACTAGTCCCTATCCCGGAAGCTTCTATGACGTACGCGACTTCATTTTGTCTGGGCTAACGAGGCCTTTAGGAAGTTACGTTTTACAAAGCATATAAATATATAGTGTAAAATTCGTTTATGTATGGGTTATTATGTTTCTTTATATGTAAATGGTGTGATCTACTAAGGAGTGGCTGGTTGTTAGGATTGAATGAAAGGTGAGGAATCTTCGCTACATAAGCCTTCTATTGAGTTGAGTGACTTGAACAATTAAGGTTTTCTTGTGTTAGAGCCTTTTGGATATATGTTTTAGGTTTAGAGCTATACTATATTAAGAGATTGGCTATAAAATATTTCTCTCTAAGTGATATGAATATTTAAATTTTGTTCAAGTGAGTTGGATCATCTCTTGTGCTTTTGATTTAAATGGATTTCTTGTTTGGATTTCTCTTTTCTTGATATTTTCTTGTGCGAAGGATGTGTAAGAGGTTGAAATATCTTCTAGAGTTAAGACATATTCATATAGACATGATATATAAAAAGTTCTTGCGTTTGCTCGGTTTTTCTCAAAAGAGGTCATTTTGGGGTTTTTTTTTCTTACGAGTAATTTGGGTTGAATTTGTGTTGTGATGTAGCTTGCTATGACATGTGAGAAGTCGTCTAATGTCACCTAAATCATCTAGGACTCAAGAGCAATAGCAGATTGAGGTTGGGATAGACTATTGCACAGGCGACTGAAAATTTTTTATCTTTCAGTCACCTAAAGTTGCACTTTGAATCACCTGAAGTTGCACATGTTTTTTAGGAGGGGGCTGCAATTTTAGTTGATTGAGAGTGCAATTTCAGGTCATCTGAAGTTGCACTCTGAATCACCTAAAGTTGCAGCTGTTTTTTTTGGAGGGGGGCTGCAATTTTAGTTCATTGAGAGTGCAATTTCAGGTGACTGAAACATAAAAAAATTTCAGTCGCCTGTGCAATAGCAAAACTGATTGAGGTTTACCTCTTTTGCCCAATCTTAGTGCAATCTTTCTTCGAATAGAAAAATGTCATAGATTTGGCAACAATTCTTCCTATTGTTGATTGAAATAAGTTTCTGACATCCTAAAGAAGTTGTATACCAAGTTTCAAGTCATTTGAATCTTTTTTGTGAGAGGTGTTGTTTTTTGTTTTGTTGGGACTGATCTGAAGGAAAGATAATACCACTTATTACATGTCGATAGTATCGCAGCGGTATAACCGCACCTTTTATGGTCTAGTCTCATTTGTCTCCTTTGTAGCAATTTCTTTAGAGGTGCATACTATAATTTTCATAGCTTGTTATAACTATTAGAGTGAAAGTATCTAATAATCTTGAGGTAAAATTTTTTAGAGAAATTATTATCGATGTGGCTTCTATTCACTACCTCTATTCTCCATCTTCGAACCTACGTAAACAGATTCATCTTACCACGTGGGTGTGCATGTCCTCTAGTTTTTTTGGTTGGATTTTTTTGTTTATAGAAATAGCATGCTAATGTTGGTATTAGTTATCTGAAGCCTAAAATATGACATCTGAATTATGGATTCACCACTTGATAAGCATAAGTTCGTGAGATCAAGTGCCATGAATGCATGGTTCCGAATTCAACTGATCCGTCAGCTTTCAAGAATACAAAACCAAAAAATAGCCCTTCTAATATAAAAAAGCCTAACAATTTGTGTATGCAAAATCTAAAAAAACCAGAAAAGGAAACGAACAAAATGCACTCTCTACGAGCTAGATGAGCCGAAGGCCCACCGGCACCAGCAGCAGCAAGAACGGCGGCGGCGGCAGTGGCGGCAGGACGAGCGGCAGGAACACGAGCGACGCGAGCACGCAGAGGAACACCATCACCCGCTCGACGGTGAAGTAACCAGGCCCCGGCGGCGGTCTCTGGCGGCTCGTCGGCTTATGATGAACAGAACTTCTCACAGCGGCTCTCCTCTCCACCGTGTGCCGATGGGATTGTATCGCGGTTGCTGCTTCCATTGGGATCAAGAACCAAAGTTCAGACTTTAAGCAGCGGACAGCAAAGCTCATTCAGATAATCAGCTTCCCCCGATCGAAGACTAAATAGGAGAAACTCTCTCACCGGTCGGAGGGAATAGAGGACTGTAGCCTGAAGTAATGGAGGAGTGTAGGACGGAAGATGGCAAAAAAGTTTATGAACAGTGACTTAAATTTTTTCTTAAATATTCACTAATTTTTTACTTCAATAGTTAGACAGCTATGAGAGTTATGATAGAAATCTACCATAAAAATTAGCAATTCGAGACGCTGAAAATTCTCAAAAAATCAGTAAAAACGGAACTACCGCCGTTGTAATTGCGATACCACCGATTGCTACAGCAACCACGGTACTACCGCTACAATAATCACGGTATTGCTGCTGCTACAGTAAAATCGGAGTGAATAATATTTTCAGCACGATTTGAAAAACCAAAATTAATGGAACTTTTGATCCGTAGATCCAAATAATATGAAATTTTGCAGTGATCTCTAGGATATTAAAAACCTATTCCAATAAACAATCATAAAAATCATGGCAAAATTTGAGATATTTTTTATTTTGTTGGAAGGTTACACTAAAACCGAGTCAAAACCAAAATTGGTGAATACAACTTGCTCATGGATAGATGATGACCAAAATGGGTCTAGATGTATTTTCACATGTCACAGCAAGTTAAAACACCGAATAAATCAAATTAAAAATCCTCGAATCAAGAAATCGCATGAGGAGACCAAAATAAAGCAAAAACTAGATTTCCTCAAGAACTTCCACTAGATCCTGCCTAAATGGATGTGATTGTGTCCCAGGAGACATCTCCATCCTCTTTACGTCTTTGGCACCAGATAAGATCAAGAGAAGAGAAATCCAAATAAGAAATCCAAGAAAATCAAAAGCACATAAAAGGATTCATGGTACAACTCACTTGGACAAAATTTGAATGTCCATTTCACTTGGAAAGAAATATTTGTATAACCAATCTCTCAATATAACAGAGTTCTAAGCCTAGAGCGCACACATAAGACTCTAACCCAAGCAACCATAATCTCACATGGGAGGAAAGAAGAGCTAGCCACCATAAAGACTTAGCCAAAATCCCCAAACCCTAACTCTTGCCTCTCCTCTCCTTATATAGCCTCACAACCCGAACCAAAGCCTAATGGATCTACTCATTAGGCCAAATTGGGGATAACCCGTTAATCCCACCTAACACCGGGTTTTACTCTCTCACGCACACTTCTCAAAACGGCTTACAACTATTAACCCGTTAGTGAATTAACACTTGATTCACTTTACATTTTCACAACATACACGACCTAAACCACTTAGGCTAACGCTATGGTTTCACATATCGCCACTTTTTTGTATTAGCAATTTACAAAAATATCCCTCTACCGTTTTCCACGAAACTTCCCGCTTCCTTTTTCCACGAAGCAGCGATCATGCTTCGCCATCTTCCACGTGGCCCCAATGACTTGCTACCAAGTCTCACGCGCCCGGAACCCACCGAACCGTCCTCGCTTATAAACGATCCAAATCATTTGACACACCACATACTTTTCTTTGTGTATGGCAACACCCAGCTTCCTTGACCACCAGGACCCCAGCTCCTCCCTGAGTCTAGTCTCAGTTCACTTTGTCGTTGCCCATCATGTCCACCACCGGTAGCTCCCGCTCTGGTTCCTTGTCGTCCCGGCTTGTAACCCTCCACTAGCCTAATAATTTTGGACCTCAGCATCACTCTGTGTCTAGTCCCGGTCTTCCTATGCATCACCATAACCTAACTCCAAAGTCCTATAACCAACAACAATAAGCAAACCGTCATGTAGCACCGCACAATACAAAAAAGTCATCAATTGGCACAATTAATCCATACAATGCATCGTGCAAAAAAAAGTATGCAATCAAAATATTGATCATAAATCTAGGACTAAACAATAAACTCATATGCACACAAACAACAACACCCTACCATGACCATATGGTCATTCCAACTCAAAACCCAAAATCTTGTTTTATGTGAAAATCGGTAGTATCACACGTAACATGCCGGTATTACCGCTCCCTAAAACGGTACCTCCGCACCTTCGCATCTCGCATTGGTCCTCTCTGGAAAAAACGTACCACAACTCAGATCAGAACTATCGTTTGTACTATATGACCGCCCTCACAACATCGATACTACTGTATAGACACCTGCGATACTTTCGATTTTCTTGACAGTTCCAGAAAACAACCCAAACAAAATACGATTTTTACAAAAACACTTAACCACTCCTCGAAACTTACAATGGTTCATCACAGCATTATCTTAGAATTTCTCATATGATCCTTCAAGGAGGCTACAGTAGAATTGGAGGTGGTTGTTGAACGAATTAAATATAAAAGTGGGCGCTTGCTTGCTTCTAAGGGAAGGGTAACTTCCCGTAGCATTTAAAATAGGCATTAAGGTAAACACATCATCTCTCTATAAATCATTGTTAGCTGTTTTTACTTTAACCTTTAGTATCGTTTACATGTATTAAAGGTTCAACCTTTTCTGATATAGCATTAACTGTCAAGGTTTGTTTCGGTGCCATATAGTCTAGACTGAGTACTTATTCTTCTATTCTTTAGTACAGGTGTTGAAAATTTATCTAATCTATAACATTAGCTTAGCATCTAGAAATACACATGCGCTAAACAGCTACGACAGGATAGAGTGCCCTTTATTCGCTATTCGCTACAACTGCAGATTGTGCTCAATATGACTTTTTTTGAATGGCTTATGGCTGAAAAGCACTGTAGTTGGTTAAAAAAATACTGTAGCTAACATAGGCTTATTTAGCATAATTAAATTTTATAAAAATTTAAAAATAAAAAAACATATTAGCCCATCACGTATAATGCAAACAAATACGGGAAAAAAGAATTGGCGAAAAAGCTCAAAAAAGTCAAATATTCAGAAAAAGATAAATTTTATAAATAATGAAAAATAAGTTAAAAGTCAGAAACTGAAGCCGAAATGAGCGGGACCAGTAGTAGGACTTGTAGCCCCTAGTCCTAACCTCGTATAATCGTCGTATTCCGTGCATACGTCGCCTCGATCGTGCCTAGTCGTGGCCGTACGTTGTGAAGGACGAAGAGGGTTTGGAGATCGTGGTGAGAGCAAGTACAATAGTATAGCCAACTAGTGGCTATAACACTTGTCCATTTCATCTATAGCCTTCAAAAAAATAGTTCATACAATAAGGTAGCTATTACAATAACTATTTGGCCCCACGTGTAAGAGAGTGAAATGCATAATTTTACGTGCTATAGCTAGCTGTAATTTAGTAGCCAGCTTCCTTCTCTCTCTTCCTTTCTCTCTCTGCCACGTAAGATTTGGTTGATATTATATTTGCTATAGCCTGTTGACTAAGCCTTATTGTACCTGCTCTGAGGCTGAGATCTTGGGAGCCGGCCGGGCGCAGGTGCAGCGTATGTGTGCAACTGTGGATGCATGAGGGGCGTAAATTCCAAGTCTGGTAGTACTGTACAGGCACATTACTGCTGATGGTAATACGCCTCTGACCAGCCGGCAGTTGGTCGTATTTTCGTCTCCTTGTACAATTTTTTCGCGTGCTGCCGGCCGGCCGACGGCTTCGGCTTCGGACGGTTGCCTGCAGGTTCAGTGCACCGTTCGTATCGCAATCTACTTCCGGATGCATGTCAAAACAGTGCATCGATCCATACGGTTGTTGCCTTGTTGGTGCGATTATGCTAACCGGTCGATCAATTTAATTGCAGTAGACAGCTTGTAATTAATTGTACATCAGATTGACGTCAGTTCTTAGGCCAGTCTCAGTGAGGTTTTATGGAGTTTCATAGGTATTAAATACGCTGACATGACACTGTATTGATGAAGAGAGATGAGAAAAGTTTCATGGGAGTAAAGAGAGTTTCATGGGGATGAAACTTTTCTGCACTGTTTCCAAAATATAGGTGTGTTGAAAACTGGGACATGAAACCTCCACTGAGACTGGCCTTACATACACAAATGGCCCTCGATTTCTATCATGTTGAACAACTATTACCGGAAATCTCACTGGTTGCAAAGAAACTCTATGCTGCCTTAAAAAAAAATAAAGTTTGTGCTGCGCTTTATTCTCTTTTCTTCCTTTTCATTCTTTTGATAGTGTGAATGTGCTAAAAAGAAGAAGAAAACATGTTTCAGGAAAATTCGTAACAGTGTAAAGTAACATCCAACCAAAAAGAAGTCGTCGTTGTGTTGCTATACGTCCAAATTGCAATCCGCAACGGTCGTTGTTTAGCGGTTACTAGTACTTACTGGCTTACTGCGATATGGTCACCAGGGTGTTCTTCTGTGCTACTGATGTATTTTTTTTTGTTGTAACCGATAGTTTTTATCTGTATTTTCAATATAACAATAGTCGATGGAAACATCGATGAGATGGCACATATAGTTTTATACTTGAAAAATTATTTAGAGAATCCGCTTCAGAGACCATCTCATTTCGCCATTTGATTTTTTGACTTTCAAAGAAGCTAAAAGCTAAAAAAACAAAAACTAAATACAAGAAAAACAAAGCATATAAGGGTCCATTTGTATTGGATTTGGTTTCTAGCTTCTGCTTAAAGAAGTCAAAGCCAAAATGAACGCATCAGCTTTTATAAACCGCTTCTATCTGTCACTTTGCGATTTTGTATGTTATAACGCACTATGTATTTTATTGTATGACACTTTTGTAAGTCACATGACGATTCGAATATTGTAGTGACTTACGTTGCACCATCGTTTGCTCTCTTTTTTACATAATGCATTCAGTAAAATGCCATAAGTCAACATGAATGTCTCAGCCTTTATAAATTATTTCTATCGGTCATAAATATTTATCAGCTATTACTATTCATTAATCAAACTAGAAATCATATAAAAGCCAATACAAATTGTCGGTGCTACAGACCAGGCGCAGGAGACGAGGCATGCATTTCGGGCTGAGACTATCGTTGGGCGCACAATATTCTTACGTGGACTGCTGGGGCGATCACTTATTTCTGGGCCAAAATGCTCGTGGGTGGCGACGAAGGAATTGCATGCGGGACGAAGACGGTCATCTCGAAACAAGGCCAGAAAATAGTTGGGCTGTTAATAGATAATTTAGTCCCTATTTTCGGGCCGGTCCAGTCCCTTCTGAAGCCCTAGTTGTAAGTGGATGACTCTCCGGCCCGACGCGAACAATGGAGGGTCCGAGCGTGCGCCGCCGGTAAAAGAGCATCCGATTCAGGCCCAGTCTCACCTCCTCCAGCCCAGTCTCCCCTCCTCCGGCCCATGTTTCACCCACGCACTCCCTCCCCTCTCGACCCCGGCACACGTCTTCCCTTTCTCCTCCTCAGCGACACGACCCACATCAACCGGGCACCGGCCACTGCACAGGTGAGAAAATTGCTATTATAGGACGCGAAACAATGGGCTTCGCTATTATAGGACTCCAAACGTCGACTTCGCTAAAACGACCCTTGAAACATTGACATTTTGTTATAGATGACATTTGGTCTTTTTAATCTCTTTTCTCAACTAAAATACATGTATTTTGTCATGATGTGACCGTATTGCCCTTCTGCCATAAAATTGAAACGTAAACACATTTAAAACCGCAAGTGCTCTACACTATCGTTTGGAACTAGGGGCAATCCATCCACGGAGGAGCTGAAATTACCATCTTGTGGCATGAGCGGGTAATCGGAGGCGCTGAGATTGATGAACCAGCTCCATCCCTCGAACTCCCGGAGCAGCAGGGCGGCGCCGTGGAGCGTCGCGGCCAGCTCGGTGGGGCCCCTCCGCGAGACCGCGCCCCACTCCTCCGCCGCCGCCACCCGCACGTTGCCGTACCGCAGCGGCGCATCCTCGCCGCGCACGAGCGCCTCGAGATCCGCGCGCTCCCCCTCCCCCACGATCCTGACGAGGTAGTAGTTCCAGGGATGGTACAGCGCCCGTAGCAGCCGCCTGATCCGCGGGCAGAAGGGCAATAGGGTCACATCATGGCAAAATATATGTACTTTAGATGAGAAAAGTGATTAAAAGGACCAAATGTCATGTATAACAAAGTGCCAACGTTTCAAAGGTCGTTTTAGCGAAGTCAACGATTGGAGTCCTATAATAGCGAAGCCCATTGTTTCGCGTCCTATAATAGCAATTTTCTCCTGCACAGGTACGCACCCGACCCGACGCCTCCTCTCGAGTCTCGACTCCCAGGCTCCCCTCTCCCACTCGCAAGTACCAACTCTGACCTAGCGTCGCCGGCCAGCCGCTAGCCTTCGCCTCGCACGTTGCTGCTGCCGTCTGCCCGTCTCCCCGTCCCGCCCGTGCGCCGTTCCGCCCGCTACCCTCTAGATCAGCGCCGTCAGCAGGCCCAGGCCACCAGGCACCAGCGGCGGAACAGCAGCTGTAGCAGCAGCAGCAGGAGGAGGAGGAGGGGGAGACCATGAAGCTTGACGTGAACGCCCTCCGCTACCTCTCCAAGGACGACTTCCGCGTCCTCACCGCCGTCGAGATGGGCATGCGCAACGTAAGGCCTAAAACCCTACACCAAGCCTTAACCCAACACCATGTGAAGTCGTTAGCTTCTGTGCCTGATGGTTTGGTTTTGTTTTCTGGATTCACAGCACGAAATCGTGCCGGCAGAGCTCGTCGATCGCATCGCTGGATTGAAGTGAGTGCTACTTTTGATTCGGAATTTTGCTGTATTTGGTTGCTAAATCGATGTCTGTGGTCGGTGAATTTAGTTGCTATATATGGAGATGGGAATTAGCTCTCCGAGACGAGTTCATGTGGTGCCTTTTGAAGTTGTTATTGGAGGTTACTAATGGCGTTCGGACCTTGCAGTGTGTGTATTTTGTTCTGGATAAATATTGTAACCCCCAATTTGTGGTGCATAATCATCTCAATTTTGTTCTTGTAGGAACAGCTAATTGTGACATCAGAATGGATATTTATCCCATGTAATTGATAAAAACGAGGTCGGAATTGACTGCTTAGAAGTTAGAAGTTTGCTTGTAGTAATATTATGTGCTTTGTGCACTGAAAAAAAGGAGGTTTGAGGCAGAAGCTTCAAACAACCTAGGTTTTTTGTGTGATAAGGCTTTTTGTTCTTGTTAACAACATTACACGCAGAATATGTTGTTTCGTGAAATAGACTTGTCCATTCTTTCCGTGAACGTGTGTTAATTCTATGTGGATGTAGGCATGGGGGCACATATAAAGTGCTGAGGAATCTGTTGAAGAACAAATTGGTGCATCATGACGCTGCAAAGTGTGAGTCCTTGTTGGTGAATCTTGCTCCTTTTATTTTTAGATAAAATTTGGACTATCATAATTGCTATGTTGGTCCCTTTGCATATAGATGATGGGTATCGGCTCACATATCTTGGGTACGACTTCCTCGCCATAAAAACTTTGGTCAATCGCGGAGTGTTTGCTTCGGTTGGTCGTCAAATCGGTGTTGGAAAGGAGTCAGGTTGATGTTTGGCTCATGTTTTATTTTAGATTGTAGAAAGCAAATGTGAAATGCTTTATGTTGTTTCCACTATCGACAGATATATTTGAGGTTGCCACTGAGGATGGTACAGTGTTGGCCATGAAGCTTCATAGGTTGGGTAGGACATCTTTTAGGGCTGTGAAATCTAAGCGCGACTATTTAGCGCACCGGAGGAGCTTTAATTGGCTGTATCTGTCACGACTGGCGGCCCTAAAGGAATTTTCTTTTATGAAGGTTTTTGCACGGCTATACTTTTCATTAAGTTCGTTAAGAGCTATATGCTTATTTGTTTAATATTCCTTTACTTTTGTAAAATAATTCCAGGCTTTAGGAGACCATGGATTCCCTGTCCCCACTGCTGTGGACTGCAATCGGCATTGTGTGATCATGTCACTTGTGCAGGGATACCCACTGTAAGCTGACATTATTTTCAATGAATTCTTATATTAATCTAAGGGTATGCATTCCTTTATGCAGAAACTGATCTAGGTGTTGTTTTCTGTTATGCAGTGTTCAAGTAAAAGAGTTACAAAACTCAGATGATGTTTTTGACACAATTCTTGGTCTTATTGTACGTTTGGCGGAGCATGGGCTGATACATTGTGATTTTAATGAGTTCAATATCATGGTATTGCTTCTTGTACCTTCTATTGTTACTATTATTTTCTAAGCTCACATAGATAAATTAGCTTTTGTGTTCCCGTTTTCTTTCTTTTATTGCATTCACAATTGTTTATTGTTGAGATTCAGTAGTTTCCACTTCAGGTTTATGATACCCATTATGTTCTCTTCAATGCTGCCTCTTTCAAATATGCTTTGATCTGAGTGTTTTCCTAGCAAAATATAACATTTTGGATGGTAACCTTCGGTAAGACTTGTGCTTGCCATGTGTAATAACACATATGGCTGTGCTGTAACTACCATAAAAAAAAAGGATGGCTGCAAACTGTCATTAGGAGTTTAGATAGAATGGTTGTTCCAATTTTTTAATCCTTGATCATGCGTAAAGTGAGGTTATATTATTATGTGATATGTTAGTATATAGTTTACCTATCTTTAATTCTTCATCGTTATTGATGTTGCACAGATTGACGATGATGAAAAAGTTACGATGATTGATTTCCCACAGATGGTATCTGTTTCACATCGGAATGCCCAGATGTATGTAGCAAATTCTGATAGCTTACATAAGGCTGCTTTCTATTCATTATTCATGAGTTCTGCTTTTGCAGGTTTTTTGATCGAGATGTTGAGTGTATCTACAAGTTCTTTAACAAGAGGTTTATTTCTACAATGAAATATTAAGAATTCAGGCCCTGCTATTTTTAGCTTTTCAGTGGCTTTTGGCATCTCTTAGCAATCACTATTCATTAAACTAATAAGCTACAGCCTAAATGAACAGACCATGCCTTGCAAATCATTTTGTTATTAAGCTTTCTTTCTTTATATTAGGTTTAATCTTTCATCAGAGAAAGGTGAAGAACAATATGGGTCTGAAAATGATGATGATGAGAGTGGCAGGCCGTCCTTTCTATGCATTCAAAAGGCTGCTGGTTCCTTGGACAAGGAACTAGCTGCCAGTGGCTTCACCAGAAAAGAACAAGTTGAGATGGAAAAGGTGGGTTAAATGTTGGTACAAATCTCTTATCGATTTTGCAGATTTCATAGTATTCTGCTGGAAAACCACAAGTGTGAATGTTGGTGGGTAGTAATTGCATTTAGAGTTCTTAAAACTGGTTCCTGTTAAAGTCTTGGTTCCAACCAGTAAGCCAGGATCTGGTCGGTACCAGCCGGCTTCGGGTTTTTCCCCTGTCAACATTTGTTTTCCACCTTCTTTGTTTTTTCTCAACTTTGGATATTACTATCTATGTTTCTTCAAAACATGAGAAAATACCTAATATGATTGGTTTGTATCTGGATTGTGTTGTTGCATATGGGACTATGTTTGCCTCGTTAATTTTGATATGAGGTGCATGAATCCAACAGAGGTCTTGTGACAATGGGCAGTCTATAGGCAATGTCATGAGATGACAAACATCATGAAAGCTAAAATTTTTATTCAAATTACCATGGAATATTCCGGTCTATGGGTATGTAATGGAATTTTAAGACGTACCGAAGACGTAAGAAGAGATAGACTGACATGGAAGGAAGCAGTTAAAAAAGACTTGAGGGGTTGGAGTGTATCCAAAGAATTAGCTTTAGATAGGAGTGAATGGAAGTTAGCGATCCATGCATCAGAACCATGACATAAAAAGAAGGTTTAGAGGTGGTGTTTTAGGCTCTTGGTTCAGATAACAGAATGTAGGGTTTAGGGTTTTAGCTTTATTGGTTTTATTACAAGGCTCTAGTTTTTTTGACTTCGAGGTTTCATTCCTAACTTACCTCAACTTGTTTAGAATAAAATGTTTTATTGTTGTTGTAACCATGGAATATTCTTCTCATATGCAGTTGTATAAATTGGGTATTAAATATCAGATTTTCAGTCCCCTGTGAGTGGTGACACTTTTTTTTTACCTGATTACAGTTCATTGAGGAAAATGCTGAAGAACGCAATTCCAGCTCAGATGATGATGATTCAACATCTGAACAGGATAGTGAAGGTGTTGATACTGAGGTTGTTAAAATCAATTCCTTGAAAATAGCAGACCAGGTATTGATCTGCATAGCTAATATTTTTTAATTTAAATGTGTCACCAAACCGTGCCAACTGCCAAGCTATCTAGCCGTTCCAGTTTCCTCAAGTAATCAGTTTTTGAAATATTTTTTTGGGGCTATTGCTCAGGATTCTGCTGGGGTGCTTAATTGTACTCTCGCTGCAAGGGATTCAAATGAACCTGAAACTTTTTCTGAAGAGGTTAGTAGTATATTCATCTGCGTGCCTAGACAAACTTTCAATGGATGTTGCTTACGTTGCTTTACCTCGCAGCATGAAACATGCACAAGTCGCAGTTGTGAGAACAAATTGAGAAATCCACCCACTGATAGCAACGGGGATGCTATGGAATCACTTGAATCAGGAGGCAATGATGATAATGATGATGGCTCATCGGAGGATCCTGATGATGGCGATGATGCTGTGCTCACAAGACAACTGAACAAGCAGAGGAAAAGGGCCATAGCAGCTGCTCATGGGCGGAGAAGGCCTCTGTCCTCGAGGAATGCTTATAAGGACAAGGGGAAGGGTACCATGAATTCCAAAATCCAGAGGCAGGCATGCAAATGGTGATGGTTGGTCTGTGCTGTTTATAGCAGGAAATCTTTTAAGATAGGTCGAGCGTACATTTGGTATGGCTGTAATAGCGCGGTACTGAGTTGTTATAGAACGAACGCTATGCTTGTATTTTTGTTCGCTGTTTTGGTCGCTCCATGCTTCGCCATGATTACCTGTTAAGTAGTTAAAAGACAACGTAAAATTTCTTGCTTTTTGGCAGTCAACTGAAGTAAAATTGTTCTTTCGCCCTAGCCTAATCGGTTCTAACTGCATCTCCAGGCTCGGTCTGAATGGTTTAATTCCGTTTCCCTGAGGTACAAGAACTTACTCGTCTTTTGACATTATTTGTACGTTACACCGCCACCTGATACCTGTGCTAAGGCAGAACCACCAAGCTGGCGCTGTCCTTCAGCCAGGTCAGTGTTACCAATGCTGTCCTTACCAAGATTCAAATCAGGAGTTACCGTCAATGTTATATCTGGACATGTCACGTAAGCACGGATGACCAGATTTCCGGGAGCCTTGACAACCTCACCATAACATTGAGCTGCCATGGAAAGACTGCCCTTTCCCCATCTATTGCAATACCAAGTTCAATCATGCAGTCAGCCAATGCAACAACAGCATCATACGTATATGCACCTTCTCCGTCATGCTTTGCAGCATACATCCAGTTTCCACTTGCTTTGACATCGGCAAGGGATGCAACTTTAGCCCAAACCAGATTAGTCAATGCCTCCCCAACAGCAAGTCTTGCCATGGCCTTGGGATTAAGCAAACCCTTTATTGGTTGTTCTTCAATGGCGCAAGCACCACCACCTGTTAGGTCTGTGTATGTCTGTGCAATCACAGCTACATCAGCAAGCGGAAGTTGTGCAACTAGACCTGACACACACCTGTCAACCTTTGTGGTCAAGAAACGTTTTGAACTACGGAGGGGAGCCTCAATACAAGCTTCGGAGCATCCGTTAGTGTGACCTCAGGTGCGATGTCTAAAGGGCTCGCTCAATTGAGAAACTCGCTTGAATTCAAAGGTCTTCTGAGGCATGTCTCCTAGAACTTTTTTCAAGCTCAAGTTCTTCAACAGGGATTGGAGGAGGAAGGCCATTCAACTTGGCATGCTCCACTTCCAAGCTGTCAATCAAAATAATCTTCCCACAGCCTTGAGGGGGTATTTATACACCTCCTTAAAAAACTAGCCGTTGGAGAAGAGAGAGGGCTGAAATCAGTCCGAGGGCCGGAAGTACCGCAGTTACACTTCCGGTACTTCCGCTCTCCCAACGGTCACAAAAAACTAGCCGTTGGGCTGGAAAACCGGTCAAACCACCACACAAAAACCGGTCAAACCACCATTACAAGGGTGGTCTGACCTCCATTACAAGAGCGGTCTGACCTCCAGATCAACACCGGTCAGACCTCTAGGTCATAACTTTTGACTCCGATGTCGGAATTGAGTGATCTTGGACTCTATGGAAAGCTTATTCAGAGGGCTACACAACCCATCTATTTGTATGATCTCAAACACATTAGATCAATACAGAAATCAAAAGACATCCAAATAGTCAATACCAAAGTCTAATGTCAAAGGAAATAGTAACAAACAATTTTAGACCATGCCAAGGGATAATGCGTGATCTCCAACTTTTGCAAAACACATTTGCAAACTTAGATCATGTCACAAGGAGTAGGTACATGGACTTCAACCTTTTGCAAAACACATTTGCAAAGTATAGTCACATGTTACAAGGATTCACCACATGAGCTTCAACCATTTGCAAAACACATTCGCAAATGCAAGCCTTATGCCAAGATGAGCTAGAGCAAGTGGGGTTGAGCCATCAACACATGATGAGACTCAAACTACTAGACATGACCCCTCTTAATAGTACGGCAACCTATACTAGCAATCCGGTCTTCTAACCAAACACCAAGACCGGTAAAAGACTAGGAACACATCCTTAACCCTAGCTAGTCATACATTTGCCTTGAGTATCTTTTTGAAGCTTGATAACACATATCATAACTTCAAGTCCGCGTCATTGCCTTGACATGCATCTACACAAGATGCATCCTTCACTTCAATTCCATCAACACATGATGGTCTTCTCTCGACTTGATCAACACATGATCATGTTGGATATGCATCAACTCATGATGCATCATCTTGATCTTGATGGCCTTCAACACATGAAGCCATCTTCTTCTCAGTCTTGGCTTGATGATCTTCAATTCATAAAGTCATCCCAAATTATCCTCATTTGTAGAACCTAACCTGTTCATCCAACTCGTGAAAACCGTTAGTCCACAAAATAATTGTCATCAATTACCAAATTTCACCATTAACACATAATGGAGGGACTAGATTCAACAATCTTCCCTTTTTGGAATTCATGACAATCTCGACAAATAATGAGATATAAAAATTGATTTGCGAGTATATACCTTGTACACAACAATTGTATACTGTAAGATAAGCTTTAATCAATGCTTATTTATACGGTTGTCATTAATCATCCAACCATTAACACATAATGGAAAAATTAGATGACAAACCGATTGCACATGAGTATATATGAACTACACAAACCAACTTAAATGAAGCTTAATCTTTCAGGCTTGAAGAACATTAGCGGTCGACAACAAGTGATCGGGACTAAGTGGGAGAGCAAAGGTCCATATGTCATGTAAGTTCGGGTGAGACTACACAGCTCAAGTGGAACACACATGAAAGACAAGGATCATGAGGCGAGTTGATGCATGTGATATGCCAAGTGACTTGGGTCGGTGCAAGTAGGGACAATCCGGGGAGATTGGATGTGTGAAGACTTGACAACAAAGTCATTGGGTGCTATAGACTACATGTCAAAGTATGTAGAGATGCTTTGATGTTAAGACGAAGATGGAGTCAATGGAAGGTGCCTGAAAGTTTTGTTAGGGGTATTTTGGGAGTTTACAAAAATACCGAGTTGAGCCTTGGACAAAACCGCGATGCAAAGGAGAAGAAGTTTAGGTCAAGATAAGTTGGGATGGCTAAGTGAATCAATCGCTAATGGTTTAGCGGGTTGAGTCTTGTAAACACTTTGAAAAACATGTGTAAGTTTGTAAAACCCATGTTAGTAGAGTTAATGAGTTTCCCCATGTGATTATCAGATTAAGACCTTCTAAGAGGTTTAGGTTATATAAGGGAGGATAGGGGAGAGCTAGGGTTAAGAAGATTTTGACTATGTCTGCAGTAGTTTCTTCTCTCCCTCCCTAAGGCTATGTGAGAAATCTTGAGTGAGTAAAGGTGCTGCTATGGGAGTAGCTTGTAACCATCTATGTACTCGTAAATCAACTAATCTACTGGTAATAGATCAACTCTTTGATCCCTTCTTGATGTTTTACTTGTTCTTCTCTTGGTTTTCATGTTTTTGAGCAAGAAATTAGGAATCATGATATAGGAGATTTTAGCTTGAATCCTTGACCAGATTATCTTGCTAAGATATGTATCCTCACGATCAAGAAGTAATTTGGATTTTGACAATATATCAACTTTGTTCATCTCTCATGGATTCCTTTTGTTTTGGTTGATTTGCTCTTATTTTGGTTGGTTTTGATCTTGCCTCTCCTATTTCTTAATCTTGCTTGATGCAATGAATGAGTAAATGATGAAAATATATCTTGAAAATCAATTCCCATCCATCTAGCCATCAGATTTATCAAGTTCTTGAAGTTGCCCAATTTTTGCTTGATTTAGTTTCTCCAAGTGATTTTTTTATCTAGTTGTTTTTCCTTGATTTCTTAGGTGTTCTAGCTTGATATGATATGTGAAAAAAATATTTATAACTATCTTGTCCACCATTCACACACGAGCAAATCATATTTACCATTTATGGTTTTTGTTCGGTTTTGATGTAACCTTTCTTGAAACTGAAAAAGGTCAGAATTTTGACAATGATTTTCTTGATCGTTAATTAGAATAGGTTTCTAATATCCTAGAGAAGGTGCACATCAAATTTCAAATGATTTGAAACATTGGTTTCAGAGTTGGCTTAATTTGTGATTTTGGTCCACTTTTGTGTAGCAGAGCTTTATGAATCAAAAGATCCCAATTCTCTTAATTTCTTTTAAGATTTTTGGTTGGGATAGGTTTTTAAGGTCATAATCTAGTTTTGGTTCAAATTTCAAGTCTTTTTGATCTACGAATCAAAAGTTACATTGATTTCTGAATTTAAAATAGTACCATTTTTACTGTTTACCGAGCTGATTTTACTGTAGCATAGTGATATTCGGAATTTTGGTTTCATGATCTTCATAGTTTCTCACAACTGTTAGAGTAAAGAATCGGTGAATACTTGAAAAAAATTTGAAGACAATATACACCCACCTCTCTTACTATATCGGCCCTATGTAAAGTGTCATATGTTCCTTACCCTCAACTTCCTGATTATTTAACAGATATTTGATATACTGGATATTTCATGTTCTAGCACATTGTTCTGTTCCAATTTAAATATTTTTTTTACTATCCATGGTTGCCAGTGATGTGAAATGTTCTAGTCGTGCTGTATTGACATGAGGCCAATTTACTGATTATTCCTATTCTGCAAAATACAGGGACCTAATTGATGGCCATACGATGACTAGAAGCTTGTAGCATTTGTACTGATGCAGCTATCGATCATTTGGGTATTTATGCATGGGAGAGTATCTGCTTCTCGGATTCCAAGTTTCCTCTCCAGAGGTGAAAAATAGGGGGTTCCTAGTTTCCAATCCAACGCCAAAACTGAGGGGATTAAGCAAGAATCATTTATTTCCAAATTGCACCGAGTAGGTTAGCGCTAGTGTATTAGACAGTGCCCTTCAGTGCTGCTCTGAGAACAATTCTGTTTTGCAGGCTGAACTGAACCCATGCCTCCTGTGCTGCTATTCAGTTGCCCAATAATAATATGCTCCAGCAATAATAGTACGGGCCTGTTTGGCATATTTCTAACTCCGAGATCTATGCTGGATCTGTAGTTTGTTGATTAAATTAAAATGATTTAAATATTTTTATTTAATATATAATATAAATGAAATGAGTCATGTAAAAGCACTTAACATGCCTGCAACTCTAGATCCAGGATTTTCTAGAGCTACAGATGACCAGCTCTAGGAAATCTACAGATTTCCTAGAGTTAGTTCTGCCAAACGGGACCTACATATCATCTTTCCTTTATGAATAGCTATGTTCCAATATTAATACTCATGTATGCATCCAGATCATCAGAAGTAGATTGTGTGGTGCCTGTAACATCATGGAGTATGGTTCTCCTGGAACTGATAGGACTTCGTGCAGAACTCTGGCAAGCTTCTACTGCACCGCGAATGGACAGAATCACATTGCACCGAGTTTTTCACGAGTAGCAAGCTGGAGAAAGCCCGTCATCAGAGCTTGGCGGCCAGCTACGTTACGGGTGAATGAATGATAAAAATAACGCGTTCTTGTCTTAAAACAAAGGGCGGTGGCTGGACCCAGCATAGCCACTGCTTATAATAACTGTCATTTATTTCTGCTTGGGCATGCAGTACTGATTTGAGACTGCACGGCTGAGAACTGGTGACATAATCTCACCGCAGGAATTGAATGCTGTCTCTCTGCCTGTTATCAGTGCCCTATGAATTAGTGCAAGTTACAATAAACTGTAGTACTCGGCAGTAGTAGTTCAGTTTGATGTATTCGTGACCTGTATTGGTTGAGACTTAGGGCCTGTTTGGTTGTCTGTATGAGCTGATGCAGCTGCATGAGCGTGCTCAGGCTGAGGAGGGAAGCTCCTCAGCCGCGTTCCTCCTCAGCCTGGCTCCAGTTGTTTTTTTGCATCCGTTCGTGCAGACTCTCTCCTCTCCGCAGCCAACCAAACACCATCTCCCTGCATACGCTGGTGCGAGCTACCCGCATGCAGGCAACCAAACAGGCCCTTAGCTGCTGAAACCGGCCTAGTGTTAGCATGCCCGCAAGTATTTAATCTACTGGCAGGGTGAAAGAGTGCGCTGAGGTTGTGGTCTAGCTTTTCTAGGATCTAGAGATGATAGGACGATCGAGCCTCGAGTCCTTTCTAATTATTTGTTAAGTGCAGAACCTGTGCAGGCTTTGGTCCGGAAAGCCGTATAATCATCACTCCGGAAGTGGTACCAGATACTAATCAGAAACGCCCCGTGCATTGCCGATGCAATTTTACGACGTGAGGCAACAAAAGCCGAAAAGCGCAAGCCCCCGATGGTTCTTACGACCGCGCACGTACGTACGCACGCGCGGTGACGCCAAAATCCGCCGCCTCCACGTACGGTTCCACCACAACCACCGCGCACCGCTCGGCCGCACCGCGTGCACCGCTGGGGCGCGTGCACGGCGGACGCCGCGCGCGGTGAAGCCATCAAATGCTGTGGCGGTTAGAGGGAGGGAGGGATCCTTTTGCCCCCGCACGCGCGCATGCATGGTGGCGGATCAGCCGGGACGTTCCCTTCCCACGACCGCGCGCGCGGGGATCACGAACGTCGCCAAAAGTCGCGCGTGCTGCGTGTGTCACCTGGCCTGCATCTCCGAGACACTTTCCCCTGTACGCCCGTACGACGCCGTTCGTTCCGTTCCTTTCCTAGCTCCCCAAGTTTAGCCGTCATTGCCAAATCATCATGGTCCCCGGACGACCACAATACAGCAGGAGTGCTGCAACCAACCAGTGACCCGTGTCGCCAGAAAAGTTGCTGCAATTAGTAACTAACAACCCAACCTTTTGCCCCTCATGGGATCGACTATGGGTGCACAGTCGTTTCAACGAGTAAATCATGTCCCTTGCAGGGCAGAGCAGTAACCGTGTAATCGCGCGTGCGCAAAAGCTTACCCTTTATCGCCTCGAAAAGCGCGCTTCGCCCCTAAACTTGCGCGTAGTTTACTTTAATCATCAACAGTTGAACCGGCAGGGTTCGGCACATGTGCAGGTGTAGGAGGGGAGCGAGCGCGCGACAGAGATCGCGGCCATTTGTGTGGGCCAAAAGCTATAGGGGGCAAGCAAATAGGGCGGGATCTAAAATGCGACGGAGGTTGTGGTGCTCACCATCATGGCGCTACCTAGCTCGCCGATGGGTGCTAACTCGAGCGCACGCACGCACGGGCCCGCGGCTCGCTCAGCGTTTATCGTGCGGTGCCGGTGCGGCTTTCATCGGTGGTGTCGCGTACGCTAGCTATCGCGCACGCGCGCGTGTATAAAAGCAGGGATTTGTTCCGATCGCATGTGCTTCCCCGTCGGCGGTTCTTCGATAATGCAGTACCATACATGTATGTATGTATGTAAGACCGATGCCAGTAATTAGAAGATAATTATTTAAACTTTTTCTTTAATGATATTCAAAATCTTCACTCAAATGACTATATAAGAGTAATCAAATTTAGACTGCACCAACTTACTTTTCACGACAAGACTTCAGACCTAAGACAACAAAGTCAGCGACCTTTATTCTAAGGATGGTCAGACCGCAGACACGAGACTGGTGGAACCGGTCAGTCGATCTGATCGGTCCCCTAATCCCAAAACTGAAACCTTATCGAAACAAAACTTAGATTTTAAAAACTTTAATTCTCATCTAAACACTTTTAAATTTCGCACAAGACTTATTCAAGATATTAGAAACCTAAACAATAAAAATCATAAGGTATTTAAACTCGAGTTTACTAAATCGAAGAGAATTAAATCTAGTTCATAAGAATACCAAAAATACAAAAACTCAAATTACTTCTTGCCCATACTAGCAAGTTAATTTAAGCAAGAAATCGGACTAAAACTCCTACGAACACGAATCACAAATCTAGTTCAAGAGAATGCAAATAAGAATATGATTGAGACAGAGTTTTAATCTATTTTCAGTGGAGGATGAACTTTACATACTCATGGATGATTATAAGGTGTAACCAAAACACTACCCTTTCCCCTCTCACAACTATGAAAGAAGACAAAAACTAAATCCTAGAATTCTTAGATCTACCACATCCTCTCCTTCCTTTTAATAACCAGCAATAACCCTAATGGGTTTAACCCATTAAGACGCCAGAGAAACCTATTAACCCCACTAACATGAGTTTTGTATACTTACACACACTTCTCAAAGCATCTACAAGACTCAACCTGCTAACACTTTAGCGATTGATTCACTTGTCAATTTCAGCTCTCTTTAACCTAAACCACTTCTACTTTGCACCTCCCCGTACTGCGGTTTTGATCAATACACCAGCCCGGTATTTGGCCAACTATCAAAATACTCTCGACGAAGCTTTCAGGCACCTTCACTTGACTCTGCCTTCACATTTACCTCAAAACACCACCACATGCTTTTACACGTAGCTCTTAGTACGCAATGACTAGTCATCATATCTTCACGCATTCAGTCTCCTCCGAACCGTCTCTATATGCATCGGCTTCGTCACTTAGCGCACCACATTCACCAACTCACCTCTTCACAATCCTTGTCTTCTTTGTGTTTCCCGCTTGAGTCACGTAGCTTCGTCCGGACTTATACGGCCACTTGGACCTCAGCATCCTCGCCTAGTTCCGGTCCATTGCAATTGACTACTAATGTTCTCTAAGCCACCTGCACATTCAAAGATCAAGCAACTATTTTGAGCACAAGTTCCATATACTTGACTCACGTTAGTTAAAACCATACATCATACAACACCACATAACCACCCAACGGAACCCATGATGTGCACACACTTATCCAACTAAAAAACCATTTTCACTGCTCTCTACCCGCACCCACCGATCTGACCACACTCTACATGATAGTTGGACCGCACCAGTCAGACCGCCAAGTAACAGCCGGTTTAATCATATCTTCCATGTTAGTCACACCACCCAACTCAATTTCGATCTAACCGCCAACAACGGCTAGTCAGACCGCAAGAGCTCAATTCCAAAACACGCTCTCTAAAAAAAGCAGCTATCAACTATAATCCCGATCACACCGCACCAGTGGTCTAACCAACAACCCAAGTCCGGTCATACCAGATTGACGATCAGACCGTCCTTAACAGACATCAACTTTAAAGTCTAAATTTTCTAAAACTTTTATAACATTCAAATTCAACTCAACTAAAATATTAATTATTGATCACAAACATATTCCATAATTTCAGTGGTCTATCAGCATGTAACTTAATTAGTGGAGGAAAAGGAACATGTAAGATACATGCATCTGTGCGTGCATGACGATACCTACATTTAATTTGCTCGTTCTATCACGGTACACTAAGCCAAGTGACTACCTTAGCACGCATATACCTGTAACCGGAAGCTAGCTATGGTCGTGATTTATCTATGAATTGTGTTCGTTAGGAATTTGTGAGGGGCATTTTGGGATCTTTTGTGCAAGATATAAAGGGTGGGTTCTTTCTAACTGTAGCTTTATCTTTTAGTTTATGAATTTTGAATTTCATCTATTCGCAATAAACAGTATGCAAAAGAAAATATTGGAATATGATTTTGACCAATATAACTAAATTCGATATAGTATCTACTATAATCTATTTATACACTTCGTTTTAAAAGATGGCCTTTTAAAAACCAGTTACTACGGAAGCAATAGATAAACCAAAGAAAAACTAACCAAATATATGACGTCATCCTAGTGAGTTGCATATATGGTCGACCTGGTCAACTGCAGGCTCTCCCTGTCCGTACGTTGAGTCTCATCACTGAATGACGTCATCCACCAAGGTGCTCAGCGTAAGTATGTACGATGTTGAGTGCTTCCTTTGTCGATCCGCTTTTGGGCATCAACCCACATTATGCTTCCTGCAGCCTCTTTTACCATCTAGCCTTGCCCGTATTTTTTTTATATACTAGTAATATACAGATTGATATAAGTATTGTTCGATATTTGCCGTTAAGCAAGTGTTAAACATAAATTACTTTAAAAATTAAAATTCACCAAATAATTACTTATTTCCATGATAGTTGAGATAATTAAAAAAATAGAAATAAGCATATATCACATAAGGGGGAAAAAAGCTGGAATCTGTAATAACCTGATAATTGACTGCCAATAGTCATCCAAGCTCGCTGAACCTACGGAAAACAGCTAAAAAATTACACTTGCGGGATTTTCCACCATATCTAATAAAATAAGAATAGGCTATATATATATATATATATATATATATATATATATATATATATATATTCATAAATGTGAGAAAACAATATATTATATGGATATAATCTGGATAAACATTGAGAGCAAACCGTTGGTTAAGCCACCTGGTATGGCATCGATGTCTTGTGACAAATGGCAACGCTTTGTGCCCTACCAACTACAGGTTAATCAGATGGGTTTATTTGTGGATTTTCGAGATGTGATCCGATGAACTCTTGGTTGTTGAGGCGTAAGGATTGATGATACATAATTTATATTTCATACATCACAGAAATGAGTGATGCAAATGCTGGGGAAAAGATTTTAAAGAGTCATTTACCCATCTGACTCGCATCCTACACCTCTCTTGCATGCAATCATCTACGACCGTGTCGCTAAGCTCCTTCAATGCGCGGACACACTCCTTCACTCGCTGACCACACCAATAAATTAAGCTCGTTGCCGACGCACTGCCATACTATACTTGCGATCCATGTATAGACTCACACACTGATCTAGCAAGCATGCATGCAGTATATATCCATACTACTCACTACTTCACAATGAAAAATTGAATACCTAATTAAGTAGGCACATGCACGCTCTCAGCTTATAAGGCTGCTATAACAAGACTGGCAAACAAAAAGGGGGGGGGGGGGGGGGGATGCATTGTAATTCAACTAGATATTTCTGAAACTGATTGTACTTCAGTGTAAGACAAATGCATGGAAGCAGCTTACAAGGTAGATCTCTATGACTTGGTATCTACATAGCACAGCTAGCATAACAAGAAGAGAATCAAAAGTACCCAAAACCTACGTACATATAGACTGTATCAGGATCCAGGAAACATATAGCATTGTCCGTACCCAATCGATCGACCGAAAGATCCTCTCATGAGCACGGCATGTAGCTAGACAGAAGGTATCTTATCTTCACGGCCTCGCCCATGCGTTTCACCTTCCTTTCCATCCCCACACACATTTGCGAAGCCAAAACAGGCAAAACTCTAACCATTGCTGAGTCCATGACACACACTGACAAGTTCATGAGTTCATCGATCTTGACAGCCAGCACGAGCAGACAAAGAGGAATGATCATTTAATCTGGTGGCTAGTCCATGACAAGAGAACACACTATACAAGCCGAGAGAAAAGACAAATGCAGCTTCACATGATTGCCCCAGACTATAATCCTCACCTCTCTGACACAGTCCTGTGCTGTGCGTACATGCATACACCCGACATCAACCCCCTGCAAATCCTCTCCCCCAACCATTGCAGAGAAGCGCAATCTCTGCCATGGTCATGTCCCAATCATGCAAGCAGCATTATTTTATGTGCAGTGCAGTGTCAAAAGTCAGACAGTTAAAAAAGAAGCACTTTTGACTAGACAAACAAGTACGTGCGCCACTCATGTGCTACATTACTAGTAACCCACATATGTCCTGATAAAAGAAAGTGAATGAAGTAATAGATTGACTGACACATCAATCAAGGGAGGTTATTATATGCAACTCATTAGGAATTACAAATTACCTATCCTGAATTCTTGATCATACTAGTTCAGAAGGTATGATGTATGGACTAAATAGGAAGGGTATAGTGGTCTACATTGATCGTTTCCTCAGAATTAACTGTGAACCGCGGGCAGAGAGAGAGAGAGAGCGCGCTACATGGTGATGGTGGTACCACTGGAATCAGAATGCGCACAGCCATGCACGCGTGCATGCACTGTGGCCTCTTTCTTGAGCCGTCACTTGAATCCACCCGCCGCGTCGGGGATCGGGTTCCAGTCCCACATCTTGTCAGAGATGGCGGCCAGCGACATCGGCAGCGTGCCAAGCGCTGTTGGTTGCGACGTCGGCGTTGGCAGGGGAAGGAAGTGGCCGTGGCTGCCGGCCGGGCTAAGGTAAGACGGCTGGACGCCGTGGCCCACCAGTGTGCTCAGCTCGTCAATGGTGGCAGCGGAGCTGCCCATGGAGGCCGCGTTCACCAGGTTGAGCAGCGAATACGTGGAGGAGAAGGCGTTCGTGTTCTTGCTGTACTGCTGGTACAATAATGCCGCGGTTCCCTCTTGCTGATCGCCGGCCGCCGCGGAGGAGCTCGCCGCGGACAGCAGGTAGCCGCCGGACGGCTTTGTGGCCGCTAGCTGTCGTGCCGGCGCCTCCTTTTGTCCCTGGGCGTGATCCGTGATGGCCGGCGGCGACGTGCACTCGCCGTGTAGAAGGTGGAGCTTGGACGGAGTTGGGGGCGGCGTCGGCGTGGACGACGACGACGCTTGTTTGCAGTCCTTTGGCGCAGCGGCGGCGCGGGAGAAGGCCGAACGCGCCGAGGAGAGATGGCCGTGGCCGTCATCGATGCCGGAGCGCTTGTAAACGCGGCAGAGAGATATCTCGGTCTGCAAATTCATGGACGTGAGGAGATGTGTTGCTGATAAATCAGATTTATAGATTGCAATTAATCAAGAAAATAAACATGGCATACGAAGAATTAGGGATGCATCTCCCCAGAAATTTAGTTCAGATCTGACTAATTATATAATCAAAGTGGCAATTCCGGTCAAAAGGCTTGCGGAATCTAGGATTCTAGGTTAGCATGCTTAGGATAGTACATAGGGAGAGCTATTACCTAATCGAGTAGGTTCTAGCCATAACCATGGCAGGAATACCAAGGAGCAAAAGAAAGAAGAAACCCTAGCTAATTAACTTGTAGATCTGAAAGGCGCATGCACCGTTCATGGGAAAACCAAAGAAGAAACCCTAGCTAATTAACTTGTAGATCTGAAAGGCGCATGCACCGTTCATGGGAAAACCATGAGGCCAACTAAAAGCACAAAAGCAAAATTAAATTTACCAGAATCAAAACCGGACAACAAAAAGCAAACCCACAAACCCTAGTTCCTGGATTCATAATTACCTGCAAATTAGCTTATTGCTTGCGCAAATTGAGGGATCACGATGCGATAGAATATGGATACGCACCTTGTGGTAGCGGTCGGTGTCGGCGGGCGGGAGACGGTACTCGTTCATAATCCAGCTGCTGCGGACGCCCTTGGGAGCCTTGCCGGAGTAGAAGACGAGCGTCTTCTTGAGCCCTATGGACCGCTTGTTCTCCGCCCGGATCATCCGGTCGGCGCCCGTCGCCTTCCAATACCCGGACGCCGTCACCCGGTTCGGCCGGTCCCCGTTCCGGTACTTACGGTCCCTCGGCACGTAGAAGAACCACTCCTTCTCCCCAATCGCGGTCATTGCTGTGCGTGCACAAGAAATTAAAGCAACAAACACAAAGATGTCAGTTGCTGCTGCAGAAAAGAAAATCAACAAGGAGCTTCAAGAGAGAGAGAGGGCGAGCTAGCAATTCTTGAGACGGACCTGGGAGCTCCCAAGGGTCGTAGCGGTAGAGGTCGAGGAAGGTGATGAGCTCGACGTTGAAGCGCTTGCCCTCCACCTTCCGCCGCAGGTAGAACTCGATGAGCTCCTCCTCCGTCGGGTGGAACCGGAACCCCGGCATCACGAGGTCGTACTCGTGCGTGTCGCCGCCGCCGTCCCCCAACTTACTGCCTACTCCTGCTGCTGCCGCAGCGGCGACGTGGCTGTTCTCGTATCTGCTCATGCCTGCTTGGTCTTCTGGGTCGTCGCCGTCGTCCTCCTCCGCATAGCTTGCTAGGGCAGGCTCTGGCTAGGTGAGTAGCACGAGCAAGTTACGTGGCTGCTTCCTCTCGGAAATGAGCCCGGGGTGCAAGTGGGGATTGGAGAGGAGGAAAGGATAAGAGGTTATAGAGTTTGGGATAATATATGTCGATCAAAAAGCAAAGTATCAATCGACCATCGTATATAGCCAGCTAGTATACATGTGTATTAACTATTAACCGAGTGATTGCTACTCGTCTTTGCAACTTTTTTTAGTTCAAGGGAAAATTTCATTAAGTGAATGAAAAAGGTCCCAGCCTCTACAATCCGAAGATCGTACGCAGCTTAAAGGTTACAACCAAGAGCATTCAAGCACAAGAACTAACATAAAGCAAAAGACACAAGATACAGAAAAAAACAGACACTACACCTCAATCCTATTCCGGAACTCGTCTTTGCAACTACTAGCTAGTCTACGCTCTACATACGCACAGCTCAGTCGAGACGCAATGCGAGTGATGAGCAAGCGTGACGTCACCACACAGGAACACACCTAGAGATGGCAATGGGTACCCGATACCCGAATACCCGACGGGTTTTACCCGATAAAGAGACGGGTATGGAAAATTTTATGTACCCATAGGTACGTTATTGGGCGAAATCCTCTACCCGCCGGGTAGGCGGGTGCGGGTGTGGGTATATACTACCCATACCCGCCTACCCGCGGGTAATGAATACCCGCATTAGACAACTAGACATCCCACTCAAATGTTAATTTTATTATCTACTTGTTGATTGTTTATTTGTTTGTCATATGTTGATATGGTCATGTCAAGTATGTTTATGTGATGTATTAATTTTGATCATTAGACGCTTTTGTGCTTGCCATGTATGATTAATGAATGTCTAAATTGATGATATTCTTATGTGTTGAACCGGGTATGCTTGCGGGTACGGGTTACCCGTCGGGTAGTAATACCCGCGCGGGTACGGGTACGGGTAAATTTTTCTACCCGCGTGCGGATACGGGTAACCCGACGGGTAAATTTACACCTAGCGGGTACGGGTATGGAATGGCAATACCCGATGGGTATTTACCCGTTGCCATCTCTAAACACACCACAGCGATCTCACACACGGGAGATGCATAAGATAAGAAATTATGGATCCGCTCTAAAAAACTTAAATTTCTGGTTTTAAATTTTGGTTGTTAGCTTTTTTCAGCCATTTAATTAAATTTTTTTAAAAAGAAAAATCATTATAATTAAATAAACTAAAAGTAAAAAAATTAAAAGTTGAGGGCATGCGGAGGAGGGGAACGAGGGGCCCCGAGCGGTAGAAGATGGAAAGCGACGGAGGAGCCGAGTTAAATACGAGTTAAATAGGGGGAAAGGGACGCCTCAGGAAGAGTACAGGTATGGGCGGTTGCCGCTAGCTAGCTCTTTGCATCTCTGTATTTGTGTACATCAGCACATCCGAGTGACCGATGGATGGACTGCATTTCCATTCTTTTTCATTAATGTGGCCTCCAGTGATCTTGATTTCCTGGCTTATAGTCTTGTCATATGGAGTAAGTACTATTCGCTATATCTTTAATTTCCAGACGTTAAATATATATATCACGATGAAAAAGAACTGGAAAGAGGAAGAAATTTAATTTCCAGATGTTCATATATTGTTCTTTCATGCGACAGGGACATCTTTTCTTTTGAGTGGTCGCTAATTGCTAACTTGGTGATGTGCACAGATCACCGTGTGTTTATAGGACCAATACCAATAATCAGAGGGAGCGAATGGTTATTCAAAAATTTTCTCTAATAATATTTGAAATTTTCACTTAAGTAACTATAATAGTCACTAAGTTTAGATTGCACCAACCATACTTGAGAACAAAAGGTTGAAGACCTCATGCATTAAAATCAGTCACCAATAGCACAAAGCTAGTCAGACCACCATGGATTGGCCGGTCTGATTGCCGAGCCCGATGTAACCGCAAGTACAACGGCAGTCTGGCCGCTGAGGCCGGTCTGATTGCAGGTCCAAGGCCGGTTTAACCGGTCCTCTATTCCTAGACCTGAAAGCCTTTTGAGGTAAAACTCAAATCCTGAGAACATTCTCAATTCTCATCTAAACACTTTCAAGTTTTGCATGGGACTTGTTCAAGGCATTAGGAATCTAAACCAATCAATAATCACAAAGTTCTTTGGCTCAGGTTCACTGAATTTGAGATAATCAAATCTAGGGTACAAGAACATCAAAGACTCTAAAACTCAAATTACTTCTTACTCATGAGGATCTAAAGTATGAAGTCTTTTAGATCTATTCTCACATGTCGTACCCAGGTAATTTAAGCAAGAGTTCAGGCTAGAACACCCACGAACATGAAATCACAAATCTAACTCAAAAAACAAGCAAAACCAAGAAAGAATACAAACAAGAACATGATTGCGATAAATCTTTAATCTATTTTCAGTGGAGTATGAAGTTTACAAACTCACGGGTGATTACAAAGTGCAGCCAAAGCACCACTCTTTCCTCTCAATTTTTCTCTCTCACAACCATGGAAGGAAACAAGGCAGTAGAACAAAACCTATACCCTAGAATCCTTACCCTCTAGCACCTCCTCTCATCCCTTTAATAACAACCAACAACCCAAATGGGTCCAACCCATTAAGCCTACCAGGGAAACCTATCAACCTCACTAACATGGATTTTACACATTCACGTACGCTTCTCAAAGCGTTTACGAGACTCAACCCGCTAACCATTTAGCGATTGATCCACCTGTCAATTCCAGTTTTCCTTGACCTAAACAATTTCTCCTTTGTGCCTCCCCTTGTCACAATTTTGATCAAGGCATCAACTCGGTATTTGGCCAACTATCTAAATACTCTCAGCGAAGCTTTCAGGCACCTTCCCTTGAGTCTATCTTTGCCTCCACCTCAATGCATCTCCACATTCTTTGACACACAGTCCATAGTGCCAATGACTAGCGGTCACGTTGTCACGCATTTGGACTCCCCGAACTGTCTGTACATGCATCGGCCTTGCCACTTGGCGTACCACATGTACCAACTCGTCTCTTTATGACCCTTGTCTTCTCTGTGCTTTCCACGTGAGCCATGTAACCTCACCCGAACTTACACAACTGCTCGGACCTCAGCTCCCCCGCCTAGTCGCAGTCCATTGCCATTGACTGTTAACATACTGCAAGCCACCTATACATTCAAATACCAAATAACCATCCCGAGCATAAGTTCCATACACTTGACTCACGTTAGTCAAAACCATGTACCATGCAACAACACACAATCAACCAACAGTACCCATGTCGTGCACACACTCATCCAACTTAGAAACCATTTTCACTGTTCTCTAGCTACACCCACCAGTCTGACCTCACTTCCTATGCCGGTCTGACCGCCTTGGTTAGACTACTGGCCACTAGCCAGTCTAAACACTTAACAACACCAGAAAACACCCTATGAGATTTCGGTTAAACTATGTATAGTTTTAGCTCTAGTTTTCAATTCTAGTGGCACAAAGTGCAAACTTATCCTTAAAGAAGCCTACACAAGTGTTTGGTGTTCAATTTTTCCAAAAGTCCGTGGTCGATCTGACCACTTGCCCCATGGCAGTTTGATCGTCGACTATTTGCTAGTCAAATCGCCAACCCAATAGTGGTCAGACCATCTGAACCCTAACAACACAAACTAATGTATGAATTTTCTAAAATTTTTGCAAAATTCAAAATGACCAAATGTTTCATCCTTCGATGCCAGAAAGTAAACCCTAGAGTATCTGGAGTAATCATCAACAATGACTAGTACATACCACTTTCCTCATGCTAACTGACTCTAGAAGGACCTACAGTGCTATGTGCAGAGCTGCCGTGAGCTATCTGTCATGACCATGGTAAGAGGTGGATGTGAAGCAACAACCATCTTATCATGCCTACAGGGGAGCAAACTAAATCCTTTCCACCCTTGAGCTTAGGTAATCCCCTAATCAAATCCATGCTATTAACCCATGCTAAGTGATCAAAGCTAATTTCTCCAAGCCTACAATGCCAGAAAACCAGGATTTCTAGACTATGAAGCAACAAGACACCTAAGCCTAGAAGAGGAAGACTCAGCAAAATCAGCACTAAAAACTTTCCTAAGATGAGAAATTCCAAACACTAGATCCCTATACTGATCTAGAACTCTACAAGCACTACTCCTAAAGCTCACCCCAAGATCATCATCAATTAATTTTGAGACTAAAAGCAAATTGTACTTGAGCTTGATTACCAGGGCTACATCGTTTAGTATGATGTTGTCATTGACACTGACTATGCCCTTAGCCACCATGGTTACAGTAAAAGAATCCCCGAATGTGATAAACTCATCACTGAAAGCTTGCATGAGGGAGGAGAACCATCTTGAATTTTTGGTCATGTGTCGAGAACATCCGAAGACCACTAGTCATAGGGTCTCCTTCCTCTCTTACGAGACCTACATAGTAGAAACAGAAAACCTCGAGGTCTTAATATTGGGGTTAGCAATAAAAGACTTTGGAATCCAGCACCGAGACACACAAAGAGTAGAAGCAGAACCAGCATAAGCTAAAGCTAAGGCAAAACATGGACCCTATGAGAATGCACCCCTCATACGAGCTCTATCTAGAGTCCCCCTGAACTCTCGCCTATGTCTAACAAAAGCCTAGTGCTCACCTTGTTTGGTAGGCACTCGTGGACATATTCCGCACTCATGGTAACCTATGCCTAGATGAGAGGCTGACCTAAAGCCATAAAAAATTCATTAACAAATCTAGATCTGAAGCAAGCTCTAGGGACACTCTGGGCTCTCACTTAGCTCTCAAGGATCTCTCTCTATCCTTATTCTCTAGTTTGGCATGCTTAAAGCAGAACTAAAAGGCAGCCATCTCTCTCACAGTGGGTGCAATAGTACTTGACTAGATGAGAAACCGGACCTACTAAAGAAGAAGCACCCACTACACAAGAGAAAGATTGTGCAAAGCCAACAGACTTGAAGACAATATTGCTTGGTTCGGTCTCTGACTCAATCAAACCACTCTTCAGAACTCTCACTACCTTAGGTGGATTTTTCTTGGAATACTCTAAGGCATTGAAACCTAGACCTCTAGTTTTTACACTCACCTTAGATTGGTTTAGGATTATATTGAGATTTTTTTACCACTAGAGAATCGCTCTAAGGTTTTCTTGAGGTAGTCATTTTCCTTAGCTAGGGTGGCACATAAACTACACTCACTCTTCTCCACCATCCTAGCATATCCCTCCTTATGAATGGCTGCCTGAAGCATAAGAGACTCACAAGAGATACATGATGCAGTCTTAATATTCCTAAGCTGTCTATCAAACTTGACTCGAATTACCTCATGCATATCATCTAGATCCTGACCAATTTCAACACAAAATGCACATGTAATGGATGCAACAGGATCATATTTTTTGATGCAGAAGCTGAAGTATATTTTTGTTTACTGGTGATGTTATTTAGAGTTCTAGTCAATGTTTCAATTTTAGAAATTAATTTAGAATAATTTGAATATGGGAGAGTCCTAGAGTGAAGCATCACATCAGTTAATTTAGGAATTTTACCCATGCCACTTTTGATCTTCAAATCTAGCAAAACACACTTAGAGTAAAATAAAACACTAACATTCATGTCCCTAGCTTCTAAGCATACAGAAAATTTGCTAGACTTGAGTTGAGCATTTTCAATATTAGCATGTTTGAGCTATTTAGCTTGAGAGGCTATTGGGCCGATGATGGTGACTAGAGGGGGTGAATAGGAGCCCAAATTAAATCCGAGGCTTTCCAAAATCTTTCCCAACGAAATGGCCAAGCTCTTCACTCCAGTAGCTAAGAGAAGCTATGAAGATTAGAGACTAAATATTCACAAGTAAAGCTCCAAGAAAAACCAAGCCAAAAGATCCAAGACTTGCTAAGAGGTATGACCACAATGCACAGGCCGGTATGACCGGGTAGCGATATGAGCGCAGGTACCAAGTGGTCCGATCGGGATTATGAAATATGACCAGAAAGCAGTATGGCCATAGGGTAACCAGCAGTATGACCGACCTCATGCAGTTCAACCAGTTCAAGAGCGGTATGACCAGCCCAACTGGACAAAACTGAAAATCGGCATGTTTTCAAACCAAGAAATAATGCAACTTTTGATCCATAGCTTCAATGAGCTAAAACTTAGTATGCACCTTCTCTAGAATATCACGAACCTATTCCAATTGTGGATCAGCAAGATCAACATCAAACTTCCTACCTTTATCCAAAACAAAGAAGGTTGCAATATGTATGCACCTAAACATTGATCCTAACCCCTAGGACTAAACCTTAAATCCTTATGCTCATACCCTGCACACAGTGCCAGGGACCGATCTAACTGTATCCACCATGTCAATAAGACTGCCTCTCCTAAACCAATCAGACCACAGGCCTTCACCCGGTCTGACCACCCCTGTTCACCCTGGGAATAAGGGAGCGGTCTGACTGCGGCATCCATGCTGGTCATACTACTAGGACCTGACCAATATGATCACCAACCCAAGGCTGGTCATACCGCGACCTCCCAAAACATGATGCCCAACAACATGCTCACTGGAAAATAGCTATTGATAACTGGAATATGGTCATATTGCAACCTTGGTCCGACAACCATTCAAGTTTGGTATTACTGGTCATGGCCAGTTAGACTACATCCACCAAGCTGGTCTAATTGTTGCTCACCCATCGATCTGACTGTCGGCCCTTAGCCGGTAGGCCGCTCTTGGCCAGTATGACTACGGCCCTAATGCCGGTCATACTACCAGTAACAGAAGCAACTAAAAAATTGCAAACTCTCAAAAACTAAACTCAAACTCTACAAACTCTATGAACCAAAAGTCAATTACTCATCACAATCATACGGTTACCTCTATATTGTCTCACAGGGGTATACTCTAAGAAACCAGCAAGGAATATCACCTTCATTTTAGCTAAGTTGTCCTTGGTAACAAATAACTCATCAATAACATAAGTATGAATAGTATTACCAAGCGTAAAGCAAGCTTTCATCTTTTCAATTTTATCAAATGCTACTCTAAGCTGACTAGCAACATTGGAATGAATAGTCCTTAGCTTGTCTAACTCGAAGTGAAGAACTAGGCAAGATTCATAATTATCATTATCAGGAATTAATGATCTAATACTAGCAATTTTAGCATTCAAGCTCTCAACCAAGAAATCATGATTCTATATTTTCTTTTTGCATTTTCTAAGATCATGATCTACGTGAACTACAACATGAGATATCTCATCGTATGTGGGCTTTACCTCATTATGGTCATTGTAGAGGTCATCCTCTCTGGACTCTGGAGATGTCATCGGTGCTTGCTATGACGTACATGCCAGTGAAGTTATCAACCTTCTTTCCTCGTGGCTGCTCCTCCTCCTTGATCCTCGAGTCCAAGTCACTTCTTTGTGGTTAAGATCAAATCAAGTTGCTTGAGAGTGGGCATGACTCAGTGGACTTCTTTGTGATAGTTGTACTTCTTCAGTTTGGTATCCCGAGGTAGTGGACACCTGCGATACTTCTTTCCCCCCTCGCCTTTGAGCTTAGGGAAATAGACTCTAATGTGGTTAAGATCACCACACTTGAAGCACTGGATCAGACCTTCTCCTCCTCTATTTCTCATCCTCGTAGTGTTTAAGGCTCTAGTGAACTTGGTGGATAGGGGAGCTAGGTCATCCTCAGGAATCTGTTCAAGCTGATCATCACTCATAGCATGTAAGGCAAACAAAGAGAATCTAGAAGAAGTAGATTCAACTAAGCCAGAAGAAGGGCTCTTAGCATGGTAAGTTATAAGTTCCATCGACTGCGACTTATTTTTGCAAGAGAGTAGGTCGATCTCATGAGTCTTCAACCTTAAATAAAGCTTACCTAAGGTGAGCTTGCTCGCAATAGTAGTGTCATTGATATAAGTGACTTTTATCTTCCAAACAGACATGTCCAAGCTCCAAGAACTTGACTTGTATTTTTAGAGTCTGGATAGACCACACCGACAGCATGCAAATTATTAAGGATCTAATGAAAGCAAGCAAAGAACCCATCCTAAGACTCCAAGTTTCATCTCAAACTTCTGATATTCTTTCTTAAACTAGTTTTGAGGCACCTCCTTGATAGCTGTAGAGTTCTCATGGTAATTAGTAGTAGTCTACCAGATATGGTGCTCCAAAGTGGGATGAGACACATGGTCAAACTCGTTTCTGTCGAGTCCCTAAATCAGGTTCCTTGCTTTGCTATTTGCCTCCACATCAGGAAGATTTGTTAGAGTGATCTAATCATCGACAGGGACATCACAGGAACTCTTGATATTTTCCTAGATTGTATAGCCTTGAGCCTGAATATATGTAGCCATCCTCATCGTCCAATATGGGAAGTCGACCACATCAAAGATGGGTGACTTGGTGGAATACCTGTCTGATGCCATGGCTCTTAAGATCGATTAAGATATATGAGGAAGAGCTTAACTACCCTCTGGTACCACTTGTAGGACCAATGCCATCAATCAGATAGAGATAAATGATTGTTTAAACTTTTTCTCTAATGGTATTCAAAATTTTCACTCAAGTGACTATAAGAGTAACCAAATTTAGATTGCACCAACCATGCTTAACAACACAAGGTTGGAGACCTAAGGCAACAAAATCAGCCACCAACAATACAAGGTTGATTAGATTGCCATGGATTAACCAGTTTGACCACCGAGCCCGATCTGACTGCTGAGGCCGGTATGACTGATCTCTTGTTCCCAGATCTTAAAGCCACTCAGAACAAAACTCAAATATTAAGAACTTGCTCATATCATCCAAACACTTTCAAGTTTTGCATGAGACTTATTCAAGGCATTAGAAACCTAAATCAATCAAGAATCATGAGGTTTTTGGGCTCAGGATAACTGAATTTATGAGAATCAAATCCATGGCACAAGAACACCAATAACCATAAAACTCAAATTACATCTTGCTCATAAGGATCTAAGGCATGAGGTCGTTTAGATCTATTCTCACATGTCCTAGTAAGGTAATTTAAGCAAGAGTTTGGGCTAGAACACTTACAAACATGAAATTACAAATCTAGCTTAAGAACAAACAAAACTAAACAAGAATATGATTGAGACAAAGCTTTGATATAGTTCTAGTGGAGGATGGAGTTTACATACTCATGGATGCTTACAAGGTGCAGCCAAAACACCAGTCTTTCCTCTCTCTATTTTTCCCTCTCATAACCATGAAAGGAGACAAGGTGGTAGAATAAAACCTAAACCCCAGAATCCTTACCCTCTACCACATCCTCTCATCCCCTTTAATAATCAGCAATAATCCTAACGGGCCCAACCCATTAATCCCACCAGAGAAACCTATCAACCCCACTAACACGGATTTTACACACTTATGCACACTTCTCAAAGATTTTATAATGCTCAACCCGCTAACCCTTTAGTGATTGATCCACTTGTCAATTCTTGCTCTCCTTAACCGAAATCACTTCTCTTTTGTACATCCCGTCACCATGATTTGGATGAAGACACCAACCCGGTATTTGGCCAACTACCAAAATACCCTCGACGAAACTTCTGGACACCTTCCCTTGACTCCGTCTTCACCTTCATCTCAAAATATCTTCATATGCTTTGACACACATCCCATTGTGCTCAATGACTAACCATCACATTTTCATGCATTCGGACTCCCTCGAAGAGTCTTTGCATGCATTGGCCTCATCACTTAGTGCACTACATGCACCAACTCATCTCTTCATGATCTTTGTCTTCTATATGTTTCTCGCTTGAGCTATATAGTCTCACCTAAACTTACATGACTGCTCAGATCTTAGCTCCTCCGCTTAGTCCCGATCTACTGTCGTCGACCGCTAACGTTCTCTGAGCCACCTGCATATCCAAGACCAAGCAAGTATATTGAGCATAAATTTTATGCACTTGACTCATGTTAGATAAAATCATGCAACATCACACAACCGACCAAAAGCACCCATGTCATGCACACACTCATCCGACTTAAAAATTATTTTCATTGTTCTTTAATAGCACCCACTGATCTGACCACACTTCCCATGTTGGTCAGACTGTCCCGGTCAGACCGTCGGCCATGGCTGGTTTGATCGCTTCACAACACCAAAAAAACACACTCTATAGAATTTCGGTTAAACTCTATCTAGTTTCAGGTCCACTTTTCAATTCTAGTGTCACTAAGTACAAACTAATCCCAAACAAACATACACAAGTGTTTGATATTTAATTTTGCAAAAGCCCGTAGTCAGTTTGATCGCTCGACCCATGGCAGTCAAACTGCCGACCATCTGCCGATCAGACTGCCGACCTCATGATGGTCAGATCGATTGAACCCTGACAACACAAACTGAAATCTGATTTTTTTAACTTTTATAAAATTAAACTTAACTAAAATGAAAAATTATTTATTACAACATATACCGTACCTTTTACGTGGTCTCTCACGCCCTTTAATTTGCATGCTTGTGGCGGCCGGTGACTGTGGGTGCAGACGGATGCATATGCATGAAGCAGGTACAGTGTTTGGGGATGTGGATGCCAGCGTGATGCTGCCGTGACATTCCTTTCCACTGCCACATTTGCCAAAAAGGAGCTCCAGGCAACGCAGAAAAGCGAAAGCGCAAAGTATTGTCAGGGTCGGTCTCTTCTTTCAAATTTTTAAAAGCTATTTTTAATTTTTTATGGTAACTAATTTTTAAATAAAGTAACTTTTAAGATAAAATCTATAAATTGATTGTACAACATACTGTAACGGTTTTATTTGTATCGGTTAAAATCGCACAAGAGTTTCTATTATTTCGTACTCTTTTTTACAAACAATTAACAGTTATAAACTATAATTAAAAACAGAAACCTAAAGAAAAAATAATACGCGGAAACTAGAAGAGTACAACTGTATATCCGGCCTAATTTTTTCTGTAGCTGCATGTCCGGACAAGGAAGCAGTAGTACATGGAGCAAGGGTGCTGTGATAGTGTGATGTTGATCTTCAGAGTGACGTGGAGATGACCAGATGCTTCGATTGATCAGTGGATGCCTTGTGCCGAGGAAATGATACAGGACGGATCATAAAAGAACGTACTACGTCATCAGTACGCGCGTACGATGTTATGATGGATCACACTGCATTTACATGATAGGACGATAGGTATCCTTGTGCAACCGGTGTTAAGTAGACAGATTTACTTTACAGTTCACAGTTTTGAACCGATCGAAGCGTCAAACAAAGACACTGTTCATGGTAAAAAGAGTCGAAATGACAGATTAGCAAGTTGCAGGAATTCGACAAAGCAACATATGACGGCCATTGGCCGCATTACATGAGCCGGTCCTACCAAAGCCAGCTTTAAGCAGGGATGAGACGGTTTGGTAGTTTTTAACCGACTCACACATCATTCTTACAAGCTCATGCATACGTCTAGACAAAAAAAGGCTCAGAAGAAGTTGTCCCTCGTGACAGAGCATAAGACGCACCTTTTGATCTCAAAAAGGAGGCATGTAGGGCTCGATCGCTGTTGCATCATTCTTCTCCTTCCTGCTGTCATGTTCTCTGAACTCTGTACTGTACTGTACGTACTAGCTAGCAAGCTCACACGATGAGAAGAACAAACTAGCTTAGCTAGCATATATATATGCCCAAACTAGAACAAAAGATGCACTTTTAACAGGACTAGCTAGTTTGTCAAATGGTGTGATGATGCTAGCTGTGCATGCGTGGAGCCATGGACGTGACTGGCCGGAGGAGTCAAGTGAGGCCCGTGACCTCTCGATCGATCGATGGATATGCACGAGTACGTTCCTATTTGCAAGAACCTTTTTTTCTTGGTTTGTTTGGATCTCTTTCGTTTTCATGGATCCTTTGGTCGAGACCACTAGCTCTAGCTCACACAATGTGTTTCGACCGGGACTTTTTACATTAATTACGGGCAATCTATGACAAACAAGTCGAGATGCAAGCCGAGTCGACACGTACATGTCGCACAAATCCAACCTCAGATTCATCTCTTCTAGTTCTAGGCACACCTACACATCATGCATCTCTTTGCTCTCTTACCACTCGCACAAACGTGCACACGCCTATATCATCTATCAATTTGCAAGCTTCAGTTGTACATGTCCATGTGGTCTCCAATTGGACCTGGAATTGATTGTCCCTGCAGATCCATATATGCTTCCATTTGTTTCAACAATCTGAAAGTACATCTTACGTTAACCATATTGATGATGAACTGGTAGTTGAGTAGAAGATAACTTTCAAACCAGTACTAATCTCTTTGTGATTTTTGTAACACACATACATCACAGAAAAGTTGGCAGGTGGCATCATTAATAATAAGAATTGTTCCCAAAATTAAGTTGAAGTTGCTTGTGTGAACTGACAAGAAGCAGGAAAAAGTCCACGATGAGTCTACATGTAGAATTTTACTGCTGGAAAAACAACAAGACTTCGATCGGCATCATTGGGCTAGTTTTCCAAATGAAAATGACTTGATTTGTTTTAACTAAACAAAGAAACAAGAAACATCCACATCAAAAGAAGGTGCTATAGATAGAAAATCATGAGATTAGACACAAGGGCCTTTCTAGTAGGCCCTCGATTAGTCTCCTTTCGTGGCATTATTAATTGATTTATCTAGCTTTTCTGTGCACGTCAACAATCAGATGACTGTTCTAGTATTTTTTTCCTTTTGTGTAGTTTTTTTCAATAATTTACTGAAGATTGTGGTGTATTTGTCATTTACTCATTTTCATTTATTTTCTGTTGGAAAAAACTGCATGTGGAGATAAAAATTCTAGCTAGTAGCAAGATAACAAGTCGCAATTTGATGGCGACAACCGCCGACTTTGCCGAGCTTTGCATATGGACTTCTCATATATCTCCAATTCTCGGCCACTTTTTTAGAGAAATATGTCCACATGCGCAATTCGATCGACCTGTAAATTTCAACTAAATCAAGTATTCTAGGCCGGCTGCGTGATATATATAGAAACAACACATATACGCTTGCTACAATGAGGACAAAATGTGTCTTCTAGATGAAGTCCAGAACATTTTCTGATTATTTCTGACTCAGCAAGTCTGCATGCATGCATTACGAATGTTTCAACTTGTAAACAGTAAATTATTTAGGGTTTTGTTAAACGTCATCCGGATGTTTTTTTCCTAACTATCATTCAGATTTATGACCATTAGATTAGAGATCTATTGGCCATGAATTCTCCCCCTCCCCTTAAATTCTACCCCCTCCCCCTTGAAAAAAACCTCCTTTAAAAACAAGGGGCCCTTTGATCTCTAATCCAAATGTCACAAATTTAGATGATAATTACAAAGAAAACATCCGGGTGATAGAGATTGTTGTGCATCCTTTTTGCTTCTGTATGAAATAATTATACGGATTAGCAAACTGATTTCTAGCTAGCTTCATTACCAACCATCTCCAACAGCAGACGTACATATATACATAAGTAATTCATATGATGACAAATTCTGCAGGGTTCACGCATTTAAAGAAGCCCCTTAATTAGCTACGTGCACCATGTCACAAACCGGAACCCTACCTGGGAGATTCGCTAATAGCCCGACAGTGTCTGTACACACGTAGGTGAAGGGGACCTCAATTATGCTGCTGCTGCTACTAGCTCCTCGTGAAACAAGAAACAAGATGGCCAAATCTGATGCTCTGATCGATCATCAATAATTATCTCAGCATGCATTCTCACTGCAGAATTGAAGTAAGCAATCAATTAATTAAAACATGTGTACTTGTATATACTGCTGCAATCAAACGAAATATCCTGCATGCAGATTGATCATGCATGTGTTCGTTTGGACCTCACACTCAGATCTGATCCAAATGACCAGGTCTGCCACACATGTACGTACAGAACGATCGATCCTTGGGACGTACACTCACGTGAGCTTGTTTCGTGCTTGCATATATTTTGAGTCTGTCCATCGACACAGTTGAATATAATGCATATATGTCGTCTACAAGATTCTTTCTCTATACGTACGTTCGTACGTAGCTGCAGACTAGGATGCACGCGGCGTATGTATATTATATGCACTGTTGGACTGGACCAACATGCGCATACGACTGTATGTACATCTGTACCCTGTATACTCAGTGAAGTCAATCGCAGCGGCGTTCAAATTGTACGTCTCGGTATGTACTGTTCTTCTGGACGGACGTGATGTTCCTGACAAGTCGATGCATAATGCAGCACTTCGCTCCAAATGAAGCAGCTCGTGTATGCACGCGTTCACAAGAGGGTTTCTGTTTTTGTTTTTTGGGGGGCTTTGATCATGCCATGCGTGGGAGTGCATGCACGAGAAGTTTAGTTATCTATTAGATCAGACATGTGATGAGGAGTTCCATGCAGACACTGGAAGCTAGCTTACCAGTTTTGACTTTATTTTCTCCCAGCCTTGTCAGTTACTCAGTATGTGTTGATTTTGCTAGTTGAAGAAACCTAACTTATGTAACATTTTCTAGTAAGTATATCCTCTATTTTTGAGCCAACGGGTGAGTGCAAATTAGAATTTTATTGTAAAATCTCCTGCCAATTCTAATACATGATCAGACTCGGCATATACAAATATTACTAAGCGGGTAGTAGTGCAGCTTTGTTGGAAAGCCTGAAAAGTACAGACATTCTAACTTGTAGGATTTTGGATGATTTTTTTGTTGGAAGGAATTGATGAATAACTATTTAATTAAAAAATTTTACCTTACGCAGTTCATCCGAACAACATCACTAACACTTATTAATCAGGCTGTTTTGAGTCAAACCTGCGGACAGAGCTTAGTATTCCATCGACAAATGAACGAATCACCCAGAAATTATCGTACAATCAATCGTTTTCGTCGTTAAATAAAGTTTTATCACAACGAGTAGGTTCTCGAAATGGAACAGTAGTTCCTTTATTCTGAAACCCGCCGCTTGACCAATATGTCTGGCACACACAATAAGAGAATCGTGATGAACAAATATTCTTTGTCAGCACATAGTTATCCACTGATTGTATAGGACCAAAGGCAGTTACTAGAGGGGTAAATAGGAGCTCACTTTTCTTTGATATCAAATTGAATCTTCAGGTTGTCTATAGCTTTGAAACACATAGCAAGAGATCAAGCATACGAAACCTACAAGCCAACTCTATAAAAACCAAGCCAAAGAGTCTAGACTTGCCAGGACGGTCTGACAGTAGTGCAATAGATAGTCTGATTGGATAAGGGCAGTCTAACCTCTCCTCCAGGCAGTTTGACCAGCCTTGGGCGGTCTAACCTATCCTACATGGGCGGTTTGACCTCTCGAAAAAAATCAATATTACAACGAGAGAGAAACTTGCATAACTTTCAAACCGAGGCTCTAAATCATTTGAAATTTGCATGCACCTTCTCTAGAGTATCAGAAACATATCCAGTCAAAGATCAAGAAGGTTAGGCCCTATTCGTATTGGCTTCTGCTTGTCAGATTACCTGGTTTCTTGAAGTGGTTTGTCTACTCCTCTCGCTCCTGTCTTGCTCCGAGGATAAGTCAAGGGTCATGAGCGCATCACGTACCCCATTCCTCTCGTTCCAATCTTGCGCACACATCTCACTCTCATGTTTTGCACCACTCACCCCTCCTTCTAAAAGCCACTTCTTTCAGCCGCTACTATTTATTTTCAACCAAAAGCCATTAGCTATAGCCAAAAGCCATCAGCCAAAGTTTTGACTTTTTTCCATTTGAAGGAAGGTTGCACCAAAACCACAAGAACTTGAATCAAGACATGATTGTGGGTAAAGGATGGTCTAGATGATCTTGCATATGCTCTCATAAGTCCTAGCAAGTGTAACAACAAGAAGAACACAAGCCAAAAGGCATCAAGATCAAAACCACCAAAATCACCTTTTCTTGAGCCAAACTGAACGAACTCAAGATCTTTCCATAAAAAATGCCTAGATAGATGGTATCTGATTTTCAAAAGATATCTCTACCACTTACACGTCCTTGGCACTAATAAAGATCAAGAGGGGGAAGAAAACAACAAAAACCAAGCCGAATCAAGAGCTTCAACTTGAGAACAATGACTTGGATGAGTTTGGTAGATCTATTGATACTTAGAGATGAATGTTTATTGCCACTCCATCATGGAGGATATAGCTCTAACCCTAGAGCACTCACACAAAGCTCCCAACACATGGAAACCCTAACCTAAAGTGGCTCTCCAAGCACAAGAGATATTTTCTCTCAACACATACAAGAGCTTATATAGTGAAGATTCATCGCCTCACACCTAACCTCAACAACTAACCACACTTAATGGATATAACTACATACAAATAGAAAAACCCGATAACCCACACACAAATGGGTTTTATACTTACACATATGCACACTTCTCAAAGTGCTACTTTCACATGGCTCCAATAGCCCGATAAGATGCTCCATTCTTTCTGGCGTGACCTAATCCACCTTAGGTTACTGCCATGGTTTGGCAAACCTCCTCTCTACCCAGTATTGGATAATTTACGCAATATTCACCCACCAGGCTTCATGATGCTTCTTCTTGAAGGAAACTTCAATACGAAGTCCACGATGTCCAATGACTTGTCGCCAAGCCTATACACCTCCGACCTCCTCCTGGATCATCACCGCCTGAAATGGACCAAGACTAATGGCACATCACATGCATGCACTTCCCTCATCACTATCCTTATCTTTCTCTCGTGTTTCTCTACTTGAGATGTAGCCTCACTCGAACTTACACAACCTTCCATGGCCTCGAGCTCTTCCCCTAGCCTGGTCTTATTGTTGACCGCCAACAATCACCAATCATCCTGCACATCAAAGAATAAGCAATCATCCTAATCACAAGTGATATGCACTTGACTTATATTAGCAAACACCACATGGCACTCCCGACTATGATTATCACAATGCGCAGACTCCCGCCATGACTAACACTTGCATGGATTCCCACCATGACTAACACCTTGTATGGAATCTCGAAAATCTCCTAGATCAATAACACAACTAAGATAAAACTCAGCTCACACATCTCCGTAAAGGCTGGTCAGACTACCAACCAACAGCTGGTCAGACCACCCCAGTCAACCTAGTCAAACCCTGGTAATAGTGGACTAATATGACCGTTGGCCCAACGTTGGTCAGACTACCCCAGTCTAATTGTCAGCCACAGGCTGGCCAGACCACTTAAGAGCACCAAAAAACACCCTCTCTAAAATTTTAGTTAATTTTTATTTAGTTTCAAAACTCCAATTAAGTGACACTAAGTACAAAGACATCCTAAAATACACCAACATAAGTGTTTGGTGTCTATTCTCCAAAAGGCCACACGGTCGATCTGATTGCTTCATAGCCGTGGGTCAGTATACCGATGCCAGGTCGGTCAGACTACTGATGCCAGGTCGGTCAGAGCACCATTACCAAGCCGGTCAGACTGCTTAACTCTTGATAGCAACTTTGAAAACTAAAAAGCTTCAAAACCAAACTCAAACTTCAATAGAACTTGCATATTAAAGTCAAATACTCATCACACATATAAGGTGACCTCCACATAGTCTCACAGATTGAGTAGAGAAAATTAAGGACGTGAATAATGTAGACATAATTGAGTTAAGATAAATCATCAAAAATCAAAATCTTAATGTTGTCATTGATACAAGATCGGATAGTAAACTTGTAGGCACCCCTGGTCGGCTTTGCAGATCGTCGAGGATGCAAAGGGGGACTCAATGAGAATCACACACAAGCAACTGCATGAATGCATTGTATGTGGGTGTGAGTGTTACAAGTGGCCTCCCCTCCTGTTTCTCAAGTGCCACTGTAGCCTAGCTTACTCCTAAGGGTAATTTTGTCTATTACATCAAGTGGGCCCCAGACTTCCATTCACTAAGGTTGACAATTGATCTAGGTCTAAGGCGAGATCCCAGTGAATAGAAATCGCCCAGGCCACCACACGAGGTATGCTGGTGCACTTCGCTTCAGGGATATTATCATTGGATCGAGGTAGCATTGGGGGGGCATCCCTAATGTGTCACACATCGCCGACTTTGGTCCTTGGACCTCGTCCAAGGTGGGTTCCCCAATATGTCATACCTTGCTGAGGTTGGTCTTTGGACTTTGTCCATGGTTGGTCCTCGGACCTTGTCCGGAGTAGCTTCCCCAATGTGCCACACCGAGCCGAGGTTGTTGTGGCGCACTTCAACATGCCTTACCTAGCCGAAGTTATCACCAGTCTGAGCTAGCACACCGACCGGTAAAAGGGGTCAACGTGTGGCCTTGGGTCTATGGCTTCCCTGATAATTTGCAATGCACTCCGACATATCAAAAATATCTTATTCCTCATGTGGATTCTAGGTGATAGATCATTGTCTGTTTGAGTTGTTGAGGCATGGGTCTAGAAGCTAGGGGTGTGCCACATGCTTAGTTTATGACACTTGTCGAGGTTGTCATTAGTCCAACTGGAGCACTTAATCAAGGATGTGCCATCGAGACAGAGCGAGGTTTGACTGAGGCAAAATTGTTGAGTGCATTTTGAGCCCTGTCAAGGTTAAGCCATCCTTCCCAAGACGCTCGAAAAGCTTTGCCGGCACGTTGGAAGGCTGAGGGGTGGCAGGCATAGCGAACCACCTTCTCGGGAGTGGCGCGGACTTGGTTCTTGACCTGCCATGGAACCGATCCGGGGACGACGTGGGTTTGCCCGAGGCATAGCATGGACTTTGTCTGGGGTGAGGCGGACTCAACCTAGGGACAGCATGCATTACTAGAAGTGTTCCTTGTGATGCGCATCATCGGGTCATTTCCCGCAAGCACGAAACCTGAGACCATACTAGTTGTATATTCCTCAAGACAAGAACACCCTCTTGGCGTTTGCTCCAGGAGTCATTATGTGACGAAACCTCCGTAAGGCCACTGTGCTATGAGACAGATTTGCACTGTGTTGTGAGCCGAATGCGCACTATGCTATGAGTCGATTGTGCACTATGCTATGAGCCTAATTTGGACCAGGTGTACGAAATCTCCTTGGGGAGCCATATAGATTCGGTCCACCATGGACCTCATTTTGCCTTTAAATATCCTTGCCCTACCAGTGAATAGAGTCCAAATCCCCACCTTCAATTCCCCATTTCTTCCTCTGGCCTCACTCCACTCAGTACGCCTCTAGATCGCCCCTTCGCTAGAGGTGCCACACCAGGTCCGCCCCATCCGCTCGACTGCAACGGGCATTCTCTGGCCTAACATCACTGATGTCATTGTTCCTGCTCCACCCCGACCTTCTACTCTGGGTCAACTCTGTTCTACCTGTCCATCACGTCGGGTTGACGTCACCGCTCCTGCGCTCTGCCTGCTCGGCCACCCCTAAGCAGGTCTAGGTTACTTCTGGAGTTGGTCCGAAACTCACCCCTGACCTCATTCGAAACCCTCCTGGGCCTCATCTGCGTCCCTCCGAGGTGGTCCATGATAATTCTGAAGTTGGTCTGGGACTCAACCCTGGCCTCATCCAAAGCTCTCCCAAGCCTTGTCCGTGTCCCCTTGAGGTGGTGTGCGCTACTTTGGAAGTTGGTTCGGGACTCACCCTTGACCTCATCTAGAGCTCTCCTAGGCCTTGTCCATGTCCCCCTAAGGTGGTCTGCACCACTTCTAGAGTTGGTCCTCACCACTTCTAGAGTTTGTTCGAGACTTGCCCCCAACCTTGTATGGAGTCCCCCAGCCTTGTCTGCATCCCCTAAGGTGGTCCATGCCACTTTTGGAGTTGGTATAGGACTCACCCCCGATCCCCGTCCGAAGCTCTCCTAGGCCTTGTTCGTGTCCCCCTCCCCCCGAGGTAGTTCATGCTACTTCTGGAGTTGGTTCGAGCCTCCTGGGCCTTGTCCTTGTCCCCCCAATGTGGTCCTAGGTCACCACCCTGACTTGCTCCATGAGGCACATCTGAGCTCAGCTCATGCATTGAACTATCTAGATGTGTCCTTTGGTTCATGCATCACCAACTCTGATGCCCGCTAGCCACAACCTCAGGTTTGCACTCGTCCCCCTCCTGACTTGGGTTCATGCATAGTGCGCCCTTGGCTGTATTGCTCCTCACGATGTCTCTTGCCCTTGACTGACTCAAGCCTAGTTCTCTCCTGAGACTCTTTAGAAGGTTGTCCAGTTCTCTCACTTCCTAGGCCCCTCAAATGCATCAAGGGTAGGGGTGGGCATTTTTATACCAAAACCGAAATACTGAACCGAACCAAAAACATCAAAAATTGAGGTTTATTCGGTGTATGGTATTCGGTGTGGCTTATATTTTCATGCTATTTAGTTTTTGGTGTGGTTTTTAAGTCACGAAAACCGAATTAACCGAAATACCAAAATATTATTTTTCCTTATGTGAAATTGTAGTAAATAGAGGCTATCCTCATTTAATTTTGTAGCTATTTTTCAACATCTTAAAAGGAAGAATATTAGTAGCTTTTAGAGATATCATTCGCTAAAAAATAAATATAGTATGATAACACTAGACTAAAGAATGTTATTATACGTTAAAGTGTTGTGCATATTTTGGTTAACCAAAAACAGAATTAACTGAACTGAAATAATTCAGTTAATTAGGTTTGATTTTCTATTTTAGTTTAGTTAATTTGGTTGTCAACTTTCAAAAACCAAAATATTTTTTTACCGAATAAACCGAATGTCCATCCCTAATCAAGGGGCCTCCTGGAGCTCCTGGAGAAAGATGGTAAGATCGAGAGTGCTGACTTGGCCGTCTTGCGAAAGGTTGATGAGGACCGGCCCCACCCGGAGCTGGGGATGCTCGTTGTTTTTGCCACGCAATTCGACATCAGCCTCTGTATTCCTTCGGTTAGGCTGCTGAAAAACGTACTTGACATATTTAATCTCAAGGTCTCTCACCTTAACCTGGGCTCCTTAGTCTGCCTCTCAATGTATGAATGGGCGATGCAAAGCCTAGGGGTGAAGCACCCATCAGCTGAGCTCTTCTGCTTCCTCCACTATGCTTCACACCCGGTGATGTATGCCTATGACGGCGTACGCTCCTCGTACGGGGTGATCGCCTTCCAGATCTACGGCAGTCACCTGAAGTTTGAGTTCCTTACTAAGGCCCATAAGGACAAATGCGATTCATGAAGGGACATGTGGTTTTACTACCTTGCCTAGGGATCGGGCCTTATCAACATCAGGAACAAACCTCTGGTGGACAGTTCACTACACTTCTCACCCACCATGGGTTCAAAGGATAAAGCATACGCTCCTCGTACAAGGTGATCGCCTTCCAGCTCTGCGGCAATCGCCAGAAGTTTGAGTTCCTTGCTAAGGCCTACAAGGCCAAATGCGACTCATGAAAGGACCTGTGGTTTTACTACCCTGCCTAGGGATCAAGCATTGTCAGCACCTAGAAAACACCTCTAATGGACAGTTCACTACACTTCTCACCCACCATGGGTTTAAAGGATAAAGCGAATTGGTTCCTACTACAAGGACTTGCCATGATGTTTAGCATGTGCGATCTTGTCAAAGAATTTTGCATGCTAAGGATCACGCCCCTTGGGCCAAGTTGGAACATGTCCTTTAACGAGGGCGATGTGTTGAGGTGCATTTGTGCCTTTTGCGGTTTTGTCAAGTCCCAAGTAAGTTTCCCGCTTAGCTTTTTTACCCACTTGACCATCCGATCCCCAACCTTCTCTTGACTTGTTAGACTCATAGGCTTGACACTCCCCCAAGTTGAGGAGGTGGCGGGGGCTTAGTGCCCACCAGCATCCCTTGTCTGTTTGCCCCACTAAAGCTGCTGCCTGCCGACTCTTCCTCGTGGGGGAGCCTGGATGTCGAGGGCAGGGCTATAGAAGTTTACACCATGGGTGCCACCTCAGCACACTCCCCGAGGGCTTCAAGGGGTGTGGACCCGGTCACCACTAGGGAGGCCACTATGGATGAGATGGCCGTGGGCCCTTGCCTCAAGTGTGTGATCCTCACACCCATGCCATGAGGAGACACACCTCAAGGCGGGAGCTTGAGTGCCCCCTGTTGGTTAGGGGTCGTGTCACCACCAAGGATTTAGCTCTATCAAAGCCCTGGCCAAGTTCCTGAGCAAGGCCGACACACGGGTGCTGCTCGCCGAGCTAGACTCATCCCTCGAAGTACATCCTCTAACAAAAAGATAGGTGTTTGCTTCGGTGGAGTGCGACCTAATGAAGGTAGCTAGATCGTCCATTTACCACACGGTCGTGGGTTCGGCTCCTGATCTCAACCCTCTTCCATTGGAGAGCCTCTTCACCATGCACAAGTTGTCTTCTATGCAGAACGACATCCAAATGGAGAACAAGAGGTTCATAAAGGAAGCGGAGGGTAGGGCGGCCGCCGCACAGTGGGAGTTGGATGCAGCCCATGAAACGATTGCTGAGCTACATCGCAAGCTCGCTGAGTAGGAGTTGATGTGGAGCGGCTTTACCATGGCTTATCCCAAGCCACCGATGAGTGGGACAAAGTGACCACCACTGCCATTTCTGTGGTGAAGACAATGCATGGTCTAGCCTAGGACTTGGGCATCTCCATGAAGCTCTCGTCTGGTTTGTCAGAGATCACCATCGAGACTTATCTCACCTGGATGGCATGGCCGATGAGGCGGACAAGGCATCAATGCCAGGCTTTCAGTGCTACTGCACGAAGGCCTTCGCTGAAGTTCTTCTTACTTCCCTTCGGCTGGCAGGCTACCAGCACTTCACTGCTTTCAAGGCACCTACATATGGGGCGTCGACCTCTCCATCACAAACCATGTTCGCTCTTTCTTCTCGTGAGTTTGGAGCTCGCACAGGCCGAGCTACCTCATTGGGCTCATCCGCCAGGCCCACGCTCGATCGTCCAAGAGGGTTTCCTCTGGCACGCGAGAGGGAAGCCCCAATGGGTCGGGTTCGTCCCAGGTGCGAGGCTTGTTGTTCAGCTCCTGGGTCATGTTGCCACTGAGTCATGCGGCATCCTACTCTCATATGTGCTAGTAGCTCAGTATGCTGATATTAGTTGGTAGGTTTTGTATCTTAGCACGTCGGAATGCCCTAGCATCCCGATTGATGCTGGCTTTCAAGCAGGGAGGCCCTGGGGCCGGGTTCATCCTAGGTATGAGGCTTGTTGTTCAGTTCCTGAATCATGTTTTCACTGAGTCATGCGGCGTCCTAGTCTCATATGTGCTAGCGGCTCAGTATGCTGATTAGTTGATAGGTTCTGCATCTTAACACGCCAGAATACCCTAGTGTCCCGGTTGATGCTAGCCTTCAAGCAGGGCTTCAGGCTTCATGTAGCTTTTGTGCTCCCTATAAGCTGAGCTCCTTTTGCAGCTACCTTGTGATCATAGCGTAGTTTCCGGGAAGCGGTCGGATGGAGAACATGGGCTGAGAATGCACTTCGGCCGGCCGAATAAGAGAGGGAGGGATCGTTGGGAATGCTGCACATAGCCCGCTAGGTGCTTGGGCTACAAGAATCGGCCGCGCCATGTTGGAAAGCGGCCCGCTTCAGCGTGCATGGCACCATTCTGAACGCAAATGAAATTACGAGATCGTCTAGAAAAACACAAAAACAAAAGGGAAATTAGACTAACCCAACGCCTCTGCTTTCAAGGCCCTCACCCATAGAATTTTCTTCCGGCGCAAGAGGACATATGATACAGTCAAATCGGCACAAGTGGAACATATAAGTGCTCTGTTTACTGCGAAGTTTAGTGCATGCCTGAGGAAACACGCAAAGGATAGTCTCTCACCCTTGCACTGCTCCTCCAAACAAATGAGCGAGAGGTTCTCTCGTCATTGACCGTGAGTAACACTTCGGCAATGCTAACATGCATTGTTGAATAGTGAATATTCTCTCGAGTCTCGAAGAACTTAAAAGAAACCGCAAATCAGCTAGAGATTATGATATCTGTAACTAAAGATAGAAACCAGCAAACACATTCTTGCATGAACTGCGCGCAGATGGGCATCATGGAAGGCTACCCAAGAAAGCAAATTTCCCAGCACCAGCCTCAAATGGATGGCCCTGCCGGCGCAAGCAACACTAACCATGCACCGCCGGCGCCTCACCATGCCGCCGCCAAGAAGAGGCACTACTCCGACCGTGCCAAGATTCTTCTCCTCTTCGTCGTCACCAACTCCGTTTCCATCCTCCTGGCCGTCTCCTTCTCCCACCTCGGTGGCGACTCCGCTCTTGACGTCGCGCTCAAAGTACTCGCCTCCAGCCAAAGCCTCGCCGTGAACCTCCACCGCCGCGTCGACGCCACCGACGTTGTCATCAAAAGGCTCATAGCCAACTCTGGCAAGCTTCGGCGGACCCAGCCGCCACCGAAGCTAACACCGGAGGAAGAGCTCACGCTCGCGCTGGGCCCGCACACGCTCCCGTTCGGCTACACCCCGAACCTCGACTCCGACAAGCTGTACCCGGCGATCGGCGCCGTGTGTCACCGCCACCGTGACGAGCTCAAGACGTACATGAAGTATAGCATAGGTGGCGACTGCCCGTCCGACGCGGCGTTCGCCGAGCGGCTCATGCTTCAGGGATGCGAGCCGCTGCCGAGGCGACGGTGCCGCGCGCGAGGCCCAGCCGGGTTCCCGGACCCGACTCCGTTCCCGCAGAGCCTGTGGTCCATGCCACCGGAAAAGTCTGTCGTGTGGGACCCGTACACATGCAAGAACTACACGTGCCTCGTGAACCGCTCTCGCCGCCCGGGGAGCCACGACTGCAAGGGCTGCTTCGACCTCACCGGCCGCGAGCAGCGCCGGTGGGTCGGGCAGGGCAGGGACCTCGACTACGACATCGACACCGTGCTCGCCTCCAAGCCCCGTGGCACGGTGCGCATCGGGCTGGACATCGGCGGCGGCACGGGCACGTTCGCGGCGCGCATGGCGGAGCGCGGGGTGACCGTGGTGACCACGACCCTCGACCTGGGCGCGCCGTTCGGCGCGTTCGTCGCGTCCCGGGGACTCGTGCCGCTGCACATCGGCGCCATCGCTGGGCGGCTGCCGTTCTTCGATGGCACGCTCGACATCGTCCACTCGATGCACGTGCTCAGCCGGTGGATCCCCGGCGCGGTGCTCGACGCCGAGCTGTACGACATATACCGCGTGCTCCGGCCGGGGGGGCTGTTCTGGCTCGACCACTTCTTCTGCACCGGGAAAGAGTTGACCGACGTGCACGTGCCGGTCATCGAGAAGGTCGGGTTCCGGAAGCTCCGGTGGAACACCGGGCGGAAGCTTGACAAGGGGCCCAAGGCCGACGAGTGGTACATTTCTGCTCTTCTTGAGAAGCCCACGACGTAAAGTTGATACAGAAGGGCAGAAGGCGGAGCAGTTGTCTCACTGTTTGCTTGGTTTCAGGATTCCTTTCAGGTTATGTTTGGTATCGTACTTGAAATTTACATATAACTAGCTGAATATCCATACGGTGTCATGATTTTTTTAAAATTTATCATACTACATGTTTAAAAGCTTATGGGTGGTAAAAATTTTTAGAATATACATACAAATATGTTCTAAAAGTTTTTAAATCCGTCAAGAAGTCGAAAGCCGTCAATCACACCTCATGATCATAAGTCAGAAGACATCAACCACACCTCGTAGTCGTAGGTCAGGAGCCCTCGAGCACACCTTGTCGTCATAAGTCGGAAACCGTCAACCATCGCGCGTGATCGCAGGTCGGGAGCGGTCGACCATCACTGGTAGTCGTAAGTTGGCAACGGTCGACGATCGATCGTAGTCCTAATCGGGAGCCTTCAACAATAGCTTATGGTCGTACATCGGAAGCCGACAACCATCGTTCGTGGTCGTAAGTTGGAAGCCGTCGAGGATACCTTGTGGTCGTAAGTCGGAACACATCGACTAGCGCTCGTAGTCGTAAGTCGAAAGACATCGACTACACCTTATGGCCGTAAGTTGAAACACATCGACCTTGCTCGTGGTCGTAAATTAGAAGATGTCGACCATCGCGCGTGAGCGTAGATCAGGAGCTGTCGACCATCGCTGGTGGTCGTACGTTGGCAGGCCTTCAGTGTGCTTGTGCCCTGTGGCTTGACTGCCGGCGCCAGCCTGTTCGGCCCCGACTTCGACCACGGCTTGGACTTTGACCACGACCCTTCGACTTCGACCACGGACTGACTTCATTCACGGCCCTTCGACTTCGATCACTGCCCCTTCGACTACTGTTTCCTTCGACCACGGTTTGGACTTCGACCACGGACCAACTTCGCCCACAACCCTTCGACTTCGACCACTGCCCCCTTCGACCACGGCCCCCTTCGACCACGGCTTGGATTTCAATCATGGCCCTTCGACTTCAACCACAGCTGTGACTTCGACCACGACCCCCTTCAACCACGGCTTCGACTTCGACCACGGCCCCATTCAATCATGGCACCGACTTCGACTTCGACCACTGTCCCCTTTGACCACGGCTCTTTGTCGTCGACCACTTCCCACTTCGACCACGGATGCGACCGCTGGGCAACGACGGCGGGGGGAGAGCCACATGGGCGGGCACAGGAAGAGGAAGCCGCCGCCACGCGGCACCGAGCAACGACAGCAGTAGGGGGTGGGTGCGGCAGGGGAGAACAGTGGTGATGCAGCGCCGCAGGGGGCGAGGTGAGGAGGGAGCAGGGGCGGCCATCGGATCCAATGGCCACCGTCTACGAGCGCCCGTCTCTCGGATCCACCAGCCGCCATCGATCGCTGCCTTCTAGATCCACTGACTGCTGTTGCCGAGCATGCCTCTCAGATCCACTGGCCACCATCGTCGAGCGCCCTTCTCTCGAATCCACTGGCCGCTGTCGCCAAGCGTCGTGCCGCCTCACGGTTTCCACCAATTTGGGCGCCGTCTTGATTGGAATCGCTCCACCGTACTATTCGTGTAACGAAAAATCTTGGTTGGAGGGGCGATGGGAGATGAGGCGGTGGTGGTGGGGAGATGCCCGGTGGCTACTGAGGAGGGAGAGGGAAGATGGGGTGGTGCCGTTGGGGAGATGCTCGATGGGCGGCGAGGAGGGAGAGGGGAGATGAGGTGACTAGTCAATGGGTTACGGCCACCTGCAAGGGGGGAGAGAGAGCGTGGGAGAGAGATCTGGAGAAAATGAGAGAACAGAATAACCGAAGATGTAAGTGGAAAAGAGGGACAATTAGCGCGAGAGAGGGGGGATATAGATGGTCAATATTTCTATGTTTAGATCGGACGGCTGAGAAGAGAGGAGGGAGAATGCACCAATAACCACCAACTCATATTTTGAAGGAGTAGAGATTTGTGAATTGTGATACTAGTTACCAATATCGAACTACCTGTATAGGTTTTAAATATTCATGTAGGTGATGATTGAATGGGAGTGTATGTTAATGTTCTTGTCATGTCATGTTGGTATATTTTGGGCCAAGACATCGATTGACGCGTGATTAGTATATTTATGGTATGTCTTATTTTCTTTAATGTGAATACATTATATTATAATATTATACGATACACTAATCTACATATTTTATTTTGTAGATTCTCTCGTGATTGTTACTGTCGTAGTGGGGTACTTGTTGTATCTTCCTTATTTTTTCATGTATGAATATTCACATGCATATTGGATCATGTTTTTAGTTTAAAATTATTACGGTTATCAACTTTGTTTTGTCATGTATATATTGACTTGTTCACGCTTATTGTTTATAGGTAGTTTGGTATTTTTTTTGGCTCTGCTGCTGGTTGAGGACATGCATATATTACCTCGACTAATAATCATCCACAGCGTACAGCGAGCTTGTTTCCTAAAACAGAAGCGATATGTCCTTCAGATTCTCCCTGCCTCTGCTCAGCAAAACAGTGGAGCAGGAGCATGACAGTGTCACTGAGCAAGATCCGAGAAAAATGAGAAGTTAAACACGCCGACATTTTGGTGGTGATCATTTGAATTTTTTTGGTGGCTTATGGTTGAAAAGTATGGTAGTTGACTGAAAAAACACTGTAGCTGGCAAAGGTTTATTTAGCATAATTAAATTTAAAAAATAAAAATAAATATAAAAATATGTTAATCCAGTATGTATTTACGTGACAACTACCACATCCGAGAGAAGAAAGTACAACTACCACATCCAAGAAAAATAAGTTAAACAGGCGTGGGGCCGCTCAGAGCGGCTTAAAGATTTCAGCATAAGGCTTTAGTTTTTATCTGTTAGCTAAAATTGTATTATAATGACTATTAATTTTTATGAGAAAAGATAAGAACAAAATTGAGAAAAATTTGAAAAAAAATAGTTATATTGTCACAGACAATACAAAGGAATACAGGAAAAAAAGAAAAGGCAAAAAAACCAAAATTAAAAGCCAATTTAATTAAAAGCCAATTTATTTTAAGTGTCTTTTAATTTAAATAAGTTGAAAGCTAAAAAAAAGATAGAAACTAAATTTGTTTGGAGTAAGACCGTGTTCACCAGCGCCATGGCCTGCAGACAGGGCCAGCAGTGCCCAACTGAACTGGCGATGCTATTCACCCAACTGAACTTGCCCATCAGTCAGTCCATCACTCTCCGAGTGATGCAGCTTTTCAAATGCAAGGACATGTATTGGCATCTCTGAAGATGGCCATGGTTCACGTGGAGGGAATGGATGAGAGAGCAGTGCCATGGTGAGTTCTTGGAGTGGAGGTGAGCTGCCAATGCCCGGGAGGGGAGGGGAGCTGCGAATTGCCGAGCCTGCCTGCTTCGATCAGCGGTTGGCTGCGCCTCGCAGGTCATATTTGTGGTTGGTAGGTTGGTTTCTTTCCCACCACTGCTCAAAGATGCGTCGATGTTGTGACGTGTGTATTCTCCCTCACGGTTTATAGTGAACCGCGCCTAGGCAATCTGATAGGCAATTTAACCTCAATCCATCTGCATCTATTCGTTATGTCATATATTGTCCGTATAGAACAAGGTGTAGCAGTCTAAAACGGTTAAACTAGTCCAACAGAATTTATGTCACCATCCAAAATTAGAAAGCTTGCTCTTGATTGTAATTCAATTATCTTATGAATTTACTGAACTAGTAAACACGTCATATAATTATTACTTGGAACTCGGTTAATACGTAGGTGACAAATTATTTATTAGTGACAAGCTTTAAATTATTTCTATGTAGTTTCATATTTCAAATCACAAGTCAAAATAACAATAGTGTAAACAATGTTTTGTAAGAACTTCTGAGCCCAAATGAAAACGAGATAATCTAGAGAAACACAAAAAACAAAAGGTAACCATCCGAGTCCACGGTGGACCGGTTGTACCTTTCGTGGATGAAAACAACACGACGAAGGGTTTGCCTCCGTATCGAACAACAACGCACGCACGGATCAAATAAAGCGGGCGCAAATCCTCGCGAAAACACCCACAAAATTCTCCGCGAATAAAAACCCCACTCCTCCGCCTCCACCTCCAGGTAGCCCTCCTCCCTCCCATTCCCACCACCGCCTCCGCGCCCGCCCGAACCCTAGCCGCCATTGACCGCGCCTGGATGGAAGGCGGCGGCGGCGGGGCGGCGAACACCTCGCGCACGGCGGAGGAGGTCTTCCGCGACCTCCGCGGCCGCCGCGCCGGCATGATCAAGGCCCTCACCCACGGTACGCGCGCTCGCTTCCGCTTCCTTCCGATTCGACTCCCGATTCTCGCGTGGCTGTGTGGTTTCGTGTGATTGAGCTGTTGTTTCCTTTTGCTGTGCAGATGTGGAGAAGTTTTACAAGCTCTGCGACCCCGGTGAGTGCGCTCGATCTCTTCGGGTTTCTCGTCTGTGTTGGGGATTGCGAGCGGAGAAGCTTTTCGTGTTTTTGCTGCTTGGGTTTGGTTGCTTTGGTGGGATATTGGAAGCTGAATTTGGAAAATTTTATCTTTTTTTCGCTCTCCTGGTGCTTGGAGTTGCAATTATCGGTGGTTTTTGTCTTTCATCAATGCTGTGCTGGGTTGCTTCTGTTAAATTTTGGGGAGAGATTGGGACTCGGGGTTATAGTTTTCCAGGGGAAAAGTTTTTTTGGGGGGAGTTGATTGGAACCGTGGAATCAGTGCTAGGTCTTCGTTTTTTGTTGGGTTGTTCGCACTATGTCTGTTATCATCAGACCGAGATTGGTAGCTTAAGTGGACAATTTTACTGAAAATTGTAGAATATCTTTGGGCCAATTGGTGCCATGGGATTCTTGACTGTAGTTGATTTTGGTGTGTTTGGGTGTCTATGTGGGTGTGCATGCTTGTTTGCGCGTTGGTTTGTTAGATTCATTGCTGTTGCCACACTCAATTCAGTGGAGTCGTGACATAACGAGGGGACTATCTAGTAGAATTAGCAATGCTTCTCTCATTGCATTGATAGCGCTGTGCGTCTGGTTGTAGTACGTGGTTGCTTGCGTTATTTATCCTATTCAGGTAATAAATGTGAGGTTTTGGTTGCTTGTCATTATTAAATATCATTATGGCTTGTTCCGCGGTGCTATCTGCTTGTGCCTTGCATTGTAGTGAGCAACTGTGCATAGTAGTAGACCAACTTCTAAGCTGTAAAAACTTTGGCCCTTCTGGGCATGATTACCTAGACAGATGTTAGGCCTGTTCTTTTTGGCTGAAACTTATGGTTTTTGGCTGTGACTTGTGTCTTTTGGGCTGTTCGTGCGAGAGATTTTAGAGTAACAGAAACTCACGTGCGGTTTTTGCTGATATAAATTAAGTTGGTACAGTATGTACTACAATTAACTAGTAGACCTTATGTTAAAAAGATACTCCGTTTAAAAGTTAGTTATTGTATAAAAGCCGAAAAGTAGCTTTTAGAAACTAAAAAGAATAGGCCCGTTGTATTACTAATTCCATTGGTTTTGAACAGAAAAGGAGAATTTGTGCCTATATGGATATCCTAACGAGACATGGGAGGTGACCTTGCCAGCTGAGGAAGTGCCCCCAGAGATCCCTGAACCAGCATTAGGAATCAACTTTGCCAGGGATGGCATGAATGAGAAGGACTGGTTGGCGCTAGTTGCAGTTCACAGTGATTCCTGGTTACTGTCCATTGCATTCTACTTTGGAGCCCGGTTTGGGTTTGACAAAGAAGCAAGGTAATTATTATGCATTGCTACTACGGTTGAACTATGCAGTTTCATTAATCGACAATATATGCTTCTATGACTTCAGGGTTCCTTTTTTCCTCGTGTGCTTTCATCTGTCATTTGATTGCATTGTGAACGATAGGCCAGAAGGTTCATGTCTAAGGATTAGATACTGGAATTCCTGGCTGCCAGCTTCTGATTCTTTTTGTACCCTAATGGAGTGCTGCACTGCTATTTCAAGTAAAATGAGTACATACTTGAAGTTATCATGAATAGATCAAAGTATGGGGTGAAACTTGTGTATTCTTTGCCCCTGTGCTAATCATAATTGCTCAAATTTTCACTCAATTTTCTATCTGGCATAGCACAAAAGCACTACTGCGCCTTACTTTACAGGTGTATTAAGTAACCCTTTATTTAATACGCCTTTTATTTCAATCAATAAGGAAAAGGACATTCCACCTAAGTTTGGGAGGAAATTTTTTGTAGTCAAGATTTGTATATTTCACTGTTCCTCCCATACACTCTATCTGAACAACAGGAATAATGTATTTCGTCTAATGTTGGGGCTGTAAAATGGAATATGTCCTGTGCATGTTTTATTACTGCAGAACATGTAAACTTAATTGGATTGTACATTGGCAAGTAAACTTAGGGGAAGCAATGGATTCAGAGTAGCCGATCTAGGGGAGAGACAAGAGTTAGGAATCAGGGACTTAGGGAATACTTCTTCATTATTCATTACCTGATGATAATAAATACATGCTGTCCTTTTTATAGGGATGATTTAACTTAACCTCTATGAAATAATACCTATCTCTAATAGGAATATATCTATAAGATAGTAAATCTATATAATAAGGAAACTAACTATTCTTATCTCTATCCTAACTAATCTGACCCCGTCACACACGTCTGCTACAGTATGTAGGTACTGTTCACACCATGGATAGTGCGCGCGAACAGTAATTTGGTTCGTGACAATTTCTCCCCCCTTCGACGACAGCTTGTTCTCGAGCTGTGGTGGTGGCCATGGTTGCAGCCATTGGTAGACCCGATCTGGTGAGTAATTGTGATGCGTCGTGTTGGAGATCAACAGTGTGTTGATGATAATTGATGGCGAAGGTGCGATGGCCTTAGCGTTGCTTGATGTCAAGGAAGTTTCCAGTGACGAGGGCAACCAATATGGAAAAGTAGTTGCGTGCTTCATAGTAAGCAGAAGTTGTGGGAAGGGATCAACCGCTCTGATACCAATTGTCATGAACCTTAGTTCATAACGGAATAAACATTCGTCAGAGAGAGGTCGGACGACGACGACTTGAGGTAGAACGACACTAGGAAAAGGAGGGCACCAGTTAGAGCAAGGAGCAGATCCAGAGTAGCCAGTTTAGGGAAGAGAACAGAGTTAGGAATTGGTGACTTGGGAATACTTTATTATTCATTGTTTGATGATAATGGATACATGTCCCTTTTATAGGGATAACTAGACTTGACCTCTAAGAAATAATCTCTATCTCTAAGAAAACCCATCTCTAATAGATGGAATATATCTATAAGATAGTAAACTCGTATTATAAGAAAACTAACTATTCTTATCTTTATCCTAACTAATCTGACCCTGTCACGCCCGTCTGCTACAGCATGTAGGTGCCATCTGGCAGCTTAAGGGTATAACAGTGCGTGTAAACAGTAATTCGGCACGTACCACCCGACGTCTCAAAGTATAACAACACTATCAAAATTTAATGACGACCTAAGAATGTACGTCGGCATCATCCAGAAATATTACTACATAGAGTTAAGCAACATAGAGAATGCAATGAATGGTCCAAGAAAAACAGTACAATGGTATGGTAGCTGAATGAACATTATACTACAAAATCAATGCTAGTTAACTTTCTCTAGGTGAATGCCACCACAAACCATAACTCAAGCTCTTAAGTTGAAAGATAATTCATACAACAAAGGCCATTGCCTATCAACAAATGTTACTAATAGATCTAAGGACATTGATAAAACAACTGGGTTTCCCTACCCTACAGCCTAATAAATGAAATAGTACAAAATCAATGCTAGTTAACTTTCTCCAGGTGAATGCCTCCACAAACCATAACTCAAGCTCTTAAGCTGAAAGATAATGCATACAACAAAGGCCGTTGCCTATCATTAGATATTACTAATAGATAAAACAACTGGGTTTCCCTAACCTGTAGCCTAATCAGTGAGATATTTGGACTTCTGAGGGCAAATTGGTAATTTCCCACTTTGATAAAAAGAAAAGAAAGGTGAGGGGTCCCACCTGTCGGTGGGACAGAAGAGGGATAAGGCTAAAGCCGTCTCGGGCGTGCGTAGTGGGGGAGGTTTCGATTGACCGGTTCTTGCGGCGGCCGAGTCAAGGGGCGGCGATGGCGACGGAGGTGCCACCGGCGCAGGCGTTTCGGCGCTAGCCGTGGCTGCAACCTGTCGGCCTCCACTCCTCTCCCATATAACTGGCGACCTCTCCTCTCTCCTTGAGATCGCCGAAGCAGTGAGTTCCTTGTTCCCTTGATCCTCTTCTCTCGGCTAGTCGTTGATCTGGTTTTGGGGCACCAATCTGTTGTGCTCGTCACCGGCGCCGGTGACCTTGGAGCCCAAATCGCCTTCTCTGTGATTTCCCCGTGCGATTTCCTTGCGCCTTCTTGTCTGAGATCTGGTAGTGAGGGGATTTCCCGTTGAAGGCTAGTTCAGGTGGATTTGTGGCTTGTTGGGAAGATCTGAGGCTTGATCTTTGGTGTTCTTGGGTGCTCTTGGCCGGAGTACTCGCCTGTCTTGTGCGGCGTTCACCCGACCCTCGACTTCTACTTCGGCTACTCGAGGTAGGGGTGTGACATTGTATCTCTGATTGCCATCATCACCTTGCTCGGCACAGTGGGGTGCTTGGTTTTCTGGGACAGCGCTCTGAGGCTTGCCTTGCTCAGATTTCTTCTCGGTGATTTCGAGTATAACTAGTTTTGTGCTTGCTTGATCTATATTAGACATCTGTGATTAATCTCTGATTGGAAAATTGCAAAGAGGTTTTGTGGGATAAATGCTCGATGAGGAATTGATATTAACACTGAATATATATATGACTCTGAGTTTAGATTGATCTTGAGCTGTTAGATTACTTGCAATCTTCATTCTCTGATAGTTGAATCATCTTGTGATACTTGCTATCATTTGTAGCATCTAATTTCAATTCACTGTGGTCAGTCGTCAGTCTCTGTAATTGATTACTGATTCGGGTATATAGCTTTAATCTATGAGTTCCTTCTGTTGGCTAATAGGTTGATGATGATGCTTTATTATATATATAGGACGCTGAAATGGGGCACCATGGTGTCTGGGCACTAGGCCTCCCTGATTTTGGATTGTTTTTAGATGCGTGCAAGTGCAATGATATATAATATATCAGGATGGAAAGTCTTAATTATGGATGGAAAGTCTTAATCATAGATGGAAAGTTTCAATCATGGAGTCTGGGCACCATAGTGTCCCTGTTATGTATGTATGTACGTACATATAATATATGCTTAGATGGGCTTGATGATTTAGTGTCTGTTTAAGATAGCAAGTCTTTGTTGAGCTCAAGATCTGATCTAATATTGTCATATATATTTGATTTCGTAAGAAAATCAGTGCGGAGACGGCCAAGATTAAATTTTGTGCAACTAGCATTCTGAAAGCAATATATATATAACATTAAAAACTCTTATTAACATGCTGAATTTGGTCATACATGTTATGCTTTTGTTAAGATCAGCATTCCAGTGCAATGACTTAAATTGTTTACATGTGTATATGCTGATTATACTCTTACATTGTATATTTGCTGGGTGTATGTTTCAATAACTTAAAGAGTTCACATGATTATATGTTGATTAAGTCATTTATATGCTTTTTCTATCATGCTTGCGTCTTTATGAAATATTCTGGAATTAAATATAAATACATGTTGATACCGCAATATTTACAACAATATTTTTGAAACCATGCAGTGTGATGTCAAGTGAATCTTCATTGCTAGTATTAAAAACCGACAAGACCAGAATGGATATCATCTTTGAAATAGTAACACAAATCCTAGAAGCACTATGAAGAAAAATCTACATTAAGATGCATATGTCAAACTTTCCCACAATGTGAGGTTGGCCACAAGTATTCCTCAGTTGAACATCTTAAAAATATTTCAGAGCCATCTCAACAATTAAAAATATTTTAGAATGTTATCAATACTTTAGTTGAACAATTTAAAAATTACAGAGCCATCTCAACACTTCACCGGTCATCTCAACAACTTCACAGCCATCTCAACAATGGAACATCCATCGCAACAGCAAGCATCTCAATAATTCATGTTGTCCAGAACCATGTAACACACAGCAGCTATAACATGAGCAGTGACTGTAAGGAGCACTACCATGGCAAACTGGATAGTACCCACTACCAAGTGGTGAAGGTTCAGTACTATAACGAAATGTGCACTGACAATAACGCGTTCAGTGCACGATAACAACACAACCAGTAGTTTAGTACAATAATAGCACATGTTGACGTGATCGAGGACATAACCAGGATTGAAAACGCTCACAAGACATTTGGAACGACGGAACTGGCGTAGCAACAGCTCAAAGCACAGGCCACATGCAGGACGTCCCAATTTATTGCACGATAACATAAATTTAATGGAAGATAGGGTACTAACCAGTTTGACGATGGGACTCTTTACCTTTGTTACGTATTACTTAGACTAGTTGAACGTCCACGCGACGATGAAGCCACTCATCTCAGAGCTCTAGGGTACTGATCATTCTAAACATGTCGCGGTTCCGTTTCTCCCACAACAGCATTGTGGTGTCGAACCACTTCGAGCCCTTGTGGTACCCATCGGCAATGGCTAACTGAATGAGGTCCTCGTACTCCACGTGCACATTGTCTTGCTTCGCCGCCCTGGCCGTCAATTGAGATTCGTAGTAGTTGCACATGCGCTCCATGCAATCCAATGCATGGTCAGTCTTCGATTGCTTGCTTACGTGTCTCTGGAGTGGTTTCCAACAGGTTGTTTGCCAGCCCTTCTGCCGACAGAGCTAGGGGACCCGATTGGCGGCTGCCCGTCATTATCATCAGAGCTAACATGTCGGTTCAGTTGTCTACTTGCGGGTGTGGCGGCACGCTCGTCCGTGCAGAGTTAGGGCTGTGCATTTTTTAACCGAACCGAACTGGTCAACTCGGTTTGACCAGTTTTTGGTATTCGGTACGGTTTTCCGATTTTGGGTTTTTTTGCATTCAGTTTTTTTGGGAAAACCGAAGAAACCGAAAAACAGTAGTGCACAGTGTGTCGTCAATGGGTTTCGAACCCATAACCAAAGGTCCAAATGCCCCCATGCTGTCTCTACCGAGTTAGGCTAGTTATGTTGTTCAACTCAATGTATATATTACATATCTTTATTGTTATAAAAATGTGAGTTGGTGGTTGTCGGTCCGTTCTCCCTCTTCTCTTTTTAGCCGTCCGATCAAAGACCAGTCGTCTAGATCTGCATGTTGGTAATTCTTCCGCTCCTCGTAGAAAAGGTCGGGCTAACGCGTGGGCCACGCTCCTCTTCTCTTCCCCGCATCCTCGCCTCCCGCAACCACTCCATCTCCCGCAACCGCCGCTGCCTCTCCCCCGAACTCTCGTGTTGCGCCTATTCCTCCTCAATGCTGTCACCAATTCCTTCCCCGTATGGCAGCGTCTGGTCGCAGTCCCCCAACTTCCCCCAGCAGCGTCGCATCCCCTCGTCGTCGCCTCCCTAATGCATTTGCTCGCCGCCTCCTCTCCCCATCTGCCCGCCGACGCCTCCCCACCTCCACCTCCCGCAACCGCCGCCTCCCTTGTACCCTCGTGTCGCGCCTCCTCAGCGCCGCCACCAATCCCTTCCCCGCGTGGTAGTGTCTGGTGCAGTCCCCCAACATTCCCCAGGGTGCCGCCACCAATTCCATCTCCCATCGCCCCTCCAACCAGCGGCATGATGCTCGGCGACAGCGGCAGGTGGATTGAAGAGAATGGCGCTTGGTGACAGCGGCCGGTGGATCAGAGAGAAAGGCAAGCGGTCGCCCACCCCCGCCGCCGCCAAGCGGTCGCTCGCCCGGTAAGCCTCTCTACCTCCTCTTGTAGCGCCAACCCGGAGGAGCTCTTGCTGGTTCGTCCACAACCTCTACCGCTACGAGTTCCCCCTCCAATTGGACATCCCCGTCGCCTACCCCCAGGTCACCCCCAAGATCGAACTCCCCACCCTCAACAGCAAGACCCATAAGGTGGTCAAAATCGAAGCCATGGTCGAAGGGGGCCGTGGTTGAAGGGGGAAGTGATCGACATCGAAGAGTCGTGGTTGAAAGGGACAGTGGTTGAAGGGGGCAGTGGTCAAAGTCGAAGGGGCAGTGGTCGAAGTTCGGGCTGTGGTCAAAGTTGGGGCTAAGCAGGCTGGCACCGCCAGTTGGGCGACAGGGCACAAGCACACCGAAGGTTTGCCAACTTACGACCACTAGCGATGGTCGACCGCTCCTAACCTATGATCACACGCGATGGTCGACCGCTCTCGACCTATGATCACGCGCGATGGTCGACGGCTTCTAACTTACGACCACGAGGTGTGATCGACGGCTTCAAATTTACGACCATGAGCACTGGTCGTTGTGTTTTGATTTACAACCACGAGTTGTGATCGATGTCTTCCGACTTACGACTACGAGCGCTGGTCGATGTGTTCCAACTTACGACCACAAGGTATCCTCGATGGCTTCTGACTTACGACTACGAACGATGGTCGTCGGCTTCCGATGTATGACCATGAGCCATTATCGAAGGCTCCCGATTTAGGACCACGATCGATCGTCGACCGCTGCCAACTTACAACCACTAGCAATGGTCGACCGCTCCAGACCTACGATCATGCGTGATGGTCAACGCCTTCCGACTTACGACGACGAGGTATGCTCGAGGGCTCCTGACCTACGACCACGAGGTGTGGTCGATGTCTTTCGACTTATAACCACAAGGTGTGATCGACGACTTTCGACTTGACAGATTTAAAAACTTTTAGAACATGTAGTGTGATAAATTTTAAAAATCCGTAGCAACGCACGGGCATTTAGCTAGTCTACATAAAAGCTTTGGTTCTCTACTTCAGGTTATAGCTCACTTCAAACAGAATAAGACTAAGACAGATGTTTCTATTGAGCAGAGAACATCATTAATTATTATGCTCTATTACTTTATGCATATGTCATCGAATCTCCATACTCCATTAGAGTGTTTCTAAAATTCTAATTCTATTGCCAGTAGTATATGTATTATCGCCTACTCGTCTCGTTTGTCGCTATATCGTTTGCAATTCGCGTCAACTTTGGTAAATATGGTATTTACCGATACCGCACCAAAATAAATTAGGATTTACCGATACCGAACCGTACTTCTAAAAATACCGTATATACCGAACCGATTAAACAAAAAAAACCGATTGCATAGTCCTATGCAGAGGGCACCTTCGAACATGTATGCCATCAGGGCCTCGTGTGGTATTGGCGCTTTCTTGAACCTTTAGACCGAACCAAGTGCCTGAACACAAGGGGATGAGGTTGTGTTACCACGTGTACAACAGAAGCATATGTCATTACAATATGAAAATAGCCAGTCCCATACCTGCTCCTGTTGCGCCCACCAATAAGAGTCCGAGGCGATGGAGTTGGTCTCCGGATCGATGCCCAACCTCGAGGCGTTAAGCTTCAGCATGCACCACTTGGTGTAGACCCGTTTTAGTCCATCCTAGTGGTTTTTGAATTGCTTTTGGGTGTAGCCCCTACCGGTGCGTTCCTTGGAAATTGCGAATTAGGTTTATGTAGCCTCACCTGTTGAGACAACTGGTAGGCCGGTTGTTGGCAAGCACCTCCTCACGTTAGATTTCAAGGAACGCCAACGATGCTTGCTCGTCCCAAATATTCGTGTTGGCCGGTGGGGGTTCCATTTGCATGTACTCACGGATGAATCATTGCCGTCGAACAGGCGGTTACCAAAATGGCTATGAAGGGCACATAGCATACCTGATGGGCAATACGCAAGGGGTCGACGACGATGGCAGGCACGGCCTGCAATAGAACTTGAACGAAGCCTGGTGTGACGGCGCGGACCATGGTGTGAGCGACGGTCGGTGACGCAACAAGCGCTTCTGACAGGGTGCGAGCAGTGCTTCAGATCCTGGACAGGCTTACTTCGATGGTGCTAGCATCGGAGATCGTGTTGAAGGTGGAGGCGATTTGCGACTGGGGGAGGGAGGCGACGGGCTCAGAGGAGGGTGTCGGCACGTGCTCAGAAGGAAACGCAGGCGGCACCGCGGCACGTGCTCAGAGGGGAACACAGGTGCGTGCTTAGAGGGGATCGCCAGCGTGGCTGAGTTGGCTCTGGGGAGGCAAGGGGGCTGACGAGAGGGAGAGCCGAGGGGGAGCGCCTGGGGAGGGAGGAGCGGCGAGGACGAGGGGGCACCAGTGATGATGAGCGAAGAGGAGTGGAGCTGCTACTAGATCTGTGGGGCGGCGTGGGGTGGTGGATCTGGGCTGGATTTGGCCCACGGTGATGTGGAGCGTCGGGAGGGGGGTGAGTGGCGACAGGTGCCAACGAGTAGTGGATCTATGAGAGGATAAAAGGCACGGCAAGGGGGGGTGGCGACGGGCGCAAGAGAGGAGTGGGAATGGGGAATCGATTTGTGCAGTAGGGAATTGATTCCCTTCTATGCTGTTGTTGGCTTTTGCAGCATAGTCATTTGGCACGGTTTTTGGCTTCAGGCAGCGGAAGCCAAAGCCATAAGCCATGCGAGAAGCCCTTTCGAACCCACCCTATGTATACTAGTTCTCAGTTTGGATGATCTAATAGGACAAATGGTTAAGACTTAAGAATGGGGTGATGGGGTGAACCATTGGATACTGTTTTACCTTTATTCCCCTGATTAATAACATTACCATTCATTGCACTCAATTTGTTCTGTGGTCTTCATTTATAGTGGTATCTGAGTTCTGACTGTGTCCAAGTAAAAACAGTGCCGAGTGTGGATTGAAGCGAGGATAACACAATAGTTTAGCTGAGTCGAGACAACTTCAGAACCTTGAGAGAAACAAGAGAATGTTTTCCTAGTTGCCCTAAATATCACTCTTAAACTTTCAAGGGAAAATAGCCAAGTTTATAGCGTGATTTGAACATGGGTTATGCATGACAATTTGCTAGAGTATGCTGGAAATACAAATTTCTGCTTGCTTCACTCCCAAGGGAGTATCGTGTCTGTGCTACTACTGTTGGAGAGTATTTGTGCCTTGCCAGAGACTTGCTTTGCTATGTCTTTACCTAATCACACTGGACTCCATTTAAATCTGTGTGTTAGATTTTTTTTTCTGGTTTGTTAGAAAACAGCCACCTTTAGTCACTGGTTATTTAAGCCTTAGGCTTGTCTATATTCCAAAGTTACATTTTTGTGCTACTTTATTTTCTTATGCAGGAGGCGACTCTTCAACATGATAAACAACTTGCCTACTATATTTGAGGTAGTGACAGGAGCTGCCAAGAAACAGGCGAAGGAGAAGACACCCAACAGTAGTAGCAAGAGCAACAGGCCTAGTTCAAAAGTGGTAAGTGTGTATGCCTTTTTGATGCCATGCAACCTGAATTCCTGCTGATCACACTTTATGTCTGCAGCAGTTGAAAGCTGAGTCTCGTTCAAAGGCTAAGCTGTCAGCCCCCAAGGATGAAGAAGGGAGCGGCGATGACGACGGAGATGAAGAGGATGAAGAGCATGACAACACACTGTGTGGAACTTGTGGAACCAATGATGGCAAGGACGAGTTTTGGATCTGTTGTGATAACTGCGAGAAGTGGTATCATGGGAAGTGTGTGAAGATTACACCCGCTCGAGCTGAGCATATCAAGCAGTACAAATGCCCAGATTGCACCAACAAGAGGGCCAGGGCAGGGCATGAGTAACAAGCATTGGTGAAAATATCCAGGTGTCAAGATCTTTAGATATTATTATGGCTTAGTTTTCTAGTTTGTAAGCCTTTTTTAATTTTAAACTATAACTGTCGATTAGTTGTTCGACCTAATTGTGCCTAATACTCAAACCATCTTTCGTGTGTTGACATCGGCCTTTGCTAGTTTGTAAACGTTGTCAGCTGAAGATACTGCTACACTGACTATTTCTTTGTTATTTGTGTTCTTGCCTCCTGGTATTTTGTGTCCCTACCTGGCATCGGCAGAATTTGCATTGAATTTGAATTTGGATGGTTGATAAATGGTCTGCAAAACAAAACCAACATAACTTTGCTTAGCCGTGGTCGGTTGGTCGAGGCTACGGCGGGGCGGTTCAGCGTGCGCCGTGCATGGGCGCACACGGCAAGACGAATGGGCCGCCCGACCTCGCGGGTGGCCCCGCACAGGGGGTATGAGACTGCATGCTGCAGCGTGCGTACGTCGGGGGTGGTGAGCCGGGCGCGCAGCTAGCATGCCCACGAGCACAGCAGGATGATGAAAGCAAAAGCGCCAGCGGTAGCGTGAACCGGTGAACGCGTACACCAGGGCGGGCGCGGGCGGGTCGATTGGGCTAGGCGTTGGAACAGTCCCGTAAATGCACCGCAGTCTCGTGCTTCATCGTCTCTTCACTGCCACATATAAAGTCATCACATGCGATTCGTAACTTCATTAGAAACGGTTTTTAAATTGTCTAATTTATTGTATTCGTGATAAGTCACAATACCAACGGTTTTTATTACGAATCGTCTGTGATATGTCAGATATCACAAACGATTTTAGAAAATAACCATCTATGTTGTTAATTACCATAGATTGCTAATACAAAAAACCGTTTGTAATGGTTTTTTGTATGGCTATTTTTTTTCTCTATTTTTCGGCTAGCCTCAAGAAATACTAGCCATATCCTCTGAAAACAAGTAAGTAGATCACATATAATTACAGATCCTATAGCATACGATAATCATTACAACTAAATCAAATATTTGAACGTCTATTAATTGTTGTCGTTGGAGTTGAACTCTCCTTTTGGATCAATGACCTCCCTCATCAAAAAGGTGGAGAGCCGCCCTTGAATGTCGAAGAGTTCGTTAAGATCGAATATACTTGAGTTGATTGTCATGCCCAATCATTGGAAGGAGTAAAGTCATAAACTAGACAGCATAAAGTCACAACTCACAATTTGTTCTTGATTTAGATGGATGATACCTTATATTTCATGATAACACTAACATAGCCTTACACACCCTATAATTTAAATGAGTTAGAGACAAAGTCAGACCCATATTACACTTGATAGTTAAAATTATGTCAGTTGGAGTAGTAGTTGTTTTAAAATACTCTTTCAATAAGATCTTGTAGTAATAATATATGCTAAGATAAGAAAAACAGAACCAATTATCCACATATTCATCTGAAAAGTAGTTGGGCTACTCATATTTGTATTTCTCAAGAACTATAAGAGGAACATTAAAATAATATACACTGGGGTTTCAAAGGATATGAAGCAAATCACACACTCTTGTATGTGAGCCAATTATCGACAAATTCTTTTAAAAAGTAGTTGAGCTACTCATATTGGTATTTCTCAAGAACTATAAGAGGAACATTAAAACAATATACACTGGGGTTTCAGAGGGTATGAAGCAAATCACACACTCTTGTATGTCAGGTTCTATGAAGCGGGTCATGGCTGCTGTCTCTTCCTCCTTATCATGCTGTGTGTTGGGCTTGATTGTTGTCTTATACGTACTCACCTCCTCCTTCGTGACTATCCATCGGCTTCTTCACGCTCCTTTTCTTCATCTCTAGTCCTAACAAGCCAGTGGATAATCGTGAAGAAGGCAGCGAAGTACGTCTAAGACAACAACTAAACCGAATACGCAGTATGATAAGGAGGAAGAGATAGCAGCCATGACCTACTTCACAGAACCTAACATACTGGAGTGTGTTATTTGCTTCATACCATTTGAAGCCCCAGTGTACAATGTTTTAATGTTTCTCTTGTAGTTGTTAAGAAATATCAATATGAGCAGCTCGACTACTTTTCAGAAGAATTTGTAGACAATTGGTTCTCTTTTTCTCATCTTGATATATATTATTGCTACAAGATCTCATTGAAAGGGTGTTTTAAAATAACTGCTACTCTGATTGATATAATTTTAGCTATCAAGTATGGTATACAATCTAATTTTGTCTCTAATTCATGTAAATTGTGGGGCATGCAAGATTATTTTAGTGTTACCATAAAATATGTGGGCATTATCCATGTAAATTAAGAACAAGTAAGTTGTGAGTTGTGACTTTATATTATGTAGTTTACTATCTCGGTGTCAAAAGAGAAGCTGTTCTTCGATCTTAAAGGACCTCTATGATGGTCATCGGAGGCATTCAGTGAAGATTGTGTGGATGCCATCTCCGGTATCAGTTGCACTCTATTTTCAACAAACGCCATTTTCCTTTAGAAACTATAACGCATATATGCATGTAATCAATATTACAACCGAGCATAGCAAATTGAATCATACTAGTATGCTTCTATACTTAGAATTGATTAATCAATCATGTAGTATTTCATAAACTTCAAGGACATGTTTGATATAAAGAAAACTGTGACGACCCGCATTATTACCGTGGGGTAATAACGCCAGTCAACGGATTATTATTCGTTTTAGCCGATAAAACATCGCTCTAACGAATAATAAGCCATCAGAGTGTTACAGCAGAACAATAATTAGAGACAAAATACGATATTACAAGATTATCGCCACGCAGGGCAGAATTTATTACAAAGCCTCAAGGGCTTAAATATTACCATTTTTAAACAGAAAATATTTTAATTACTTCCTATTCAAGAACGACTACACGGAGTGTCCACCTTGTACCCCTTGTAATCTGAGTCCATGGTATTCCAGGTAGTTTCCTCCTGATCTCAGCCCTCCCCTGAATTGACATGCTCCTAAGCAAAGGGGGAGATAATAGCAACGGTGAGTACAGACGTACTCAGCAAGCGCTATAATACAAAATGCATAAAATGCCCATCATTTCCATTTGTAGGAATCTCAATTCCTCTCTTCAGTCTCGTGTTTATTTTTAACACGCTTTTCCATCATCCCTGTCATTTCCATGACTTATAGAAAATAAGGTTTGTTGGTTTTGAAAGAAGTCCGATTTATTAATTTAGAAAACTACTGAACATACGCATGAACAGCAAAAACCCCCATAAGTTTCCGTAATTCTCCTTTCCCGGAGACAGGCATGAATTCATGATTTTGATAGCATTGCGCAAGCTTGTATCACTTTACCCATCATCACTCTGATCGTGTTGGCTCTTGGGATGATCCGCAATTCCTTTGAAGCGGCGCCCGGACCAGAGTACAGTACAATTTTCTCTAGGTCAGTAATTATATCTCCACCCGGTTATACACAATCAGCAGCCTGGATCACACAGACCCACTGAAAACGACATAACCGTTGGCTGGTAGGGTACTCCGACCCTTCCCCAGCCCCCACTCTGCGTAATATAACGCCAATGCGCAACCCGCCTGTGGGTTCTTACGCTCCGGTCTTATACCGGTTCCTTTGGGCCTATTCCCTAAATAAATCACTCCTGTGGAGAACATAACACCTCACTAGAGTACCGACTACCCGTGAAAACGGAACGATGGTTGATACGGTTGGTACGGTCTGTTCATACAAATGAAGTTTGTAGTCCCTTATATTCTATTCTTATGCAGAGGTTCCACGCCTCCCACTCACACCTGCCCTGGCAATCTCTGCCCACCTTTTTACTACTAATAGGGCCAACTGCTCCATCAGTTGCCATCCATTTCTTATCTCTTGCCTCTTTTCGATTTAAATCTTATTTTATTTATTTCATGTAGGGTGATACTAAGTTAATATCAAAATATTGGTTTCAAGCAATATACGCTAAAAATTTGATCAAAGGAATGCTTGCATGGATTTCAACCATAGATTTGGATTCAAATAGGATCAGGTGAAATCACTCCTGTAGCTTGGATCGTCGTCTGCAGTTAAATACATTGGCTACGATTTAATGTATGAAACTATAATAGAAATAATGAGGTTGATGTGCTGGTGCTCCTAAAGTAAGATGTCACTCCCTTTTACTCCGATCACGGTAATTGAGGTTAATTTTCGGTACACTACTCGTCATTCGACATTATCGTACTAACGTTAGGATATATGGTTGGTTTAGTATGTATGCTCGGTATTTTATTAATTCCTAGTAATTTCGGATTATACGGGATTAACTAAATGCATGAATAATTATAACGGCTAATATTAATTTTAGCCAAATCTCGTGTATGCCATTAGGCCTACTTAATTTCCCTTAGGTGCATATGAATTTATCCCCTTTTCTAATTAATTCCTTCTTTACCGATACTTCTATCGCATTTAGTACGCGTGATAGGTTCGATTATAGATCCCAAAAGAAATGGTTTCTTAATTAATCAATATCTTAATTTCTTAATTGAGCTATACTCGAGAGTCCTTATGGGATTCCTAATTTTACTTTAGTCATTTGCATATTTTTACAGCTTAACTGTTATTTAAATCACCGCTTGAAATTTTTAATTGCTATTAAATTTCTTAACTTGACGATTACTATTTTGACTTAACTCGCTATTCTAGTCGTCGCATATAGTTTTAAATCTTCTTATAGTTATGAATTTATTTTTTTATGATTTAGAATACTTATTAGTGGATTCCTATACTTTATAATCGACTAATAAAAGTTAACTGGTTATTTAAATGTGCAATAGAGTGGTTCAATTGATATTATCACAATTTACTTCATATATGCAATTCCAGCCTACAGGCATCATTTGACTCATCCTTTATAACCAAGAATATTTATTAAGACGGTTCTATGATTTAACACTATCCAGGTTAATTTGGTATGCAGTTACAACCCCAAATGATTTACTTGGCCACACCTTAGTTGAATCGATACAGACTATATTTTAACCTACTGAAGGCACTTAGTTTATTCTAGTCATTGTAAGTATTGATTACTGGTCTTCTTACTGTTTAAGATGAATCTAACTAAATTATCTGGTTATTTAAACTCACCACAAAATGGGCTAAGACTGCAATACCTTAATTTAATCTATACACATATAAGTTTACTCGACATAGATTCCTATGATTTAAATGCTAACAACAACATATTCGAAGTAATTAAATATGCCATGGGATGGTCTAAATGAAGATACCCCAATTTTAATATACTCATGTATATGCCTTAATCCAAGACATTGAAACGATACTATGGCCTAATTAATTAAGCGAATTCTACAAAGTGAGATCACATGGTTTCTAGGTTTTTGTTTAATTTCCAAAAGAATTTCTATCGCGTTGATACGGCTAATAATCATTTACAAGGTTCCTAATATTTGCAGTTCATTTATTTACTTTGACAATTCGGTTGCAGCCAGGTGTCTATCATGCACGTGTAAGAACATTCCTAATTTTAGCAAATCTAGCCTGCAACATTTTAATCTTACCTAATTTATTTTCTTCCCTCTTTTCCTCTTCTTTCTCTTCTTTTCTTTCTCTTTCTTTTCTTCCGCCCGAGCCGTCCTTCCTGGTTCGGCTACCGCCCCTGGTCTTCTTCTTTCTTTTCCCCCACCGCCTCCTCAGCGCCTCTGCCCCCTCTCTCTTTTCTCACCGACGCGTCTCGGCTCCTCCGCCGCCCCCGGGTCTCAGCGCCTCCGGCCCCGGTCTCCGCGCCTCCCCGACGACCGCCCCCGAGCGCCGCCATCCTCTCGCGCCTGCTCCCCGATGCCCGCCTTGTCCCCATGCGCCGCCGTCTTGGCCGCGCCCAGCTGCCCGGCCGCACGGTGAATCACGGCCAAATCCATGGCCTAGGGCCCGGATCTGGTGTCTTTTCCCCCAAATCTAAACCCGATCTACTCGTTTTATTGTGCTATTTTTGGGTGGCTTTCACGGTTGTTTGAGATGGTTTAGGTTGGGAGGCGAGTTACTCCGGCTAACCCCGGCCGACCAACTGCTGCCTGTGCGCCGGGGAGTACATGGTAGTGGTGGAAGGTGGGCTCAGCCGGTGGTAGCTTGCAGCCACCATCGCCCTCGGTAAGCGTTGTTCCTATGCTCTATTTCCCCTACTTTCGGTGGTTGCTCTGTGTGATGGTTCCATGTATTCTACTGAGGATGGATGCTTATGGTTTCTATTTCAGTGTGGGCTATAATGGATGAATGTAGTATATGGATAGCGATTTTGTGGGTTTACCTGTACTGGTGATTGTGAGGAAGGTTAGGATTTGGGGCTGGTTGCGGTCGCTGGCTTGCGGTTGCTGGCTTGTGGGCGCTGGCTTGCGGTTCTCCTACCGCCGTCACGGTCGCTTTGCTCCTTCGGCTTGCCGTGCCTTCGCCTCCCTGTCCTTCGGCTCCACTCGGTGGCTGGCTTCTCTGTTGGTCTTGGGATTGGCTGGGAGTTTGGGGAATGCTTACCGTGCCTTGCTCTATCTCTTGCGCTCTTTCCTCTGGTTGACTATTGGTATATGGCAGTGGTGGGATATTTGTTGGATGGCTTACCCGTGAGGCTTGTTGGCTGTTGATGCCCTCTGGGCATGGTTGCTCTGGCCCGGTGCTATCTATTTCACCGTGGTGGATATTTGCATGGTGAGGGCTTTGACAGGTGGTTTCTCTGTTGCGGGTTTGGCTGGAATGATTTGTGCTCACCTAGTCTTTGCCTTGGTTGGATTCCTATGTTCCGAACAGGTTGGTATATATATATACCGTGTGATGAGCCTATAGTTGTGAGAGGTGCCGACTGACCCCCGGACGGTCAGGTATCTCCTTGAACGGATTACACCGCCCGAAGTTAATCCTTAGGGCTCTGACGGCAACACTTTCTTTATTTTACTTTAATTTTTGCTTAATTCTTTTGTTCAGTCTTTTTCGGTCTTATAATTTGATTGTTTAATCATAAATGAATAACGAGGTAACGGCAACTCGACGACAGTCTGATCCATGTATGAAATGGCCTAAATTGTAATCGGGCTTTCTCTTAATATTGATGTATATCAATTAATGTAATTTCTACTCTCTGTTAGTTTTGGATGAAATGAATATGTATGAGATGAACTTGGATGTAACTTGAATCATATACTTTCTGACGAAATACCATTGTATTGCAAACTCTTAATTGTTGAGAGGGTTATTTGGTTGAGATATGAAATTGTATATTTGTTGTAATTCGGATTGTCGCTATCCTGTCATGCAATTTGTAATATTTTTATTCGACTTGATATAAATCCTAATTGTCGTTCAATGGATGTTATTAATTTTACCATATGCGGATCGTAACTATTTACTATTTTACGACGGGCTGCTATATATACTTTAATTGAGTTGACTACTTCTACTAGCCGCGCAACTAAATTTTCTTTCTCGCTTTAATCTATACCGTTTAATATTCGCCCTCGTCGATGGAATTGTGGAAACAACGTATTAGTTTATCGCTCGTTGATTTCAATTTATACGACTAGGTAGAAAATTTTAAATTCCCTCGTATTTTTAGATTCTTAATTACATAATTAATCATGCTTAACGTTGTAATTCGTTGCTTAAGGTTAATTAATAATGTGGGTTGTCACAAAAACCCTATTCATACTGATGTTCAGGCCAATCCTATGATTCTAATTTATGAACAGCTATAACATTTATGTAGAATTTTTTTTCAAGTTGTATTATCTATTCATATCAAATATTTCATTTTTTACTTACCTTTCATTAGCAAAGGAATCCCAAATGAGTTACTACATGGCAGTTTATTAAATTCGATTACCTATAAAAATGTATAGCATCACACTCATGCACATATCAACCATTCATATATGTCATGGCACTCACATAAGTATGGAGATGCACACTTTGAACAACGGCAATGAGGAGATGGGAGGAGCCGCGCAACGGGGAGCCGAGGAGGAGGTGATGATGATGGGGAGCTGAGGAGGAGGTGAATGTGACGGGGAGTCGGGGGAAGGAGCCACACGACAAGGAGCTGGGGAGGAGACAATGGTGGTGGGGAGAACAGGAGGACGTGACAGGATGGGGAGCCACGCGATGGGGAGCCGAGGAGGCGATGGCGACGGGGAGCCATGAAGGATGCAATGGTGATGGGGAATCGAGGAGGATGCGACGATGACGAGGAGCCAGGAGAAGGAGACGCGCGATGGGGGAGCCGAGGAGGAGGTGACGGTGATGGAGAGCTGAGGAGGATGCGACAGTGATAGGGAGCCGGGAGGAGGAGCTGCACGATGGAGAGATGAGGAGGAGGAAAAGGCGACGGGGAGCCAAGGAGGACGTGACATCGATTAGGAGTCGAGAAGAGGAGCCGCGCAACGGGGAGCCAAGGAGGAGGCAACGACAACAGTGAGTCAAGGAGAAGGCGGCAGTGCAAGTGGAGAAGGTGGGAGATGAGAAGGCGCGTGGGTTATTGGAAAATCTAAGTATGCGCAGAAGTAGAATGTGTTAGGTTTTCACTTCTGTATATATAGAAGATTAATATCATAGACAGTTTATAAAAATAACAATATATGATATATAGGATAATATCACAGATAGTTCTTATTAAGAGTTGTCTATTATGCATATTAAGAATTGTCTGTGATAATTGCAGACATCACAGACGGTTTTTAATACGAACCGTCTATGATGTGTATCATAGATGGTTCTAGCCATCACTAGTAACAAAGACGGTCACGTTTGTAAAACCATCTATGATAATTACAATACTGACGGATTTTGAGGAACATCTATGATGAAGCGTTCAATATAATTTTTTCTATAGTAGTGCTTCCGGCTGCCCGCACAGACTCACACTGACCAAACGACCAGTCCATGACTCCATCACCAATCCACCATGTACAGCGGGGTTGACGAGTGACAACTGCCCGACCTATGCGTGCTAGGGTCGGACTCGGGTATGATACATGGTTCCGATGAACCTGCAATTGATCGATACCTAATCCCAACACACACACACACACAAACCTGGGTCCACATGCAGGCGGCAGTCCAAAGCTGAGTCTAGCTTGTTCAAAGGCTAGGCTATCAGCTCCCAAGGATGAAGAAGGGAGTGGAGATGACGACGGAGATGAAGAGGGTGAAGAGCATGACAGCACTGTGTGTGGAACTTGTGGAACCAATGCGAGTCCTGGATTTGTTGTGATAACTACGAGAAGTGGTATCATGGGAAGTGTGTCAAGATTACACCCGCTCGAGGTGCTGTGCCGCCGTGCGGTGGCAGGGTTGACGAAGCGGGGCCACATGCAAGGGTGATAAGCGGTGAGTGCAGCTGGATGGAGGCAAACATGCCAACGTCACACTAACACCGGCCGCGCGCCAGTGGGCAGCGATAGGGCGAAAATGCATGGCACGTTGACGCGTGCGGCGCACCGCGTGGACCAACACGGCAGGTTGGGCAATCACTCACTGGTGTGGTGGCTAGCGGTGGTGTCGCGGGGGTGGCCCTGTCGTGTAACCCGCGTTGGGCTGGACAACTGTCAGAGCAGTCAGCGAAAGGGAACCCTAGCCACTCAAATGCTTATTGTATTGGCAGGTTGCAATTTTTTTATTACATCGGCCAGGTTTTAAACTTGAGACCACTGGTTCTGATACTATATTAAATTATATATACTAATTAATTTACTTATATTTCAACACTCTGCGGCCTTCAGTTTCGTGCTTCAGCGTCCTATCCGTGCGCCTACCTATGCAAAATCGCACAAGTTTTCAGGCCTTGCTCTTTTATAGCTTTTAGATATTTTTTGGCTTTACCTTCTATTAGTCGGTACTATTCGTCACACCTTCCAACCATAATGAAAAAACAACGGAGCCTCTGGCTGCTATGCACATGCAGCGGAGCACTTCCTCCGATCACACGCATTACCAAACCACCACTCCACCACCAAGGCAGCAGGGCCAGGAGCGGTGGGACAGAGGGCGGCATGGCCGCTTGATGTCAGCGCCTGCGGCGAGCGAGCATAGACTAAACGCGATGCACGCACGGCAACGTCGGCAAGGCAGCAGCGTGCGGTGCGGTGGCTTGCGGGCACGGGACCATTAACAACGCCGCATGCCGGCAGCGGCAACGTACCAGTCCGCGCGGCGCGGTTGCCTCGCCAGTCGCCACTCCCTCCAACCTTTACCAACCGGCCGCCGCGGCCGATCGCCGGTTGGCATTAGCGCACGAACAGATCCTCCCCCGGCAACTCCCGATCAAAAAACCCACAAATCTGGCGAGACCCGCGTGGGCCGCATGGCCTCCGCGCCACCGACGAAACGGCACGCGCGGCCCGCCCAAACACGGCCGGGCCACAGCGCCGCACAGCAAAACGAGGCCTCCGGTCTAGCCCAAACCCACAAAATTCCATCCAAAGACGACCGGCCGATCAATCCAACCCCCCTTCTCGCTCCTCCGCCGCCGGACTCCGGTGCTGCTCCTCGAGGATGGCTCGAGCCCTCCTCCGAATAAGCCGCTACTCCCCGCTCTTCTTCCCCTCCTCCCCACGCCTCCCGCCGCGGCTCCACCGCCGTGCCTCCCCACCTTTCCGCTTCCTCTCCCTCTCCTCCTCCGCTGTATCCACTAGTTCAGATAGTCCCAGTGACGGCGGCAAGGGGGAGGATGGCAAGAGCGACCGGGACGACTACTTGGGGATGAGCGATGAGGAGCTGATGGGGCAGTGCGAGATGGGCACGTTCAAGGCATCCGGCCCCGGCGGCCAGCACCGCAACAAGCGCGAGTCCGCCGTCCGGCTCCGCCACCGTCCCACTGGCATCATCGCCCAGGTCGGCTTCCGTTAATCCGCGTCCTGATCAAAATAGATTTGGTTAATTTAGCTGTGACGTCCATTTGGTTATTTTTTTAGTGCTACACCGGTGGTTGATTCTAGATGTAGACTTGTTAACTGTTGGGAGGTGGAATTCTGTGTAATGTCAAATCTTTACGGTTCATGTATCATTTGCAACATTGTTACATTTATGAATTCTGAAGAAAAGGAGGGATATTTGCAGGCGCATTGCCTGTTTAGAAGAGTAAACGGTAACCTACCAAGGCTAAGAAACTTTCCAGTAATTGAAATGATGAAGATAGATATTTCGTCCTTCCAGTTGGTGATGCGGTCTCCTTTGTGGACCTCTTGAACCCAAACACACCATCCACTGACCTTATCAAATGAACGTTTTATACATTGCTTCCTAAGTTCCTACATTGTGCAGGATATGATCCAAATGTAACATCACATCAATGAAATCACTAGCCCGTTGAACTCCGGATCAGCTAATGTCTATTTTTTTGGCCTGATTTCTTGTTTTCTATCATATTTCATAGTTTCATGCTAGCCATCTCATGCTTTGTTATGTAATAGAACTAGCTCTTTCCCCTCTTTTGCATGTTAATTTAATCTCATTATGGTTCCCCGCAGGCTGTTGAGGATCGATCGCAGCATAAGAATCGAGCATCCGCTTTGTCTCGGCTTCGGACCTTGATTGCTCTCAAAGGTAAATCTATTGTACTTCAAGTTATGCGTGCGTGTTGGATAAGAAACTCTTACGTAATTATATGTATATAGAATGTTAGGACACATTGTAACCTAAACACCTGGGGAATCATATTTTGTTTGTTGGAAAGCTGCCCATCATAGTCCAGATATCTAGTTGCATATGAGCTCATGGCGGCGGCCTAATGTCTCAATAGTGGTTTATCTTGATCAGCTTGCACTTAGCTATGATTACAGAAGTACTAATAACTAAGTGGTGTTAAAGATGCTTCAACTCTTTCTTCAATTTTTCATGATGGCATGCAACACTTTGATCATTTATAAATTAAATTTATCAGTTAGGAAGCCGATAAACCTTGAGGACTACAGTCCTCCAGTTGAGCTTCTTCAGATATTGCCCCTGAAGTCTACCATCCGAGGAAAGGACGTTGGCTCCCAAATTGGTCCAAACAACCCAAAATTTTCTCCAGTATGCTTCTGTTCTCACCTTAATGTGCAAAACACATTTCATTTATTCCTCAATATTGCAAATTTGAATGCCCCCTTTTCCATTTTCTCTTCCGGTTGGCAGGGAATGCAAGCTTTATTAGATCTTCTATTTGCTGTTGAAGGTTCTGTGTCAGAGGCAGCAAAAATTTTAGGGTAATGCACGATTTTATGTATTCTATCTGTTGGACTTAAGCCCGTTGCACTGCATATTTACGTTTTACTATGTCAAAGCTAGTGGCTTGAGACGTGTTCACGTTCATTTCATGGCCGTGATTCTCTGTTAATCTGTTAGTTAGTGGAGCTATGGTTTCACTGGACGTGGGATGGCATAGCTAAAGCGGATAATGGCGTAAAAATTGGAAATAAGTTTAGATTTTGCTTTGTATTCAGATCCTATAAATGAGAGAAGAAAGCTGAGAAAAGCTGCAGTAGTTGAGCAGCACAAATCCTTATGTTTCCCTGAGTATCGCGTGTGTTTCCCTGAGTGTCGTATCTGAGCACGACTTCATTGTCGTAATCGAGTATGTGGTCGTAAGTCGTAACCAACTATCGACTTGCTGCGACAAGCTGTGGTCGGAAGTCATATCCAATTATCGAGTTCGTGCGTGTTTGCTCCGACTTCTGCTTCAACACTATCTAGTAATTGCGCCAAAATTTTCTAGTTTATTCCATTTTATGCTGGCTCACAACATGTTTATTCCGTTCTAGTTTTACAATGAAGCCACCTCATATATATTCTGTTCAACTATGTAACGTATTGCAGCCTAAGCACTGGTGCTCTGTCAAGGTTGATTCTATCAGATGATTCTCTCCGAACGGCTGCAAATGAACTGCGAACTTCCAAGGTAACCCTGCTGCAAATAAGTGGTTGTACATGTCTATGTTCATTGACAAGAGAACAGCAAACAGCACATTCCACAGTTCAAACATCAGGCTTCCGGAGTCCTGGCAATAACCGATCATGTCACCCAGAGTACCAAGCCAAGTTTTACTATGAGCTCATTGTCTAAACTCTAAACTACTGTCGATCCATTACATGATTCGCTAGTTTACAGTATTCTTTAGAAATAGAAGAGTATTTGAGAACTTAGCAACTATGTTAGCTGAACCACAGGCCAATTTGTGTTATTTATTACTCAGCACGTCCTAAGTTTTGAGTATTGGCCAAGCTGTCAAGCCAGATCATTTCATTTCCAGGTTCTTTAATTTGCTGTGTGTTTTGCTACTTTAATGAAGAACCATCACCGTAACTGTGTATCTCTCTCTGCAGGGACTGAAGCCACTAAAATGATATCCTGTGCAATGTTCTCATCTTTAACTGTGCCATAGGTTCCAAGTGGCTCAGAACTCTCATCATTTGAAGGCATGCCTAGGGGGCTTATCCGAATTCCCTTCTTCCAACGAATATGCATATACTCAGGATTGCCTTATACAGGGCCAATATGCCAGCCTGTCTGCCGCAGAACCTGTGACTTCGTTCTATCTTACATAGGCCAGAGTGTTATCCAACACCCCGGGTATCTTTTGCAGAGGAACCTACCTGTCTAACTTGCCACCCAAAGGGTGAAACGGCTGTGTTCATTTTATCGGCTGTAATTGCTGCATGAACATACAATTATAATTCCATGTATTGCATGAAAATTGAGACCATAAACAAAGCTCCATTCGTTGTGCCAAGTATGAACTCTACAGAAAGCCTTACCGTATTTTCATCGATATTACATATAGGTCAGCTGTCTCGTGTACGAGTTTCGTGATTATTTTATGGTTTTCAAAACTATGGAAGTGCAGGGGAATGATGTACTGACAAATTCGTACAGGTGCCTCTAAAATCAAGTAAGCAATTAAGTTTTGGCTATCGGCTCTATTTCTCATTCATCAGGCGCTCAGCCAGAAGCAAGTCATCAGGAGTTGTCACCTGCAATAAGTTCGCATTTTGACAGTCAATCTCTTCAATAGTTCAGTATATCATAGTTGAAATCACTAATTTGGAATACCTTAATATTTGTGTAAGAGCCCTCGGTGATATAAACAGGATGCTTCAAGTATTCTACGATGGAAACATCATCAGTGACTTCAAGGCTATCCCTGCGAATGCAAAGTTTAATCAGCAACAAGAATTGAGAGCCAGCATATCAGTGAAATGGATTTGCCATGAGCTAAGAAAAGAAAGGTAACCGTTTAACAAGCTCAAAACCATCTTTGAGTAAATTGGGCTTCATCACCTACAATCAGAAAACATTTTCTTGTCATATCTGTTTTTGTTCCTCGCTTAAAAAAAAAAACTGTTTTGTCTAGGTGAACAGGAAATGAAAAACATGAAACATATTCTTATTACAGAGGCACTAGTGTGATTACCTGTGGAGTTTGCATTTCCCAAAAGTTTTCCTATCAAGGGTTTTTACAACAAAAGAATCGCTGTCGGCCTGAAGAAAAAAATGAGGGAAAAGGAATATTACACTTCCTACCGGAACGCTATTAAGGCTTTAATGGATAATAGTTGCACAGCAAGATGTTTGCTGGAGATTATTTTAGTAATATTTGACAATTGTTGGACAGCGAGAAGTTGGCCAAAAATATTTGCAAGCACTATATTGATGGTCATCTGGATGGTAGCTTTACACTTGCCTCCTTTACGGTAGCTTTCACGGGCACACCAAGAACAGCTGCTCCATGCACTGCAGCATCTTCTAAGACCTAGTCAATGATATCAATTATCAAAATCAATATTATTCCTTGAGCAACCTTCAAAGCTTTTGGAGCTATTCTATTCTCTTTACAAAGCTACCTGCACACTACAAAAACACTTGTTCTGGAATACAAAAGAACAAGAACTAATAAGAAATTCTTCAATAAGGCAGCACAGAAAAGTTCAAAGCTGGATAATTTGTTTAGAAATTTATCCCAAGCAGTCATGCATGTATTTCATCAGCATGAAGATACATCAGTTGCAAATCGCAAGGGAGAGTTTTCTGTTGGTTGATGGATGTGAAAGATGTTTTGATCAATACTCCAGAAATAAGAGCATACTAAAGAAAATATCTCAGTACAAATGCTATGGTGCATAACTCAGGCTGGATCATAGGGGCAACCTTTTTGACATCTTCAGAGGAAACTAACCTTTTTGACATCTTCAGAGGAAACTAAGGGCCTTGCAGAATCATGGACACAAACAAGTTCTGAATCCCCATCAATTTCCTGCCAACAAAAAAAAATACAAAAGTAAAGAAAAATGGAAAAGGATCTCTACAATATTTATGCACAAAAGCAACAGAAGTTACCACTAACCTGAAGTCCATTATAAACAGAGTCTTGTCTCTCTTTTCCCGGGCGTCCAAATTTAATAGGTATTTGCAAGTTCTCAATAGAATCTGTGGAAATGGAAGATGACAATTCACTGGCCACTAACTCAGACACACCATTGTATCCATGTTTAAATGTAGTCATGCATTTGACTTCGATAACGTTTAGATGCTAAGTAGATCAAAGCATAGTGAAGACAGTGAAGAAAGGATAAGCACAGACAACTTCGGAACCTTCAAATACATTATTGTAGTCTGGATCACACACCACCACAACTTCTTTGACTTCCTTCAGCTGACAGAATGTCTTTAAACTGTAGGACACAATGTAGGTTTCCATGTCTACATCAAATTGCAGAATGAAGGAATTCAAAAAAAACTCTATGTTGAAGAAATGAACCTGTGCAGTGCAATTGGTACTCCCAATAATGGTAGATACTGTTTTGGCATACTTGCCTGTTACAAAAGGTGGGCGAAATTTAGACAGAGCAACCATTCATTGGAAAGATGTGCTAAATTCACTGCCAACTGACACCTTTTTTTTGCGAACAACGGACGCAATTATTTTGAAGTGCGTATTAATCTTGATGCATTGCAATTAGTCTAATTTCTAAAAGGAACTACGCCATAAAGACTCCAACAGAAGGAATGGTGAAAATGGTGTTCCTATGTTGAGCTAGAACTTCTATTTCCCAAAAAGGATCAAACTAATCAACTCACACAACACTACTACCAAAAGCAAGTTTGAAGCAGAAAAGATAATAGTACCCCCATTCTCTTTCCCTGACCTCCGGACAGGAGGATCACCGAGACGCTCCTCTCCTTCACGGTCACACCCTGATGAAACAAAAGCTCGCGTCAGTACCTCACTCCATGGGCGGATCTTATATGGGGCATGGGTGTTCAGTCGAACACCCAAATTTTTTTATAAAATACCAGGTATATAATAGGTATATTAGATGTATATACTATTAGTTGTGTTAAAACTATATTTTATGCCTATAAATAAATTCAATCCACACTCTCCGTATCTCGCACACAGCCCATGTAATACATTAGACCCATTTTTCTTTCCACCTCAACCCTCCTCACGCCCAAATAAATAAAGATATAAACAAAATCCTAATATTTGTTTTATTTCTCATCTTGTGGCTGTCTGTGTGGGAGGCGGTTTCGGTCTTCGAGTGGCGAGCGGGCGGAGGTGCAGGCTAGAGGCGAGTGACGATCGGCAAACGTGGACGTGGTGCCATGATGTGACGATAATCATGGGTGAGGCAGCGTGTGGTGCAAGGTGGGCATGTGGCAGCGCGGGCGAGCAGAGAGGTGTCGCAGGCAAGCGGGCAGTGGCACAACGAACACGGAGGTAGGGAGCGGGTGACAAAAAGGGAGTAGCGCGGTAGCCGGGAGGGAGCATGGTATTGGGAAGTAAGTAGCACCTCCAACTTATTATCATCGTCCTCTCTTGAGATCTAGGTGTGCTCCACCCCACTCCACTTATTTACTTTATTGGTTTGTTTTGCTCCATGGAAGGAACATACAATTTCCTCTTAGATAGACAGTTCTTACTGATTGGGAAATAGCAAAAAAAAAAGGTAAGATCAATAAGATATACAACTCTAATTATCTCTATAATTTGTTGTTTAATTCATATAATTATGTTCGCCTTACGTCGCATATTTCCTCATAAGAAATCATTAATTTCTGTAAATTATGTATTTTTATTATATCTACATACACGTATCATTGTATCGGTATTTTAGGGAGGACGGTGTGCTACGTTATCGACGTATTTGAGCAACTTAAACTTCGAAATTCAAACACCTATTCTAAAAATCCTGGATCCGCCACTGCCTCACTCCTATAAGTCAAAAAACGCGCGCGCGCGCACGGCCGCGTCTTCTGAAAGCCACCGCACCTGCGCGCCGTCCGCTTTGGCAGCATGTATAGCCGAATCCGAATGCCTCGTGAACCGCCGAAGAGCAACCCCGTAGCTCCCGCCTGCCCAACAGCCACGAGCAATCCAATCAGAATTCGTGAATTCTCACAGCGCGACAGGCGCCTAAACAAACGGAGAAGTGGCGATTGGCCTGAAGCAACCGAGCAATCCTTACCAATTCGAAGGCGGCGCCCGCGGCGGGACGCGGGGAGCAGTGCGAGCGTGGAGGAAGGCGGCGGCGACGGCCGCGACTGCGGCGTCGGGGCGGAAGGGAGCCGCACGTGGAGGTGGAGGCAGAGGCGGGGCTCCATTCCGGAGGCGATGGTAGTGGTAGATCGCCAATAGGAGCCGAGGAGGGGTGGTGGCGGCGATGGGCGGCACAGAGGCGACACAGTGGGAAGCCTGGAAGGGATGTACTACTGCTAGCTAGGATGCTTTCCTGTGTATATATTCTGGTCAATCTGTGCCGTCCACATGTTCTATTTTTTCCGTCACATGTGTGACATTTAAATCACACATTATAGACTTCGCTAATCACTTGACTGCTGAAGTCGCATATGTACGAGCATGTAATTTGGTACTTTTTATTTTTCTTAGTTGTAGTTGCAATCTATGCAAGTTGTTTACATACTAGCCCCATAGGCGCGGCGGCACGCCGCGCCAGCCACCGTGCGTACCGAAATAAAAGAGGCGAAAATTCGTAGCTAAAGAAAAGCACAGGTTTTTTTAAAAAAAGCAAGGAGCTTTTCGCAATAAAAGGAGAGCAGAGGGTTTTTTTCGCAAAAATCAGGAGTTGTTTTGAAAGAACCGAGGGCCTGTACGTAATTTCAGAAACTGCGGATCGTTATCAACGAAAAATAAATATGCACAGGGGGTTTTTTGAAAAATCCAGGGACCTTTTTACGATAACAGAGGACCTTTACGTAATTTTCGAGAAATACAAGGAAAGTGACTCCCCTGGCCGTACGAAAATTGGGCGGCCACGCGCCGGCGCGAGCGCGCGCAGGGGCGACGTGGCCGCCCTGGCCATCCAGGAATCCCCCCGGGCGTATGTCCGGTAGGATAACTAAGATATTATTCGTATTGTCTTCTGTTTTTGATTTTTACTTTAAAAAAATAAAAGTCAATACAAACATCTGACTTCTCAAAGCGGTTTCTTCATTTCTTTCGTTACCGTCTCGCTTTGCGGATAAGACAAAGTCATGAACACATCACACACTCCATTCCTCTCGCTCCCATCGCGTGTACGTATCTCTTCCTCACTTTTTCCACCGCTTGCATGTCCCTCCTTGAAAAGTCACTTCTTTCAACCATTACTATTCATTTTTAGCCATTAGAAACAGTCAAAAGCCAATACCAACATCCCTAAGTGTAAAAAAAGTGCAGTATCTGATCTCTAAATCTTGAGTCATACTGTTTCTATCACCGTTGGATTGAGATCCAATGGCCATCCACCTCTCCTAGATTTCCTATAACAATCTACCTTCCCAACCCCCTTTGCTCCTGTCCCCTACAAGCGTAGCGCCACCACCAGAAGCCAGCCCCTCTTTCACCCTATGCTCGTCCCCCATCCGCCTCGCCAACGAGCCCCTTCCCACACCAGCGTCCCCTCTCTGCCGCATCTCCACCCTCCCATTACCACCGCTACCGCCCTTTTTCTTGTCTTCAACAGCTACCACTGCTAGATCCGCAGCCATCGCCTCCTAATTGCCAGTCGCTTCTCATTGCCCCCGCGACATCCACCACCCCTCTGACTTGCGGCCGGTGGCGCCGCCTCGATCTCTACCTCCCTCTATAGCCGGCCCTAGTGAACTCCAGGCTCTAATCCAGCAAACCAGAGCCCTAACTCATCACCGTCAGAGCCTCGCCGGAGACAGAGGTGGCAGAAGCACGAATGATGATACAGATCACAAAGTTAGAAATTCCAATGGTTTGAAAAAATCATGCGTATAATATATATAGGACCATGTTACACTTCTCATAATAACATTTTAGTATACTAGTAGTAATTTTACCACGTAGCTAATACAGTAAAACAAAATCATATGGCAGGCAACAGCAAGTAGCCATCTTTCTCCACTCTTCAGCAGCCGGGCGCACTCCTTTGAATTCTGAAAACATCAAAACGTGTTAACTTTATCTTTTGACGTGCCTGAGAATTCAGAAGAGTCCACATTGGCGTGCCAAGGTGGGTCTTCAGGCAAAAGGGCAAAACTGGAGAAAAGCAGCGTCAAACGCATCCAAGATCCAACCGGACACGTGAGAGACTCCTGTGCTTGCTACCAGCGGCCCTTGCCTCCCCAGTCCTCACTCGAATCACCGAACACTACGGCAGAGGCAGGGCAAGCAGCTACTCAAGTCACAGCAAAGTAACAGCCATGTCGCAGCCCACCCATCACACAAGGATTGTCGAAAACCAACACAGCAAAAATAAAAATAAAAAACGCTTCCAATAATTACCACAAGCATGTATGTACAAGATGGATACCGTCCATGGACACAACTCTCCATTTAGGAAAACTGGAATTTACAAACGGCCCTAAGAAAGGTGGATAGGGAACATCTCAATTCTCAAAGTACAGCAGGTCAGCAAAAAGAAACAGCCTGAAACAAAACTCCGCAGCCGACGGGCATACAAAACCGGTTACAGACTTACAGTGGGATGGCTAAGTCCGTTATACAGCAAACATAAATTTACGTCCCTCTACACTGTGCAGTTAACAGTTGGAAGTCCCCTCGTCGTCGGTAGAATCTGCGCTCCTGGTTACGCATGCGTTATTTTGCCGTTCTGGCATTCCTCCTGCAGCTGACAGTTTCAAACTGACAATGATCGATCTTGCTTGGTGTAAAGAGCTACAAGTCGTAAGAGCAAGAACTTGCAATAACATACAAGTTACATATTCTTGGCCTCTCCAGATTTTGGTAGCTTGTAATCCCACCAAAATTAGGTAGCATGAGATGATAGGTTCAGTGATTCACACCTGGTGCTGGGCTCCAACATGTTAGTTCAGCTACTAACAACTGAGCATCCGGTCTCGTTAGATAGTCTGACAGCAAGAGATGGTATCATCCCTTCAACGGTAAACGAAAATAGTAAAATCATTGCGGTTTTGCGCAACATAATCGAGCTTTCCCAGGGTTAAGCAGTGATTCTGACATAATCCAACCCTGATACAAAAAAAGGAATGTGATTAGTCATGTAGCAATTGTTTCATTCAAGTGGCTTTCACAATTATATCTTGTAGTTGGAATGCTACTGATAGCGCATTTATCACAAAGACAAGGAGCGTTACCTGTTCCCTTGCTTTCTTCTTGAATGTTCCATAAGAGGAAGAGACAATTTTACAAGATTCTGCAATGTGTGCCAGGAAATCCATGTTTCGTGGGTACAGGTTTCCATAGTGATCTGACCGGTTAGAGTTCATCTGCTTCCTTGCATGTGATGCATTAATAAAATGCAGTAATACATGAGCCTGTACGACAGAACACCATGTCAAAATATAGGATAAAGGAACCAAAACACCCTAATGCAGTGAGAACACAAACGCTTACATGGAAAGCAGCTTTGAGGATGTCATCTGACTTTGCTTGGTCCTTGAGCAAAGCATATACCTTATCCTTCGTTGGGTTATATGTAACCATGTATCTTTCATCCTATTATTAAGAAGGAAAGTATTGGTCATACCAAAAAAAAGGAAAATAATAAGTGTTTTTTGGTGGCGGTGTCCAGGGAGATAGAGGATGTACCTCAAACAAAGGCCTTATGGCAACAAATGAAGCAGGTTCTTGAAATGCATCTCCAAATCGTGATCCTGAAAGAAAGTTGCCACAGATGAAGCAGGTTCTTGGAAGAAAGGAGCGCAATCGGAAGAACACTTGTACAGACCTATTGCGACTGGCTCATGCCGCCAAGGTGGATTAAATATTGTCTCCTGTGAGTTCCCTTCCTTCAATGGGGGGACATGCCCTGTACCATAGAGAATTAGAGATTCAAGTATTAGACAGAACCAAAATCAAACCAACAGAAGCACTTAGGATTTCAATCTTAAACTTCACAGGTTCTAAAAGGTCGAAATTTCAGTTCCCAGCTCGGCATTTTAAAACTTAATTATGTGAACGTTGTGTAAATGAAAAAAGAAGTGTATATGAGTATATTTGGAATTTGCTTTCAATATGTGGCTTTCTAGTGTATCCAAAGCATTGTGTCACCACACACAAAAAAAGTTATGTTGTCAGCATGCTTCTGCATTGATCAAAAATGAACTTTGTGCTGATGAAGTCCTTTCTAAGCTTTTTGAACTTCTATACTTTGCTGCATGGTAGTATTACATTAATATTATTTGTCTTCGCCTTCGGGGTTATTTCACAGAGAAGTTCTGCTTCACTAGTCCAATAAACAATTTCTGGCACCTTCCAGAACAATTCAAAAAGATATTTGTGACATACCAGTCTTAATGAAGGAATCCACTGCAACGGTAAACCTTGCCCTGTTTAGGGTGTTCAGCACAACAGACCTCACCTAGCAAGAGAAACAGTATTAACATATGACTTGTAGAGTGTAAGAAAAGACTAAAGCAGTCAAGTGATAAACTAAAAGAATTGAAGCAAACCTCATGGTATGAACTCAGGAGATATCCACATGACAGGAAGGCAAATGAAGTCACCAATGATGGATTCCGTTTTGAGATAAAGATGCTCAAACCAGTGCCCAGCTTCATGTGAAATCAACAAAATGAAGTCAGAACTGCTGCTAAATTAAGTGAACAGATGAGATCACTAACATTCATAAAGCAAAAGCTCTTTTCATGCCACTTTTTTTGCCATACAGTGTCAGACCAAAAAAATATAGTCACACAACTTCAACTTATGCTGCAAACCAGCAAACTTGAGCTGCATGTCCAATTAATCTGCCACTAAGAAAAAAGGCGCTGTAAAGGCAACGCATTAATAATTACCAGATCTGCAATGTTCCCAACAGATTCGCCTTTAGCAGTGACATCTCCAATGTTTTCTCCTCTTGCATAGGCCTTATAGATTGGAGTGCGAGTTGATGTTGATGTAACAGCAGCAACATTCTGAAATGTTGCATGAGAGAAGGTTCTTCATCAATGCTTTTGAAACAGAGCAGTGAGTATATATATTTGAAGTTCAATAGTTGCAACTTGCAACAGCTGGTGAGGACTGACCTTTACAACATTTGCTACGCAAGCCATTGGTAAGAAAAATTGAGGTAATGCTGCGGTAGCTAACTCTATCCCCGCTCCTATCTCCAGCAAGAGATCACTAGAAAAGCGGAGCTGCAGAAGATTTCAGTTTCAGGTAGTCATGCACATGGTACCAAGAAATTGGAAATAACGTAGATACTGCAAAAGTGAACACATGGTTTCACATGTTTCACCTGCTTTAGGTCATAGTCAAACTTCTTCCCTTGACGCGCAAAGAGCATTTTTCCAACACGTCCAGCACCATCCTGAAGCAGAAGTGCAATCGCAATTATATTATATTACACGACAGATGATGATACCTACTCAATTACTAGGGATAAGGAGTATAGACAAGTACATCAGCAAAACAGAAGATATTGCTACTATTTTGTGCACATCAGATGGTCAATAATTATAGAAGGATAAGACTCTCCAGGTTATCATGGGGTTCATAAGGCTGTTCTATGACCAGAGCTACCTTCTGGAGAGAAGGTAGTAAATCAAAGAAATGATTTTTTATCCTATCCAGTACCCCAGTAATTTCCTTATGCCCACTTACGTTGTGCCCCTGCTAGTGGATTGACTGAAGTACTTAACTCTTTTACATGAATTTGCACTTGTCTTCAAATGAATTGATCAATTGGATAAATTCCACAGACAAGCATGGTGACCAGAAAAAATAGCTTCTTGGATAGGCATGATTTATTTACCTTGAGGATCCAGTTGATAGCAATGGCACCTGGGGTTACCTTGCTTTGAGAGACTCCAACGGAGCTCAGCAAGGTTCTTGTTGTAAACACACCCATTGCTCCACCAAAGAAATGCTGAGCAGTGAAAAAAAAATAGTGAAACTTAGCTTGATATATTTGAATCAAGACAGTGAACACAAGTTCTAAAATATACCTTCAGAGCTCTCCAGGTCATGTATGGGACGTATGATGGAGTAACACTGTCTGGAAACCCTTCAGGCACGACATATGATCTTATGAATGCCATCATTTCCTGCAGCCATAGTATGTAGTGTGGTTATTTCATAAAGCTGTATGGCCACTGTAGTTTATTATTTATATGCCTTAACTATAATCATTTGAAAGGAATGATCTCAACTTTTCACACAACACTACCTTCCCACAACAATGGAGAACCCTCTATTCAATATTTGAAAACTGGTACAAAACTTAACTCCAAAAATCAATTCCAATATTCCAGGATTTTGCTCTAAAAAACCATAGAGAATAGACTGAAGACTGCAACTTCCACAGGCATTAAAAAATCAATTCCCTTTTAGTCAGAAATCCACTTAATTTCGCATGCAACACCGAAATGCCAAATTTTGTACGAATTCCTTCGAGCCAGCTGTAAATTGAAGGTGAAATAAATCATATGGACTAAAATTACTTCTCCACAAACAAAGTCATAGTCCCGGAAGTACCATGCAATCTAATTTCTCCCAATTTCACTTCAAATTACCTCGAATATATGGAGACAGTACACTCAGAAAGTTTCCTAGGCCAGAATTAGCAAGCGCACATCCTGATGTAAAAAACACACACACATCTATTGCGCAGCTTCGTGAATCCCGATTGGATCGAGACCGAAACATCCAATCCGCATATGGATACGCCTCCGATACAGCAAATCAGTATCCAACCATGAAATTCGCCCAAAATCCGCGACCAGTTCTCCCCAAATCAGACCCTCGAAGCCTAGCGCAGAGCCACCAAACCAAAAACGAAACCCAACACCAAACATGACAGCACGTCACAGTTTCACCCAACTGCTCACCTCGGCGGGCGGCAGCGGCGACTGGAGCGGCACGGCCCTGACGGAGGCCCCCACGGGGACGGCCGCCCCGCCCCTGCCCCTCCCTTTCCCCGCACCTCCATCCACCACGTAGCTCCACCGCCTCCCGTCCACCTCCTCGAGGCACAGGAACCCCTCCACCGCGGGCGCTGGCGCCGCGACCCTGGCCGGGGCCGGCGAAGCCTCGACGGGCGGCGAGGCGATCGTGGAGCGCACGGCCTCGCGCACCGCGAAGCGCGCGCCGGGCGGCGGCAGCGTGATGGTCTGCGTGGCCGTCCGCTTGAGCCCCACCGTCGGCGCCATGGCTGCGCAGAGGCGAGGGCGAGGCTTGTCAGGTCGGCGAAAAAAAAACTACTCGCCGAGTGGTCGCGACGGGCGCAGAGGACACAGAGGCGAGGCGACGCAAGGCGCGGCACTGGTTAGAGAGAGAAAAAGCTTAGAGCTATATAAACGCCAAGATGGAGGAGAGAGACCAGAAGCTCCCTTGCTCTCTCCTCCCTCAACGACAGGTAAGTCGGGGCCCACCGGTCATGGACACATAATCAGAACGCCAACGTGGTGGTCCAGTGTGGCGTGGGGCGCCAGGTACTCGAACGGCTACGGGTACAGCAGCTAGCTACCTGCTTTTTTACTCTCATCCACTGCTTGTGGGGTAGCGCTATTGTTGGGGCCACGTGTCATTAAATCATGTTTTTTGGGGGAGCATGTGGGGGAGAGGGCTGGGGGGAGGTGGGCGAGCGGCCGCTGGACCGCGGGTGGAATTGGACGCGGGGTGGGGTCGGTCCATGGGCTTCCTTCGCTTTGCGCGGCGCCCGTGGGCCAGGGAATCCAGAGCCTCTGCCCCCATGCGGGCGTTAAGGACGAGGTGAGCGCGCCGTCGAAGTTGAAAGTTGAAACGATCTCCTAGCCAACCCGTTGGTTTCGTACCAGCGCTAGTAGGATTTTGCATTGGGATCAAAATACTTGCTGGTACTGTACATAACAGAGGGTTTGAAAAGCCATATATGGTGTTCAGCATGTGGTTGATGTCATAACTTAGATCCCACAGTTACATGTTAATCTGGTGTATTTATATTTTTTTAATTAAATAGTAAATTTGTTAGCAACATTTCACTAAAAGTAACACTCCTTTCAGTCACAAACACGTATCGTATAGATATAAATAAAGTTAAAATTTTAAAATTTTGATCATTAATATCCTTTTAAATATTTAAATTAGATATATTAAAATCATATATGTAGATTTGTCTTGAAAAGTATTTTCATCATATTATAATTTTATTAAAATTTATAAACATATTTTATTATAAATTAGTGGTCAAAATTCTGTTTTGATAATATGTATTTATAACCGGAGGGAGTAATGAGTCAAGTTGCAACACTTCATAATACACGTGTTTATAATAGATTGCATCCTAATCAACTTTTCCAACAAAGTGATTATAAACAAATGCGAAGCGCGGGTAAAACAAGCATCCATTTCACGAGTGTATTGCCAAATAAGTGAGCATAATAAACACATACGTAAACCCGAATAAAAACCAACCTCGAATCATTTCACGAGTTTCGGCAACAAACCCAGTGGGTGTGATCAAAATGGCTTGAGCTTTTGGCTTCAGGTTATTTTTGCACTATTCATAAATTTCGTCTTTTTCTGAACTTTTGGCTTTTTTTTTAGTTTTTTTACCGGTTCTTTTTTTCCTCGTATTTGTTTACATTATATGTGATGGGCTAATATGTTTTTTCTATTTTTAAATTTTTTTAAATTTAATTATGGTAAATAAGCCTCTGTCAGCTACAGTGCTTTTTTCAGCCAGCTACAGTGTTTTCAGCCATAAGCCACGGGCTTTTAAGCCATTTTGATCCCAACCAGTATATACACACATGCAAGCACGGACGAGACTTCACGATTTTCGGAATGTACACACGAATGCAAACCGACCATAAATCCTCATCCTAACGTGGAACCTGTTCTCATGTCACTTTCGTTTTATCACCGCGCGCGCCCCAGAGAGAGAGAGAGACTGTGACAGTGTGTGCCCTGACCGAATCTGGCGGGAGCCATGCTGCCGAATTTTTTGTACGGATAATCCATTTTTTATTCGAAATTACAGAAATATACCCGCGGGAAAATTTTTTACAAAAATAGGCTCCAGTCGCCTAATGGTTGGGCGACTGAAGCCTTTCGCCCAACCATTGGGCGACTTTAATCCAGTCGCTCTACCCTCGGGCGACTGCATCCAGTCGCCCAACCATTGGGCGACTTTCATGCAGTCGCCCAATGGTTGGGCGACTGCACTCAGGACCCCGTGAATGTTTTAAATTTTGTCAATTTTATAGTTTTAAACTGGTAAAAAATCTGCTGAAGTTGTAATAAAAGTTTATGTTCATTGTATGTTGTAGGTGTGTAAAAAATTTTGGGAAACTTTTTTTATGAACAAATGACCATAAAACAATTGGTACATACGATGGTAAGTAATATTTTGATTTACTGAGAATTTGGAAAGTGCATCAAACATTCGCTAAAAAAAGTGAAAATTGGTGGAGCTGTTCTTCATACATCCAACAGCCTCTAGAAAAAAATTTGAGCAATTTCGGCCACGGGATCAAAAGTTATAGCAGTTTCAGTCTATTTCCGACACACCTTCAGTAAAACGGGCATAACTTTTGCATACGGTGTCCGTTTTCGACGTTCTTATACTCGTTGGAAAGCTAACGACGAGCCCGATCCAATAAAAACGACCGGCTTGTGCCAGTCGCCCTCCAAGACCCCGAAAATCGGCCATCTTTGGACCTAAACCCGCGTCGTAAGTTTTTGGTTTCTGTTTTTGCCCTTTTTCTTGGCCTTCCTTTCGGAATTTGGATTTTGCTTCAACTGAAAAGTTGTAGATCTCGTCGAAACCTTTTTAATGAGTATATATAAGCCATATACAACTTTGCTATTTTATCTTTTCAGACTAGTTGTTTATATTGCATCGATATATAAAACTTGTGATAGCGAGTATTACAGATGGTTTGTATGTAGAACCGTCTGTGATAATCTGACCGCTGGGCCCGTCGATCCTCCTCAACCCAATCCTAGCCAGAGACACGAATTCTCAATAACATTAAAATATCACTTACCATCGTATGTACCGATCGTTCTACGGTCAATCGTTCCTAAAAAAAATTTCCCAAAATTTTTTACACACCTATAATATACAATGAACATAAACTTTTATTACAACTCCAGCATATTTTTTACCAGTTTAAAACTACAAAATTGAAAAAATTTAAAACATTCACGGGAGACTTGACTGCAGTCGCCCAACCATTGGGCGACTGCATTTAAGTCGCCCAATCGTTGGGCGACTGGATGCAGTCGCCCAACCATTGAGCGACTGGATTAAAGTCGCTCAATGGTTGGGCGAAAGGCTTCAGTCGCCCAACCATTAGGCGACTGGAGCCTATTTTTGTAAAAAAATTTCTCGCGGGTATATTTCTGTAATTTCGAATAAAAAATGGATTATCCGTACAAAAAATTCCCATGCTGCCAGGCAGCCGCACGTTGAGACACCCTCGCGAGTCGAGGCGCAGCAAACGGACGGTTGCGCGGCGGCATAGGTGGCAGACTGGCAGCGCCGCTGGTTTCCCACGCGCCATGTGGCCCCATGACTTGGGGTGGCACTGCCGATCCCTGTCGAGCCGCGCCACCAAGGCACTAAGGGTGTATTTAGTTGCTTTTGGGTAGTGGGATCGTATATCTTGGATAAGGGGAAGCTGGATGAGGAGGGTTGTATTTTGAAAAAGAAGAGTGTTTGGTTCGATGTATCTGTGGATACATGCTGAATGAATATGTGATTGGTAGGCTGTATATGAGGCTGTATGAAGGTCTTACTCGACTCCCTCGGTCCTGGACGGGCAAATTCGGTCGAAATGGCCTTCACTCCCGGTCCCGGATGAGACCGTATGCGGGGACGAGCGGATCTAGGCTTCCACAGTAAATTCATCCAACCAAACACCCGAATTTTTCGCAATATATGGTGGAGTTGGGATTCGGCCGTCCATATTCAGCAAACCAAACACACCCTAAGTGCCGCCTTTTGTTCTCATGTATTCCGGATATTTCACCCCTCCTCCCGTCGTCACAACACAACGCGGCGGCGCGGCCTGGCAACAGTTTTTTTTTGTTTTATTAAAGTAGTCTTTTAAAAACGACTTATTAATTTATTATCTTTCAGTTTCTTTACTAAATAGTTAAACTAGAGCCAAAATTTATCAACTTTAACCATAAATCATAGCTGAAAAAAATACACCCACGTCGCTCTCGGGCCATGCCGACTGGTTCGGCTCTCGGTTGCCGTTGGTAGTTGGCCGCTCATCAGCTTCTTCTTGTGCCCATTACGGCCCAAGATTCACTTGTTTAATGGCGATCTTCGAGTCGATCTTGCGTTGCATGGTAGTACTAGCTAGTACCGTTTTCGTTGCTTTGGCTCGCACAAAGACCAGATAAATTAAGTTCTGCAGTTATTTAAGTTCCGTTTGAACTAACATTGACATATTCTTTTCAGCTTTTAAAAGCTTTTTTTAGCTTTTCTATACTAATTAGTTTTCAGACATAGCATATTTTAAAATAAAGGTCTATAAGTTGATTGTACTATATACTATATCGACTTCATTTATATCGGCCAAAATCATACACGAGTTTCTGTTACTCCGTATTCTCTCTCGCAAATAGTTCAAAAGCCATAAGTTACAGTCATAAACCACATAAGCCAAAACTAAAAAGAACTTGTCCGAAGTTTTAGAACTCAAAACACCAGCTCATGTATAGGAATTCGTTGGTTTGAGTGGTACGATCAAATCTTTTTTTCAGGTTAGCCTACTCTCCTGCCCGGCACATTTGGTGTGACCTCTAGTTTAGCGCCCTGTGATGCTACTGGTTATGACTTTCGGTTCACCAGATCAGGATGAACACTTTGTTTGCGGGTGATGACTAGTCATTGAGTCATCAGAACGAAACCTCCTTTGTTTCTTCCCTTGGGTCACAAAGCGTTGCCTCGTTGCAAAGACCACCAGAGCATGACGACACCTTTAATTAGGATTATTGGAGTCTTACAAAAATAGGATTATTGGAGTTCATGACAAATTGTCTTTCTCCACTGCGTGCACGCCTTGTCCAAGGTTCCTCGAGTTAAGCGATGCATACAATGCAAAAAGGAAATAGCCTCCCGTAGATAAATGATCGGTGGTGTTTAGGGAGAATTTAAATGATTTCTTGTTAAACAACACTCAAATTTTAAGCTTTAATATATTGAGACATTAGTTATTAGCATGTGCTATGATACATTGAGACATGCTCTAATATACATTATTTTTTATTTATGCCCTTTTTACATCAATTATATACTAGTTTTACATAAATTAAATTATTAAAAAAATGATGTGACATTTTGTAAAAAAGAGGAACAAAATAAACTATAAGGAACACAACAAAAACTATACAAAAATCCTACTTGATCATTTATGTTGTGGCTCCTGACGACACTAAACAAATTGATTACTCTCTTATCACATTGTTGACATAGAAAAAAAATCATAAAGTCAAAACCATAAAATACAAATAAAGCAACATATAAAAAGTTTAGTGCTTACAAACAAAAAAAAACACTTGAATACCATCTAGCAAATTCCTAAATAATGTAGCATTTCCTGACATAGTGTTGTATATGATACTAAAGAGGCGACATATCTCGGTATCCATTCTAGTAATTCTTAGCGGCTGAACAAAGCCTACTTTAACATATATGCCGTCACCGTTGAATTGTACTAGTAATCATCATCAGCTGTAGAAATATGCAGGGGAAAGTAGGACAGATAATCCAACATGTAGCAATCTCTTACTACTACTCCTTGACTTCCATGGTCAATTCAGTTCTGCGGCACTACCAAGAGAGAGAGAGAGACACGAAGCCAAGCCAGACGAACGGCATGACAGCCGGACGTAGCTGCCTGCATCTAAAACAGTCACCCAACAGCAAACCACGGTTTGGCCGGGCCAGGCCGGCTGCGAATGCGTGTTGACGCAGGTGCATCTGAGACCGTACGCATGCGGCAGTGCCGCTCCGCACACCCCATTTGACACCTCCGATTTCCAGAGTCCACAACCCAAACGCATGCATCATGATCTCTTCAATTCCCACTCTGTTCAATTTCCTTTGCAGTATCTTTATGCGTGCCAAATGCTTCGTGGCTACGTGCGGATGCAGGAGAGAAATTATGACGACCCGTATTTTTATAGTGGAATAAAAACACTAATTAATAAATTATTATTTGTTTTAGCCGATAGAACATCGTTCTAACGAATAATAAGTTCCTCAGAGTGTTGCAGCAGAACAATAATTAGGCCCCGCTCGGTTGGGCCGAAAATTAGTGGCTTATGGCTGAAATTGCACGGTAGCTGACTGAAATTATACTGTAGCTGAAGGTGGCTTATTTGATATAATTAAATTTAAAAAATTAAAAATATAAAAATATGTTAGCTCAACACAGACAACGCAAACAAATACGGGAAAAAAGAACCGGCAAACAAGCTTTTTAAAAAAGCCAAAAGTTCAGAAAAGACAAAATTTATGAATAGTGAAAAATAAACTAGAAGCTTAAGCCGAAATGAGCAGAGCATTAGAGACACAACACGATATTACAAGAAATCACCACGTAGGGCTAAAGCTTATTACAAAACTCCAAGGGCTCGAATATCACAATTTCCAGAAAAGACAATATTCTAACTACCTTCTATTCAAAAGCAAAGACAATAGAACTATGCTTAATCGTACTCGGTTTCACCAACGACGTTTCTCTAACTGTTGCCTACTTCACCTAACCTTCACATGGGGTGTCCGCCTTGTACTCATTGTAGTCTGAGCTTACGATATTCCATCTAGGTAGATTCCGCCTGACACTAGCTATTCTCTGAACTGACATACTCTTAAACAATGGAAGATAATAGTAAGGGTGAGTACACAAGTACTCATCAAGCATTATTACCAAAATATACAGAATGTTTATCTTCTACACTTTTAGGAATGTCCATTCCTATCCTCAATCTCTTGCTCATTCTCATTCATTCTCTTTTTTCCTCATTCTTTCCCATGATTTATAGAAAATAAGGTTTGGTTGTTATGTTTTGAAAGAATTCCATATTATTAATTTAGAATAGAACTGAACATTCATATGAACAGCAAAAACTCCCATAAGTTTCCATAATTCTCCTTTTCTAGAGACAAATATGAATTCATGATTTGTATAACATTGTGTAAGCTCGTATCACTTTACCTATCACCACTTTGATCCTGGTGGCTCCTAGATCTCCACATTTCCTTAGATGCGGTGCTCAGACTAGAGTATAGTACTTTTACATCTATCTCAGTATATTATATCTTCACCCAGTTACTCACAAGCGGCAGCCTGGAGCGGTGTACCATCCTACCAAAGTACAATATTTTTACATCTATCTCAGTATATTATATTTCCACCCAGTTACTCACAAACAACAACCTGGAGTGGTGTACCACCCTCACTCAGACCCACCAAAAGCAACATAACTATTTGTTGGGATGGTTTCTGACCCTCGCCCAACACTCAACTGCATAATATATCGCCTTTGCGTACCCCGCTTCTGGTATCTGACCAGTCCTGGGTTCTTGCGATCCGTGTCCCCCACTTTTGGCCTACTTACCAGTTCTGAGTTCTTGCAGCTGTGGATCCCCCACTCCAGTGCTGTTTGGCTCTTGTGAGTTCTCCTCTAATTAATACTTACCCATGTGGAGAATATAATACTTTGATAGAGTTATTAGTCTGTCCGTCCTCGAACAAGATGTTGGTTGATATGTCTTGGTACGGTCTGTTCACACGGATGAACAGGTGACTTCTTATATTCTATTCTTATGCAGAGATCCCAAACTTGTCCCTTTGTCACCTACCAAGGCAACATTTGCCTACCTTCTTAATTAACTTAGGTGGCCAACTGCTCCATCAGTTATCATCTATCTTTTTTTCTTTCTCTTATCTCTTATAACCATTGCTCGATTTAAATATCCTTTATTTCTTTCATATAGGGTGATACTAGATTGATACAAGAATTCACTGGTATGGTGCTTGATGCCTGACAAATTACAGTAACACCGAATAATCACCTTATTATTCAACAGAACAAAAGCAGTTAATTCCCAGTTATTTTCATATTTGGTTTGTTGCGGGGTCATATGTTATATCCTTCTAGGTGAATACTATACATTGAAATGGAAGATTGTAACCTGCAACTTGCATCGCTTCCTCTAATATCTGCTTTGACGTGCAGGAAACAAATGAGGGTTTGGCCGGGGAGCTTGAAGATGCATACATGCTGTCGAGAATTGTTAGCTTGTAATTAATCTGACCAACTTCACACATATCGTGTAACATGTCTTCTCCCACTGTCCCACACCCACTTTCCTATCTAACCAAATTTTCTGTGATTTATTTTATTTCTGCTGAGTTCTGACGGGCAGGTCTAGAGCGCCATGTGCTGTAATCCATGTAAACAGGAGTTGCCTTTTTCATTGAGCAACTGCCCTGCTTTGTAAACTGTTTCCCGTTCTTTTTGATGCTCCACTGGGCACTTCGACTGTTGTTGGCAATGGTGTAAAGGACTAAAGATCACTAATTTCCTGACATAATAAGCAGGCGCCATTTCCCCAGTAACATATGTACAAGTTTGGGATGCTCTGGAAATAATACCAATACTAAACCCGGGGGGATTCACGGCCCCCGGGCGTGTCCACGTCACCCCCGCCCGCGCGTCCGGTCGGCGCGTGGCGGGGGGTTTCCCGTACGGCCAGGGGAGGAGTTTTCCTCCGGTTTTTCGGAAATTACGTATAGGTCCTTTTTTCTCGCGAAAAGGTCCCTGCAAGTTTTTTTCCCAAAAAAAATTTTTGATTGCGCCCCGCAGATTCCCGAAATTACGTATAGGCCCTTATTTACTTACGTACAGGTCCTTACAAGTCCTCGATTTTTTCCGAAAAAACCCTTTAGCTTTCTCGAAAATACGTATGTGCCCTCGATTTTTTTTAAAACTCCTCACGAATTATCGCCTCTTTTACTTCGGTACACACGGTGGCTGGCGCGGCGTGTCGCCGCGCCTATGATGCTAGTACCTAAAATCTCTAGAAGAAAGCAACTCACCCGAGAGGCCGAGACAGGACAAACGGGGCAACTTACAATAGCAAGGAAGAAAGAATCCTAGCTACATTAATTATACTTTTTCTTATAGTACTATTACACACCACTACTACGGAAAAAAAGTTGATAATGTCTAATGCAATAGATACGATTTTCGACATATCATACACCTATTTCACCGTTGGATTTGATCTTGAATTCAAGCTCATTTTCCCGATCTTACTCCCTCCCCATTTCTAGTGTTGGAATGAATGCGTAGCCTTGGGTTAACAAGCTTTATCTTCTTTTTTTTTATACACAACTGTTGCCGCCTCTACCATATTCATCCCATCGTCTCTAAAGGAAAATCTGAATTACAGAGGTTCCTGTTCTAGAGATCCGGTGGGTTCGGAATCTCACATCTCCTTTTTGAGAGGACAGAGTGGAGATCGGTTCGGCTGAAAAGCTCATGACTTATAGCTGAAAACACTGTAGCTGACTGAAAAAAGTATTGTAGCTGACAGAGGCTTATTTAGCATAATTAAATTTAAAAAATTTAAAAATATAAAAAATATGTTAGCCCATTACGTATAATACAAACAAATACGGGAAAAAAAGAACCGGCAAAAAAGCTCAACAAAAAGCCAAAAGTTCAGAAAAAGACGAAACTTATGAATAGTGAAAAATAAGCCATAAGCCGAAGCCGAGTTGATCAGGGCGACTCATATCTAGTTTACAATTACATAAACAGAAACACAGTGGCGCAGCCAGGATCTTAAACCTATAGGATCAACTAGCTGCATAACGCGCGGCGCACGCCGCGCTAGCTACCATGTGGATCAAAGTAAAAGAGACGATAATTCGCAGGGAGTTTCATAAAAAAAATCGAGGACACATGCGTAATTTAGGAAAAATCAAAGGTCTTTTCTGTAAAAAACCGAGGACTTGTACGTAAGTAAATAAGGACCTATACGTAATTTAGAAAACCACGGGGCGCTATCCTGCAAAAGTTTCGGTGAAAAAAAACTGCCAGGGACCAAAGGAAAAACTTGCAGGGGCCTTTCGCGAGAAAAAAGGACCTTTATGTAATTTTCAGAAAGTATGAGGAAAGTGCCTCGGCCGGCCGTACGCAAATTCTCTTGCCACGCGCCGGCCGGCCGAGCGCAGTGGGCGACGTGGCGCGGCTCGCTGGCCAGGAAACCCCCGGAAATGTTATGGTTATGATTACATTATCATCTTTACCATTTTCAGACTTTCATGTAAAATTTTAAGGGCCTGTTTGGAACAGAGGAATTTTACAGGAATTTTGCAGAAAATAGTTCAATTCCCACAGGAATCGGGAAAAATTCCCGCATTCCAAACAGGGCCTAAAGGTTTTGAACTGTTACGTAAAAAGCTGTGGGGTCAAATGACTAGTTGGGCATGTATAACGCCACACCTTTCCAGGTTTCCAGCCCGCGCAGATGCAGCATGGGCATTAGCCCATGATGCGTCGGCCCTGTACGTTTGCGATGAGTGCGTAAGGATAACTCTGCGCGTGCACGAATCACGAGGGTGATCGTGCGGCGAGGTGCCGCCGAACGGACCCCTCTTGTCTCCGCCCGTGCCGTTAGCCGCGGGTCGCAGATAGACTGGGAATCTGGAGGTGTCTCCGGCTTGTCGTCCTCTCTTGAACCTTGGGGACGCGCGCGCGCGCGCACGAAGCGAGGCGGCGAGAAAGATGGCGTTTGGCGGGAGGAGGGGGTCGTCGCGGTGGGGACTTCCGGTGGCGAGGTCGGAGGCGCTCGGCAAGCTGGGCCCCTCATTCGGCGTCGGCGCCGGCTGCGGCATCGGTGTCGGCGTCGGCCTCATCGGCGGTACGGACCTTACCATCCACACCCATGAATTGAAACCACCCCTCCGACGCTTATTCCTCTTCCTCCTCCTTTCCGTCTCTCCATAAGGTTCACGAAGCACCGTACCCAGCAGCTCGGAGCGAGTGCTCGCGAGGGTTTTAACGGCCAAGGCGTGCTTATCTTTGCGTGGTTCCGATGCTCAACCGGGGTGGACATGGGCCATTTTTTTTTTGCCATTAATTAGGTTCGTTTGGTACGTAGGCCGTCGACCGGTGTTTAATTTTGGATTTTTTGGTGGGGATTTGGGACCCATCTGGTTCAGGTTAGACAATTTAAATAACTGGTTTAAAGATTCTCTTATTAGTTGTTGGAGTATTATAAACATCTCTGCATTTCTAATAACTCGCATGCTGTCAGTTACTGTGCCGAATTTATCCTAGTAAGATAGGAGGGTTCAAGTATGAGCATCTAGGCCTGTTTGATATGTAGGAATTTGGATGTTTCCCTTGCTATGGAATTCCTGTGAAAAATCTTTCGTTCCAAAATTGGGCATACAGGCTTGAATCAGTTCATGTGAAAATGATTTCGTTGCCCTTCACAAATAACAGTCCGACTATCCAAAAGTTTGATTGTGGATGGCTAGTTACGAAACCTACAGTATCTTCATGGGAATGCTGAAATAGCATGGTACATTCTAAAATAATAGGTTCGCTTCGTGGAAATATTCTTTGTAGACTTGACATGTCATTCTGATGCTTAATTAAAGAGGAAGTTGAGGTCAATACTCCAGAATCATAATACGATTGGTAGAGTGTATCTGGTGACAATTTGCTCGTTAAGAGCCATAGGGTTTCGATCTAAACGTGTGAAGCTATACATGTACAAGGGACATACTTTTGATGACACCAAATGTAGCCATCTACGAGCAAACCGACCTGATAAGCAGAGATTTCTTTTTAAGAGAAAGGCAGGAGCTCTGCCAATCAATAATCAGAGATTGCCGTGAAATAATGTGCAGCATACAGAGCTGAGCATCCAACTTGAAAACGAGACAGCTACTCATATAACTTTCCAACGTCTGAAAAAATAAAATCAATATTGCTAATCCAGATTGCCCTCCTAAGAGCAGAGAAGTTTTCGGTATTTGATGGCAAGATTAGATGTTTGCATGGATGCTTGAGGTCCTCTGCACTATATTTGATTGTATATTTGGATGCATCAATTTAGATTCCTATACATTTTGTTCACCCTTGATAAAAAGCTGCAACTCCGCAAGCCTTGTTCCATGCTCCTGCTCTGAACTGTGCCTCTCACTGTAATCAATTGTGTTAGTTGTAACAAAATATGTAATTGTTGTGGACGCATTTGTGGGGAAGACATACCAGTGCTGTCGGCATAAGCTTCCTGGGAACAATGCTTCGGTTGGAGATGCTGCCGGACGCGCTACAGGGCGTGCTGGTTCAGGAGCAGTCTCAACCGAGAGTCCAATTCGACATTGATACAGCTAGAGATGGATAAGTCCAACTCGGGCATTATACAGCCAGCGATGTGTTGGATTGAACGAACATATATTCCAAGACTAGTTTCCTTTACTTAGCCTATTATTATTAGGATAGTATTTCCTTCCTAAATATGATATGTCTTTCTTTATTAGTCTTAGGCGCCTAGTATATAAAGGCAACCAATGTTTCTTTCCAGAGATTAGTCAATAAAGATCAAAGTTCCTTAACCGCCTGGTGAAGGATCAATCTCCTCGTGAGAGCGATCTTGAGCCGACCTGGCTGCTATCAATTACCACAACAATAATATAGGAGACGTTGGTTTCCTGAATTCTTCAGTGTTCATACTGAGAGTACGATTGAGAAGAACAAATTATGTAGGCTGTGATTCTGAACACCAGAACACATCTAGTTTCGCATATGCTAACCACAACAAATAATGTTCTGTTCCTTTCTCATTTTTTATGTGGCTGAACAGGTGCAGGAATTGGAGCTGGATTCCCTGGTTTACAGTTGGGATTTGGAGCTGGTGCTGGATGTGGAATAGGAATAGGTTTTGGTTATGGTTTTGGAAAAGGAATTGCATATGACGAGAACGGGAGACATTCAAACATCAGGAGATCACTTCCGAATTCCAGGAGCCTTCCTTATGAGTAAGCAATAACTCTATCCGTAGAGGGGTTGTGTTTGGACTTGAATCTGATTATATGTGTGACGACCCGCATTATTACCGTGGGGTAATAACGCTAGTCCACGGATTATTATTCGTTTAGCCGATAAAACATCGCTTTAACGAATAATAAGCCAATCAGAGTATTGCAACAGAACAATAATTAGAGACCGAAAGTTACATACATTGACAATGCCACGCAGGGCTAAAATATTATACAACTGGTTCAAGTCCTAGAATTACAATACCAAAAGATAGTAAATTCAGAATTCTAATTATACAAGAGAAGTACCTCTACAATACATTAATACTACAGGTATTCTAATAGTAGAGTTCTAGCTGATCATATTCCTCTAGTCGTCCCAATCATCATATATGGCGTGACCCTCGTACGGCTCGTCCTCGCTACAACCTTCCTCCTCTGGATATGGTTCATCTCCCTCCACAAACTGCTGGCTATTCTCTAAACAAAGGAAATAATAGCAAGAGTGAGTACAGAGTACTCAGCAAGCTTATGTAACAAAATGCACCAAATGCTCCTGTTCTATCTCCACAATTCTTTTCCAAATCCATATCCAATCCCAATCTCCAACTTATCGAAAATAGGGTTTTATGTTGCGAAAGATTTCGGATTTATTATTTGGAAATCTACTGAGCATACGCATGAACAGCAAAAACCCCCATAAGTTTCCGTAATTCTCCTTTCCTGGAGACAGGCATGAATTCATGATTTATATAGCATTGCGCAAGCTTGTATCACTTTACCCCTCACCACTCTTGATCCTGGTGGCTCATGGTTCTCCGCAATTCCTTAGATGCGGCGCCCAGATCAAAGTACAGTACGTTTGCATCTATCTCAGTAATTATATCTCCACCCAGTTACTCACAATCGGTAGCCTGGAGCGGTGTACCACCCTCACGCAGACCCGCCGAAAGCGACATTAACTGTTGGCTGGGGCGGTTCCTGACCATCTCCCAACACTCCACGGCGTAATATATCGCCCATCGCTTACCCGTTGCTGATAACGAACCAGTCTTGGGTTCTTGCGATCCGCCTCACCCGTTGCTGATAACGAACCAGTCTTGGGTTGCGCGCGGCTGTGGATAGCCCACCTTGCTGATAACGAACCAGTCTTGTGGGTTCCACTCCCTAACTAATACTTACCCATGTGGAGAATATAATACTTTGATAGAGCTACTAGTCTGTCCGTCAAAACGGAATGTTGGTTGATACGGTGTGGTACGGTCTGTTCACACGGATGAAGTTGGTAGGTTTCTTATATTTTATTCTTATGCAGAGGTCCCATACCTGCCCCGTTATCACCTGCCCTGGCAACCTCTGCCCACCCTCTTAATTAACCTAGATGGCCAACTGCTCCATCAGTCGCCATCTAGCCCTTTCCATTCACACATAGCCATTGCCTGATTTAAAACCTTTTTATTTCTTTCATGCAAGTGATACTAGAGTAATACAAAATATTTGTTTTACGAATATACTCTGCAGATATGTTCAAAGGAATGCTTGCCTGAGTTTATATTAAACTGCTGAGTCTCCTCGTTACCCTGATATGGTTCCCTTTGAAGATTCAGCCTTTTTCCTGCTATTTAGACTTAAATTAATCTACGGTTCAATTATTTATAAGATTCTGGTCCTCATAAGATTTCTATTAATTATAATCAGGATTCACAAATTGTTCCTTTCGTCCTTTTAAACAGAGTGCAATAGTTTCCAATTCAATTTAATAGTGTCCACAAATTAAATGCAAGACTAAGCAATTACCAATTATTGCATTCTAACTAATCATTTTGATTAATGGCGAAATTGGCAATATTAGCTTAATAATATGCATGAGCATGCTTATAGTTATTCTATCTCATGGTAATTGATCAGGAAATTATAGTCTATATAATTTCATGCTAAGATTCCCATTAGTATCTTCTTATTTTTCTGCCTTATTTGGCTCTAGGGTTAACTGCCTCCTCATCTTTGGTTTTTCACTGAGTTTTCGGCCTCCTTTCTACTGCCGACGCCTCCTCTCTTTTCCTTTTTCCCCCACCGACGCCTCCTCATCTCCCCTCTCTTCTCCTCCTTTCTCACCCACTCCGCCGGCTCCCTCTCTCTATTCCCCCCCTGCTCTCTCCTCACGCCGCCTCTCCCCCGCCTTCGGTTCTCAGCGCCGCCGCCCGGTTCGGCTCCCCTCACGCGCCGCCTCTCTCTCGCGCCCGCGCCTCGGCGCCTCTGCCCCGGTGCTCGGCGCCTCTCCTCGGTGCCGCTCCCCCTCACGCCGGCTCCCCGCCGACGCCTCCTCTGGCCGGCCGTGCCCGCCGGACTGACCGGCGCCGCTTGGGGATCTCCGGCCAGATCTGGCCCACTCGGATGCTCCCCCTCCTTTTTCCCCATTTTCTTGTGTGATTTACTTCTGTGATTTGCTAACTTGTGGGGTTTCTTTGCCTAGGGGGGTGGTATTGGGAGGCGGGTGACCGTGGCCGTCCTCGCCGGTGAGCCGTCGCCATGCGCCGGGGGAGTACTGGCGGCGGTGAACCGGTGGCTCGGCCGTGACTCCCGCAGCCGCCGCCTTCACGGTAACCCTCTTCTCTCCTCTGCTACTCCCGGTGATATGCTTATGGTTCATGTGTTCTGTTGTGGATGAATGCTTATGGTTGCTACTTGCTAGCCTATGTTGGATGGAATGGGATAATGGCATTGCATAGATGTTGGGCTTTTGGGGTTTACCTGCACTGGTGCTTGTGAAGGATGCTAGGGTTTGGGGTTGGGGTGGTGGCCGGTTGGCTGTGATTGATGCTTGATGTTGGCTTGCGGTGGTGGATGATGGTTGCTGGCTGGCGGTGTTCCTGTGGCCGTCATGTCCCCATCTTCCTTCGGCTTGTCGGGCTCCCCTCCCTGGACCTTCGGCTCCACTCGGCGATGCACGCCTCTGCAGTCTGGGGATTGGCTGGTGGTGGGAAATGTCTACCTTACCTATCCTTTGTCCCTCTGTGCTCTATTCTCTCGGTTTGACTACTAGTATGCAAGGTGGGATATTTGTTGGATGGCTTGCCCGTGAGGCTTTGCTGGCTGTTGATGCCCTCTGGGCGTGGCTGCTCTGGCCCGGTGCTATCTATTTCACTGTGGTGGATATTTGCATGGTGAGGGCTTTGACAGGTGGTTTCTCTGTTGTGGGTTTGGCTGGAATGATTTGTGCTCACCTAGTCTTTGCCTTGGTTGGATTCCTATGTTCAGAACAGGTTTGTATACATATATAATACCGTATGATGAGCCTATGGTTGTGAGAGGTGTCGACTGGCCCCCGGACGGTCAGGTATCTCCGTGAACGGATTACCCCGCCCGAAGTTAATCCTTAGGGCTCTGACGGCAACACTTATTTTATATTTTCTTATTTTCAATTACTCTTTTGTTTGGTCTTTTTCGGTCTTATAATTTGGTTATTAGTTCATAAATAGATAATGTTGTATCAGTAGTTGATAGCAATTGAATTCCTGTAAGAAATGTTCATGGATGTAATTTTGAAACTTTCTTGTAATATAAACATGTTCAACTATTGTAACTATTACGTTTTAATTTTTTTGGGAATGAAATCTGTATGTATGCAATGATTTATAATGGTAATAAAAGTTTTCCATTTATCTTGCTTCCCGAAACAATTGTTATTAGTTGAAGAAATGAACCATTCAAATAATTCATTACCAAATTTTAATTTGTTCCGATAATTGCAAATATTAACGCTAATAACAGCGCTTCACTTAATTAAGAAACGCGGGGCGTTACACCCTACCACCCTTAGAAAAGATTTCGTCCTCGAAATCAAACTTACTTAAAAAGGCTTGGGTAATTAACACGTAAATCTTCCTCTTTCTCCCATGTCGCTTCTCAGGCAATAGGATTTCTCTATTGAACCTTGCAAAAACGAATAGTCCTATTCCTCAATTTCCGATCTTCGGTTTGCAATATTCGCATTGGACGCTCTTCGTACGTCAGGTCTTCTTGTAATGAAGGGTCTATTGGATTAACTTGTTCTGTGGCTGACTCAGAGATTTTCTAGTTGAGATACGTGGAGTACATCATGAATTCTGGACAATTGCTTTGGTAGCTCTAGTTGGTAGGCGGAAATGCCCTTCTAGGTTGGTTAAACAAGTCATCTATTTTAGGCAGTGGTTATTTGTTCTTTATGGTATCCTTTTAATTCTCAGTAATCGGTGCTTAGTCTAATGTTTCCGGTTTTTTTTCCCCCCCAAAATTAACACTGGAGCTCCCCATGGGGTGCGCTCTCTTGCAAGAACCCCTTAGCTTCCAGTTCATCTAATTGTGCTTTTAATTCTACCAATTCATTGGATGTCATTCTATATGGCCTCCTAGAAATGGAAGTTGTGCTCGGAACCAGATTACTTGAAAAAATCTACTTCCCTGCTGGGTGGCATACCCGATAGCTATTTAGGAATTACATTTATGAATTCTTGAACCACGATATATCGATTATTTCCACTCCTTGTAGATTGGTGATACTCATTTTAGCTTGAGATGGTTTCGTCCTACTCTCCAAATAAATTAATCTAGAACCATCTGGTCTTCTTATACCAATTGCGATTAACTAATCCATGCCTAATATGGCATCTAGATTGGTCAAGCTAATTACATGGAAACTAGCAAAGAACTCGGTATCTTGGGTGTGTATGGGTTGATTTCTTCCAATTGAGCTTACTGTTATAATTCCCGCAAGATACTAACTCCAAATGGTTTTTTTTTAAACAGTACCTCTACTAACCCATTCTCTTTTGCGAACTCCCGGGAGATGAATGAATGGCTGCTCCTGGGTCAAGCAGAACGATACCCCTAGGTGGTGGAATAATTAACTTACCCATAGCTACATCAGTTGCATCCCCAATCTGGCCAGCTGATATGTGGGTGAGTCTGGCTTGCCCTCCAGACCGGCTTCCCACTCCTCCAATTTTCTTTGCTGAATTCTCTGATGTTCCTGATCCTCGTCCCCCTGCTGGATTATGGGTTGTAGTGGGTGCCCTCGATACCTGATTTGACTGTCCCTGGTTCCCAATGGTTCGGGCAGGATACGGACAATTAACCCTTATGTGCCCTTCCTCCCCACAGTTAAAACACCCATGCTTATTACGGAAGCAATCCTTAGTGAGGTGCCTCCCCTTGCACTTGCCGCACTGGACTTGAGTGAAAGTTTGTGATTGATTGTGAGATCTTGGTATAAATTGTTGTGATGAATATTGATTCTGCTGGTGTGGTGTGGTAAGACGTGTTCGGCTTATATTACCAGCATGCTGATCATATTTAGCTTTCTTGCGCCTCTCTTCTACTATATTCGCGTGCTCTTTCTCTAGTATTATAGCCCTATTTACCAGATCCTCAAACTCAGTAATCCTATGAGTGGAAAGATGCATTCGGACATGAGGATTCATCCCTCTCTTAAACTGATCCATTTTCCTCTCTTGGGTGGAGACATCATCTGGGGCATAACGAGATAACTCATTAAATTGGTGCAGGTATTCGGTAATACTCTTACTTCCTTGTGTGAGGGCCCGAAATTCCTGCTTCTTGATTTCTTTAGTCCCCTGTGGTACATGTGAGGCACTAAAATTCTTAGCAAAATCTGCCCAAGTGATGGGACTATCCGGGGAACGGCTTTGCTGGAAATTTGACCACCAAGTCGCTGCCGGTCCCGTAAGCTGATGTGACGCATAGCGCACTTTCTCCTCATCAGAGCACCCCACTGTATTTAGTTTCTTCTCCACCTCTTGTAACCAATCATCTGCTTCCAAAGGATCGGTTGCTTTAGAAAATGTGGGTGGACGGGTTTGCAAAAATTCCCCCAAAGTCACTCCTTCAGTAGTTGAACGTGATCCAGAACTGGTTATCTTCATCAACAAAGCTTCCATGAAACAATTTTGATTATCTTGTGCTTCTTTACGAGATGTTTCCATAAATTTTAGAACATCCCCAAAGTTTTGGAAAGCGGTAGCATTGCCTACATTACTAGCCTCTCCAACTTCTGGTGGTACACCTTGGGCTTCTGGAGGATGACCTATTACCTCTGGTTGCTTCTGCTTATCTCTTGATTGCCCTCCTTCAGCTGTACGCTGACCTGACTCTATTTCTGGTAAACTCACGGGTTGGCCTTGACCCGGTTGTATACTCTGGGTAGCTGATTGTTGATTTCCTTCCGGTGGTTGACTACCTTCTGGTGCCCCTCCCACATTTGGGTTAGACAAATGCTGGCTTGGGATTGACATCTGCCATAGGAATGCTATTAGTTCAAATAATATTGGATTTTACAGATTAACTTATTACTTACCCTCCAGGATGGTGACAATAATTTAAATGCCCAAATTTCGGTTTGTTAAAATTATCAGGATTATTTCTCTACTTCAGCACTATTTTTAGAGAAACGAGAGAATTAAGATAAATAGATTAGGTGGGTTTCGGTTTGACTTATTTTAAGTTTTCTAACTTTCACACATCATCACAGAAGCAAATAACAGCCAAGAAACATAGAGACCAAAAAGAACCAAATGTCTATACTACTCTGGGACTACGTGCCCAGCAACGCCCGAGAACCCGCTCTCGAGACCGCCCAAATCTTTCGCGTTTGGGACCACGCTCAGAGCTTGCCTCTGAGTGCAACCTACACTACCCTGGATCTCCGTGCCCAGGCACGCCTGAGAACTCGCTCTCAGGATCGCCCAAAACTATCGCGTTTGGAACCACGCTCAGGGCTCATCCCTGAGTACGCTCAGGACTTCGTTCCTGAGTACGCCCGAAACTTACGCGTTCGGGAGCGCCACGGACCACTCGTCCGGGAAACCTCATATGCAGAAGTGAGAGAAGTCAATTTTATTTTGGTTCATCTGCCATCAGGAATAGTTATAATATTTCCTTTCTTTGGTTGCCTCTATTAAAATTCGTGATGGCGGATACATTCGTTTAGTTGCAAGAGCGAAAAGATAAGGGTCTCAGAGTTTTGGTTCACTTCTAACCCATTGTAACTGCTAATATTTGTCCTAAGTTGCCCTATGTTGCTACAGTTGAATCTATGTCGCTACGATTGAACAATAAAGTAGCAATCATATACTGACCGAAATGCAATAATTTAAATGCAGAATATCTACTTGCAGCAAAATTAAATGTTAAGTTCATAATTAAAATTATATTGCGTTCCAACTATTGCTACCATTTTGTAGATTAACATTGTTGCCGATGAAGAGAAACTAATACCATACTTTAGATCATCCTAACGATTATTATCATCGTTCCCATCCTCGCTACCCAATTCTGGCTCTAGAAATATGCGGTGGTTTAAAAGTAACGACGCCGAAGTCTAGAGCTAGCCAAAATAAGAAATGACGTAAAGATGAGAAGTATTAAAGAATACGTATTGCCATATAGCAAGAACAACAACCTTAAAGTTAAGAACGGCCTCTAATTAATTGCGTGACCCTCAAATCATTGCTCTGATACCACCTGTGACGACCCGCATTATTACCGTGGGGTAATAACGCTAGTCCACGGATTATTATTCGTTTAGCCGATAAAACATCGCTTTAACGAATAATAAGCCAATCAGAGTATTGCAACAGAACAATAATTAGAGACCGAAAGTTACATACATTGACAATGCCACGCAGGGCTAAAATATTATACAACTGGTTCAAGTCCTAGAATTACAATACCAAAAGATAGTAAATTCAGAATTCTAATTATACAAGAGAAGTACCTCTACAATACATTAATACTACAGGTATTCTAATAGTAGAGTTCTAGCTGATCATATTCCTCTAGTCGTCCCAATCATCATATATGGCGTGACCCTCGTACGGCTCGTCCTCGCTACAACCTTCCTCCTCTGGATATGGTTCATCTCCCTCCACAAACTGCTGGCTATTCTCTAAACAAAGGAAATAATAGCAAGAGTGAGTACAGAGTACTCAGCAAGCTTATGTAACAAAATGCACCAAATGCTCCTGTTCTATCTCCACAATTCTTTTCCAAATCCATATCCAATCCCAATCTCCAACTTATCGAAAATAGGGTTTTATGTTGCGAAAGATTTCGGATTTATTATTTGGAAATCTACTGAGCATACGCATGAACAGCAAAAACCCCCATAAGTTTCCGTAATTCTCCTTTCCTGGAGACAGGCATGAATTCATGATTTATATAGCATTGCGCAAGCTTGTATCACTTTACCCCTCACCACTCTTGATCCTGGTGGCTCATGGTTCTCCGCAATTCCTTAGATGCGGCGCCCAGATCAAAGTACAGTACGTTTGCATCTATCTCAGTAATTATATCTCCACCCAGTTACTCACAATCGGTAGCCTGGAGCGGTGTACCACCCTCACGCAGACCCGCCGAAAGCGACATTAACTGTTGGCTGGGGCGGTTCCTGACCATCTCCCAACACTCCACGGCGTAATATATCGCCCATCGCTTACCCGTTGCTGATAACGAACCAGTCTTGGGTTCTTGCGATCCGCCTCACCCGTTGCTGATAACGAACCAGTCTTGGGTTGCGCGCGGCTGTGGATAGCCCACCTTGCTGATAACGAACCAGTCTTGTGGGTTCCACTCCCTAACTAATACTTACCCATGTGGAGAATATAATACTTTGATAGAGCTACTAGTCTGTCCGTCAAAACGGAATGTTGGTTGATACGGTGTGGTACGGTCTGTTCACACGGATGAAGTTGGTAGGTTTCTTATATTTTATTCTTATGCAGAGGTCCCATACCTGCCCCGTTATCACCTGCCCTGGCAACCTCTGCCCACCCTCTTAATTAACCTAGATGGCCAACTGCTCCATCAGTCGCCATCTAGCCCTTTCCATTCACACATAGCCATTGCCTGATTTAAAACCTTTTTATTTCTTTCATGCAAGTGATACTAGAGTAATACAAAATATTTGTTTTACGAATATACTCTGCAGATATGTTCAAAGGAATGCTTGCCTGAGTTTATATTAAACTGCTGAGTCTCCTCGTTACCCTGATATGGTTCCCTTTGAAGATTCAGCCTTTTTCCTGCTATTTAGACTTAAATTAATCTACGGTTCAATTATTTATAAGATTCTGGTCCTCATAAGATTTCTATTAATTATAATCAGGATTCACAAATTGTTCCTTTCGTCCTTTTAAACAGAGTGCAATAGTTTCCAATTCAATTTAATAGTGTCCACAAATTAAATGCAAGACTAAGCAATTACCAATTATTGCATTCTAACTAATCATTTTGATTAATGGCGAAATTGGCAATATTAGCTTAATAATATGCACGAGCATGCTTATAGTTATTCTATCTCATGGTAATTGATCAGGAAATTATAGTCTATATAATTTCATGCTAAGATTCCCATTAGTATCTTCTTATTTTTCTGCCTTATTTGGCTCTAGGGTTAACTGCCTCCTCATCTTTGGTTTTTCACTGAGTTTTCGGCCTCCTTTCTACTGCCGACGCCTCCTCTCTTTTCCTTTTTCCCCCACCGACGCCTCCTCATCTCCCCTCTCTTCTCCTCCTTTCTCACCCACTCCGCCGGCTCCCTCTCTCTATTCCCCCCCCTGCTCTCTCCTCACGCCGCCTCTCCCCCGCCTTCGGTTCTCAGCGCCGCCGCCCGGTTCGGCTCCCCTCACGCGCCGCCTCTCTCTCGCGCCCGCGCCTCGGCGCCTCTGCCCCGGTGCTCGGCGCCTCTCCTCGGTGCCGCTCCCCCTCACGCCGGCTCCCCGCCGACGCCTCCTCTGGCCGGCCGTGCCCGCCGGACTGACCGGCGCCGCTTGGGGATCTCCGGCCAGATCTGGCCCACTCGGATGCTCCCCCTCCTTTTTCCCCATTTTCTTGTGTGATTTACTTCTGTGATTTGCTAACTTGTGGGGTTTCTTTGCCTAGGGGGGTGGTATTGGGAGGCGGGTGACCGTGGCCGTCCTCGCCGGTGAGCCGTCGCCATGCGCCGGGGGAGTACTGGCGGCGGTGAACCGGTGGCTCGGCCGTGACTCCCGCAGCCGCCGCCTTCACGGTAACCCTCTTCTCTCCTCTGCTACTCCCGGTGATATGCTTATGGTTCATGTGTTCTGTTGTGGATGAATGCTTATGGTTGCTACTTGCTAGCCTATGTTGGATGGAATGGGATAATGGCATTGCATAGATGTTGGGCTTTTGGGGTTTACCTGCACTGGTGCTTGTGAAGGATGCTAGGGTTTGGGGTTGGGGTGGTGGCCGGTTGGCTGTGATTGATGCTTGATGTTGGCTTGCGGTGGTGGATGATGGTTGCTGGCTGGCGGTGTTCCTGTGGCCGTCATGTCCCCATCTTCCTTCGGCTTGTCGGGCTCCCCTCCCTGGACCTTCGGCTCCACTCGGCGATGCACGCCTCTGCAGTCTGGGGATTGGCTGGTGGTGGGAAATGTCTACCTTACCTATCCTTTGTCCCTCTGTGCTCTATTCTCTCGGTTTGACTACTAGTATGCAAGGTGGGATATTTGTTGGATGGCTTGCCCGTGAGGCTTTGCTGGCTGTTGATGCCCTCTGGGCGTGGCTGCTCTGGCCCGGTGCTATCTATTTCACTGTGGTGGATATTTGCATGGTGAGGGCTTTGACAGGTGGTTTCTCTGTTGTGGGTTTGGCTGGAATGATTTGTGCTCACCTAGTCTTTGCCTTGGTTGGATTCCTATGTTCAGAACAGGTTTGTATACATATATAATACCGTATGATGAGCCTATGGTTGTGAGAGGTGTCGACTGGCCCCCGGACGGTCAGGTATCTCCGTGAACGGATTACCCCGCCCGAAGTTAATCCTTAGGGCTCTGACGGCAACACTTATTTTATATTTTCTTATTTTCAATTACTCTTTTGTTTGGTCTTTTTCGGTCTTATAATTTGGTTATTAGTTCATAAATAGATAATGTTGTATCAGTAGTTGATAGCAATTGAATTCCTGTAAGAAATGTTCATGGATGTAATTTTGAAACTTTCTTGTAATATAAACATGTTCAACTATTGTAACTATTACGTTTTAATTTTTTTGGGAATGAAATCTGTATGTATGCAATGATTTATAATGGTAATAAAAGTTTTCCATTTATCTTGCTTCCCGAAACAATTGTTATTAGTTGAAGAAATGAACCATTCAAATAATTCATTACCAAATTTTAATTTGTTCCGATAATTGCAAATATTAACGCTAATAACAGCGCTTCACTTAATTAAGAAACGCGGGGCGTTACACCCTACCACCCTTAGAAAAGATTTCGTCCTCGAAATCAAACTTACTTAAAAAGGCTTGGGTAATTAACACGTAAATCTTCCTCTTTCTCCCATGTCGCTTCTCAGGCAATAGGATTTCTCTATTGAACCTTGCAAAAACGAATAGTCCTATTCCTCAATTTCCGATCTTCGGTTTGCAATATTCGCATTGGACGCTCTTCGTACGTCAGGTCTTCTTGTAATGAAGGGTCTATTGGATTAACTTGTTCTGTGGCTGACTCAGAGATTTTCTAGTTGAGATACGTGGAGTACATCATGAATTCTGGACAATTGCTTTGGTAGCTCTAGTTGGTAGGCGGAAATGCCCTTCTAGGTTGGTTAAACAAGTCATCTATTTTAGGCAGTGGTTATTTGTTCTTTATGGTATCCTTTTAATTCTCAGTAATCGGTGCTTAGTCTAATGTTTCCGGTTTTTTTTCCCCCCCAAAATTAACACTGGAGCTCCCCATGGGGTGCGCTCTCTTGCAAGAACCCCTTAGCTTCCAGTTCATCTAATTGTGCTTTTAATTCTACCAATTCATTGGATGTCATTCTATATGGCCTCCTAGAAATGGAAGTTGTGCTCGGAACCAGATTACTTGAAAAAATCTACTTCCCTGCTGGGTGGCATACCCGATAGCTATTTAGGAATTACATTTATGAATTCTTGAACCACGATATATCGATTATTTCCACTCCTTGTAGATTGGTGATACTCATTTTAGCTTGAGATGGTTTCGTCCTACTCTCCAAATAAATTAATCTAGAACCATCTGGTCTTCTTATACCAATTGCGATTAACTAATCCATGCCTAATATGGCATCTAGATTGGTCAAGCTAATTACATGGAAACTAGCAAAGAACTCGGTATCTTGGGTGTGTATGGGTTGATTTCTTCCAATTGAGCTTACTGTTATAATTCCCGCAAGATACTAACTCCAAATGGTTTTTTTTTAAACAGTACCTCTACTAACCCATTCTCTTTTGCGAACTCCCGGGAGATGAATGAATGGCTGCTCCTGGGTCAAGCAGAACGATACCCCTAGGTGGTGGAATAATTAACTTACCCATAGCTACATCAGTTGCATCCCCAATCTGGCCAGCTGATATGTGGGTGAGTCTGGCTTGCCCTCCAGACCGGCTTCCCACTCCTCCAATTTTCTTTGCTGAATTCTCTGATGTTCCTGATCCTCGTCCCCCTGCTGGATTATGGGTTGTAGTGGGTGCCCTCGATACCTGATTTGACTGTCCCTGGTTCCCAATGGTTCGGGCAGGATACGGACAATTAACCCTTATGTGCCCTTCCTCCCCACAGTTAAAACACCCATGCTTATTACGGAAGCAATCCTTAGTGAGGTGCCTCCCCTTGCACTTGCCGCACTGGACTTGAGTGAAAGTTTGTGATTGATTGTGAGATCTTGGTATAAATTGTTGTGATGAATATTGATTCTGCTGGTGTGGTGTGGTAAGACGTGTTCGGCTTATATTACCAGCATGCTGATCATATTTAGCTTTCTTGCGCCTCTCTTCTACTATATTCGCGTGCTCTTTCTCTAGTATTATAGCCCTATTTACCAGATCCTCAAACTCAGTAATCCTATGAGTGGAAAGATGCATTCGGACATGAGGATTCATCCCTCTCTTAAACTGATCCATTTTCCTCTCTTGGGTGGAGACATCATCTGGGGCATAACGAGATAACTCATTAAATTGGTCCATTTTCCAGGGATTCATGAGATATGCTGTCAATACTCTACCCTCTTGGAGCCTGGAAGGATTATTTTGTCAACCATGAGATATGCTGTTTCGTATTGAAATATCTTGCAGAACGTCGCCTCAAATCTTCTAGCTTTTATTTATGCGTCCATGCCCGTGTATCTTGTTCTTAATCTCGTTGCCAATTTTGTTTATGTGAGTTGCTAGCATACGGTACCCCTTGCGCCGTCTCTCCTCTCCTTGAGAGAAGCGCCACCGCTTTCCTCCCCCTTTCTTCTCTTGCTTTGGCGCCGGCCATTACTCTTCTCTTCCTCTCTCTCTCTCTTCTCTATGCCTGTCGCCCTCCTTGTCTTCTTCTTCAGCGCTGGCCATAGCTTTGCGCTCCTCCGCCTCTCCCTGCCTTCTCCACCACCGGTGGCTGGCAGCGACCCTGCGGTCTTGCTGCGCCGTTGTTCCCCCCTTCCCCGCCGTCCTCACCCTACCCAACCTAAAATTCATCGTGACACCTTTTTGTTGTGCCGCTCACTGCCCACCATTGGGCCACCGCCTCCGCGGCCTCCCTCTATGTACGAGGGCGTGGTGAACCTATTCGGGAAAGGCAGCGGCAGTGTGTAGGGACCCAGATATTTTAAAATCCGGATACCTCTGTGTTTAGCTGCACTATTCCCTGGATCAGTAGATAGTGCACACAGTTACAGTAATGGATATCAACTTTCATATCTTGCGGAAGCATAATTAAAATAATAAACTTACTCAAGGGCCGATTAGGCCGAATTCAAAAAGTTGTAGCAGCGGAAGAACGAAGCACACAGGTGGGACCTTCAGGACATGCCCACAGGCAGCCAACTGGAGGTACGCGACCTAGCCCTTGACATCTTCATCTTCTCTGTCATCTTGTCCAATCTCGTTGCTGAGGCGCGGTGATGTGATTCTTGATTCTGAATTTTTGTCGCAAAAGCGAGCGTGAGCACTCCGACCCCGTGCTCCGCGAGCCAATACACAGAATGCAAATAAATAGTATGTATGGCATAACAAAGGAAAGGCTCGGGTTATTTTATTTGCCAAAAATTTGCTTTTAGCGGCATTATTATTCTTAATTAATCAAAGTTTTATTATTACTACCTAACTCCACACTACAATTACCAAAATCGACTTAATCCACCGAAAATGTACTCTATTTATTGATTGCTGTCTAAAACTCCAAACAGCAAGTATCATCATTTATTTAATCCACCGATCATACTTTGTACTTTGAATTATTAATAATCCAATCCTGTCATTACTATTCATCAGCCCCTTACCTCTGAACTCTAATGATTCTCTAACATAATTACTTTCAAATCCACCGATATCATTTGTATTCAATCCTTTTTGTCATTGATTTCAACCCATAATCCAATAATCCATCTCATTTTTCCATTATCTATCACTAGCTAATCCTTAGATATACCTCCACCAAAAATTCAATTTACCAAGATTATAATCCACTAATTATCATGACTCCTCTAATCTTCTCAGAAATTTAATTCGTCCCTCTAGTAATTGATCAACTCCTATTAATTCCCTATATTGACAACATCTTCCAAGAATTAACAATCACTATTATATATCCACCAAGAATATCATTAATCAAGAATTATAATCCAATACTTGTATTATTCCACCAAATCCTCAAAAATTCATTTGATTCATCTAGTAACTGAATCTATTAATTCTAATATTGACATCTCCCAAAAATCTATTTATCAGTGTCATAATCCAATATCTATCTGTGCAATTCCTAAATCTCCAAAAATCATTTAAATCCTCTATCTAGCCTATCATTTAGCTAGACTTCACCAATTTATTTCCTTCAGAACCCACACTATCATTTCCTATTCAAGATCGACATGAATCCACCAATGCCTTTATAGGTACTCTACAAACATTCCTCTCTTTTACTCGCTACCCTGTTTATTCCACCCATATTTTATTTTGTAAGACTAGAAATGCCACTATTTGAAATATAATACATAAAATTTCCTGAGACCTAGCAGTTTTGGACAAAAACATAATGTTCAAGGAATATTAACATGATTTTCCATACACAAGGCATTATATCATATGCACACTATCACCATGGCATCACACCATGCAGCGTATTTCAGCGTTATAGCCGCTTAACTTACCACTGGGATGACACCCAGGACAATTCCAAACCAGGGCAGTCCATCGCCCTTTCACTTTTCCATTCCCATTTTTCAATATTTTGTAAACAGAACTATATCCAGTTAAGTTCCCATGTCTGCCCTTGACCGTGGGCACGACTATTCGAATAGTTTTAGACTCTGCAGGGTTTGTACACTTTCACCACAAGAGACAATCAACTCATTGCCCCACACGATTCCTTAGACGTGTGGTTGAGCAGACCATCACAGTGACTTTTCAAAGTATCTATGCCCTTTTCTCATCTCACCCTTATGGGAAACTGCCCATTTGCGGTGGGTCCCATCGGTGCGCGGGATGTTTCCCCTAGCCACTACGCAGCCGGACTTCTACCTTTCCGCAACGCAGGACAGCTGGGAAACTTCACCCTACCTGGTGTCCCTTCAGGCCCCCTTGCCATAGCGTAACCCCTTCAATCCACTACCAGTGAGATGAGTCCGAGGATTTCGATAAATTTACTTAGCCAAGTCGTATTTTACGGACTTGTGGTTGTACTGTTTTACCTGGGAGGTCATGACAAGATTCGGTCCTTAGTGGTACCTGGGCGGTCTACCACTAACCCACTTGTGCAATCACTGCACCACACACATACACACCATCGAACCAATCCGCCCAGACATTTTAAGCAAGTTGGGGATTTTGAGAATAATCATATCAAATATACCAGCCATTATCACAATGACTGCCCAACCAATTTCTCATGATTAAAAACGACAATGATACCTGGGGCATTTCAGCTCCGTGGGTATCTGTGCAGTACTAAGCATAGCATATATTAGGAACTTATTTTTGAAATGTTATTATTATAGTTTTGCTAGGGCGACAAGGTTCACACATTCAAATATTCAAAAGGGAGGGTAATATTATTCAAGATAACAATGACATATAACTAGAATATCAAGTTTAGCATGTATTTGCATAAAAATAACAGCATGCATTTTGTTAATTTAAAATAAAGTAATTTGCAGAAAATGTAGGTTCAACATGATCAAAGTATTGACTCGCCTTGGTCACAGAGATCGGGTTCTTGGTTATTTGGTGCTTCTTGTGCTGCTGCCTCGATTTCTTCCTCTTGAGCCTCGTATGCTATTTAATCGTGCGAAATACCCAAATAAAAGAAAAAGTAACCAATCACTCAAAAGATCACCAGAAATTCAAATGGACTCTAAAAATTATGATTTCAGTTCCATGGGATAGATCTTGATTTTAGATGAATTTAGAAATTTGTCCCACTTAATTTGGAGTTAAAATGAATAAGTTATGATTATTTGAAGTTCTTAGTTCAATTAATTCCATAAAATATGAAATTTCTGACAGTGGGACCCACATGTCATTTTCTTAATTTTTATCTTTTTCTTTCATATTTCTTCTCTGTCTCTATGGCCAGTGGGGCCCATATGTCAGCGTGTCCGGTCACTGACATGTGGGACCCAGATACTGTTCAGTGGGGTCCACCTGTTAGTGCGGGCTCTGTGAAGGGTTGTCACTGACTCGTGGGGCCCAGGGGTCAGCGGGTCGCTCCGGCTACACAGGCCGACAGGTGGGGCCCACCTGTCAGTAGGAAAAATGAAAAGAAATGCTCGACCGCAGGCGCGGAGCCGGGGGCTCGAACGCGCGCCGCGGGAGCGGGGGAGGGAAAGAGCGAGCGGAGGTTACCAAGTGGGCGGGGAGGCTTTGCCTACCATATAAGGGGAATAAATTCCTTTGAGTCAGCTTGCGGAGGGGGCCGGCAGAGGAAGAAGAGGACGGCGACGCCGGTGGCGAGTGGTGGCCGGAGAGGTCCGGGACGTTCGTGGAATATAATCCCCGAGTGATGGGGAAGCTTCTGGCACGGTCGGTGGAGACGGAGGGGCACGGTGGCGGGCCGGCGGCGTGCGACGGCGGCGGTTCGGGGAGGCTGTCGTCGCCGGCGAGGTACGGGCTTCGGGAGGTGCGGGGGAGATCGGGAATGTGTTGGCGACGCTCCAGAGATGGTTCCAGAGCGAGGAATTGGGCTCTGGTGGCTTGGCTTGGCTGCTCGGTGATCGCTGGAGCTGGGGAAGAAAGAGGGGGCCGACGGCAATTTGGGGTACTACGGCTAAATTGCGGGCAGAGGAGGGGAGGAGAGGGTTCTGCGATGCGTTTGCGACCCCCAAGTGGGGTTTTTATAGTCGGGAGAGGCGCGCAACAAGGACGGCACCTGGCGCTCCGCCCTGTTCCGCCGGCGAAGGGGGAATGAACGCGATCTCCTTCGGGATTGCGCGGGAGAGAGATGGCGGGAGAGGTGCGTTCCCCCTCCTGTTGGTTCTTTGATCCTTGCCCTGGAGGTGAGAGGAAGACGGAGAAGGATCTGCTGCGCAGAGGGAGTGAGCGCGAGGGAGAGCGAGTGCGGGCGCGTGGAGGAAGAAGAGGGAGGAGGAAGAAGAGAGCAGGCGGGCGGGGCCACTAGCCAGAGAAAGAGGCGCGGGGCGAGGCGGTCCACCGTGCAGAGAGCGCGGGCGCGCTGCGCACGCGGGCGTCCGCGCGGCCACGCGGCAGCGGGAGGAGAGGCGCGGGCGAGATGCGGGCCCGTATGGCAGCGGTGCGTGCTGCGCCCGCGGAAGCTGGGCCGCGCGATGGAGGGCGCGGGCAATGCGTCGCGCATCGGGTCGGCCAGGTGTCGGCCCGAGGGGAGAAGGAGGGTGATTTTTCATTTTTATTTTTCAGGATTTTCAGAAATGCGCAGTTAAATGAATAAATCTCAGAAAAATCTGAAATTACTTCCAAAAATTTCAGCAAATTTCACAGAAGCTCATGAGGACCTTCTGGACTTAATAAAAATATTTTCAACTATTTTTGGTACTTAATTTATTTATTTCCCTTGTTACTCATGTCATTGTTAAAAATAAACTTTTATATTTTAGGCCTATTTCTCTCCCCTTTCTTTTCTGGATCATCTTTTCAGATTCTTAATTTAGATTTTAAGTTTCCTTTATTTGTATATTCTCATGTGTAGCATTAATATTATTGATTTTGATTTTGGTCTTTATTGAATTTCTTTAACTTTTGAGAGCTCAATAAGAATTTAAAAATACCATGAAAATCCAAATTCAAATATTATAATAGACAAAAATAACTCAAACTCCATATTTTCAAATTTAAAAACTTCAGGCTGTTACACAGTGCCCCTCTTGCCAGAGCTCGAGCACAAGAGAGCTGGATCGTCGAAGACGGAGCTATACCGTCGAATCGCAACAAACAATATACCGTTTTCTATATTTTCTCTTTGTTTATAGGGTGCTCATTTGGGCTTATGAAGCTTAAGCTTCTAGGTTTTTTTGCTGTTTTGTTGCACTGTAGCTTCTGATAGCTTTTTTAGTGTAATTAAATTATAAAAAATTAAAAAAAGGAAAAATAGTTATATCATCACGGACAATATAAAGGAATAAGGGAAAAAAAGATAAAAAACTTGAAAATAAGTCAAAAGTCGTAAAAAGACGAAATTAAGAAGTTAGAAATTAAAAGCTAGAAGTTTAAGGTCAAATGAGAACAGGCTTGGTTACCTTGCTAAAGGAACTGGGTGCAATCGGGTCGGATTCGGACGGATATTGCTCATACCGTATCATAACCCATATTTTTTTTCTTGGATTCGGGGTCGGATACGAATACAAATTTGGAGTATTTGGAATTTCGAATACGGTGCCGCCGAAACGGATACTTGACGGTTTCGGATCGAAAACGAATAATGTAGACTGATAGTACGTGCACACGGAAAGGAACATATGCTAAACCATACCACCATCACTTCAAGCCTTAAACTGTTAGACATAAGTACATAATAGTGATTATAATTCATCAGCCGAAAATGGTATGGCGTTTCCTCCAAAATTATCCATTGAGGTGTGACGTTTCAAGATGAATATTGATTCTTGACGGACAACATTTTCTTTTTCTAGGCTAAAGAAATTTTACTAAATTAAGGTAGAGACAGTAGACAATTAGGGATAATAGACTTTTGATAAATTTACTTGTTCATTTACTGAAGCATGCCAAAGTTTATCGTTTAATAATACTTTGATTACATACTTTTCATTCCATTACCTAGGAAGAGTGATCTTAATGAGCAAATTTAGGATTCCAATTGCACAAGCAACAGAATTAGAAATAAAACACTATTTTAGTATTTGTATATTTATAGTTGCCACAACTGAATGTCATATTCCTTTTAGAGAACTTAAGCTTGCACGATCCAGTAAAACTTTCTATACACTGCACACCTCAACCAACCAACATGACAAAAAACAAATACTAGCAAAAAATAAAAGGTGAATTCTTAGCTCTTACCAGATATACGACCGGATAATTATCCGGTATCCGAATACCGATACTATTCGGTCGAATAACAACTCTCCCGATTTCGTTACCGAATCCGACATGAATTATCCGAATCCGACCGAATACCAAATTTCCTTTTCGGATCTGGTACCGACCGAATTCGGTACCGGATCGGTCGGGATTTACCCAACCCATTTGTACCCCTAAAAGGAAGTCCTAAATTTTGGGCATCCTTATTCAACAAGATTGCGTTGACCAAACGCTTCCTACGTCGCCCTGATCAACTCGGCTTCGGCTTCTGGCTTCTGGCTTATTTTTCACTATTCATAAGTTTCGTCTTTTTCTGAACTTTTGGCTTTTTGTTGAGCTTTTTTGCCGGTTCTTTTTTTTCCGTATTTGTTTGTATTATACGTAATGGGCTAACATATTTTTTTATTTTTAATTTTTTTAAATTTAATTATGCTAAATAAGCCTCTGTCAGCTACAGTGCTTTTTTCAGCCAACTACAGTGTTTTCAGCCATAAGCCACGAGCTTTTCAGCCGAACCGATCACCACCGAAAATGAAATGCTATTAGTGACTTTATTAAATCAATGCCTCCTATTCCGTGGGTGAGATTGCAATTTAAAAATATCATGTTAATGCAGACGTCCAACTCAGTTACAGAGGTTGTGTTAAACAAGAAAGGGAAATTTTCCACGAGACTACAATTCCAAGTTCCTAGCATGCTTGATTGTTCTACGCGATGTTCAACCGTCATCATTTTACAGCTGTAGTTCAACTGGTAAAGCACCCGATGATTTTTTTTCTATAACTAAAAAATGCCTATTGTCCCGGGGACTGAACAAAGTACCCTTCCCTAACAACTCTCTCGAAAAGCATGCCTTTATAAAGTGTTGTGGCTTTTAATTGGAATAATACTGTAAGTATCATGAGCTTTTTATAAGGTATTTAATTAAAAATAAAAAAATTAAAAATATTGTTATATCTCCACAGATAATGCCAAGGAGAAAAGAAAAATGGCTACGTTAACAAGCCAAAACATTCTAAACGATTTTTGGTTCATAAAAGTTAGAAGACATCACTGTTTAGAATAGATTTAAAGATCAGCACCATCAATATCATCAAAAGTACTCTCGTTCGGATAAGAATTTTCAAAACACTACTTCACTGAGTTGGATAAGGCTCTTTCGGCTTCTCTATTGGGCTTTTGGCTTCTACCTTCTAGTATCTTAATTTTATCTTTTTCTAGTTTTTGGTAATTTTGGGTATTTTTGCATTTTCTTTTCCCCCATATTCTTTTGTATTATTTGTGATGGGCTAATCTGTTTTTTATTTTTAAAATTTTTAAATTTAATTATGCTATAAAAGATACCAGTAACTATAGTATAAAATAAATCAGATATAATATAAAATAAGTCATAAACCATAAAAAACCTCAAATTAGCAGCCTAAATTGCAGCATGTCTTTCAAGGTCACTGCAATCGCAAAAAGGCAATGTCTCTTTCAATATCAGTGCAATCAATATCACCACAAAGCAGTACTACTTCATCACAAAGTAGTACTACTTACCGAGCTGGATAAATTGGGAGCAGTTTTCGCACAAGTTGCAAGAGAACTCAGAACCGACGAGACTTTGAACAGAAAAGCTACTCTTCTCCATTCGAACTTCCCCCATGGGGCCACAGGAAAAAGGTAGCAACAGGGCAGGCAATCTAGGGAAAGATCCATGACGTTTTATGAGCAGCTGCCCTGGCAAGAGCGTGAAAAGGCCTGCACGAATGATTTGAGGGCTTTTTCTCTAGTGGCCATGCCAGATCGCTCTTCACCCCCACTAGCAGCCCTGGCCGGCACTATAATGGCTTAAACTGCCACCGTGCACATGATCTCGACCACAATCTGCATGCCCAACAAACATGGAAAGAAAAGCTTACCGTGCAACTATGCAAGTGTACATGGCACCATTTGGCAGTTTGCAACAGAGTACCATAGTAGATGTGTTCTTCTTATGACTTAAATTTCTTCTTATAACTTAAATTTTTGAATTCTGACCGTTTACGAGAGACAGTACACAGAGAAAAATAATCGTATATGATTTTGACTGGTACAACTGAACTCACTACACGTTTTCCTACAATCTTCCCTATTAACCTCGTCTTGAAAAAACTCACTATTTAAAAACTACCTAATATAGCATAAATTATAAGCTACAAACCATAAATGAAAAAGAACTCAGCCGCTAACCGCTTCCATTTATCAATGGAGAATTACCTAGAAGCGATGCAACATAACAGTCATCACATTACTCACCTATGCTATGCAACACAAGTGACAGATTACGCTAGATGAAGAGGACAATGAAAAGACATGTATGAATGCAAATAATCATTAATGGAGGTTGTCTCTCAACTATACTTGTCTGGTTGTCTTGTACTAGCACACAAAAGCATCAGCCCCCCACATATTACAACTATCTCAGGTACACCGACAAAACCTTATTATTGTCCGACACTTTGGATCCCAACCTCTAGAGTGGCCAACCGGCCTTGTTAACTTACCCAAACCAATAATGTTAATACTTAGGAGAAGTCAGATACACAAAAGAATAAATAATAATAGCGTCAAACATCAAGCCCACAGAGACCATTCACCCAAGGGCATACGGTTGATAAAGCGCGCAGATCATGACAGGCATAGGCCAGCACTGATGATCCCAGCATATGCATCACCAATCATCTCCAGCAGTACAGCAGCTTGTGATCAGACATTGAACCATGACCGGTTTTGGAGAATGAAGCTTTTGGGACTGAGGTCACCGCCCTGTTTTTGCACGCTTCATCCCGGTGGAGTTAAAGGGGGACACACTAGGGCTAAGGTGAGAGCTTGGGCTTTCCTCTCTCAGGGTGCCATTTAGAATGGCCAGTTCTCTCAGTTGTTGCTTCTTGTAGTAGTCCATGGGCTCATCCTGACGACAGCACCCCGTTAGCAAGAAGAATAACACCATATTAACAGTACATACAAAAATTCTTAAGATAATGGCAGCAAAAGAGGAAATGAGGGTGCTTACAATTGGCTTGAGAAGATCTTCCAGGATGGTCACAACTTGGTTTAGACGGGCATCAACAATATCTGCTGGAAACTCTGCTTCCACAAGCACATGCAGTGGATCATTGAGGTGCTCATACCCAGGTTTATCTCTCAGCTTCTCTTCCTATCAACAACAACAACAATAATAATATGTTTTTAGGACATTTGCATCAATAGGAGGTGTGACAAAACAGAATTGTTAAAACAAAAAAGCACCCGGATCTTGTTAATAACTCTTGCAAACAAACAAAACTACAAATTACATGTATCAAGAAAGCAATGGTCTTATTATCTTAGACGCTACAGACAAATAAAAGAGAGAAATCCAATATCAAGTCTACAACTAAAAGGGCAAGGTTGGTATCTTTTAGTGCCTAAGGGTACAACAAATATCAGATTCTAAAGCTTATATATGGCAGTCTGTTATGCTTGAAGCTCATGACCCTAAATATGGATTTGCGTCGTAAAGAATTATAAGATGCAAAGATAGAACTAAGATGACACCAGTATCCAGTGAACAACAAGATACAGTGGAAGCAGAAAGTCAAAGTAAAAAAAAGAAGAAGTAGATCACTCAATAAATAAAGCAACAAATACACCTCAATTACAGAAAATTTTCTACTTAGCCTACTAAGTACTCACTGCGATCAACTGTATGTCTAAATGATAGTGTGCGGCATCCCACTAAACCATTAGACCTAGACCAACAGCTGAAACAAACAAACCATAGTAAACATCTTCAAGAAAGTTTGAATGATGATATATTCATGGGCGACGTAGTAACAAGTTCTAATTCTAAATAGAAATTAAATCCTTACTGAGGCCTAGATTGCAGCTCATGATACCACAATAACTTAAAGTAGCTGATATTGAAAATGGAACAGAATATTTAACCTTAACTATCATGTTCCACACTTCCTCCAGTGTTACTATTGTAGTCTGGAAATCATTATATAAGCTTTAGATAGTGCAGTGCGTCTGAAACTAACCGAGCAATGGTTGCATATCAATCAGGCCAGCCTGAAGTTTGGTTGCTTATGATAATTTAAACATAAGGAAACATATCCTCTTAGCTTTTAATTCTACATAATAAGTATGATAATAACACACAGTTCATCCTAAAAGCTCTAATAATTTTAACCAAATAATATTATTAAATTAGGGAACTAAGAACAATATAATATAATGTGCTTAGTTACCTTAGCAGAATCTTTCACTGAACCACATCCTCGAATGTAAACTCTACATTGGGTCGAAGCTTCAACTCTTTTCAGGGAGTTGCCTCGCGGCCCCAACAAACGACCAACAAAGTTGTACTGGTAACAACCAAAGGAATGTAAATCTTCGAAATATGGCAAAGCACATTGGAGAAAGTTAAAGGAAAGCACTAAAGAAAGCCATGCATACATTAGGATACTTGTCCACAGGAACATCTAGCCTCACAACTTTCTTGACAACAGGGGTGCTAGCAAGCGCTGGAGCACCATTCCAGCCCATAGATGATGCTTGTAGAACCCCCATATGCTGAAAAAAAAGGAGAGAGAATGTTTCCCCATAAATATGATTAAGAGAAGTTGATGACATAATCATTGAAGAGAGTACAGATAATTTGGGTCCTTGACAAAACATTTATACATGCAGTGGCCCGAGAAAGCAATATGGAGAAATAATGTTCATGATCTCTCACTGACATAAGTCAGGTTATTTAATTATTTCAATGGTTAACTCCACTGATAGATTAAATTGCTGAGAACTAGCGACAGGTCACAACCTTTTACAAAATTGACTACAGATACGCACATCCTCCATTGAGTCAGCAATCTGAAAAATGCAAGGTCCACAATCCATATGCATTCCGTTTTTCTACTAGGGTACACATGGTATTTAAATGCAATGACAAGGCAAGCTGGTAAACCCTCCATGATAATCAAAGATTCCCTGGATCAGCATTACCTCTGTTTGCATTCCTGACCATCCCTCCAGATCCATTGGCTGACCATTCACTGGGTGGCCAGGTAACCTTAATGGGCTACCATGCTCAATTCTCTCAGGATCAACAAAATTATGGTTAGGTGGCAAAAAAGATGCCCGCAAAATCTCTGCATTAAACAAAACATGATCATGAAGACAATAATACATATTATTCATTTATTTGGCATGCAGTAGCTATAGTATAATAATGACAGTAATTCTACTTATGCCACCCTAAATTTGGGAAAAGGCTATCTACGCTAGATTTCCAAATTTGCCCAATGCCTTGAATTATGGTAGCAACGAGATAGTAACCACTCCACTCAGTAAAAGAATAGACATAAAAAGTATCCATTCCAGAGAGTGAAGTCAATTACGTGGACAAAGTTATTATTTTATGGCTAAGAACTAGACAAATTATTACCTTGCCGCGAATTATACCAGAATTAGACAATAGGATATATGGGAAATCAATCAATAACAAAATCTAGTAACAGACATCCTCTGGTTAACTCTTCTGATCGACTAATAAGATGATACAAACAATATTGGACAGGAAAACCATCATATATCCCGAAAAGATGTAGCAGAGGCAGTCATCAAAACGTCACAGGCTCACAGCAATTCATAACTAACAGTCCATAACCTAAAAGACTTTGGGACAAACTAAGGTAAATTAAAAATGGCAATCGGTGATAGTGAATGTCTGGAAGCAAAAGAAACAACCTTGGTTCAAGAGCCTGGTACAGAAGGGAAGAACTTGCACGAATGGGGCTAATTTCTGCCTCTCGGCAAGCAACTCAGCCAGATATCTGACAAACAAACAATCTCATCACTATCACATTAGTCAATCTGACTTTATTATTCACATGAGAGATTAAAACAGTATTGCAAAGAGCAGAAGCATAAGATTTATACAAAAAAAAAACTGCAAGCCCACAAAAAAACTGTAAAAACAAGAACTTTAATAAGATTTATACAGCAAGATCCACAAAAATAAAAAATTACATGCGACTATCAACAATGAGCAATTTATTACACAAAAATTTTACATCCATCAGCAACAAGTCAAACATATAGAGCCTATTTATTCCTAATAGCCATCATCAGCGAACAGCTCTTGTAAATCTATCAGCAAGCAATCACCGAAATCCCTATTTCCACAGATCACTCCTCCATCACAATTGCAGCATTGATCAATGCCAAACATCACATCCAGAAGGTCAGAATTAAGCGGAATTCTCCACCACCGGCATCAAATCTCGTACTCCTCAGAAAGATTTCCAAAAGGCTGGATCAAAAACTTAAACAAAACTCGACCGAGATAGCGAAAAATAGGGAGAGAGAGAAAAAGCAATCGCAGAAAATAAAAAGAAAATAATAAGAACAAGATAGCGAAGCAGGAACCCACCTCTCTCTCTCAGAGGCAGAATACCTCATAGAATTGAGGTGATGAGGGGAAGAATGGACAGGAGACGGTGAGTACTGCAAGAGGGAGGGTGGTGGAATCCTCTCATCCATGGTTCCCAACAGCCAAAAACCAACTCAAAATACTCTACAAGATTGCAAGATTGGGAGAAGACCAAGAAACCAAAAATCCAAGACCCTAGGCAATCAAGAAAACCAAGAACACCAACTAATCAGCAAGCTATGGTGTGGAGGCCTATCTTGAAGCCAAGGAAATCTAAAAGAAAAGAGAGATTGCCAAGAACAAAGAGGATTAACATATAAGGGATAGATGGGATTCTATATCACAAAAGAGGAAGGTAATAGTAGGGCAATCAATGATCAGAGCCCAGGCTGTGCAGGGTTGGCAGCAGCTCTTGGTGTTGGTTCTTGCTCTTCTTCTTCTCTCAACAACACCCACAGGAGGGGAGAGAATGGGTGGGTGGGAGAAGGGAGGAGAGAGGAAGAGACAAACCCAAAGGAGGGCTTTGGATTCTCTCTCCCTGCAGCATATGTCGCAGAAATCCAGATGATTGAGCTCTCTCTGCTTCTGGAGTTTCCCTGTAATTTTCTGCTTTTTTTTTGTTTTGCTTTTATCTTTTATTTGGAGGTGTGCCCATTTGATTTTTTTCTTTCAAAATAATAATAAGGCAGATCACTACTGTAGATAGAAAAATATATTAGGTGCACCATCAGACTTTTAGTATTTTTGGGTTCATGACACCACAAATAACCCTTGATCTTTATGCTCACTAATGATCACAAAATTCGCAATGAATATGTAACAATGCTTCACAGTAGAATATAAAAGACCGTTACACAAAGTTATTCACGATTTCCTCGTCTATAACTACAATTTAAATTGTGAACTAGAGCATTGCTGGCGCCCATGGACCAGAGTATACTTTTTAAAACTTAATTAACTCCATGTGCAATGCAAGTGAAAACATGCCAGGGCCTCTGCGCGTGTACCTAACGAGCCCTTTGGGTAATGGGTCATGGAGCTCGATCCAACTTTTAAATTTATCTTATCATCCTATTCTAAATGGTTTTAGCTTTTAATTTATTTTAGTTTTTGGTTTAACGTCATCTAATTTCAACTTATTTTAAATTTTTGGTTTTTTTTGTTGTTTCTTTTTTCTTATTTTTGTATTATCCATAACGATATAACTTTTTTTTATCTTTCTTAGAAAAACTAAAACTAATACAGTGCAATTTTAGTTATAAATAAAAAGAGTCAGCTAGAAGTTTAAGTCTGAGCTAATTGGAGCAGAGCCGTCATCCTAATCCCATTCTCAACTCCAATAACCTTGACCCAAATGCCCCGTGAAGCTTTGCCGAACTGACGAGTCAACATAATCTTGGTGGCCGTTTGGGGCGGCGTTGACTCCTGTAGAAGCAGTGGAATCTGGACAGTGAAACCGGGCTGCTCCCTTCCATCCAGGCCGTCCATTTCGCTGGTAGCCTGCTTAAGACTTTCGATATTTAGGGAGCTAATTTAGGCTGTCTCAATCATTGGAACACGGAGGCCACCTACATCAGCCATTTCTTTCCTCTTCTTTCTAGCTATTTTATCCTAGTGTGGCCGCCGCTTCCCCGGAATTAGGCCCAGACAACCAATAACACATTTGTGACCTTTGTGATCGATCGATAGTTGTTTGCTGCCAAAGATTGTACTACTAAGGTCTCTGTTCTTTTTCAGTTTTTAATTTCTGTTTTTAGTTTTTCTATAGTAATTAATTTTTAAATGAAGTATCTTTTTAGGATAGTGTTTATTAATTAACTGTAGTATATACTATACCGACTTCATTTATATCGATAAAAATCGCACGTGAGTTTCGTTACTCTGTAATCTCTTACACGAATAGTTCAAAAGATATAAAATACAGCCAAAAGCTTAAGTTAAAAAGAGTAAACTCTGGGAGTTGTCTGGCCATCATTAATTTCGGTTGCAAAATTAAAGAAATAGAGTACATGTACACGTATCCACTGGAGACAACAGGACAATGCAGTGCTTGCATTAGAATATTGGCGCACGCAGAACGTGTTAGGGCAGCTACCACACATAAACACGAGTCCCAGTTAGGCGACTGGAGCTTAACTCGGTTTTATTGAACAGCTGTGTGATCATGACCAATCATATGGGGTTTAATCACATATATGGGCTATATACGATAGGCTAAGCACAGCTGAAGCCTGACCAAACAAGTCGGTTCTGATCATAAGAAGCATCGTGTAGTGAACGTATTGAGCTTGGACGATAGGGACGGGCTTATGCAAGCAACAAAACAGGGGAAGGAGGAGAAATTTTATTGCTTAAAATCTGGAATAATTGACAGTATTTCCAAAAATAATTTTCGTAGTGACAATTGTAAAAGCGAGCAACAATTAATTTTGTTCGGCATATAAAGATTACTTGATGGGGGGTTGTGATTTATGCATTTAAAATTCTTCTAATCTGTTGTTTTTCCTAGTTGTGTGTATATCCAGTTTTGTGCCATGGGAAAAACATGGAAGCATTCACTCTTGTTCATCTTACGCGACCGTTGCTTTAGCCGTGTGTGACCTCTCCTATCTTTAGGAAGATCGAGGAACCTATCTTTTGATTCTTTTCAATGCATTTACCTCATCACCTGGATTCGTACTGCCCAGCTAATCCAATCTTTTTTATTTGAATAGAAACATATCTTCCCGGTACACTTAATTATTAACCTAATCAATTTATCCCAGAGTGACATCCATTAATGTTTGATATGAATCCAGTTCTGTTATTACTACTACTACTATGTACTAGTAGCACTCGTAACATTCATTGTACTTAGTACTCGTAAATCATACTATTTGAATAGCTAGAAACCCATTCTTCCAATGCATTAATCTGACAATATTAATTTCATGGAAGAAACAAGCCGTTACAATTTAACCCTATTTTGTTTCGAGAAAATGCTTGTACAATTTGAAAGCATGCACCCCTTAAATTCAGGGCTTCATTCAACTGTTCCTTTCTTTGAAATATCTAACCGGTGATTTAATCAAACTAACCTACGTATGAAGCAGGTTCTAAAGGTCGGTAACAGATATTTGTTGGATCACTCCCCCGCTAGTGATTATATGGTCCCAGCGACCTGATTATATAGCCTAATCAGTTATCTATCTATCTATCTATCTATCTATCTATCTATCTATATCTTTACTATATAAAAGAAGGAGTTGGTGGTTGGTGCGGCCTTTCCCATCTCTACTCCTTAAAAGCATCTGAACCATTCAATCTTATTGCAAAGCATCTGAACCATTCCTTGCTACTGACGCGGCCAGCCCAACCTCCTCCGCGCCCGCAAACCCCATGTTCTCCACGCATAGCCTCCCCCTCGACCCCATGTTCTCCAACCTCCCCCAGCGTCGCCCCCTGCTCCGCGCCCAGCACACACCCCGCGTCGCCCTCTGCTCCGCCTCCCACCTCCTCCGCGCCCGCAAACCCCCTAACGCCCCAATCCCGCGCGCCGCGCCGCCGCTCTGCCTCCCCCGGCGGTCTCCACTTTCCCTATCCTCTCCTATCCCGATCGCCACTCTCAATCCCATCCTGAACGACCAAACCCTAGAGGTCGCCACTGCAGCCAAGGTGGAGGCCGGGGAGGAGGGGGGCGAGGAGGGGATCTCGGCGGCGCTCGTGGGGAGGGAGTGGTGGGAGTGAGCATCGCTGGTGTCGCCCTTCTTCTGGGGCACGGCCATGGTGGCCATGAAGGGAGTCATACCCAAGACCGGGCCCTTCTTCGTCGCCGCGCTCCGCCTGCTCCCCGCGGGCGCGCTGCTCGTTGCCTTCGCCGCTGCGCGCGGCAGGAAGCAGCCTTCTTGTTGGGCAGCCTGGGCAGCCGTCGCCGCCTTCGGCCTTTGTTGACGCCACCTACTTCCATATCCCTACCTCCTTTGGCCTCCCCGCCCTCTAGGGCGCTGCGTCGCTTTCGTGCTCACCCCGTCTCTGGCTCTGTAGAGGGATCTCGCTGGATCCAAGGTGGGTTGGGTCGTCTATGTTTGGTTCTTGGTTTGGTTTTGCGACGAGATGATGATGTGATGATGCGTGTTCTTGTAGGAATTTGGCAGGAGGGCGACAGCGCTGTGAAGCCATGTGTGGCGGTGGGCCATGTGGGCGGCGGCCAGCGCGGTGGTGTGGACGGCAATGGTGCATCTGGCGTCCGTCGTCGGGCTTTGGCGGCTGCGGGTCCTCGCGGACCGCAGAGGAGGAGGCACCGCCGGCCTCGCTGCGCTCGCCGGCGAGGACCGGGTCGCGGCGCGGCTCTCGCCGCTGGCGCTCGTGCCCAGGAGTGAGTGCTTGTCTCTTCTTCTTATTGCTCCCCTGCTCCTCCTCGCTTTCGTAGTGTGTAGTTTGCGCGATCAGGGGAAGCTCGTGGTTCTCGGATTTGGGCAGAGGGCGAGTCAAATGCGGCTGTTTGCTGGTTAAAGGAGGCGCCTTTCCTGGTGATTCGACTCAATCGTGGGCTCAAATTGGCGATTTTGGCATAAATTTCATGCTCATTTGGGGATCTCGGGTTTGGATTGGGTGTAAACGTTCTGAATTTGCGATTGGTTTGTGGGATATGGCATGGCGTGCTACAGTTTATCCCTTTGGTACCTCAAAGGAGGTGCCTTTCTGAACCTTGACCTAAATGTGAGTTCATATCCTATTTCCTCTGTTGCTCATGTGCTATATTTAGTGCTGATTCGGTAAGCTCGACGCTTAGGCTGGACTGGAAATAAACTCTGTAATTGGCGATGTGGAATGATCAGGGGATTTCTTTGCTTCACAGTTGGTTATGCACCCTGAATACATTTCCTCAGACATATGGCACATAATGAAATCAAATGTACGGCACTCGATGTGCCAAACTATCTCTAATTGATGTAGACTTCTACCAGTTATACAGCGGAGTAGATATTTGCAATATTCAAGCAACTGGTAGAGATGCATAACTAGAAGAAAATTGATACATCTTGTTGTCTCGACGCTTTTGTTGGCACTAGAGCTGATTAGGGCCTTGTTGCTTTCTGCAGGAATTTATAAAAGCAATGGTTATCTACAAGTGACTTGCAATGGAGGCCTCAATCAAATGCGAGATGGGGTTTGTATTAGCTATAGTAACGTCTCGTTACCTTCTTGCCTGGTTATAGGCTGCGAGCGAGCACAACTATTCATTTTTTATTCGATTGTAAATTGTTTATGAAATGGTATCGTGCAGATATGTGATATGGTAACCATAGCACGCTATCTGAATCTAACATTAGTGGCGCCTGAATTGGATAAAAGATCTTTCTGGGCTGATCCAAGGTAAAGTTTTCCATATAACATTGTTTCAGTAAGATCAACATTGTACTTGTTTGATAAACTGTGTGTCCTGATTTGCTTTCTGAAAATACTCAAACATGAGTTATGATCTTGTGCTGTTGTAAAACAGCTTTCCTCTCCATATTTCAGAACAATCAAGGATTTATTTTCTTCGAAATGATAAATATCAAATGATTGTCTTCGAAATGATAAATGCATAAGTAACACTATTTTCTTCTTAAATGTTGGTGAATCCTGGTACATATAGGAATGTCTAGATTTAAATATGGTATTTTGTTACGTAAGACGATATATTTTGCTCCAACTTCATTAGTTGTGTTCTAAAGTTTTTGTGAAGCCGCAATCAGCAATACTTTACAATATTGCCAATATTGCCTAATCTACTGTTCATATGATCTAAAGTTCATCTCTTGCCAAATTATCTCAAGTTCATTTGAAGTGGCATTACATGTTTGACATTTATACAATGGCGTCTCACAAATACGTTGTTGATATTTTAAAATTGCCATGTGTGATCTACCTTACCGACATGTGTCCAATAAATTTATTATTCACTATTTGCTTTCAGGCTTTCAGAGAAGAAAATACTACATGGAAGATGGAAATGCAGAACATGCCCCTTGTTTCAAGGAATGTACATGACTCCAATGTGCAGAGAGGGGCTGGATAGCCTAGATACAAAGTCTAGCTGCAGGTTTTTTATGCCATTTTTATTTAGATGGGGTATTCCCAGTTTATTTTTTGTAGGATAGTAATTATTTTGGCAGCTTTTCTACTCCCATTTTTGCATAGATAGGTTAATGACATTGCACTGTGATAAATTTTCACTTGTGATGACGTAAGTTGCAGGTAGGGATTTGAGATGAAGGCGCAAGATAGGGCGCTGGATGGACAGTACTTGTGATATGGATTTCTTGTTCTGTTCTCGTGAATGGTGATATCTGGTGGCATGTGAGATGCGAAAATATAGTGAAAACGGGTACGGAAGGAAAATAGTTGTGAGTTGTTTAGCTTTAGGTGGCTATGTTTGTAATGCTGTCATTAGACCGTAGAGTTTTTTGAACTCTCTATATGATGTATTTGGCCATTCAAATGGTATGATGTATTAGGCCATTCAAAGGTACGATGTGTTAGTCCATTCAAATGGGCCGCGAAGTTCCTCAGCCGGAAAAAACTCGGGCACCATTCAAATGCTTCACTAATATGATGCTTGATTTATTTTCGAGTATGAATATGTATACTTTGTTTGATATATGATATGTAAGATAAAATTAATATGTATTATTCAGTTTGAGATCATGTTTGATAGTATGTCTCACTTTTATTTGGTACTCCGTTGCAACGCACGGGCACCTTACTAGTACACAAATAATTGGTAATATTCAATGTATCTCCTTCGCTTTAAAAGTATAAATCCCACAATAATCCTTAATTCAGAAAAAGTAAAATGTATAGAAATTATCTCATTAATCGAGATAAAAAGAACATATTTACATCACTTATTTTGGTTAGACTAGTTATAACGATGTAGATTAATTAAGTATCCATATCAAAACTATTATAATTATATAATAGATATAGCTATGTTTTAAAAGATAATAAAGTTACCATTACCCAAAAAATTCCGCTAGTTATCTCTACTATTATATAAAGAGGAGTTGGTGGTGGGTCGTCCGTTTTCCTTCATCTTTTAGCCGCCCATTCTCCTTCGACTCTTCGTAGTCATCCGATCTCACGATCCCCCTCCCACTCATGCAATCTCCTCCACAACCGCTCCCAATGACTAGAAAACCTCCCCCTCTTTTAGGCACACCTCAACTCTCCCTCTCAGGTGAATCCCTTTCTCCCTCTCACTCTCACGTGATGCCCTTCTCCCTTCCGCTTTACCCTACCCTATCCTCGTCTCTCCCCTCGCTCGCCCCTCCCTCGCTCCCATTTCCCTCGCTCCCGCTCCCCTTCACCCGAGCGCCGAGGCCTCCTCGAGTAGGAAGGAGACACCGCCACCCCGATCTACCGCACCGGTAGCCCCCTCGCCGCCAGCGGCCTCTCTGGCTCCCCTTGGTCTCCCTCGACCTCAAGTCGGCCCTGGCTAACCCCGCACCCTCACCGCCAGTGGCCTCCCTGGCTCCCCTAGTGTCCCTCGACCTCCGGTCGACCCCGGCTAGCCCCGTCACCTCCACCTAGCACTGTCCCACCCCTATATCTTCCCTTCCCCCACTATCGCCGCCTCTGAATTCATCACCATCTACCCTCGCCAAATCTGACCTGTCGGTGGCTGGATCTGGTCAGGCCTAGCTGGATCTAGTCGTCATTCTCGCCTTCTCCGTTGGCGCCCCAATTCCACCTGAGGACGCCATGACCTTCACTTCCCTCCTTTGTTTCTAATTGGGACCGTCGATGTGGAGCGAAGCACGTGGTGGAGATGGATGCAAAAAGCGGGCCTTGACTGTTCTACTAACTTTTGTCACCCGTGTTCTCCTCTCCGACGCTACGAGTCCAACTAGTGAAACTGCTCATGCGTCGCCCACTTCGTTCCTCCTTGCCCGTACCTCTGTCTCCTCCCCTTCGATCGGCTCACTCCTCTCATTCTCTCCTTCTCCTCTCTCCCAGGCTGCTGCCAACGCCACCGCCGCTTCGCTTACCATGATGATACTCCAACAAGCTCTTGTGCAGACACCCATCTTATCAGCCGATGTCCTTCTCTCATTCCCCATCCATGGCGGCTTGCTCGACTATACTCCTGTACTATCACCTTCTGCTCTCCAGTAGTCTGCCGCCCTTCTATAAATCTACAATGTGTGTTCCTGTTCCCCAAATCAACCCCTTAAAAGTTATAATCTATCCTTGCATATATGCTTTTCGGAATCCCCGTCTCATAAGCTTGCAACCCATCTAGATTTTATTGACATGCATGGCCATTTGGAAAGTTTTAAGATAGAGAAGCACTGGAGTAGGGTGACTTCTTCCTCTTTCTTGCCATCAAATTGTGAAATTTGTCCTTGCATGCATACTTTTCATGTTTCCCATCTCATGACCTTGCCATCTATCTGGGATTTATTGGCATGCATTGCCATTGGGGAGTTTTGAGGTGGACAGCAGATCAAGACTGCTCGGTGTTTGGTGTGGCGCAGCGATCTTGATGGGAGGCAGTGGCTCGATGAGGCAACAATCGCCGGCAGCCAGCTGCAGCGAGGTCGTCGATCCTCTTGGTGTACTCCTCATTCTCCCTTCCCTTTCCTCTACACATCCCCTCAGTCTTTACACCCCGTCATATTTCTATGCATCCCCTCTATTCTTGTCTTTGTTTATGCTTGGTACAGATTTCTTCAAGAGTTTTTTGGCCAACAAATGAATAGGTCAATTAGAGGTGTAGCTTTTAAATCTGTTGTTTCATATTTATGTGACTGGATAGCCTGCCAATTAATCGATAGTGTTGTATATAATCTTGTTGTTGAGAGTGGTCATAGTCGAGTACTCGGTGTGTTCGAGTACTGCGTGGTCGTAGTCGAGTACTTAGTGTGTTCGAGTACCGCGTAGTCATAATTGAGTACTCGGTGTGCTCGAGTACTGCATTTCGTAGTCGAGTACTCGGTGTGTTTGAGTAGATCTTAATCCATTCCCGTGCAACTATTCCAACTATTCTCTGGAGTGCAAACACTGCTTGATGAGGATTGAGAAGGGTTCTAGACACATCGACATCCATGATGGTAAATCGGCCCCCGGGCCTTTTCGAAGGTCATCTTCCTTTTCAGAATTTTCCAAAGGACGGTACATCACACACATCCGGCGATGATGTTAAAGAATGAGTGGATGACATCTTCAAAAGATAATAAAAATGAGCAATTCTTGAGCCAATTCTTGGTAAAATTGGATAACCAAATCAACATATAGGTATGTAAATCATCCATGTCATTTAAACAATATATTATGCTCAAAACATATATAGAACATGTGGGCTATTAAATTAAGCATAAAGCCCAGACTTTTGGCTAACAGGAAATCAGTGCATATGTGATCACCAGACAATACTCTAGTTTAGCTAACAAACTTGATAAATTTGTAGCATAACGAATCACGGAAACAAGTTTAGTAATAAACCTAATTGACTAACAAAGAAAGTAATGACTATAAAACTGAATGCCAAAATAACTAAAAGCAATATACTAGAGCTCAAGTTTGAACAATTCAATTTCAGTATATGATCGACTGTTCTCATCATCGAGCTATCAATCCGAACCCACAGATCACTTTGCAATATCTCTCAGTGCTATAGCTTAAGCAATTTAATTGAAATTTCACATATATGAACTCCATTTTGATGTTATATGAATATACATATATAAGGCAATATGCTGAATAGTACATAAAAGTAGGCATTAAAAATCTATATAATAGACAGATTAATAAAGTGTGTTTTTACTCTCAGGTGAGGAGTTGCACAAGTTCTAGACTTGGCCTTCTTCCACTCTTGTTAATATTTCGATGATCATAGTGACAATTCCTCAAAAGTTCTGCTAGATTGTCTAATTGAATATTATCTCAGTGTAGTATCAATGTCAAGAGCATGCAGAATCAACAGATTTTAGTAAAAATCAGAAACAAGTAACAGATACGAGCTACTGCAGAACCAACATATATTCGGACAAGCCAAAGGACAACAGTAAGCAATACTGAGCAAAATACCAAGCACTAGCTATTGACAAAGCTATCGACTACACTGCACACAAGTATACAACTAGCAAATGTGAATTCAAACTACCAGAATAATCCTAGATTGTCACTGAGATTTCAATCTTAGCAAATTTCTTTATTGATCAATCAAAACCCATAATCTATCATGCAATAGTTCTTCCAGTGCTAGTCGACAATCAGATTTCATTGATAATGAACAGAGACTAGCACGGCTAACTAATGCACAATCATATCTCATAGAGAAATGAATAACGTAAAGTAAAGCTCACTGTGCGGCTCAGGGGAGACAGCGAGCTCAAGGGAGGAGAAGTGCTCTGGGGAGGCGGCATGCTCGGAGGAGGCGGAGTACTTGGGAGAGGAGGAGAGCGCCGGGCGCGTGAGAGGAGGGTAGCTGGGCTCGGGGGAGGCGGCGATGGGCTCGGGGAGGCGGTGTCGGGCCTAGGGGAGATGACGTGCTTGGGGAAGGAGGAGGGCACCGGGCGCGGGGGAGGAGGGCCACCAAAGTCGGGGGAGGTAGCGACGGGCTCGGGGGAAGACTGGGGTGCAGCGTTGGTACAGTGGGGACAAACCCTAGAGCGCAATATATGGGGGAATAATTATATACGATTCTATTTAAAAACCGTATGTGATATTTTTAATTATAGACAATTCTAAATAAAAACCGTCTGTAATAATAACATATCACAGACGGTTTTAATTTAGAACCATCTATGATTAGAAATATCACAGACGATTTTAATTTAAAACCGTTTGTGATGATCACCACGCATTCTCATATACATAAATGCAAATTCACATATATATGACTCATTCTCATACACATAAATGCAAATTCATATATATATATATATATATATATATATATATATATATATATATATATATATATATATATATATATATATATATATATATATATATATATAACACATTTTCATATACATAAATGCAAATTCACATATACATCACACATTCTCATACACATATATAAATGCAAATACAGAATATATGACACATCAACATTTCATTCATCATTCCACTTGCTTATTTCCTTTAAAAATTAGCCCTTCATGATGATCGACGCGTATGTAGTTAGTTTCGTCACATTGTTCTTCCTCGACCCTTATGTTGTTTCTGAAAGGAGGCAACTCATCAAATTGATTGTATTCTTCCCTGTCTACTACATGCTCAGCTTTGACAATCCTCCTTTTTCCACGAAGAATTACGTGATATTTCTTATTTGTCTGATCAGTTATATAGAAAACTTGAACAACTTGGTTAGCGGGTATGAATGGTCCGTCTTTGTATCCGACACATTTGAGGTCAACGGTAGCGACACCACACTTGTCGACCTTCACCTGTGGAAGATGAACCCAATGACACTGAAACAAAGGGATCTTGAAAAGCACGTAGTCGAGCTTCCAAATCTCCTCTATGAATTCATAGTAGGAGTTACTCAACCCATTAGTACTAAACGCATCTATGCAGATACCGCTATTCTGGTTAGTGTTCTTTACATCCTGAGCCTGCATATATAATATATACCCATTTATGTCATATCCTTTCCATGTCATAACTGTAAATATTGACCCTTTTGCCAACCATATCAGCATTTCACTTGACGAGCTCCTAACGAGTCACTTCTTCAACCATTGGTTAAATTGACTGTTGTGTTGTCTCGTGATCCAAACATCCGACCGCTCTGGATTCTATTGCCGAAGCATGTCCTTGTGCTGGTCGATATATGGGAACACTTTAGTCATGTGTTGCAAAACTGTGAAATAGGCTTGAGCATACACATCCATATCTAGAGTGATCGTTTTTCTTCCGATGGTCCTGATACCCTTGAGCCTCCCCTCATGGCGAGATCGAGGTATACCTATTGGTTTGACCTAAGCCATGTAATTGACACAGAACTCAATGATCTCTTCGGTTGCATAACCTTCGATGATACTTCCCTCCGGCCAAGATCGATTTTGTACATAGGACTTGAGAATTCTCATGAACGTCTCGAACGAGTACATGCTACGTAGGAATATGAGCTCACACATTTTTATCCCCCACACAATGTGAACAATGAGATGGGCCGTGATATCGAAAAATGATAGAGAAAAATACATCTCAAGATGACATAGAGTCATCACCACCTCATCCTGCAGAACATTTAGACCTTCGAGATCAATGGCCTTCTGAGCAATTGTGTTAAAGAAATAACACAACCTTATTATTGTCTCTCAGATCTTGATTGATAAAATACTTTTAATTGCAATAGGGAGTATCTGTGTCATCAACACATGACAATCATGAGACTTTATGCTAATTAACATCAAATCTTCTATCGAAACAAGTTTTTTCATGTTAACGGAGTAACCAGGTGGAACTTTCATACCATGCAAGACTGGCATAGTTCAGTTCTCTCAGCCTTGGACAGATTGTAACAAGCAGGGGAAAGGTAAGTTCATCATTTATTGGTTTTTGTCGGTGCTAACTCAAGCCTGATATCCATATCAACTAAGTCAAGCCGTGCATTGACACCATCCTTTGTTTTGTCACGAATGTTCAGTAAGAGACCAATTATCACATACATTCTTCTTTATGTGCATGACGTCGATGTAGTGGCGAACTTCTAAGTACTCCCAATAAGGTAAGTCCCAAAATATTGATATCTTCTTCTAGACGTTCTTTTCGCGAGTTGTCAATTTATGTTTTTTTGAACACAACATCTAAATTTTTAACCATACCATATACCTCTTTTTTGCTTAAATGCCTTGAAGCTGAATTATCCTTCTTCTCTTCGTCGAATTGTTTCTTCATCCTACGATATGGGTGAGCCCTCCAAAGGAACCTACGGTGACGTATGTATACGGTTTTGCATGAGTACTTCAACCATACACTCTTGGTATCATCTAAGTAGTGAGTACAGGATTTGGCCCCCTTTTGTACTCTGTCCCGACAGGTTTGTAAAAGTAGGATAATCATTTATAGTACAGAACAACAAGAAGCGCAAAGTGAAGTTCTCTCATTTGTACGCATCCCATACCTGTACCCCTTTGATCCACAGTGTTTTAAGATCTTCCACCAACGGTGCTAAGTACACATCAATATCATTGCCAGGTTGTTTTGACCCTTGGATAAGCATCGATAACAAAATATACTTTCACTTCATACACATCCAAGGAGGAAGGTTGTAAATACAGAGAGTCATGGGCCAAGTACTATGTCGGTTTCTCATATTACTGAAAGTATTCATTCCATCTGTACTTAATCCAAACCATATATTATTTGGTTCTGCACCGAAGTCTACAACCTTCCTATCGATGTTTCTCCACTGGGTGGAATCAGTAAGGTGTCTTAGCATTCTATCATTCTTATGCTCCTTCGAGTACCAACGCAGCAGTTTTGCTTCTTTTGGGTTCGCAAAAAACTTCTTCAAATGGTGAATTACAGGAAGATACCGCGCCACTTTAGCAGCAGGTCCTTTCTTCACCTATATTCTCTCGCTGTCATTTGATTGATTCTTATGGTTGTATCGGGATACGTTGCACACTGGACATATATGCATGTTTGTATACTCTTTACAATAGAGGATACTGTCATTCGGACATGCATGTATTCTTTCTACTTTCATTCCCAATGGACAAAGGATCTTTTTGGCTTTGTAGGTGGTTTTGGCAACTCATTTCCTTCTGGAAGCATATCCGTTAAAAGACCTAATAATGCTGGGAAACTCTTGTCAGATCAACCGTTGCTTGCCTTCAATTTCAGCAGTTCAAGCATGATTGACAACCTCGTGAACTTTGACTTACAACACGTGAACAAAGGTTTCTCCGAGTTCTCCATCAAGCCCCAAAATTTAAAATACTCTCTCTCACCACACTTCCCTTCTGCATCGCGAAGCATCCGATCCAAATTGTTACAATGTAGCCTATTCAAATCGGAACCACAATCGATATCAGCCGGCGGCATATCATTGACTTCATCGGCGATATCATTATTACTACCTTCCTGTATTACATACCCCTTTTTGAAATCCCTTCGAATCAAGTGCGCTTCAATCTGCGCTCGGTTCTTAAACATATTTTGATTCTCGCAATCAATGCATGGACAATACATATATTCCACCCCTTATTCAACATATCCTCATCGGTAGCTCTTATAAAAGCAAAAACGCCATTAATATACTCTTCACTCACATGGTTTCCAGCGTACATCCAGTTTTGGTCCTACGTTACGCATATAACAATTTAGTATTACATATTGAATTAATTAATTAGTACACTGTATATGTACGATCTAAATTAAGTAGTTATATGTAGTAAGAATATAATAATTAATTACATTGAATTAAGTAGAAATATACTATGAACTGACTAAACTCTAAGCCATGCTAGAAGTAAATAATCTTCTCTCTACATCAAGCTACCTAGATCTAAACCATCTTCTATTCTCCTTTTACCAAAAGTTAGATCTAAATTATAATGCAATTAGGAACAAATTACTAATCATAGGTAGCCAATAACTTAGTGGATCTACAATTATTCTTGCCAAATAGTCTCCTTTCATCGAATGGCCTCAAAGTCCCGCCTCCAACTCAAAGCAGCAGCGTAGATCTGGAATGTAAGATAAAGATCGACGGGTCTGTGCGTAATTAATATAGTTGAATTATTACAGACGGTTTTTAATATAAACCATCTGTGATAATCTAATTATCACAGACGATTTTTAATACGAACCGTCTGTGAATTATCACAAACGATTCAAAGTAAGAACCATATGTAATATTTGATAATATCACAGATGATTCTTGTTAACAACTGTCTGTGATACTTTACATATGGTTTTAGCCATGAATCATCTGTGATATTTCACTTTCACAGATAGTTTTTAGTGATGGCAGCAACACATACTGTCTCTAAACTAAAATCATCTATGATTATATTTAATATTGACGATTTTGAATAACCATTTATGATGCGGCATCTAGTATTAGGCTTTTTATGTAGTGTGTGATAGTCACTATCACAGATAATTTGTAGTTAAAATCGTCTGTGATTCGTGAGATATCACAGACAATTTCTACTGCAAACCGTATGTGATATCACAGATGGTTATGCGTTAATAGTCGTCTATGATAGTACGTATAATAGACGGTTTGAAAATCGTTGGTGATGACCTCATGTCATTGCTAACCCATAAACTCAGACGGCTCATGAAACAATTTGTGATGACATTTTTTAACCGTATGTGATGACCTTTTTCTGCAGTAGTGAAGGGGGGAGGTGGGGAGGAGGAAGCGGATGCTTGTGGCAGGGGAAGAGCTCACCAACGGGGCTCGTCGGTGCCAAAGGTGGCGTCGGTGAGGGGTTGGAAGGCGACACATGGAGAGGGGAGGGTAGAATATATTGGCTCGTTCAAAATGGCTTTTGTTGATGGTTTTTAGTTACGACTGCTGTCTTTTGGTTGAAATAGGCACTATAACGGCTATTAACTTTTGGCTGATGTATTCAATTAAAGAAAAATAAAAAAAAGAGGAAAAATAAAAAATCGTTATATCTCCATGTACAATGCAAAGAGAAAAGAAAAAAAAAGAAAAACCACATTAAGAAACCAACACATTCAAAATAACTTTTGACTTCTAAAAGCTAGAAACTATACAAGCCAAAAGCAGTTTTGAATAGAGCCTATATAGGAGAGAGGGGAAAAGATCTAGATGGTTGGATGAAAATCTAACGGTCCAAAAAAGTGACTATGATTTAGTGAATTTTCAAGCGCCCGTGAAATAAACTTTTTTTTACCGAGGAGATTATACGTATGCACATATATGTATACGTGTATATACATGTATGTATATATACGTGCAGTAGCAATGTTCAGACTTACGCAGCTGGCAAACAGCACGCACACACACGTATATATATGGTCGTACGCACGTATGCGTCTCCACTAGTAGCTAGTACTGGCACACAGCGCTGTTTACACTTTAGACTACGTACGTGCGATCGAGACGTACGCCTTATTACAGCAGCACGCAGAGTTCAGCTACTAATCAAGTACGTAGCAGGTCTTTAACAAGACCATGCATGCACAAACACACCACACGTACGGATCGAATTACTGAATGAACCGTACGTACGTATATATGTAGCTAGTAGTACGTACGCATGCTGTCCATGCATGCGCGCGCAAGCGCCAATCTCGAAATCTCGATCGATCTAGAGGAGGCCTTTGCCGGCGGCGGAGTCAACTTTGATGTGGTACCCGAGTTGGAGAGCGGTCTGCAGGTGGTTGTCCTGGCCGGGATGCTGCTCCGAGTACTGCGCCGCCGCCGCCGCCGCGGCCAGCGTGTTCCCCGGCGGGTAGTAGACCCTCGAGTCGAACGTCGGCAGCGCGTCCAGCTCTGTCCCGCCGTCCGCCGCCGGCACCATCTCATCCTCCACCGCTGCTGCTGCTCCTGAGCTCGCTCGGTCTCTGCCACCTGTTGCAAATTTTAGTTAGTAACACCAAGAGTGATTAATTAATGGAAGTGTCTATACAACATGTGACTGTTCTTTAGGACAAATGTCTATACAACATGTGACTGTTTTTGTCCTTGTTTTTGAGGACAAAAACAGTCAGATTGATCTGGGGCGTTAGATCTTTATCCAACGGATCCACCCATACAAGCCCCCCTCCAAAAAAATGACCCCCTAAAAAAATGATCTTGGGCGTTGGATCTCCATCTAACGGCTCAAAATCTGACTATTTTTGTCCTAAAAAACAGTCACATATTGTATAGACACTCCCATAATAGTTAACATTGAGTTTTAAAATGTTAAGCTATTGTGCATGTTGTAGCAATGGAGCTGAGCAATTGTGCATGGTGACCAAGTTTGATCTGAGTTCTGACATAAATATACGTCAGAATATGGCCACTGATCATCACGTCCAAATTAAACGGGAGTTTTCTGTTGTCTAACAAAGAACAGAGAAAACAAAGGACTAGAACGAAGAAAGTTTCAGAGCTTGAGAGGGAGTGTTTGGGGCATTTTTTTCATTATCAATTTTTAACTGCAACTTACATTATCGACTATATTACAGACTTATTTTTTTCTACAAAACACTAGACCGACCGAGATCCAGTTTCTCCGGCCTTAATTACCACGCTGCCTACTGACACCGCGTAGAATGCTAACAACTGCTACATTGCCCGCCGACTGCCACAGGAACTCGCCGCCGACTGCTACAGTGCCCACCGACTTTTACAAGAACCTGCTGACGATTACTACAATGACCTTCGACTGCTGTAGAATCCAACGACTGCTATAGTGCCCGTTGTGTGCGACCACACAAAGACTGATCGAAACGACCATAAAGACACTGGTCGTAACAACCACATGGACATCGGTCGTAATGAACACACATAGACTGGTGGTAACAACTACACCGAGACCAGTTATAACGACCACGCAGACACCGGTCGTTATGACCCCATAGAGATCAATTGTTACGACCACGCAGACACTGGTTGTAATGATCACACATAGACCAATCAACCAGTCAGATTCACAATATATACCTTTGGCCCTTAGGAACATGTTTTCACTCTGCAGATCTGCTTCCTGTGTGGATGGATAAAAGCAATTCAACGAGGAATAGTCAGCCAAATTGACAAGAAATTGAATGATATGCATGTTCCAAGCTAGCAAACAAGAGCATGCAAATTTGACAGCAGCACTGAATACTATATGCGAATTAACTTACCTTTTTCTGCATGTATTCGATCTCTGCGAACAGCAGTTCATGCTGATAAAATGAAACACAGAGGAGGGAAACAATTAAAATATAGTGAAAAAACTGTCTGGAGAAAGTCCGTACGTTATAGTGTCAAATTCACAAGATTAAACGTGCTATTGGCATACTAGACAAGCAATCTCTCTGTAATCGAACACGCGTCCATGGAGTTCATTCGACTACATTTTCTGATCTACTAGCTCATTGCTCGACCATTACCATATTATCATAGCTCAACTCAATTATATAGGATAGGGTATGCTATATATCATGACCAGATGTTCTTCACCTTCTTTGATCGAATCCGACCGATGCCCCTTTCAAGCCGGTTCTCAAGGGTCTTGAGCTCCTTGGCAGTTATATTGCCATTTGATTCACCCATCAGGTGCCTGACATTTTACGTACAATGGAACGTCACATACATATAGTATGTTGGAGACGAGTAATTAAGTGATCACATATAATTAGCCAGCAAGATGGCCTTATTACCTGTTTGCATTCTGCAAGGCCTGTATCTGGTGGCGCAGTTTTGCTGCTTCTTGCTGAAAATATTGCTGTGGAAAACCCAGTGAAGTTAAGTTGCATGTAGAAGAAACCACAAGTCTCACAATATTAATAGTGTCGTATATATTTGATGGTTAAAGTGAAGGTTTCTCCCGCCTATAGTTGGTTAAGGCTGTGTAATCTTGATTGAAAGTTTATAAACAGATAATTCGCGTGATATTGTCAGAAAACGTGTGTGTGTAGGCAGGAATTACTTTGTCTTAGAAAGGACGAAGTACATGGAGGTATTGCCTGAGCATATCTTGGCCTGACGTGTACCGGAGATTTTGTCAAGTTTTCAAGGTCAAGCTAATGAAATTAGCAAATAAATGGCATGTATATGGAGAGAATCAATGAATAAATGCTTACATGAGAATTGACATCTATCACCGGAGCTGATCCTGAAGTGCTCGCGGAGGCCTTCTTGTACCTCTCAATTGCCGATCTTATGCTGACCCAGATGTTGTCGAATCGAATCACAGTTAGTTAAACGAAATGTTAATTGTCAAATAAAAGAAGCTAGTTTGATGTTTTTCCTACAAACATCACAATTAATTTTATGGCCTGGCTAACTCAAAACTTTCACAAGAGAGTTTCGTAGGAAAAAAAAAACAAAATAGCTAAAAAGGGTCTCATAAGAGAGGTGTAGAAAATTGTCGTTCTTGTGTGAGCTTATTAGTTGCACTTAGGGCCAGTTCGATGCTCGATCCACCATGCTATATGTTAGCTATGTAGTGAATCTGAAACAAACTAGCTAGCTAGTGTCATGCGTCAAATGTTCTTGTCTTGTGTGATAAACCACATATGTTTGATTTTGCTTGGATCTTTACTACTAGATGTTTTTTTCTCTCACAGAGTTGCCAACCCGCCCGACCCGTCGGTGTGGCTTGCGAAGCATAGCAGGGGTCGAGGCGCCGGCCGGCCGGCCGGGCTGTTCAAAAGTGGTCGGATCGGTTTTTGTCAACCCGTTCAAAACCGGGTTGAACAGCCCCATAATCTGTACAATAACCGAAAAAGCGGTGTACACGAAAAAACGGTTTTAGTGTCGTGGCTTGGCAAGGTCGGTGAGGACTCAGAAATCTTCAGATGATGACGATGGAAGCACGACGTAGAACGCGTCGAGGCGAAACCGGTGATATGGTCAATGGTGGTAAGACTTCACTATAGGCGGCACAAACGGCTAAGGAACGCCGTTCGGATGGCAAGAGAAAAATGTTGATTGCGGCGAACAGGAAGGGAGAGAGGACTTGAGATTTTCGGGGATGGATGGGGATGAGAAGGGGCTCACGGGGCTCTCTTTTATAGGGGCTAAGAAGGATGGGGAAGGGAGATCAAGCGATGTCGTCAATTCAGGGCGACGGTTCATTCCAGCATAAATGCACATGAAGGAGCGAAGGAACGTTTAGGAATGGAGAAGTCTTGAAGAGAAGGATTGAATGCTCTTGATTGTATGAAGAATTGTGGAGGAAAACACGAGGATTGAATAGCTTCAAAGAACTTCCATGGAGTCAGCTCACTCGGGACTAGAGATGGCAATGGGTACCCGATACCCGAATACCCGACGGGTTTTACCCGATAAAGAGACGGGTATGGAAAATTTTATGTACCCATGGGTACGTTATTGGGCGAAATCCTCTACCCGCCGGGTAGGCGGGTGCGGGTGTGGGTATATACTACCCATACCCGCCTACCCGCGAGTAATGAATACCCGCATTAGACAACTAGACATCCCACTCAAATGTTAATTTTATTATCTACTTGTTGTTGATTGTTTATCTGTTTGCCATATGTTGATATGGTCATGTCAAGTATGTTTATGTGATGTACTAATTTTGATCATTAGACGCTTTTGTGCTTGTCATGTATGATTAATGAATGTCTAAATTGATGATATTCTTATGTGTTGAACCGGGTATGCTTGCGGGTACGGGTTACCCGTCGGGTAGTAATACCCGCGTGGGTACGGGTATGGGTAAATTTTCCTACCCGCGTGCGGATACGGGTAACCCGACGGGTAAATTTACACCTAGCGGTACGGGTATGGAATGGCAATACCCGATGAGTATTTACCCGTTGCCATCTCTACTCGGGACAGAGACGACGTGTGAAGAAGAAAGAGAGGAGAGAGAAAAGGTAAGGAAGGAAAAATTAGAAAAATTCAAAAATTCAAGAATGTGCGAAAGTCGCTCTATGTCACCCAATGGTTGGGCGAACCGTTGGGCGACTTTGACCTCATGTCGCCCAACGGTTGGACGATTAGTCTAAGTCGTTCAACCGTTGAACGACATGTAGTCAAAAGTGTAAAAATTTAAGGGACTGTCTAGTCAACTCCCGGATGTTTTTTGTTCAAAAAACATCCAAATTTTCCACCGTTGGATCAAAAAAATGGCTCAGATCAAACCCACCTCACCTCCTGTTTCCCAATCAGGAAAATGGGCCAGCCAACTTTGCGGTAATGGATCCGCCACAAAAATGAGTGGGCATGCAGCCTGTTTTTGTTCCGTGGTTGATTTTCACCCAGCCTGCGTCCGGCCGAAGAAGGTACCGGATGGGCCACACATGTTGGGCCAACTGAGAGCAACAAATCAGGGCCAAAAAGCAGGTGTCGTCGGGATCTACACGTCAATGCACATGAGAAATAGTAAAAGCTCTAGGTTATGGGGCCCACGCACCAAGAGAGTCGTGAGATCAAACATCAAAAGGGAAAAAGGAAGAACAAGAGCAGAAGAAGGAATCATGGAGGAACAGCTGGATTTTAGAGGTAAATACCCCAATTCCATTTCTGATTTCTTCCCCTAATGTTGCTGAAAAAGAAAGAAGGGATAACGTTGTGTTCTTTCTTCCCAAATTTGATCTAGAACTTGCTTCTCTTCCATGGGTTCTCTTTTCCTAAACAACCAGAAATACATTTTGGCAAATTTGATCGATCCCTGTGCCTGCTTACAAATGAACAGCACATACAAGCTTCACTGCAGTTAGATAACCACTAATGTGCAGTAACATCAACATCTATGTTAATACCTCCTATAGCTGAAAGAATTATCATGTAATTCTAAAGATTTTCTTTGCAAGAAGAGGGCATTCACTATGCTGAGAGTACAAAAAACAGCAATCTCTCTTTAGATATCAGAAACTTCACAACTGGATTAGGGATAGGTACTCTACACTAGCAGCTTAGCATAGCTCGGTAAATATGATCCGTTAGGGTCTAGTGCATAATTCTTTGCAGTTAGATAACCACTAATGTGCAGTAGCATATGTCAATACCTCCTATAGTTGAAAGAATTACCATGTAATTCTAAGATTTTCTTTGCAAGAATAGGACATTCACTATGCTGAAATACAAAACAGCAGCAATATCTCTTCAGATATCAGAAATTGTAGATCAGGATTAGAGATTCTTCACAACAGAACCTCAAATGTGTTGCATGGATTACGTTTATACTGGAAACACATAGCACCTAATTTTAGGCTCATTGATTCTCTTTAAAGCTTACATAAATGCAATGAAGCAAAAGTAAGAAAGCATCTTGATAAACATGTTCAGGTTCAGTGTAACTATTAGCTAAAACTGCCTACTAGTTTTCTACAGAACAAGGGAAAAGCAAAGCAGGGAGCAACCTCACTTCTAGGAAAAAGACTAAAGTGGGCTGAAGTTTCAGCTAGAGCTCCAATAGCGACTGCATCCCCCCCCAAGACACAAGGTCAGACAAAACCATACAAGCAACTCTTGCAAACGATAAGGAGATGTCCACATCCACACGACCACTTGCATCTTGTTGAGTTTCATGCACTTTTTATAAACATATGCATTTAAATACAAACATATACATTACCATCATCCTCTCTCTGCTGCAACAGGGTTGCAGGGCTAGAATTACCTGACAAAACATTAGAATTAGTGGGCACATAAAGCTAACAAAATAAACAATATTTTGGGGAGCTAACAAAACAAACAATGTAAGCAATTACACAAAATATTTTGGGGAGCTAACAAAACAAAACATGTAAGATAATAAAATATTTTGGGGAGCTAACAAAACAAACAATGTAAGCAATTACACAAAACTATTATTCTAATGGGACCACTAAAACATAACAATTAGTGAACTATTGCTGTGACCTAACAAAACATTTTTGGGAGATGACAAACAAAACTAACATGTCCCAAAATAAAGATCTTGGCATTGATTACAAACGAAACTAAATAGTTTGTAAGTCATGGATCATGGTCCACTCTTATGAAAATACATATAAAATATACGGATTCGTTTACAACAGTCACAGCTCACATCATATATTTGCTATGCTATCTAAAAACTTACCTAATGGATGCCAAAAATAAAGGCAAGGTATCACGGGCGAGTCAAAAGTTTCGAAGCCGTTAAGCATTAGATTAGTAACCTTAGCTTCTAAAAGAATTGTAACAGTAGCATACAAAACTACCACTCTAAGCAAACAAAAAATTAGGCAAACTAACAAAACATTTGAATTAGCGAACTACCAAAATATTACGATGGTTAACTCAAAAACCAATCACTCCCAGTAAGCTTAGGTTAGCTGTGTGCATTGATAGGATAAGCTTTAAATCTATTGAGTCATACAAAACTTTAATTCTAAGCTAAAATGAGTGCTAACAAGCCTGATCATGGTCAAGGAAAACATTATGATGAGTGCTGACAAAAAAATTACACTAATGGGAAAAAACAGTAGAGCCAGAATAGATGGCAGCGGAAATAAGAGATGCTAATAGCTTGTTCAGATTCAACAAACTGTCAAGGAAAAATGGTTTCGATAGCATTGGATGCTTCGAAATTGTGGGACTTGTTTGACTATGTTATGAATAAGATAGAGAAGATGGAAACAAAAATAAGTGCCATAAAGAAGGCACCTGATAACGCAAAAGAGAAACCTCACCAACAAAAAGACCAGTAATTGCCCGAAAAAAACTCATGAAGCCAAAACCCGATCTCATCAAGAACAACCAAAATTAACCAAAGAGACACAACCACTGCTTGCGCTGCTAGATCCACAAAAGGGCAAAGACTAAAGGCAGGACTAGGGGAAGGTACAAAAGTGTAGTTGATCAAATCAAAAGAAGGGAAGAGAAAGAAAGGGGTGCAAGCACTATGGAGAGGTAGGACACGACATACACGATTGCAAAAAGCTTCATCTCCCCCCTGTCAGCAGGCCCAAAAGGAAGAATAAATCAAGTAGCAATCCTCAACCAAAAACACATGGGTATGTAAGAAAAAACCAGACCTTAAAATAATACCTATTTCGAGTGCAATCCTATATGTGGATTTAAAAAAAGACTGCAATGTACAACACTATATTTTACAACATTTTCTTCTATGTGCTTGTGGGATGACTCTGCATGGAAAAACGATGGAAGAAGTACAAGCTGTAGACAAAAGAAGAGGGTAGTAGGAAAATCCAAGAGCAAAAAGAGAAAAGATGGAAGTTTGACTTCTTGAGCTATGTCAGTTCAGAACGAATGAATATCAACATTGATAAATTACAGGTACAAATTTGTGTTCTATCGTGCAATTTCAGCGCAATTTCCTCTTGGACAAAGATGACAGTTAAACATCCATAGTTTGTGAAATTCTTATTGTATCAACATATCAACAATTAACATCTGCAAGTTACAGAAAAGATAGTGAGTGATCAGAGCATGTACCATTCCATTCATTGCCTTTATAACTTTCTCTACCTCTGCTTGTGATGAATATTTTACAAAACCAAATCCCTTTGGCCTTCCAGTTTGCTTGTCTCTCACCAATTGAGCTATATATGATCAGATACACAAATCATTACTTACTAAAATAGTTTTAAGTAATAATTAAAAAACTAAAAGTTAACAAAACCTGTCTTAACTGAACAGGGCCATCAATTGTATAAGCACTGAACTGCAACATGTTTAAACTTAAGATAAAGGAACTCAACAAATAAGCAACTTATATCAATTGTATAAGTTGGAAAGCCCACAAAGATAAACTCAACAACTTCACTACAATAGTCAGGATAATGCCATGTTCAATGGGCTTAGTGCATAGCACAAATGCAGATGTACTAAAGATAAAGAACCATAACATTGTGGCAAATTCACAAAGAACAAAGTAATCACAGAGTACTTCTTAATCTTACAGGATTTCTTTGTGGATTCTTATCCTCCCTTGAGAAACAGGGACAGACAAATGCCAATCTCTCTGCAAGAAATCAATATTGAATTTTCTAAGCACAGAAGAAAATTGATTGTAGCACATGAGAGAGAGGTCCAGCTACAGACCTAGGTCCAGCAACACATCTTTGGCTTCCAGAACTGATGGTTTCCTATGCTTTGCCAGGCTGCAAGCAAATGCAGTCACCTAATGACAAACCCAAGTTAGTTGACTTAAATCTCTTAGAGAAATCGTCTTTTCAACATAAAACAATTGCATAGACAAAAAAGAAAACAATTTGAAATCTCCCCACAGTAAACTATCTACTAAACTCTTCTGCACATTCTAAGCTGCACAAGTGATCTGCTAAAGATTAAAAATATGGTTATGTTTCATGACAAATTTGCTCTTGTTTCTAATCACAACACATCACTCTTGTGTTTAATGACAAATTTACTCTTGTGTTTCATGATAAATTTATTCTCATATATGCAAAAAAAGCATCACACCACAACAGACAAAAAGAAATCCTAGATCTACACACAAGTAAACCAGGGTTACCCTGACTGACAACCTTTAGTCTACCACCTCTTCTAATTTCTTAAGAATTGACAAGAGATACCAATCCATGGCACTCATGGCAGCAACTGTGTCTACCAGAATAGCGTAGTTCCTGTTCTTGTCAGTCAACACACCAGCTAATGTTGACTACGTTGGGCCGCTTCCAGTCTTCGCGTCATTTGATGCAAGGGCTTGGGGTTGACAAAGTTTGCTCTCCTGAGATGGGTCCCTGAAAGCAGTTCAAATTTCTTGTAAGAGCAAGAGCAAGAACTTCAACAGTTTCATGACCAAGACAAAAAAACAAATACAGTGGGCTCATATTTAGCAAGCTAAAAACATGCAAATCTAATAACTTTGCATCATTACACACAGTGATTTCATGTAAAAGACTGCATAATCTTCAGTAATCTGTACAAGACATTATATAAATAGGAGGTATTATATCAGAGTCAGAAACAATGAAAAACTAGTAAGTAGCAACTCAGAAAGGATTTCTATTTTCAGAGAACAATGACAAAAAGCTTACAGGTACCATTTACGAACCAGCTGAAAGTGTTAGAACTATGCCATCCTGAACAAATCACAAATGAACAAGCCATATGATGCACGCGGGGGATAGAGAAAAAGGAATCCATGATTTTGAACCTTCGTCGCTGGGATGTTCCTCCGGTTAACTGCTTGTGAACGAATGGCAGCAAAAAGGGCGCTAGTTTTTCTCTCTACCATGCCTAGGCTCCGCCCCTCGCTGGTTTCTCCGTCCGCCATGCCCACGCCCAAGGTGAAGCTCCCTCGCCGAGGGTGCTCCTCCGGTTAATCGCCAGCAAACGAATGGAAGAAAAAAGGCGCTGGTTTTCTCTCCGCCACGCCTAGGCTCCGCCCCTCGCCAGTTTCTCCATCAGCCACGCCCACACCCCAATGTGAAGCTCGCTCTCCTCTCTCTCTCTCTGTCGGTGTGGGAGACAACACACTGGTGGTTTGTAGCAAAAGATGACACAAAAAATAAAAAAAAGAAATGTATATTGTATCCAGAAAGAAAGCGGAACTGGACCCGTTATCTGCACGAATCCGGACAACACGAACCCGTTAGGGGTATCCGATGCTCACCAATCTCAATGAAATCCAACGCTCCAAGATTTGGGTGATTTTAGAACAAAAAATATCCGGGTGATAATTATCAAAACCCAAAATTTAAATCACCTATATATTTTTATATTTTTGAATAATAAATTAATTATTAAAAAATTCCCCTCCTTTCCATGATTGCATCTCAACTTCCACTCGGACCCGGAGGCCGAGCCAACGTTCACGCGGCCATGGACATGCGGGCCCTCAACCTGAAGGCCTGTGGGCCCTGCCTCATGCCGAGGCACTCCCCGCCGGCGACGTGGGCCCCCCTTGCCGCCTGCGAGATCGGCTCGCTGGCTATGGAACCTAGGAGGTGGGGGCTGCGGGCGGCGCGGTGGCCAAAGTTGGCGGCGAGCGCGTCCGGGAGGAAGAGCAAGAACGGCCGCGGCGACGGCGACGGGCCCAAGAATAAGGCCTCTTCTTCCGGTAGGTTCTCTTGGTCGAGTTTCGGTGCTTTTGGCGTCAATTGGTGCGACCGGAGTGGGAAAGGTGGGATCTCGGCGCGATTTGTGGATGGTGTTTGTTGTGGTGTAATTGGTGATAGAAACGTGGAACTTTTATGCCTTTTTTTTTAAGAGGGAGCTTTTATGCCTGTTTCGATGGATTTGTAGTTGTGTTGATTGACAAGGTATTGGGTGCATTGCATATGTAATGAGCTCGAAGGATGGACACTTCTTGGGGTCTAGTTGGAGATTGAAATCTTTTTGGTGCAGTTTGTGATTGAAAAATGGTTATGTGCACTGATTTGGGTGTAGAAATTGTGGAGTTCTGGTTGTTGCATTTGTCTTTGTTTTTTTCCCCAACCGCGGTGCTTTGTGAAGATGTTTATTGTTGAATCAGCATATTAAGGTAAGTTTGATCCCTATTTCTAGGTACATACAATATTACAATGGAACATGTATAACTGAATTCATGTTTTATGGAATATAAATTTGGGAAACTTTTGGGTTATACAGTGATGGCAGTTTCCATCTTGCTTTCAATCCGTGACTCTATGTTCTAGAAAAAAGAAATCTTTCTTTCGATCTACCTCGGATGCATGTATTATTAGTGGAAAGGCATGAACTCGATTGATGAACTAGCTATAGGCTGTTGGAACTGATGATTTCTTCATGCAGGAAAAGGTGATGCATCTGCTCCCAGTGGAGATGATTCCAATGGAATAAGCCAAAATCAGGGCGAACCAAAATCCAATGACACAATGTATATACCCAGCAACTTGTCATATTGGCGTGACGTGAGAGCAAGCTTTGTGATTCCAAAGTCGGTAAGACCAATCATTTTGAACTAATTTAGTCTAACTGTGGCTCTCCATTATCTTACAAATGATGTCAACATATGTAATTTTAGGTGATCTGGTCTTTATAATTTCATTCTTGCTAGATAATGTGCCCACCGATTTTGGGGGTTGCAAAAGTTAGCTCTTTTTTTAGTGATTACATAATGACCCAACTAGGATGGTTTTTATGCAATGCGCTTTAAAATCTGAAATGGGATTGGATATTAGCTGGACTAGTATCTTGCTTCACTTATTTGTTGGCATCATATGAGAAAGGAAGAGATGGGTTAATTTCTGTAGTTCCAGTTGCCCTGTTTGTTCGCCCAGCATTATGCCTATCTTTGCAATTGTTGAAATGGCCACTTGAGAATTTGAAAACTCAAGAAGAGGAAACTGTATTGGATGGTCCATGATAGCACACATTCTGTTTTAATTATTGTATAGTCAATTTCTATCCTAGTTGGGATTAGCCTAAATTGACTGAAACGTTTGCTGATTATCACATATGTGCTGCCTTGCTTTGACATTCTCACTTTCAGTCTTCTTTATCCTCGTTCCTCTTAAACATCTTAGCAATAGAATTGAGGGAAGTGAAATTCTTCACCTTTAAACAACATCATACAGCAGGAGTGTTTCATTATGTAGTGCGACAAGATTTTCAGTGCACAACTGCTAGTTCACAAGCGATGTCTTATTTACCATTTTTGCTTGTCCAGAAAATTGCCTGTTTTATCCAGTCTATATACTTGATGTACACATCAGATTCATTTTTTTATCCTTAAAAAAACAATAGCCTGTCTCTACCTGACGCTAATTGGTGTTTTAGTTAACCTAATCTCGTATTGAGATGCCCCTAAACATTTTTTCCTAATTTATTCTCTATTATGTCTTGCAACCAGGAGCAAACAGTAGATGCAAATACTGTACCGCAGAAAGCGTTGGATGGACCAGTACACAGTCTTCCTCGGAAGTGGGCCCATTCTATTCCAATGCCAGAATCTGGGTGTGTTTTGGTTGCAACTGAGGAGCTTGATGGCAACGGTACCTTTGAGAGAACTGTCATCCTCCTCCTCAGATTAGGTTCAAAAGATGCCTATGACGGCCCATTTGGTGTCATCCTGAACCGTCCACTGTACACAAAGATGAAGTATGTGAACCCATCCTTCCGCGACCAGGCAACACCTTTTGGTGATTGTTCCCTGTACTTTGGAGGCCCTGTCGATACGAGCATATTTTTGATGAGGACTAATGATGGCAGACCCATCAAGGGGTTTGAAGAAGTGGCATCAGGCGTCTGCTTTGGTTTCAGAACAGACCTGGAGAAGGCTAATGCTCTGATGAAGAATGGTGCAGTTAAGCCCGAGGACCTGAAGTTCTATGTAGGGTACTCTGCTTGGGATCATGATCAGTTGTTGAGTGAGATTGATGCAGGATACTGGGTTGTCACTTCCTGCAGCTCGGGCCTGATCATCGATGCTTTGACGACAGACCCTTCTTGTCTGTGGAGTGAGATATTGCAGCTGATGGGAGGCCAATACTCAGAGTTGAGTCAAAAACCAAAGGAAGATGGCTCGTAAGCAGTGCATATTTGCAGCATTGTTCGCAAAAAATTGTTGTGTTCCATTTGTACATAATTGAGTAATCTCACCCGGTCACTGACCAGGGCATTCACTCCGTCCTAGTTGTTTGATGTGGAGACTGTTTTACTTTGATACTTCGATAAATAACATATACTGTTATTTTTTTTAGAACCAAAGGATCACCCCCGGTTCCATTTTATTACTAAAACGAAACCACAAAACAAGTCTCAGCAGGGCAACCGCTGTTTAAACTTTTACAGCTCAGATTACAGACAGCTCCTACGATAACATTTTTGGTCAGCTTTTCACCACGGCAGCACCGTGCCAATATCTTCAACACTTCAAAAGCCTACACATTTATCATCTCAGCTTTTCCTTCAGAGATTCTTCCCCCTCCTTTGTTCTTGGTAGCAGCCACTTCTCAGGGCTCAGCGTCCTCTTTTTCACCCCCAGCCTATCAATTGAACTGCCATCGCCTTGTGCTCCAAATTGGATATGTACTGTTCCATCTTCGGCAATTGTGAATCTGGGCACAAAAGCTTCCAACTCCCTAGAGATTTTGCTATCCTCCTCCAAAGTACCTGTAAAACTGTCCACTGAATTTTCCAAAATGAATGTCATTTCTCGGTTTCAACAATTCCATAACACAGCAGAGCCAAGAACATTTCTTACTGAATTTTTAGAGTTACTTACCACCACCTTGAGACAGATTCTAAATTTGCCCCTACATTCAAATCTATCATTTCAGAAATTTCCTTCCAAACAAGCATCATGACATCACAGCCAAAAAACAGGTGATTAATGGATTCTTTTCAGAACAGAACAAGCAAGAATCTATGGTAATTTTCTGTCTTTTACTAAAATTGTCCCTAGTGAGAAGTTTGTTATGTAATAACAACCAAAGGAAATTTGAACTCTGGGAGGGATAGCTATTTTCCAAACAGCAGGAATATGAACCATAGAAATGCCACCAAAATTAACTACAGCATAAAGAGATTGAACAGATCAAACCCCATTAAAAGTAAATTTCCACACTAAGGTATCCTCATACTCACAAAAAGGAATGGATTCAGCAAAAGTAACAATCTCAAGCCAAAGATGCATAAGCCTGTCATCTACACAGCGCCTAAAAGTAAATTTAAGAATTGTACCATCCCAGACATCTGAAATAACAGCATGCTTTTCGTTAATAAGGACATAAATTTCCCAATACTGAATGGCCAAGCTAGAATTCCCAAACCAATTATCTTCCCAGAACCTAATTTTATTACTTTATCCTTACCTTCCATCGGTACCCCATTTTAGCAGGCTTTGCTGCTAAAAAGGAGACGCTTGGGAGATCAGAACAATGAAAAATGTTAGGGCAATTGGCATTATACTTAAAGTCTACAATCTGTCTCCACAGTTTATTATCAGCATTGCTATACCTCCAGACCCAAGAAGCAGTGGGTTCTTTTCGGTTGCGGCTTATGGTTTATGGCTGTAACTGATGGCTTCTAATCCTAGCACAAGCACTTGTGCGAACGAACCGAATACTAATAAACCAATAAGTCGCTTCAAAAAGACTGTCCCGATAAGCCGCTTCAAAAAGACTACGAAGCCGCCCTATTTGTTTGTTCTGAAAAAGCCATAAGCTAGAAAGAAGAAGGCCAAAGATTAAGATCTTTAAGGTTAGGGATACCTAAACCTCCAAACTCCTTTTGACTAACCCCCAGTTTGCAAGATGATAGTTGTGATGGCCTTCATAGTTATCCCAAAAGCAGTGTGACATTTGAGAATTAATCAATTCAACTGCCCACTTTGGAAATTTAATCACAGATAGGGATACTAGCTAAAAAAGCCCTAATAAGCACAAGCCTTCCCCCATAAGATCCTCTCCACCCTGCTACTCTTTTGATTATTTTATCTACCACAGGTTGGAGGTCTTCTTTCCTTAATTTTCCATAATGTAAAGGAACTCCTAAGTACTTGAAAAGAAAACTACCAATCTTGCAACCAAAAGTTTGAGCAAAAGGTTTCATATCTTCATCATTCACATGAATTAGAAACAAGTCACATTTATGAAAATTAATTCTTAAACCTGATAACTGTTCAAAACAGGAAAGCAACCATTTTAAATGTTTTTGCAGCATCAATATTGTTTTCAAGAAACAAAAGAGTATCATCAGCATATTGCAAGCTGATGATACCTCCAGGAGTAAAAATTTTCATTAAGCCATAGATCAACCCGGCCTCAGAAGCTTTGTTTAACATTTTTGTAAAGAAATCAGCCACTAAATTGCATAAAATAGCTCCTTGCCTCAAGCCTCTTCCTATTGTTGATTCTGACCCCAACGGAACCTTTTTTCAAAAGGCACTCTATCCACCCAATCCATTCTCCCCCGAAAACTCTTTGCTTGAACATAGAAAACAGGAAATCCCAACTAACTCTATCATAAGCCTTCTCAAATCTAATTTCAGAACAAAACCTTCCTCCTTACTATGATAGGCATCATGAGCAATCTCATGGGTACAAACAAATTTTTTGAAAATAAATCTACCCTTAATAAAATCTGTTTGCTAATCAGTCTATCTATGATTTTGGCCATTCTATTGGTAAAAACTTTAGAAAAAAATTTCAGGCTACAATTTATGAGGCTAATGGGCCTAAACTTCTTCAACTTCTTTGCATCAGGTTCTTTTGGAATCAAAGTCAGCAAAGCAAAATTCAGCCTAAAAACATCAAGTTTCCCATCTTGAAACTCTCTAAACAATGCTAAAAGATCCCCCTTAATCAGACCCCAAAACTTTTGATTAAAACATAAAAGATAAACCATCAGGCCCAGGAGCACCATCAGCATAGGATTCAAAATTAGCATTTCTAATTTCCTCTTCAGTAAAATCTGCTTTTAAAATATTGTTTTGAACTTTTGGGCTTTCTGTTTGTTGTTTGGAGGTTATTGGTAGTTGGTGCTCCAGGTGTACCATTCTTCACTGCTTGTTGCTTCTGAGGCAGTTGTTGGCATAATGCCCTGTCTCATGGTAGTTGAAACAAGTAACTCCTACTACGGGGTTTAAGTCCTTCTGTGGGGAGTTGACCGTCAAGGCTTTGTTATCCTCAGCGTTAGCCAGAACAAGCTCTCTTGTTCATGACAGTGGTTGGAATCTATTGGCCTATGGTGGAGTTCTTCTAGCTCTGGGCAAACTTCTGGGGTGCATGTGCTGAGCATACATCTGTCTCTTCCGATTCTCTATCTCCTGGTGTTTGGACTCCTGGTGTATAGCCTTGCTAACAAGCTGGTGGAAATCAGCATAGTCATTAGAGAGAAGTTGAATCGACAGATCATCATTGAGTCCTTCTAGGAATCTTTCCTGCTTGGCTTCGTCTGTAGCAATGTCTTCTGGTGTGTAACACACCAGCTGGTTGAATTTCTACAGGTACTCATTCACGGAGTGGCTTCCTTGTCATAGAGCTCAAAATTCCCTCTTCTTGAGAGTGATGGTGCCGGTGGAGACATGAGCTTTGCGGAAGTTCTGCACAAACTCGTTCCAAGTGATAACTTGTGCGTTGGCATGAGCAGCGGTGTAGGTGTCCCACCATTCTAAAGCTGGTCCGTTTAGCTGATGAGAAGCGAATAAAACTCTTACCCGATCACTGCATTGGATAATGTCCATCTTCTTTCCTATGTCTCTGAGCCAATCGTCTGCGTCCATGGGGTCAGTGCTGCTGGAGAAGGTCAAGGATGTATCCTCATAAATTCTGATAGTCTTGATTGCAGAGCTTGAACTGGTACTGGCGAAGCAGATTGTGTAGGGTTGCTGATAGTCTACAACAGTAGTTGAATGAGTTGATTCTATTTAGCTATCATCTGGGCCCAATCAGGTCCATTTGCTGGCGATGGTGAAGGGATAGGAACAGACTGATTTCCTTGGGTTCCATTGTTGTTATCATTGCTATTGTGGTTGTTGCCATTATTGGTATTCCTTGTGTTCACAATCTGCTCATTGCTTTTAAGAATTTAGGAGAGAGGAGACTTAAGGCAATGGGGGCATTGGGGACATTTTATAGAACCCAACTCAAAATACCAACTTAGCAAAAACCATTATAAGTTAATTGTTATGACTGCTGACAAAAGAGAAAACTGACAGCTCGCAACAACATTTATTAGCTAGCCTAACAACTTATCCTAAAGTGGTAAGGGTTATCTTGGCGTGATCCTTCACAGCTCTTGAGGTACAAAGCGTGATCCTTTATGACGAAGATTGAAGTAGCGATAGAGTCAATGAATTCCAATTGTTGTCCATCTATTATTATTTTTGAATGAGAGAAGAGATAAAAATAAGTTTTCACAGTAATGAAATAAAGATGAGGAATGATTGAGAGATAAGGGTAAGCAAAGATTGAGAGATAAGGTTTAAGTAAAACTATTTTGAATTTACTGATTATTTAAAATAAGTTCTTAGGGTCTGATCATTCTATTCTACCTATGGCCATGTCCTAGAGTCGTCATGGCTCTGATACCATCTTTGTCAGACTCTGGAGCAACAACTCCTGAATCTTTTGTGTAAATCGCACTAGTCCAAGATTAGCTAGTGCATACAGTAGACAACAAAGATAATTATCAATCATAATGATATTTATTAACTAAATATGTGTATGATCGTCAAAGTTTACATCTACGACCCATAGGCCAAATTTAAACATAAGCAGCGGAAGAAAAACACCGAAGCGAAAGAAGCCCAAAGCCTACCCACAGGCAAACGACAGTAAGACACAGCCTACTCGTCCAGGTCTTCATCATAGTTGAAGTCATCTTTCTGTGTGGAGATAGTAAGGTGAGTACAAACTTGTATTTCGCAAGTCACACGGAGATATGCAATATAATGATTAAGATAACAAAGGAAGACACATAGAATTTCTCACTGAAGGGCGGCCAAGGTTCGGAGTGGAAAGGGCGTGGTGAGAGGAAGGTGTAGAGCTCGGGAGAGGGAAATTCGAGCAGAGGGAGATGGTGCAAGGGTAGGGGTGCTCGAGGGTCCCTTTTATAGGGCTTCGGGGAGGTCAGGCGTGGCAATCTCTCACCGAAGATTACAGGCGGTGGTGGTGATTGCGGAGGGATTGGAGGAAGTTAGCGCGAGGATTGGGGAATCCAGCGTGGGAATGGTGAAGGAGACGAGCGCGCAGAGTAGGGGAGAAGACAGGGAAAGGGAGCGGTCGTTGTGGAGAAGGGAAGGGCGGGGCATCGGTGGAAATGGCGGAGCCGGCGGTGCTCATGCAGGGAAAGGAGGAAGGAGGGTGGGGGTGATGACAGGTGGGACTCGTGGTGCAGTGAGAGAAGAGAGGCAAGGAAGCGGGCGGTGGGAATTTTGGGCCGGCGCGAGGTGGCGTGATCCAAGTCAGCCACTTGTCGGCCTAGTATGATTGTGAATGTTGCTAAAATTTTATGTTTAAAATCACTAGTTAGTACTAATACCTACACGTATAAGTTCAATTTGATTGGAGATTATGGTGTAGATGACAAGTTTTATGTTAAGCGAATATGCATTACATGTGATAAGCTTGCTGAATTGAAATTGTATGTTTTGGATAAACAATCTTTTGTACCATATCATAATCACAATAATATGAGTTTCAATAATAGTGCTTTCTGTTTAGAAAGATTTCATATGCCTACTTGTTTAGAGTAATCAGAGTAGTACAGTTAAAGCATGAAAGGCACTAAAAATTTTCTCCCTAATATTTGACCAACTTGATCTAGTTTTTCCCAATAATGACTTGTCCATATACTTAGAAAAGTCGAGGATGATTTTTCTCATGGGAGGGAGAATGATGTGAATGACAATATAGCAATGTATACATATTATGGCTGCTATTATACTAATTGGTTTGTGCAAAACAACGAGAATGACACAATAATTGATATATATATATATATATATATATATATATATATATATATATATATATATATATATATATCATGCATATGTGTTGTTATTTTTGTTTACTATGCCTCCAGATAATCATAATGTGCTAAATAGGAGTGTAAATGACATATAATATATATATGTGTGTGTGTACATATATACACACACACCACATACATACGTTGTTTTATTTGTTTAGCACATTTTCAGGTTATTAAACACTGAGAATGGCTTTTCTTGAAGAAGGGGAGGAAGATGCGGATACGCTCATGTCTTGCGCTTCTCAATTAGATATATTATTTAACTGGAAAGAATTATTAAGCCGCATTCAAAATTATTAGGTGAACTCGCTCTGAAGTAAATTTAATTTTTATTTATAAGAGAATTGTTTACTACCTCATAGAAATGTTTTGTGTAATTTTAGGACTTCACATGAAATAAGAATTAAAATGGTGCCACACAAGCAAGAAAGAGCATATACGGTGCTGCCCATTGAAGAAAAGAGCTACCGTATGAAATATGGTTCACGCATGAAGCAAAAAAGCAAAGTATGCAGCTCGGATGAGGAAAAATAGTGCATGGAGGGAAAAGCAATGGATGCATGCAGCCATGCATGGTTGGTTGCCCGTGAGTTAAAAAAAAAAGAAATAAAGAGAAGGTTCTGCATGCAAGATAAGAAAAGAAAGGATCATGTTTTGGCCAAAACGCATGATCAGCTCGTCAAGGCGTGTGCGCATGTGTGCAAATTAAAGAATTCGAATTAGAGATGGCATGCGTCCCAACACTTGGCCGAACTCCCAATGACTCGGTCATGTATTGTTACTAGATACATACCCGTACGTTATAATAAAATTATAAAAATGATGGAACGAAACTTACTGTCTGGCCAACTTCACACATCAAATATTAGAGAGTAAGCGACAGAGATAGAATGGGTGGCCAGAATGCGCGAGGAGATGGGAAAAATGGAGGGGTGGGTGGTTGTATCCTGAGAGAAAGAGAAGAGAGACGAATGGTCCAGATCAAATCGGATGGCTGAAAAGAGAGGAGGGAGAATGGACCAACCACCAACTCACACTTTTATAATAGTAAAGATCTGCGAAGTCCGAACCTTGAGATAAAGATTAAGGGGTATTTAGTTCGACGATAGATTATAGCTTTTTTACTGTAGCAGATTTATTTTTTTACTTTAGCTAAGATAGCTTATTTGGTGTAATTAAATTTAAAATAAAAAAACAGATTAGCCCATCACAGATAATATAAAGGAATACAGGAAAAAAAGAAAGGGCAAAAAAGCCAAAAAAACCAAAAAAGTCAAAAAAAATTAAGGAAGAGTAAAATAAAAAGCAGAATCCAGAAGCTATCGCTGAAACGAGCAGGGCCTAATAGCTTATTTTGGTTTTCTTTAATTGGGTTGGGGTTTATCTCGGTTAACATGGCCGAACATGAACCCAAGCCGGCCTTAGGCCCATGTGTGTGTGCGTGATATGGTTGGGGCGCCCATAAATATATCGGGCCGCCTCTCTTTGTAACCCTAGACCACGTTATTTAGATTAAAGATTTTGCTCTTGATTCTATAGCTTGAACTACAACGCCCTAATAGAATAGGGAGCTCTAATATGAACATTACCGTTGTTTTTCTTGTGATCTCCTTGTGTTTTTGCATGAAGAACACGTTTACTTTTACGTGGCGAGTAGACGAAGATCGAAACGTGTGGTTGGACGAATTCTTTTGCCGTAGGTTGCTGTATTGAGACAGTAGTTAGCGCCATTGATTTGTCAGGTTGCACAGGTCTAAATTTATTTTTGATCCTACGTCGTGAAGATCGGACACCCCGTATCACGGATGCTATTCAGTGGCATAGAATCAATTCTCTTTTTTAGAACTTGACCACACTAATGAAATCATATATCCCAATAGCATGTCTTGTGAATAGTTTTAAGGGGCAAGGCAAGCAGATGCTTTGAAGTTTCAAGTGCAAACATTTCAAGGGGATTTTTTTTGATCCTCCCATGTGTCAAGAATGATGATGCTCACCTAATGCATGTGGCAAAACACTCCTTTTTTTCTTTTTTTTATATGCCTCTGTACTCGTACTGGGATAATGGAGGGAGATAGAATAGAACTGATAAATTTCCAGTACGCAGAAATAAAAATACATGGGCCCCCATCTTGACTGACGGAAAGGAAAAGCCCAACAACCTATCGCCATCCATGCCTCTGCACGGCAATGTTCTTTTCTCTCGGCAAATGATTAGATGACTAGCTCCTCCTGTGGAATATTCCTAGGTGAGAACCCTATCTCAGAGTTTCTTGGGCTAGTAGTTTAGTACTTGGTAGTGAGCTTTAATCAGATGAGGCCCCATTTTAACACAAGTTAAGCGTCTTGCAACTGGCGAAATTCCTTGGGCTAGTAGGTAAAACTTAGGTGGTTTATAGCCAATTTAGGTCCCGTTCAAAAGTCTCGTGTCTTTTAGCATTTGTCTGAAATGGTATGATAGCGTCTGTTAATTGTTTCTGAGATATTCAATTAAAGGAAATAAATAAAAATATCGCTATATCTTCATAGATAATGCAAAGAAAAAAGAAAAAAAAAGAGAAAAAATGCGCATTAAGAAACCAACGCGTTCAAAACGGTTGTTGGCTTCTAAATCAGAAGATGTTTGCAACGGTGTCGTGACTACGGCTGATGGCTTTTAACCGTAGCGTGAATGTTTATGCGAATAAATCGAATGCCAATAAACGATAAACCGTTTTAAAAAAGATGATGAAGAAATCATTTAATTTGTTTGTTCAGAGAAACCTATAAACTATAAATTAAAAAGAATATAGTCGTATCAGTCCTTTTGGTCCCTTTTTCTGGGGGCTGGGACGTGTATGGTTTGGTTCACGTCTATTTCCTGCAGTTGGGCCGCACTGTCCTAAAAAAGCATCAAAGGCGCCTTCTTGATTAGTTGGTTGAACAGCACTGTCTGTCCCCAGTGAGAGGTAACATAGTCATTGGAAAAACTTTTTTTTTTTGGCTGAATCAGCGTGAATTCTCATGAGAAGATTGACCAAGAGTCCAATTGTATTGACTTCAGTTTATTGATCGTGCATGATGCCATGGTGAATGCAGAAGCGATCGAAGACAGGAGGCAGAAATATTTCTTGTGCTCTGAAACATGAGCTTATTCTCTTTGTAGTAACCCCGAGACATGCCTAGAATAATGAGTAAAGTATCTATAAACTTCCTCAGGAAAAGATTCCTAGAGCAGCAACCCCCAAGCCAAAGCCTCTCTGATCGGATGCATTCCTTGCAAAGCCATGTGGCCTTCACGTGGGGGCTCCTTGGATGTTTCTGCGAGCTCACGTCTTCCTGCGCTCCCCGTTAGTTGCAGGTGGGTCCAACTCCGACATGCACATCTGTATTGACCCCAGCCAAGGCAATGTCAGTGATGCTCACACGTCAGATCGATCGATCTGACCAGCCAAGCTCCTGCAAGGGCTTGCTCGATAGGCGTACAGTTCACATGGCAATGGGCAAACCTTTTTTGCTTCTAGGAGAGCAAGAGAAGTTCGCTAGCTAGAGCTTGTGGAATTTTGGACGTTTTTGACATTGTAGGTCCTGAAAATTCCAAAAGTAGCGCAGAGTAGAACAAAATTCCAATTCTAGCACCCTGTTGACCGCACCATTTAACGGGAGCGTGACACGTGTCAGTGGTGTGGTCGGGGACCGCACCACACTGGAGTGGTGCGCTCCCCGGCCGCACCACTCCGCCGCCGTACTGCTAGCTAGATGGTGCGGTGCCGCACCGCACCACTCCCCTAATGGTGCGGCACCACACCGCACCACTCCGCCGTGGGTCCCGCCACTCACATGCCCCCGCTCGGTCGCCACTCGCTGCCGTCCCGTCACCCCGCCGAAAGCCGCCCGTGGTGCATCCTTTTATTGCCTGAATGCGAGATTCTTTCCTCCGTGCTGCATTTGTTGATTTCGTGTCAAGATATGAGAACCGGCCCCTACATTCTTTCTTGCATGTGGCCGTTGTATGTTGTGCAATAAAAGGAGGACCTGCGTTTGGAACGCTCCAGCAACGCTTGCATTTGCGCTCCAGCCAAAGAAGCAGCAAGAGAGGGAGCAAGAGAGGCAGCAAGTGAAGGAAAGAAGAACGCATTTTTGCAGTAATTTTTGAAGGGATTTGAAGTTCTCGTAATTGTGAAAGTTGTAGATTGTCTCGTGAGCTTCAAGAAAAGGTAAATATCATCTCCATGCGTTTAAGATGCTATTATAGTGATTAGCCTGTAATTAGCGTAAACGATCTCAATATGTCTATATTTTATGTAATTATCGTGTTGTATTCTATATTTTATGTGAAGAAATGAAGTAATGTTGTTGTAATGTAAAATATTTGTAGTTATTTGTGGTCGTAGTATATTGCAATTTTTTTTTGATAAAATGTATGTAGTTGTAGAGCACTGTAATTTATATTTTATGTGAATATTTTTTGTACTGATGTTGTAACCAATAATCTTGCTGTTTGTTAAGTGGATTATAACTACATTTAAATGATGTTCGCTGCATATATGAAGCATGGCACATTGTTGGGTAGTACTAGAAATGTAGAGGAGGTAGTAGGATCTAACAGATTGGCAAAAAATGTAGTTATTTGATCGATGTAAGAAATCGTAAGTAAGAAATGATGAAAACTGAGCTGTTCGATTAGTGATTTAATTAGTATAATAATAATACAAAATAGGAGTGAAATTACAAAAAATGTAATTTGATTTGCAGTAAAATTTGAATTTAATGTGTTAGCGCGCTCTGCAAATAAAGTAAAAAAATACAATGATAAGTTAAAAATAAATTAGACTCTATGAAGTTGAAAAAATTGTAATATATGTAGCACAGAAGTAAGATTTGTAGAATAGAAATTGGAAAAAAAGTACATTACATTAGTAATTTGATTTATATAGAAATTTGTTAGCGCACTCCATAAATGGTACGCTTGTATGTGGTACGCAAGAGGTTATGTATGATGGTACAGTTGTTGCCTGTGATATATACTAAGAGGGTTCAGTTTGGGCTTATGTTAGGTACGCCATGGGTGACATCCAAGACTTATTCGTGTTCTATGGAAGTGGTCTTGTACGGGACGGGCCGTACGGGGCAGACCTGAATAATTGTGACCGGACTGTGATCCGGGCACGCAATCTGAACACCATGAGCCTGTTGGAGCTACGGAGATGCGTGCGTTTCGGATTCGATCGGGACACCGCAAGGAACAAATTACGGATCGAGGCAGTGTATGCCACAGTTGGAGGTGCTGCAGGGGCGACAGTGTGGCAACTTATAAAGGTGATGAGCGACGCTTCATGGGCGAACTACATGGAGGTCGTGTGCAACCCAGACGCATTGATATATGCCAGACCAATGGTGTATGTTCAATTCGTGGAGAGGACAGAATCATCTGCCATGGGTGGCTCTGCTAGTGCCGGCGGAGATGCAGATCCTGCATTACTCTCCGGCGGTCATGAAGATGCTGGTGAAGGAGAAGGAGGCAATGAGTCAATGGGAGATGGGGACCTGAGGAGGCGCGCGGAGAATTTTCCAGCCGAATGAAGGTGCGGAGAGGTGGTGGGCCACGCGTGTTGACTGTCACGAGTACCTTGAGAACCAGGTGCAGGAAAGCGAGGAGGAGGAGGATGTGGAATCAGCCAGTTCTGGAGAGGAGGAAGAAGGGGAACCTACAGCGGGAGGTGTGTTAGGTGGTATTGTAACCACAGAGGGTGCGTACGTGCCGTCCAGATTGGACGACATCGCAGCCGAATCCCTAGTTCTGCCACGGGCGGAGGAGGAAGGGTGGGGATTCAATGAAGGCACTCTGTTTGTAGGGAGGAGCTTCCGTAACAAGAGTGCTGCACAGCAAGCTATTGCCACATACGCCGTGAACATCGGCCGGACATATCGGGTGCACAGGTCCAACCCTGACACCTATGTTGTGAAGTGTGTCGACGGCTCCTGCAATGGTAAGGTCCGTGCGCAGTGGTTCAGAGGCGCTGCCACGGACTTCCGGATAACGGTGCTGAATGATCACACTTGTGAGCTTGCGGCGCCACTACGGAGGCACCGCAACATGACGTTGTCATATGTTGCGGAGCTGATAAGGCATCTTGTGGCTGCAAATGTATTCATTTCTCCCAAGGTTCTCATGGCGGATGTAGCGAACACGGTGGGCTTTGCTGTGAGCTACAAGAAGGTGTGGCGGGGGAAACAAAAGGTCCTGCGGAGTATGTTCGGGACGTATGAGGAGGCATATGATCTGGTGCCGAGAATGTTGAGTCAGATTGCAGCAGCAAACCCAGGCACGTACATTAACAAGTACGAGCGGGTTCATGAGACGGAAGGGTCGAATTGTTTTGTGCTTGACAGAGTCTTCTGGGCCTTCCATCAGGCAATAGAAGGCTCAGTGACATGACAACAAGAGGTCAGCTTTGCTCAGTGAGATGACAAAACAGGGCAGCTTTGCTCAGAGACATTACAAAACGGGGTCTTTTTTCAGTGATATCGCAGCACTCCCATCTTTACTCACTACTACGACCACGCGGACCAGCTTACACGTACGAGTAGAGACAAAACGGCCCCTATAAATTGGTATGCGCGCATTCCATTTCCCAGCGAACATTGCACATCCAAACCCCATACTACATCGCACTTCCCTTACCCAACCGGGATGGACAAAGGCAAGAAGAAGCAATGGGACAAGATGGTGAAGGATTGGGAGGAGACCCGTGACATAGCACGGTCAGCTGCGGCCCGCGATGCCGCCCGCGATGAGAAAATAAGGGCTATACAGGCCCGGGTAGAACAAGCCCATCGTGCTATGATGAAAGGTCCCCCCTAGAGCGCCCGCGTAGCAACAACCCCATCCCGGACGTCCCCACCGAGCGTTCGCCACAACTACCACCTGAGGGGGAGACACCTCCCCTTTGTTGGTGCGGGGACGTGTGCAAGTTCTTCAAGTCTAAGCACCGCATCAGTCTAGGTATGCGTTACTGGGGTTGCGCAAACTACTCCAGTGACTACCCCAACCGCCGTTTTGACACCGCAACCTATCGGCAGCCGGTAACGACCACATGCACCATTTTCCCCTACCTTTTCTCCTTCACAGCACGCACAAACAATATCTCCCATGTATTTACAGTCTCCGGAGCCCCTGTGTGGCTACCGCAAATGGATCGATCTTGAGATCCACCCTGAGGACCAATGGACCCTTGACTTCGAGGAGTGGAATGTCACAAAGGAGAAGGAGTTGCTGGAGGAGGAGCGCCGCAAGCACGAGCACACCCTGCGTATACAGCGCGAGACGCAAGCTCATCTTGAAGCGTGCACGCGTAGGGAGCGGGAGGCTCGTGAGAGGGAGCGCGAGACAAAGAGGGAAATTGCGGCTAAGGCAAAAGAGGCCGCGGAGGAGTTCAACGCCGAGCGGGCAAGGAAGGGAAAGTGACCCCGGTCCACACAGTAGGTCGTACGAGCAGTTGGGTGGGTTAGTCGCATATCATGCTATATGTTATGCATGTAATAAAAATCTATGCGGCATGTTACTCCCAATTGTATTATGAAGTTTAATATCTCGTATTTTCGCATTCCATGATTCACGTAGCACCTCATTTAACAATATTAACATAGCGGTCCTCACCTTCAAAATATCACTTACCACTTTATGTATCGACCGTTCTACGGTCAATCTTTCCTAAAAAAAATTTACCAAAATTTTTTATGCATCTACAACTTACAATGAACATAATCTTTTATTACAACTTTATCTGATTTTTAACCAGTTTATAACTACAAAATTGCCAAAACTGAAAACAATCACGGAGATTGCAAACCCGAACAACAGACCAAACCCTAAAATTCACTTACCACTTTATGTATCGACCGTTCTACGGTCAATCGTTCCTACAAAAATTTACCAAATTTTTTTATGCATCTACAACTTACATTGAACATAAACTTCTATTGCAACTTTATCTGATTTTTACGCAGTTTATAACTACAAAATTGACAAAACATACAAACATCACGCGGATTGCAAACCCTTAAAACATACCAAACCCTAAAAGTCACTTACCACTTTATATATCGATCGTTCTACGCACAATCGTTCCTAAAAAAATTTTACCCAAATTTTTTATGCATCTACAACATATAATCAACATAAACTTCTTTTACAATTTTTTCAAATTTTTTTCTGATTCACAACTACAAAATTAACAAAACTTATAATCATACGTGTTCAATATCACTTTCCTTCATTTCCTCCAATTGTTCATATCACATTTGTGCTCAAAAAATTTTTCTTTAAATTGCTTCCAGTAAAACAACATACCATGATCGAAATTTGTTATTGTCACTTGAACACATTTTTCACGGTCAGCGATATATGAAAATCACAAAAACACTATTCGTTACTTCACACAAATTTCGTTCGTACTCTACCAACCAATATTTTTAATTTTCAAAATTGCACAACTAATTACACAAGCAGTAAAGTGAACTCCACTTCAAATTCATATTTTTTCACACATCATTTCATATATACACATAAATTTTTATTTAAAAAATTATCTTTACAAATGCATACAAAAATAACTTCAATTAAAATCCTACCCGTGCAAACCCTAACCCGTGAGAGGGCGTGGGACCCACGGCGGAGTGGTGCGGTGTGGTGCCGCACCATTAGGGGAGTGGTGCGGTGCGGCACCGCACCATCTAGCTGGCAGTACGGCGGCGGAGTGGTGCGGCCGGGGAGCGCACCACTCCGGTGTGGTGCGGTCCCCGACCGCACCACTGACACGTGTCACGCTCCCGTTAAATGGTGCGGTCAACAGGGTGCTAGAATTGGAATTTTGTTCTACTCAGCGCCATTTTTGGAATTTTCAGGAACTACAGTGTCAAAAACATCCAAAATTCGAGCTTGTGTACCTTGCAACGGAGATCAAATCTCACCACCAATTAGGGGTGGAAAAAAACTCGTTAGTGGGCTCGTTGGCTCGGTTTAAAATTACTTCAATTATACTTGTTAATTGGTTAAACATTAAAATGAGTTGATTTCAAATGAATTTGAATTTTGCTCAAGCTCGGCTCGGCTCGGCTCGTTAGCTCGTTTCTAAAAATACTTTTAAATTATCCGTAAAATGATATTAAATCAAAATATGCCAATTTTAGAAAAAGCTCGATAAGACGAACAGTTGGCTCGATATCCACCCCTGCCACCAATACACGGGAAACACGTGAAGTCCGCGAGTGTTGCGAGTTCAATCCTAATCCACGTTGGAGCTGGGAGTCGAGCCAGATTTATCTATGCCAACCGAGGCCCAACTGACACGGTACGTACACGCCACATGGCGGGCGGTGCTGGCACGACACGAATGGTGGGCCGGACCGGGCCTAGAAAGCTGGCCCATCGGATGGCACAGTACGGCATAGCATATCGTGCCATGCTTGGGCTAGCCCAGCCCGCCCCAGCGAGCACGGCCAATACGGCCGACACGCTAGCGGCCACGGTCGCCTCGGCCTCGGCTTCCCGCCTCCCATCGCCCTCCGGTCGCCATGCCATCCCATGGATTCCCCACAAGACATCACATAGGAGAGAGAGAGAGAGGGAATGGAGGGGAAGAAGTATACCAGCTGCTAGCTTGCCTGCTCGTCGATCACCACTAGACCTCGCGACGGCCCCACCCCCGCACGACGACTGGGACCTCGCCCCACCCCTGAACAACGGCGGCAACCTCCCCCACCCCCGGACGACAGCGCGTAGGGGGTTGCCAGGGGAGGTGCTGGAGAATAGGCCAGGCTGTGCCATGGAGCAGGGAGGCTGAGCCAGGCAACGACACAGGTAGCAGATGGCCGGAGCCGAGCCGGCCGGGGCTGGGCCCAAAAGTACAGGTTGGCCGGCCGGATCCGAGTGGAGGAGGCGGCAGGGAGGCAAACCAATGGAGGCGCAGGAGTGGAGACCAGATTGAGGAAGATCCACTAGAGGGAGGAGGCCGACGAGCAGGGAGGCTGAGCCCAGGGCGACAGACAGGCAGGGACCAAGGCAGCACGTAGGGTTCTCAATTTCGTCCGAAATTTCGCATTTCGGGCGAAATTTTGTCCCTTTCGTCCCCCAGCGAAATGTCTTCTATTCGGTTAAAATTCAGCCGAATTTGGTACTATTTAAATTTGGTCAAATTTTATTCAAATTTTGGTTAAATTTCATCAAAAAGTTGATTTTTTTTGTCCGAAATTTGAACGAAATAAACAAAATTTCGCTCTTTCGGTTTGTTTCGCCTGTGGCCGAAAAAATTTCCCCACGAAAGATTAAACCCTGGCAGCACGGCGCTGAGGGCAGGAGGCGCAAGTGGGGGAGGTGAGCTACAAATCGGGAGAGGAAGATTGGGGAGAAATAGAGAAGGAAAATGGGGAGGAATGAGAAGAGGGGAGATGGGGAGAGGAGGAAGATGAAGTGGTGGGCCTGGAGGCTTCGGCTGAACAAGAAGGAGGAGAGGAGAGAGAGAGAGAGGTCAGATTGGGAAGAGAGAGATTAGGCTCCAGTGATTAAATTCACGTACCATGGTATAGGTTATTCTATCATGTAATTAAATAGCCTGATAATTTGGTTAAGTGTATTGTAAATTGTATAAACCCATTAAGCTTTGTTCTGAATTGTTAAAATAAGTTAGATACCGCCAATAGATTAAAACTTGTACATGTATAGATTAAATTCATGTACCATCGTTTATATTATTATAATGCATATTTAATTACCTAGATTATTTTTTAATCATACTTAATCTGTAGAAACCCACTAATAATTATTTAGGATTATTAGAATGAATAATTCCATCGAATGACTAGGATCTATACACCACTAACTACTTAAATTATCATAACGCCGTTTAGCCACTCCATGGCATATTTAAATACATCAAAAGCCATTAATAATTATTAGAATAAATTGAGTGCCATCAATAGATTAAATCATAGCGCATACCGATTAAATTAGTGTATTCACGATGAATTTATTTGTAGTGCTAGTTGTGCCATCTTGTCACATTCAGATGCCATTCAAATAGCTAATGTGTGCATCTCTTTTGCTAGCTATCTCAGAATACATGTATGCATGGTGTATGTCGTCTTGTCGCATTCATCTTGTCTCCAACATAAAGGGTCAAAGCTGAAGTGCTACATTATTAGTCTAGAACATCATCCCTTACACAAGCAAAGGGAACATGGTATGCGGTCTTCCATCATGTATACACTGCAAACGCATAAATACGTACTTTTTTATTGCAGGGCTGGCCATGATAGATTGGTAGCACTATCTCAAACTCTCAGGGACTAGAGTACAAGGTGTCTTGAGCTACTTGGGCTTTTCAAGTCATTAGTTCATTACACATATGTAGACACAAGGTGCTTGACCGAAGGGCACTATTTTTGTTCTTGCATGCAACTATTGCTAATTGTATTGTTCTTCCACTCTGTTGGTTTGAAGTTTAACAGATATAATAGCAGTTCCAAACTTCAGAACCTTCCTTACATCAAGGAAAGGTGCAGTTGCCATTTTCACACTCTCTCCAGTAGACTCTTAGGGCCTGTTTGGAACAGAGGAAATTTTCCCGATTCCTGCGGGAATTGAACTGTTTCCTGCAAAATTCCTGTAAAATTCCTGTGAAATTCCTCTGTTCCAAACAGGCCCTAATAGCTATACAAATGTACAACATACAATATGGTCTCATTCCGTATATGCCTATATTTGGCAAGCACACATGTACATTACAAGACTAATATATTGTATGCATGTTGTTACTTTTTCTCCGAAATATTTACGCTATTACGTGCCCATGTTTTTACGCAACTAATTCAATTTTAACTAGTTTCTAATGAGTCGGATATGAGAGAAATGAAGATGGCGGCCGCCGCCACCATTGTTGTCACCGCCTTCGCCGTGTATAGTTACTTCAGACTAGGCTTAGACTGGCACGGCATGAACACCAATACTTCGGGTTTTGGGCTGTGCCTGGGCCTAGCTGGAGACGAGACGGGCCAGCACGGCACAACACGGCGGGGTAATCAGGCCAAGCAGGCACGGCACGATGCGGCCCAAAACACAATGAGCCCGAGCCGCACGGTGTGGTCCAATGCCCACCTCTAATCCCCATCCAAGCAACAAGGCTGTCTTACTGGTTGGACTTTGGGCTGGTCGGCAGAAGGTAACGGCAGTTAATAGTAAATAAACGGAACAAAATTAAACTCCAGTTCGCATGTCGGCAGAACATCCCCCGGCTGTCAACTAGGTTAAAAAAAACCATGCGTGCCACCTCTGGCGATCTTAGAATATCCACGGATGAGAGAAGGCAGGGCAGGCTACTGAACCCAACGAGAGGCAAGAGGCAGCAGGAGCCAATGGGCTACATGGCACGTAGTGGCCGAGGAGCGTTCCGCGCCATGTGACGTCGCCCTCGTGTGCTAAGCGAACGTACGTGCATGATAGCATGGCACTGTGCTGCTCAGCTCAGCCCCCATAACCAACTTGACCCGGCCCGGCCGTCCTCTGGAAGGAGGAGATGGAGGGATACGGCATTAGACGACGGGCGTAATTGCGCGTGCAGCTGCAGTGCCCGATCGATCGGCTGCGTGCTTCCTTGCTCCGTGTGATCGAGTCCAAACAAACGCTTCCTTCCTTCAGTTCTTCTCCTACAAAATACAAAGTAGAGTAACATGGGCGACAGCTGCTCGTGTCAGAGATCCATCCATCCATGGAGCTCAGCTCCATGTGGCAATGTCGGTTAAAAACGTGGACAATATTTTAATTTTAAATTTTACTAGAATGCAAATACAATAAACTAGTGATACAAAACTTACTAGTAACAGCAACCTACTCATCATACTTCAGAAGATACGCAAGAAAATATAGTAACAACAAGCAATACGCTGCCCAGAAACCTTATTGCTGCCCCGTGCAAGAACTCTTTGTGGCAACGGTTCGGAGATAGCCGCTCTCCCTCCTTCTAGGTGCATGCCGGGAAGCAAGGTTGGCGAAGTTCAGACGGCGCGCATATGACTAGACATAACCCTTCTCATACCATCTCTATCCATATTTAAGGAGTGGTGAGGAATCCACCTTATAAATCGGTTTTACTTATCTTGCCTTAGCAATATGGTACTAAACTATGCACACTTTAGAATTAAGAAAATAGACCATAATTAAATAAGCCAATTTCTAACAATGTCAACGTGCTGCCTTCTCCCCTTTCTTGCTTGCTTGCTCCTGCCGAGATCCAAATCCACCGGCTACTTCTCTCCTCGCCGTTGCGATCGATCGATCAACACGAGCAAAAGGCTAAGAAGCCAGATTAAATCCTCATGGTAGTCGTGTGTAATCCGTACCGTGGGTTAGCTAGCACTTGGCGCGTGATGTCGTTGATTACTTACTGTGCTTCGCACGAGAAAGCGAAGTATTTCACTCCTGTGCTCTGGTGCATGGCGTGCTTGTGCAAGAGAAGGCCATGGTATTTTAGACTGTAACATATGTTTTTTATTTGTGCTTTTTGATATAGTGTCAGACGCAGAACCACCGACTAAAAAAATGGAAAACAAAAAACAAAACAAAAAGATAAAAAGAATAGGACCATGATTTCCTTTGCCACATGGAGTTCGGGGTAGATTCGGTTCGGATTGTGCCATTTGTTTCCAACCCAATGCATGGGAAAGCTTGAAGGTTAATCTTGTCTCTTGACGGAAGTTAGGGCTTAATCCGACATTTACAGCGAAAGATTACCTACAAGATAGTACGATCTTTCTTATCTTGGACGTTAAATCTGATCGAGGCAAACGATCATGAGCTCCATCTAGCGAAGTTAGGGGGGATCATATGGGACCCAGTTTTGCCTTGTTGACACACACCTTGCCTTACCTTACCCCCAAAGCCTTTAAAAGATCGATGCATGGACCATAAATTAACAAAAAAATGCTATAGAACAGTATAGCATTTTGATCTCATCCAACGGGGTAATAATCGATCGCTACTTCATACCTACACAATGTATCAGAGCCATCTGATTCCACATTTACTTTACGCACATCCACAACAAAGTTTCCTTTCTTGCATGCCTCTCACGTGTTTGCATCTCGCTTTTCCCTCTCTCTCTCTCTCTGTCTCTTTCTCTCCCTCTCCCTCCTTTGATTCGCTAGTGATCACGAGCTGCAACGACCGGTGTATGGTGGCGACGAGTGGACGTCGTGTGTGGGACCGACAGTGAACAGGCTTGAGTGGCAACGGCTAGCTGGCATACGGTGGTGTACATAAACGACTCATGACGGAGCAAACGAGTGGGTAGTGCCCTGCGGTAGCCTACTGTGATGTATGCAGACCTACCGACAGCGACTGAGGAGTGGGTGCAAAGGCAGCAGAGCCCAAGAAGCAAAGTGGAGACTACGATGGGTGCGTGCAAGGGTGGCGGCTGAGATTGAGATGTAGGCCTGACGGTGGAGGTCAACGAAGGAAGCAGGCGGTGGCTCTAGCTTGTAAAATTCCAGGTTTATGTTTGAAACTCCTTAAAACCTGCTTAAACCTCTATGAAACTCGAAACCTACTCAAAAAACTTTTCTGAAATTTTCTTGAAACGCACCCCTAACCATTAAGTTTCTGCTTTCAATTAAACTTGCTGAAACATAACATTTTCAAACATGAAGCTAGTTGAAACCTTATGAAACTTAGCATTTTCAAGCATGAAAAACTAGCTAAAACTTGCTGAAACATGAATAAAACTTCACTTGAAACCATGTGAAACTCACTCTATATTTTTGGAACTGTTGTAAAACTTATATAAATTTTTATCTAAAACTTAAAGCATCAATGAAATTTATTGAAACTTACTTAAACATAGCATGAGGTTTCACAACTAGGTTTTCATGAAGATTACTGTGGTTTCATATCTAAGTTTCATCAAGTTTCAAGATTTTCATAACAAAATTTCAAGAGGTTTCAAGACTGTCTTAAAGTTTCATGAAGTTTTTTGTAGCTGATTCATGAAATTAAACTCTAAGTTTCATGAGGTTTCATAAAAATTTTAGGAGATTTCATGACTAAGTTTCATGAGATTTCATGACTAAATTTCATGGTGTTTCATTAAGTTCATAAAGTTTCAGAAGGTTACATGCCTAAGTTGCTAAATTTCATAGCCTTTATTTATGTCTAAGTTTCATAAGATTTCATAATGGTTTTTTGCAGTGGATTCATGAAGTTGAAATTTTTTTGTAGCAGATTTATTAAGTTAAACTCCAGGTTTCATAAAGTTTCAGGATGTTTTACGTCTAAGTTTCATGAGGTTTTATGACTAAGTTTCATGGTGTTTCATTAAGTTTTAAAAGGTTGTAAGATCAAGGAGGCCAACTAGAGGGGATAAATAGGCGGTCTAAAAATTCTCTTCCAATTGTTATCAAATTCTATTTGTCTAAACCAAGAATATAATGTGAAAGCTGAACTTAAATTGGTTTAACACTCAAGAGGCTGTGGAGTGGGTCATCCGATTAGTTTTGATCAAATGGTTGATACCAATCCCATTAGGAAGGAATTTGGACGGTATCTCTGTCGTCTAGCCACGCCCTGATTGAGCCGTGTCCTAAATCAATCAGGTGTAATTTACCCTCAAAGGAGAAGGACAAGACAAGTGCTGGAGCTGGACTAACGAGTGCCCCACAATGGGGAATAGACAAGCTCAAAATAGTCAGAGAGAGATGCTGATGAAGGAAGCCTAAAAAGTTTTCTATTTGTCATCATCTCCATCTCCAAGATTCAACAATTGGAAGGTTCTTTATCCTCTACCAACATACTAGCTACCATTGCCTTGAATCCATGCTAAAGGCTATCAACACCAAACTTATTTTATCTACTGGACTACTAGGAAATCTGCTCCTCTGTTTCAAATATGTGACACATATTTTTTACAAATTTGTTCAAAATATAAAGTGTGTGTGAATTTATTAATGTTTTCCTTGGCTATTCTTATTTATCACATCTTCGCTCTGCATTTATAAGTGACTTCCTCACATTTTCATTGTATTTACAGCATGAATGGTACCATCATTTCCTTGTCTTTCTCTTAGTTTTACAACCCCTTAATTTCCATGTCTAACCAAAATACTACATCTTATAAAAAAAGCACTATCTTACCAAGGCAGTCATGTTAAATCACATATGCGGCAATTAACGTGGCACTGAAGCAGCCCGCACCATTCGTTAGGCATACGTGGGCCCACAAGCAGAGACACACGCCAAGTATGAAGCAGTATGCTTCACTCTCACTAATCACCCACACCCAAGCCGGCGCGTAGCTACGCAAGGAATCAATCGCCGCAATGATAACACACGCAACGCCGTGGGTAGCGGCATTACAAGAGAGACCAATCGAACCGCCATTAAGGAACCCTTGGCGCTCGCACCTACCTGTGCTGTGCTGCTGTGTGTTCTTCTCCTGTGGCCGCACCGCGGTGGCGGTGGCATCGCTAGTGCTTGTCGGTACTACGGGCATCTCGTGGCCTTGTCTGATCGGGAGCTGGGGACGGCGGGCAGCTCGCGGGATCCCATACGGGGGTCGCTGCTTCGCGGCTCGGGGCGTCAGGTAATGCAGAACTCAGGCCCGTTTCCTATGACGATTTTGCGTAGACAAGTCGAGGTTTTTGAGACGAAGGCGAGGTTTCCAGGAGGTGGGCTGTGGTTATGCTCGGGCGTTGGTGCCGAATTATGCAATGCCGCGGGGGCTTTGCCGGATTTGGGGCTCCATGAGCGGCTTCCTGGTTACCTCTGGTTCAGTGATGTTTGATTGGTTCGGCGCATCTTTCCTGCTCATCGAAGTTGCTCTTTTTAACCAGTTTTCTGCTATCTTTCTGTGATGTAACTGCTCGGCTGCCTCTTTTCTTGCCTCTCCCTTTCTTTCCTATGACAAGTTGATTTTTCTACTTTCACGAGAATTTTCTTTCGGATCTCTCGTTTCTAATGCTTACCGTCAGTTACGCCCCTTTTCCCTTTCCTTTTTTGTTGTTTTCTTGATTTCTTCCCTTTCCTTCTTTCCGTGTAGTGTCACTGATGCAGCGATGCTTGCTAGTGGTGCACAACTCTGAAGACCAGGACGTGCAAATTTTTCCCTTGAGACAGACCCTTCTTTCCCTTGTCCGAAGAATTCCATTTTTCTATTGGCGGAATGGCAATTATGCTCTTGATTGAAGCTGTCTTGGTAGACCAAAACTTGCAAAATTCTGCACATGCGATCTTGCACCCCCCCCCCCCCCCCTCTCCCCCGCGGGCGCTCTGCGGTAGTTTCATGGATTAGACGTGCTGTCGGTGCGGCTTTCTCTGATTCTTGGTATTACAGAAAGCTTTCATATTTTCTTTTGCGTTTTGCTTGTTGCAGTTGCATTTACTGTTCTTGGTTTCTTTTTGTACTTATCTCGGCATCTTGTTATCCTTCGGGTTGCAACTGGTTTGAGTGGTTGGCATGTGGACGAATAATGGCACAAGCTGGGTTGTTGAGACGAAGGTAGGTTTTTCTGGCTGTATATGGTTTGGGGTTGAGGGATTGGAATCAAAGCTATTTTTGGCATGTTTTTATATTGTATTTATAAAAATAGCCGTATACGCAGCGTATTGACAAAAATATCGTTTATACCGTCCGGTGGGTGGACGGTAGCGTGAAGTAGATGACACGTGACACCTGTCGCCCCGTGAGCAAATAGCAGGCGCCTGCCGCCCGCCCACAGGACGGTAGGTGTAGCCAACTTAATTACCTGCCTAATTCTTAATTTATAATTTTTTAAATTTGTAAATATAGCAAATGAGCTCAAAAAATTATGATATTTTTTATGGAGCTTCCTGAGACATCGTGGTATGTTGTGTAATTTTTTTGCAATTTTTTGAGACCATTTACTATCTCTAAAAATTCTTCGAATGACGCATAATTAACAAGATGATTAAGCAGTTATGTGCCGCTCTAAGAATTGTTAGAGGTAGCAAATGGTCTTAAAAAATTATGAATTTTTTGTAAAGATTCCGTATATACTGTGCTACATTGTGTAATTTTTACATAATTTTTACGCCATTTTACTACCTATGAGTGGTGCGTAATTAAATCGGATGATTAAACACTAATAGAGCTGGGCCTAATGACCTGCTATCTGGCCACTGGGTGGCACCAGGCCTGCCGTACAGTAGCTGGGCAATAGGTCATTAGCTCCAGCCATTAGTTTTTAATTACCCATTTAATTATGCAAAGCTGCTTAAATAATTTTTAGAGTAGCAAAGTAGTTGCAAAAATTACATAAAAATTACACAATATATCACACTATATACGTAAGCTTCACAAAAAATTTCGTAATTTTTCACGACCATTTACTACCTCTAAAAATTTTTAGAGCAGTGCATAACTGCTTAATCGTCTCGTTAATTATGCGTCATTTGAAGAATTTTTAAAAGTAGCAAATGGCCTCAAAAACTTGCAAAAAAATTACACAACATGCTATGATGCCTTAAGAAGCTTCACAAAAAAGTCATAATTTTTTGAGCTCATTTACTATATTTACAAATTTAAAAAATTATAAATTATGAATTAGGTAGGTAATTAAGCTAGCTAATTAGCCGGCTTAATCACATGCCGTCCCGTGGGTGGGCGGCTGGCACCTACTGTCTGGTGGGAAGGTGGCAGGTGCCTGCCATCTGCTCACGAGGCGGCAGGTGCCACGCGTCGTCTGCACTGCACTGCCGCCCACCCACCGGACGGTATAAATGACATTTTTGTCAATACATTGTGCATACAGCTATTTTTGTAAATACGATACGAAAATATGACAAAAGTGGCTTTAACTTGAGGGATTGAACTGCAGTTTGGAAGGTTGGAATTTCATGTGCGTGGAATCTTGACCCAAAAGGAAAGGATAGGTGTTGAAGGATGCTTCAAGTAGAATTGACTTGATGAATTTATCATGTGGTTAGCTTCCAGTAATGGAGAATTCTTCAGTCTACCAAATTACTGTTTATAGAAAATATTGAATCACTTTTCGATAATCTTTTTGGCTTATAGATTATGACTTTTAAACTTATCTGGCTTTTAAATAGTGTATGTCTTTTCTGTTATGAATATTATGTATATATTCATGAGACCCAAATGGCAATATATATAGCGAGTATAAAGAGGATATACAAAAAAAAAATATGCCATATACAAATAAGGAAATCAAGACATATAAGAAAACAAATAACAATCCTATTCTATCCTTAACACCCCCTTCCCTCCCTCAAAATCATGATGGATCACACATATTGAATTGGAGAGAAAATACAAGTGTTGTGCTCTAGTTTGTGACTTCGTAAAGAAGTCAACAACCTATAACTCTGAAAGCACAAACTGTAAAGCAAGTACTCTTTCCTGCACCTGTGAGCGAGTGTATGAAACAACCACACCAATGTGCTTGGTGAGCGCATGCTTCACTGGATCACGGGCAATGCTGATAGTGTCTGTACTGTCAGTCATAAGGGTGGTAGGTCCCCTTACAGGTACTCCAAAATCTACAAGTAGCTATCTCAACCAAGTAATCTCAGTTGTCACAGTTGTCATAGCTTTCAACTCAGCCTCTGCACTTGAACGGGGAACTGTAGTCTGCTTCTTTGTCTTCTAGGCAATCATGGAGGAGCTAAGTAATACACAGTAAGCAAAAAGAGAATGATGATCAGAAGGATCACTAACTCAGGTCGCATCGGAGTACACCTGAATCTGTAGTGAGGTGGAGCTAGGGTAAAACAAGTGACAAGAGATTGTCCCACGTAAGTAGCAAAGAACACAAAGAAGGTGACTGTAGTGAAAATGAGTAGGACGATCCATGAACTAACTCAAGATATGAATAGCATGAGCAATATCAGGACGAGATATACTAGACTCCCAACAAGATGGCGATAACGAGTAGGATCCTCAAGAAGATCACCATAAGTAGCACGAAGTTGAAGGGAGAGCTCCATAGGAGTCTTAGCAGTGCGAGTATCAGTCAGACCAGACTGATTAAGAAGATCCTGGACATACTTCTGCTGGGAGAGATAGTAACCCTCAAGTGTGGAAGAAACCTCAATCCCAAGGAAGTACGTAAGCAAACCAAGATCAGTCATCAGAAACTGCTCATTGAGATGCTTCTTCACGTATGTGATGAATGAGGAATTGCCACCAATGATGAGCATATCATCCACATAGAGAAGAAACAGTGTCCTACCTCGAGGTGAGATGTGGACAAATAGAGCACGGTCATGGGCACTGATAGTGAAACTGACACCAGTAATCACTAAGGTAAAATGCGCAAACCAAGCATGAGGAGCTTGTTTGAGGTCATAAAGAGCACGACAAAGACGACAGACATGGCCATCTGGGACAGAAACCTAGGTGGTGCCTGCATGTAAACCTCCTCATACAAGACACTATTAAAAAAAGGCATTCTTAACATCTAACTGAGAGATAGACTACCAGCGAATAGAAACAACCGCAAAAAGAATGCGAACAGTGGTCATATGGGCAACAGGAGTAAATGTCTCATCATAATCACAACCGTACTCCTACTGAAAGCTGCGAGCCACAAGGCAAGCCTGGTAGCACTCAATAGTACCGTCAGACCTTGTCTTAATCTTATACACCCACTTGCATGTGACAGACAAGCATGCGCAGGTGTCAGTACAATGTTCCAAGTCTTAGTACGTCAAGAGCATTAAGCTCCTCTGCCATAGTGAGCTGCCACTCAGAATAAGAAGTAACCTCATGATAAGAACTAGGCTCAATGACAGAGAAAGCATGAGCTGTCGAAGCAAACCCAAGACAATCAGGAAGCCAAAGGGATGTTCGGTCACAAAGAGCATAATGAGGAGCATCATCAGAGGAATCAGACGTCGATGTCGGCAAGATACCAGGAGATGAGTCTGGTGAAGGACGAGGACGTCTGGAGTAGTGCACCCTAAAGAAACGAGATGGTGGAACTGAAGCTGTAGTTTGTTCCATCTAGCTTTGTTCTCGAGAAGGGGATCGCAGCTGATGGAATTGAAGCCATCAGTAGGCGATGCTGGACGGTGTGACGACCAAGGTAACGAACTCTAACAGGTGGCGCTGGACGGCACAACAGTTAGATCAACATTTTTTCTTTTCTCTTTTTTTCCTTTTTTCTCTTTCTCTCTCTCTTTTTAGGACTAATAGAAAAGAGACTTCAAATCGGATCTGATCTAAGTCTCAGTCGAGACGTTCAGCTCAGGCACTCGGAGACTCCAACGGGCGGCGACGGGGGCAGTGGTCGACGGTCGGATGGGCGATGGCAAGTGGCGGCCTACCAGATGGCGGACGCTGGTCGATGAACAGCCAGGGACACGGAGGGCGGCAAGTGGCCGAGCGGTGAGCGATAGGTGATAGATTGGTGAATCGGCGGCCGGCGGATGGTGGATCTACAACCGGTGGAGCGGCGGTAGCCTGGGCGGCAGTGGCCTAAGTGGCGATGGAGTGGCTCGAAGCAGCGGCTTGGGTGACGACGGCCTTGGCAGTGGTGGCCTGAGTGGCAGCGGAAATGTCAGGGCGACAGATGGCGGGTAGCAGGCCAGGGAGAGCAGCGACGACCAGCTACTGGTGGCGGTAGCGAATCCTCGGCAAAGGTGTGGAAAATTATCCTAGCTCTAATACCATATTATAAATATTGTGTGTATATTTATAAGGCCCAAAGGGCAATATATATAGGGGATACAAAGGGGATATATAGAGAGGATATGCCATATATAGATATAGAAACCAAAGCATATAAGAAAATAAATAACAATCATATTCTATCCTTAACATTTTCAAGATGAGGTCTACAAGTCGATTGTAATAAATACTATACCGACTTCATCTATATCGGCCAAAATCGTCCGCGAGTGTCTCTCTTCGTATTCTCTTGCACGAACAGTCAAAATTTAAAATTTGAAACCAAAAACTATAAGCTATGGCCCAAAAGAACTGATGTTTTTGAGAACATGTTCGTTTGTGACCTGGCTTCGGTGTTACGTGAACTTACTAATATGCTCCAAATCACCCAACTGTACTCATACTTCTTTTTTGGTTGTTTGCTTATCAGAATGAACTTCAGCCAGTTTATTGTGTTTAGATTGTAAATATATTTGATTTTGCAGGGTTTCCCAATGGAATCTACCCAACTATGATGAATTAGCCACACAATAGATGTTGGCGACTGAGGTCAATCAAACTTATTTTGCATGGTCACAGGGAGAATCAACTGAACGGGATGGTTCTCAAGTAAGTTTTCGGATGCATTTTAGTCAATAAACAGCTTCATTTCAATTTATTCGTACTACGTGAAATCGCTTGTATTCAAATGGAAATGTTGTATTCTGAAATAAAGAACCAATACAGTTTTGTTCCTGGTAAGCGTCACCGACAGCTAGTAGTATCACTCACTTTTCTATTTCTTTTTCTTTTTACTTTCCTCAGGGAGTATCTGTATCCCAGACACTCGATCATGGTTCCATATCCTTCGGAAGATTTGAATTGGAGTCGCTATCATGGGAGAAGTGGTCTGTATTTACTAATGACAGGCGTCATGAAGAATTTGGAAAATTCAATGGTTTAGTTGCTGAGAAGAAGGCATATTTTGAAGAGTATTACAAGAGGATCAGGGACCTAAAGGCTTCACAGCAGCAAAACCAGCAAATTGAACTTTCTTTGGAATACAGCGGTGATGGTAGTGATTCTAGCCAGAGAGCAGAAGATAAGCCATCTGCAGAGCTTGAAACTCCCACTGGATCTGGAACGGGTGTTGATGATTATGTGGAACAAGCTGCACACGAAACCACCTCCGAGCAGGGACTGCCATGCCATGATGACCATGAAGATGAGAACTTCAATGCAGAATTTTCCTCATCCAATCTTTCTTCATCAGCCGGAGTTTTGCAGCAAACCGACCAGGATATTAGCAAAAATGTTTGTGGTGATAATTTGGATTCTGCCAACCGAATGGATATAGTGCAGCAGAATGTGAGTTCTGGCCATGATGGTCTTGGAGAAGCATACGAAGCTGTAAGGGCACCTAAACGAATTATTGAGAAAGACTCCAGGCTTAGATATGCTTCAAAGATAATACCAAAGACGGTCAAAACCCTTTCAGATAGTCCTCTGGATCGCATATCTGTTAGTAAGGTAATAAATAGCACAGTAAACTTGGGTGCAATACTCTCTGAATCACTGTTGTCTTTATCTTGTCAAAAACTTCGCTGCTATCTACTACTACATCACTACCTGTCTGACATTACAGACTAGCAAGATGAGTGCACGAATGTTTGTTTGTCATAATTACTTTCTTAATTGTTTGCAATACTGTTTTCTACTCACTGAACCTTTTCTTGTTCCTGTCACCCTTCTCTTGTGAAATGTATATATCTAGCTTCATGAGCACATGCTTTGTGTTGATACTTTATACGCCCAAGAACATTAGCCTTTTTTGTAAAGTCATAATACATTTTGCATGAACCATTTCAGAGGCCTGTTTCAGTGAAGGCCAGCATGAGTATGAACCAGAAGACTAAGCCAAACATTACCCGTTCATTTCAAAGGCCAAATGCAGCACCTCGGAAGATGGCAGGCACAACAGGAAGGAACAAGCTTACAGCAAAAGAAACTCTTGGGCTTACAAGTGTCCGAAGACCTTCCTCAGCATCGGCGCAACGGCCATCTACTGCAGAGCGGCACCACATCACCAGGGAGAGTGTAAAGAAACCTACTACTTATGTCTCCACCCCACGCCGACCTTCCACTGCTGAAAGAAGCCCTATCACCAGAGAGCGTGCACAGAAGCAAGCTGTCACCACACCACGCCGACCTTCGACCTCTGAAAGACGTCCTGTCAACAGAGAAAGTGCAGCAAAACATGCCGATATTACCGCTATACGTCGGCCATCTACTGGAGAAAGACGCCCTATTACCAGGGATAGTGTTCTGAAAATGGATCCAGGAACGCTTAGCAAGTCGAGAGCAACTGTGGCTCATCCAAAGGGTGCAACAACCACAGCGGTATGTTCCAGCCCTTATCATAACAATAACCGAAGCACCATTCATCTAATGATTGTAGCATTATATGGATTTGTTCTTTACTCCATTCTTCGGTTAACCATAAAACATGATGGCATCAGATCTGTCCTAATAAATTTGCTTCCTCATGCAGAGTATGCTGAAAATGGCAGCCACCCCAAATGCTTCTAAAAGTAGCGAGCTGGAAACAAAAAGGTTACTCCTGAATATCTACAGTTTCTTGGGAGTTGGAAGAGTTGGCTTTGCATGCAAGATTTTAATTGCATTTTCTCCCTGCTTCGATAACAGCAATATTAAAGGACTGAAAGGACCTTCAGCATTTGACAGTCATACTACTAGGTCAAAAAGAATGGACTTGCAAGTGGCTGGCAAACAGAAATCAAGGTGCTAATCTAAATTAGTGTTGGAATGTCTTATAGAGCTTTTAAAATATGATTCAAATTTGGTTGTACATTATTTTACTGACAATAACTTTTTATTTTTGTAGCTCTGTTAACCTTCCTCCGAGAAAAAAGTTTAGTTCCAGTGTCGGAGAACCAGCACTAGCAACCTTTGCAAGGCCAAAAAAGAAAGAGGTAAGTTGCTATAAACTTATTTATGATTCTTGTCATTTTATGTATGTGAGCTGTGGATCCTGTGATAATGTTAGCAGGTTCAACAAACTTTTACCTTGGTCACATAAATACCTATTATATTTGCTAGTAATTATGAGTAACTAGTAATACTATGGCCCCTGTTTGAATCCAGTGGGCTAGTTTCTGCCCCCTGCTGATAAACTTTATTAGTCTGGTTATAAATTCACTTCCAGTTGCCACAGCAAACAAATTAACTCTGAATATTAAGCTATACGGAGGAATCCAACAGTTGTGTTCGGTAGTCACCTGTACTCTGAACTTTCCTTAGTCTAGGGCTACAGGCCAAGTTACATTAGGATTCTGATGATTTATTATCATGTTGTATAGTGCCATGTACCACCAAATCTTTACAGATCATACTACTGGAAACAAGTAAATCTGAAGTATGGTCGTGAAGTTATTGGCATTAACAGTTAAAATGGTCTTGTTAACGATCATCATGAACTTTTGTGTAGGGCATTCAGACGACAATGCAATCTCGAGCATCTGCATCAAAGAAAACAACTCCTTCACAGACCGGAAAAGTAAAGGCGAGGGCCCCAAATGTACGTCTTCCTTTTACGGCAAAATATTCACATTGGGACTTTTCCCTCCCAGAATTCTAAGAAATTTTGACCTTTCGCTCACTCGTTTTTGCAGCCGCCACCTCCACCACGTCGTCCATCACGAACGATGAACAAACCAAATGCCAGTAACTCATCGATGGGTGGAAGAAAGCCGAACTATGATACTCACGCATCATGAACACTGAAAAGTTACCTTATGATGCCTCGCTGCAAGCTTCTCAAATACGCACTTTTACAGTAACTCAGGTCATCTCGTCCATCCAATGCAGGGCCTCAGCGCCAAAATGGCACTGATGCAAAGGAAGTCTTCAATCTAGTGGCCTGCAGAATGATGGATCTGCGAAACGTCATACCGTTGCACGCATCTCAAAGCATCGGCAGTGTTATCGCCGGTTGTATGATGTGTCTGTAAATCACTATCTCCACCCTCCCTTCCCTTCGCTCTTCCTTTCAGTTACTCCAAGAGTAGTGTATGTAGCTACGTGTATCGTATCCACCAGTACCTAGCTTCATCATCCAAGGAACTTAGAACAGTGTACATACCTCAAATAAATGGTGTTTTAGCTGAAGTAAGTTTAGCCTAAAACTTGTGAAAATCTGTGGTCCCTGAACTTTCTATGGTTGTATCTTTTGCAATGAAAGTCGTCCATTCTTGTTTTTTTTGGGGGTTAATTACTTTTGGCTCTTTGGTCAGTGAGCTTTGTTCCATACTTCAGTTATTTGCTTGTCAAAGAAGGCAGGTATATCCCCACGGGTCAAGTTCAGGGGGAGGGAGATCTGTTTAGAATGTTGAAGGTCCAATGGTAAACGGGTGGGCTTGTCTGACTCATGTTGAACTTGTTTAAAAAATCTCCCGGTTTCATAGGAATTCTAGAGGAACTACCCTATTTTCACAGAAATTTCACATTAAACAGTTCGATTCATATGGGAATCGGGAGGAAAAAAAGCCCTGCAGGACCTAACTAGCTTGTCACTGGATTCCCTCGTTGCATACCTCCACATTACGCGCTTATGTATGCTTGTTCGACGCACGTAATCCTACTACATCCCTTGTGTGTATGATCAGCAAAGGCTTTTAAAGGCGTCGTACGCACACACAGAACAGAGCCGCTGGTGCTTACGATTGGCAAGTACCGACACGACACGCATGATCCACTGCGCTAACAACACAGGGAGGGAGGGAGGGATCATGGGCAGGGCAGAGGCAAAGACGAGTGCTTTCGGAAAAAAGATAGTGGATGCGAGCAGAGCAGGAGCAGAGGTCAGATCGGATGGTACGAGGTTGGGTTGGGGGGCACGGCGAGCGCGAGGATCCGATGAAGATGATGCTCCTGGCTGCCGCGACAACACCATCTCATCATCTCCCTAAAGTAAACTTGGCGTGTCAACTTATAATACTGGTAGACTAGGATGATCGTAAATAAATAGATGATGAATAATTAACATTTGGTTTGATTTGGATTTTGCGTTTATAAAAGATTTGGTCGTTTGCAGTTGAAGTCGTTGCCCTTGAGTGGTCATGCACAATTACGAGTGAGTTCAGATCACAGACGCTAGTCTACGACCACAGCAACAGACGCTCTTCTACCACGGCATGAACACGATTACGACTACGGCTGTTTTCGACCACGGTATGCTACGACTACGTTCATCTTACAACCACGGCATGTTACGACCATATTCAACTTACGACCACTAGGGGTGCAAACGGGTCGTATTCGGACGGATATTGTTGTTACCATATCCTAACCCATATTTTTTCTCCGGATTCGGTACCAATCAGATTCGGTACCAATCGGATTCGGTGCCGGATCGGTCGGGATTAACCCGTTTGTAAGGAATGCATGCAGTACAGCAAATGGAGTAGGAGGACGTACTGTCAAGAACTTGATGTTACTACTTAATAGCTGATGTGGAAGATTTTATTTTACCATTGCAAAAGAAAATGAAACGTCAAATAGTAGCACTAACCTGAAATCAAACTTGAAGACGTATCGGATTCGGACGGATATTGCTGTTACCATATCATAACCCATATTTTTTCTCCGGATTCGGTACCAATCGGATTTGATGCCGGATCGGTCGGGATTAACCCGACCCGTTTGCACCCCTAACGACCACGTCATGCTACGACCATATTCAGCTTACGACTATGGCATACTACGACCACGGCATGCTACAACCACATTCAACTTACGACCACAGCATGCTATGACCATGTTCAGCTTACGACCATGGCATACTACGACCACGTCTAGCTTCAATCACAGTAGTACGACTATGGTTTTACGACCACGGTAGGTAATCGTAGCTATAGTACTCGAGAGTCGTAGACTTTACTGGTCGTGCTCGATAGTCGAAGGTTTTACTGGTCGATAGTCGAGGGCTTTGCGGTCGATGGTGGTAAGTTTTGCAGACTACCTTCATGGTCGTAGGTTTTGCAGACTGTCTTCATAGTCGTATATTTGGCAGTCTTGTCGATACTCGTAGACTTCACAGTTTGCTATTCTCCCTGCGGTAGTCGGAGGCTTAGCGATCGGTTGCCTTTGGCTTCACGGTTGGTACTCGTAGACTTTCATGGTCGATACGAGTGCTTCACTCTTGAGATCGTCGAGTACTCGGGTTGGGCCAGTGGCTAACTGGTCGATGTGGTGGTCGATGATGGATGGTCGTTGCTTGAGGTACTCGACTCGGTACTCGGTAAAAGTCGTTTCACGACCACGATGAGTGGTCGGATGTCGGTGGTTTGTCTGTACTTGTAGGCTTCGAGTACGTATTGCGGCTGTGTTTTCTGATCGATACTCGGTAGTCGGTACTCGATAGTCGTCATTAACAGTGCAAGTGGTTCCTGAGTAGTTGTGGGTTACGAGTACTCTGCGATAGAAGTCGTAGTGTGTGGTCTGAAGGGTTGCTTCAGTTAGCGATGGTCGTAAGCATTCTGGTGTGGTCGTAAACGACTTGGGGGATGGTCGTAGGTGTTTGGTTCTTGTCTGGGGATAAATAAGGGTGTGTTTTGCTTATGTGTGATGGTTACGGTCAAGTTGGGAAGAACTCGTACCAAAAGATGGTTTCTTTGGTCTTTGCATGTGCAGGTGAGCATGAAAGCGGCCATGGTCGGTGACAAGGAGGACCGGGACTAGGAGGGGGAAATCTGATGTCCAGGCGGTCGGTATGTCACATGAGGCAGTCAAGCTCATGCTGGAGCACATGGAGGTCAAAGGTAGATGCTGCGTGGAGGCGTGGAGACGATTACGGTCGGTGATGAGGAAGACTAGCACTAGGAGGGGGTAATCTGAAGTCCAAGTGGTCATGTAAGGTGATCAAGCTCACGCGAGAGCATGAGGTGGTGGTGCATGATGGAGCTACAGGAGGGGATATCCTGGAGGCTTTGTCGTGTGTGTCGTATAGAGTTGTGGATGGAGTCCATGATTTGTACGAGTTGGTTAAAACCCATGTTAGGAAGGATTTCGGGTCCCTTGATTTGAGGAAGAGTTAAGATCACGTGTCCAGGTGGAATAGGACACGGTTTGAGGTGTTCGGTTGTGACACACTGCATGTGCTGGCCTATAAAAGCAGGGGAAACTGTAAGTTAGCGTATGGGGTTTGAGGGCTTTCGTGGAGAAGGTTTTTAGGGGTACCGTGAGGCGCTTTGTAGCCAAAAAGATTGATGAAGAGATAATAGATCAGATTCTTTCCAGAGCAAGATTTCTGGCAACTTCCCGTTCATCGCTTCGTTCCTTTGCTCTTCGTGCTTCGTTTTGTCTTCAGCACGTACTCGTCGAGCGGTGGTCGAACAGCTGGGAACATCGGGCAGAAGGAAGTCATGACTATGTGCATCATAGTTGTGCTAAGCAATTAGAACAATTAGATTGTCAATATATTGTTGTACCGAGCGATCGGAACAAGACTGCTGTCGATCTGTTATCGTACAGAGCAGGCTGTCGATCCGTTATCGTGCTGAGTGATCGTAACGGACACGAGATCGATCCGAGCACTCATAATTGAGCAGTCGTACGCGAGCGATCGTAAGTAAGCAATCGGAGCGATGTTCGGGATGAGTGATTGTAACAAGTGATCATAACGAGCGCTTGGGTAGCAAAGACTAACAAGTGGTCGTAACGAGCGCTTGGGCAACAGAGACTAACAAGTGGTCGTAACGAGCAGTCGGGCGACCGAGGCTTATCGAGTGGTCATAACAAGCAGTCGGGTGATAGAGACTTACGACCACGTACAACTAGCAGTTGTGGTCATTATTGTTATCTGGTAATTCAGATTGCTTTGTTTTTGTTTCTCTGCGTTGTGTTTTGATTTCATGTGATAAAAAGCAGAGACAATCATTCACCCCCCTCTGATTATGTCATACGATCCTACAAGTACACACTATAATGACTTCATTTATATCAGCCAAAATCGTACATGAATTTCTCTTACTCTATATTCTTTCTTACAAATAAACCAAAAGCCATAAATTATAACCATAAACCATAACTCAAAGCCAAAAAGAATAGATCAAACCACCCATCATTGACCTTCGCCCACAAGACTGCCAACAAAATAAAGAGAGATAGGAAGAAAGGGGAAAAAGATAATGTGCTCAGTGCAATTCAGTAGTGTTAACCTTAGTCCTGTGCAAGATTCAAGCAGGTCATTGAGAAATTCAATACTGATGTCTATAACAGGCTGCATCGTGCTATTTTGCATTGTTAAGAAATTATAGGATAATAATCTTTACTTATATAAAAAGAAAGTTTGTCTATCATCTCACTCCTTCATTGATCTTTGCACATACAAGAAAAAACAGCCAACCCCTCAAAAAGATAGGAACTCTCAACAGTTGCCAACCAAAAAAAAAGAAATAAAAAGAAAAGCCAAAACAAAAAAATTGTTGCATCTCCCGCATTCCCTACGTACCAGTCTCCTCCCTTCCCCATCAGATCTTCCCACCCCGCATCTTGTCCAACCACCACTGGTGAGGGCTGCCCGGCGCCAACACCCCGCTGCCACCACTGCGATGTACATGGCATACGAGTGACCACAGTCGATCCCACTGGACCCAGGCGGCTCCAACCGTGTGGTCCTCCTGCGTGTCCTCGGCCACGTCCTCCTCGCTGTCTGCCCGGCCTCCCTCCACCTCTAGTCCGCCTACCACCACAAGGTCCACCTCGATCGCTCCCCTGCCTCCCTCAACGCCCACAGCCATAACGCCTACGTCGTCAGGAGCCCTAACGCCAAGACCATCATTGTCCTGGTCAGCCCACTACCCTCTCTCTGGCTCTGGCTCTGGCTCGCTCTGACCATCGTGGTTGTCCATCGTTGTCCCCTTGCTCTGGCTCGCTCTCTATGCACAACAACTCACCGGGTGTGTGCTATGTCTATGTGTAGACTTCTTCCTTTTACCTTCACATATACAAGGTGCGCTGCTCTTGGATAAGCCACTGATCATTGGAGGCAAACAGTTCCCTAGGCTTTGCCTGGCCAGTACATCCCTAATAATCATCAAGAAGGTTTGTTAGACCATGTGAAGGTCATGAATACAATGATGATGAATAATTGACTTTTAGATTTTATTGAAACTTGTAGTTATGAAAGTTTCAGTCAACCACAATTGGTGATCAGCAGGATTTGACCACAGATGGAAGACCAATCAACTTTACAATGGATGGTCCGATCAGCAGGTTTGAACGGCAAATCGACCACGGCAGGTCGAGTACGGTAGAACGACCATGACTGAACGACAACAGAAGAATGACTATGTATGTTAGGTGTTGGTAAGCTACAACGAATTGGTCGTAAGCAACAATGAATCAGTCGTAAGCAACAGTGAACCGGTCGAAGGTCGTAAGCTCGTCCGCTATAGTAACTGGTCAGTGATCGTATCTATAGTACTCTTCGACGGTCGTAACTACAGTGGTTTGTTGATGGTCGTAGCTACAGTATATGGTCGGTGATTGGTAGCTGTACACTTCATGATCTGTTGATCGTGGCCAACAGCATCAGTGTTGATGCGTTCGAGAGAAGGGAGATTACGACTACGTATGAAGGGGTAGAGCAAGCAGTCGAACGCCGAGCAGTCGAAACCTTCGTCAAACACTAAGAGATTCAAAAAGTGGGGGTAATCATTCAACCCCCCCCCCCCTCTAATTGCGGTATTTGATCCTACAAGGTTCCTCTCGCCAATGACGTTTCTATAACATATGGTATTCACTACTCCTTACCCACAAAATGTGATATGAAATTCCTGTAGGGGAGCTAACTTGTAAGTGCCATATCATGCTGCATGAGCAATTTTGTATGCAATAGCAAAAGCATGTTCCTTGGACTGTCCAATGGGCACTCGCGAGTGGTGTCCTGAAATGCTAAGGTACATGGAAATGCATATTACTTTTGTTTCTTGTAAGTTATTACTGATTAGATGCCAAATAGTTATGTCCTTTTTGCTTCCTACTTGCTATGTTAAGCTTGTTCCAGGTATTGTTGTTGCTTGCCAATTCTCGGACAACTTCAATCTTGGTTGCTTCACATGTTCGTCTAATAAAACTATTGATGTTGTAGATGTTGTTCCCTAAATTCCCGATATGTGTGAATAGTATGTTAGACTTAGTGTATGCTTTGATGATTGCACATACGAGTGAATATGAAAGAACGAATATGGCAACAGAAGGGGTAAATGGTGCCTTCTAATTTCCCCCAAGTATTCAACACTCCTTCACTCCAATAGTTACAAAGCTATAAAGATTAGAATGGGAAACCAACACCAAACAAGCAAAACAAACATCTAAAATTTTGGAGAAAAATCCGAAAAATCGAAAGTACTTTTGTTATAACTGCGGTACTTCCGAAAATTGGAAGTACCTTTGTTATAACTGTGGTACTTCCGTTTCTCGATGAATAGTGAAATCAACCCAAATTCAAAAACTAAAATTGATGGAACTTTTGATCCGTAGATCCAATAATATGAAATTTTGCATAGATCTTCTCTAGGCTATCAAGAACCTATTCTAATAAACGATCATAAAAACCATAGTCAAAGTTGATACCTTTTTTAGTTTGAAGGAAAGGTGCACCGAAATCGAGTCAAAACTAAATCGGTGAATACAACTTGCTCGTAGGATGATGATAACCAAGAAGGGTCTAGATATATTCTCACACGTCATAGCAAGTTAGACCATTACAGAAACTAATCTAAAAACCCTCGGATCAAGAGATGGACTAAAACGGCCAAAGTCAAGCAAAACCAGGTTTTCTTGTAAATCTTCCTATCAAAGTGTCTAGATAGGTAGAGATATATTTTCAAGGATTATCTCCGTTTCTTACACATTCTTGGCACAACAAGATCACAAGAAGGAAAGAAGAGAGATCAAAATCAACCAAAAGTCAAGCACATCAATCCAAAAACAAGAGTGACTCGAGAGTTGCACAAAGGTTGATGTATTGCTTATTTGAGAATGTAGGTTTGACAGCCACTCTATCTTAGAGGACAAAGAGCAGTCAAGGTACTCACTCTCAAACCCTAACCCTAAACCTAGAGAAGAGAGCATGAAAGATGGGTTGAATGGATAAGCACATGTCTCCATCCTAAACCCCTTTTTATAGATGAACAACCAGCCACATATACCCTATAATGGATACTATCCGCTATTATAATGGGGGAAACCTGATAACCCCACACACATGAGTTTTACTCTCATAAATTCACTTATGCACGCTTTTTAAAATGCATAAGTGTGCATCCGCTAAATCTTTAGCCTTGATCCAACTGGCTCCACCTTGACCTAGATCGCTATTCAACGTATCGCCCATGCACCATGGTTTTGATCCAACATGGTTTCTGGTATTTTGGTCAAACTACCAAAATACCCTTTCTTGACTCAGTCATCACCAACCACTACAAGCAATCCCCATGCTTGCCACGTGTAGGTATACCATTAGCTTACCACGTGTCGCCAAATCTCTCCTATCTCGGCTCCACCAAACCACGACTCACTTGGCCTGCGCAAGCCACATGATGCCATCCCACTGTTCAAACTCGCCTCAACATTTCTCGTCTTTCTCGTGCCATGCTTGAGCTCACCTCTTACCCGGTATCCTCAATCGTTCTAGGCCTCAACTCCTCTATGAGCCTTACCTCGATCATTGTCGTTAACTATAGTTGACTCCAAACGACCCTACACATCCAAAGACAAAAAAATCATTTTCAGGCACAAGTTCTTCACAACTTTACCTACATTAGCCAAGACATGCATCATGCAACCTTAATCCAATGACCCAAGTCATTCCAACTCAATCAATAACTTAAAACCCAAAACCCTGTTTTTCTAGGAAGATCGATAGTACCGCACCTACAATGTCGGTACTACTGCACGGTGGTATTACCGTTCCCAAAACGGAACTACCGCACTGTAACATCCTGAATTTCAGAGCATTTTTGAAGCTTTTAAAATAAAATTCACCATTTGAATTTTTTCTGAAATTAATTAAAGCTTAAATGGAATTTTATGAATTAAAAGGATTTAATATGAATAATCTGAACATGAACATTTGCCAAAGTTATTTTATTTGAGTTCCTTGTGTCTCAAGGAATTTATTGGAATTTTTCTGGATTTTTCTGGATTTATTTGCTATTTTCTAGAGCTCAAAATGATTTAAATGAATTTATAAAAAAAAGAAAATCCCCAAAAATCCCCAACCGGCCAGTGGGCCGAAACCCACCAGCCGGCCCAGCCCAGCAGGCCGCACCCGCGCCCCTCCGCCCGCGCCACGCGTCGCGTATCCGCGACCGCGCCCGCGCCCGCCTCCCTCCGCTCGATGCGCGCCACGCGTCGCCCATCTCGGCCATCTGCCCGCGCCCGCACGCGATCCCGGCCGCCTGCTCACCCGCGCCACCGACAGGTGGGGCCCACCTGTCAGGTCGTCCCCGACCCGGACTCGTCTTCCCCGTCTCCGAGCCGGACTCTCGCCGCCGCCGCCGTCCCCGTCGCGGACACCTCGGGGTCCGTGTATAAAAGCCGGCCGCCCCCTCGGCTTCCGCATCCCGAGCCGCCGCTCTCGCCGCCGCCCTTCGCCGGAGCCCGCCGCCAGCGCCGTCGCCCTCGTCGTCTTTTGCGCCGGCCGTCGTCGCCAGGAGCTTCGCCGCCGCCCTTCGCCGGAGCCCGCCGCCAGCGCCGTCGCCCTCGTCGTCTTTTGCGCCGGCCGTCGTCGCCAGGAGCTTCGCCGCCGCCCGTCTGCCGTTCGCCACCGCCGGTGAGCCCCGCCGCCGTCGTCGTCCCCGCCACCTCGGTCGCCGCCGGCCAGTCGCCGCCGTCACCCCGTCGCCGGCCAGCCGCCGCCGCAGACCCCGCCGCCCGCGCCGCCAGCGGACGCGCCCGCGCCGCGCCGCCTCGCGCCCCGTGCACGCGCACGTCAGCGCTGACGCCCGCGCCCCGCGTCCCTTCGCCTTCCCGTGCGCCCGGTCCATGTGAGCCGTGCCGCTGCCATGTGGGTCCCGCCCGTCAGCCCGAGCCGTAGACCCGTGAGCCGATCTGGGCCGACGGCCCGGATGCGTCCACGCGGCCGCACCACAGCCGTCCGATCGCCCCGCCGCCGTGCTCCCGAGCTGCCACGCAAGCCGGGCCACGTCAGCCCTAACGCTTGCGTGTCTGCCCCGTCAGCGCCGTGTCAGCGCCCGCCGCCCGCGTCAGCAGCCGCCGCCCCGCACTGTTTCGTGCGCCGGGTTCACCGTAGACTCAGCCTCCCGTGCGCCCGGTCCACAGCACAGTGCACTTTTCCAATTTCCCCGATTTTCAGAAAATCCAATTTTCCAAGAGCCCGTTCTCCCTCGTCCTAGCTCCGATTGACCCCGTTCTTTTTTCTAAATTCATCTAAAATTGAGCTCTACCTTTTGGTTCAGGTTTGAAAGTTTTTGGAGTTCATTTGAATTTTATTTGAATTTATTTTCTCTTTTCGTCTCGTTTTCTCTCTCGTTAGATCGCGTGTTCGAGGGAGCGGAAGTTGGATTTGAAGACCAAGAGCCCTCATCTGAGCAAGGCCAAGGCAAGTCGTATTCTTTGATCATGTTGAACCCAGATTTCAATCTATTATGTATTATTTTGTTTCAAATTATCATGCATGGCTATTTGTTAATAAACCTTGTATTGGTAGTTATACTCCTAATTGATTAAATCCCTCCATGATAATTTGACTACCATGAATCCATTGACACCTTAGGATTGGGAATTATTTAGTGATAAAATAATAACTGTCACATGGGGTTGTGTCTAATTGCTTAGCCATGCTTAATATTAGTATGTTGGGTCTGTCATCACATGTGGATAATTAATCCTGACTTAATGATTTACTTGAACGTGGTGGTTAGCCACAGTTATAAAATTTGTGTGTCATGACATGGGTAGTGTCATGGGCATTGGTTATACAAACTTGGCTTTCACTTGGGCGAATGATCGTGCAGTAAAGGGGGTGCTGGATGCACATTGGGATGTGGATGCTTCGCCTGGGTAACTGTTAAGGACTTAACTTTGTGCGCCATTGATCTGAGCTTAATCGTGCAAACCACATGTCTAGTATGGGATAGACCTGGCATAATAATTTGTGAAGTCTCCACTTTGGTTTTACTACTGATGTTGTGTGGCGCAAGAGGGGGCAATTATCGACTAGGGGGTTACCCTACTCGACGGCGAATCCTTAGCGAGTGGGATCGGGTGGAGATGGATCATTGTAAAAGCCTTGTTGTGATTTCCTTAAGCTGAGGCTAATCACATCGTGTGGGTACAGTTGTGCAACCTCTGCAGAGTGTAAAACTATTCGAATAGCCGTGTCCTCGGTCATGGACAATGCTCGGTGATTTCACACGAGGGGTAGAGTCTTTATGAAATTTTGGGTTGGTTGGAGATGGGAAGTGAATGGTTAGTTCACTTGTGGTTATACTCAATTCCATTGATTTAATTACTTAGTGTCTGTTGTTAAATTTGCTTTTCAATCTATTTATCATATTTACTCTAAATTGTCGCTTTGTGCAAAACTAATCTTTCAGCCATCCATTGTTAAGCCTTGCATACTATATTGCATTCTTTTGTTATAAACGACTTGCTGAGTACCAAAGTACTCACGGCTTTATGCCCATGTTGCTCAGTTGAGGAGGAGGGACCAGATCAGCAGGAGCTGCTAGAAGGAGGCTATTACGAGGACTTCACGGATTAGGACTTCGCTCCCCAGTCGATTGCCTGTGGCATGTCGAGTGGCTACTACGCTTAATTTTGGATTTCCGCTGCTAGTTTCTTTCAAGCCCTTCAGGCTAATAATTGTAAGCTTGGCCATAAGGTCGTACTCTGTTGGTTATTAATATAATTTGGATTTCCTTTAGAATATCGTGATGTGGATGATATTTGTCTTTGTTTGCGCTGTGTGCACTAGCGTGATCCTGGACTAGTGCAGAATACACAGTAGAGTCCGGATTTGTATATTCGGGTCTCGACAGAGATGGTATCAGAGCCATATCGACTGTAGGACGAAACCCTAGTCAGTTAGTCGTTGTCTCAAAAATTCAAAAACCTATTTTCTAAAGACAAAACAACCAAACCTGAGATTTAGCAAAATTCTTTACTCTCTTACCTTATTCTTAGGGACTCTTGCCTCTCACCTTAAAATTTCTGCGAAAATGAAAGTTTTTAAACTGACTCTTGTCTTGTGCCGTGCTGTAGATGTCGCAAAGCAACTATAGCAGGTCAGGAGGATGGAGGAGAGTTCTTCGAGTGCTGCTAAGAAGTCTTGGTTTCAAAAGAACACCAATTTACAGTTCCATGGATGATGAAGTAAGAGGATACCATTTCACACGGTTGTACTTCACTACCAAGCTTGGAGGACACGTCGTACACCACAGCTTCAAAGGTTCAAATCCGCAAGCAGCTGCACGCAAGGCCGTTGCTCAACTCTGTCGACGGTACAAGATCAGTATGACCAAGTTCATCCAGGAATACAAGAGGAAGTATGAACCTGAGGAGTACACTCCGCGGACGCCAACACCCTCGCCTTCCCCTACGCCGCCCAGCCCGGAGGAAAGGCAACGCATGGCAGATGATCGCCGAGAGTACCTTCGACTCGTCATTCCAGCAGCAGCGCCTACAATGCAGTTCCGCAACCGATGGACGTTCTACAGTGATGCAGAAGAAGAAGAAGAACGCACACCGTACCTCGCCGGACCTGAGTGGGAACCGGAAGAGTAGACCGTAGCATAGGATAGCATCGGTTAGGAAGTGGTTTTTGTTTGCATTGAGTGTGATGTGAGCTGCAGTTTTGCCCTCAAAAGCAATATGTTGCAGTCATACCAAATCTTTTATTGAAGTGATTTATTTGTCCTTTTGTTAGCTTTTCGGCTAAGTGATTGTTTAGTTTAGGATTTACCATTAAGATATCCCCCTTAGACGAACTTACCACTTATCTTTGCTTTTCCCTCTTACCTGGTAAGCCCTGTGAAGCCAGTTCTCAAGCAAGTGATCTTTCCTTTCAGATGGTTGATACCCGGAGCTCCGCAGGACGTGGTCAGATGAGTCAGGATCCTGAGGGCAGTCAGGCAACTCCGGAGCAGCATGCAAACCCAGCTGGACTGGATCCAACCTTGAGTCAGTTCATGGCAGCCCAGACCCAGTTGATGAACACCATGATGCAGAACATGAACGCCATGATGAATCGACAGAATCAAGACATGGCCATGCCTCCACCAGTTCGCCAGCAGTCCAAGTTTGCAGAATTTATGAGGACAAGGCCTCCTACCTATTCACGGTCTTCTGAGCCACTAGAAGCCGATGACTGGATGCGTTCAGTGGAAAAGAAGCTTAACCTTGCCCAGTGTACAGATCGCGAGAAGGTGTTGTATGCAGCCCATCAGCTTGAGGGTGCTGCAGCCGAGTGGTGGGAAAATTATTGTGCCGCTCATGAGGATCCAGAGAGTATCACCTGGGCTGAGTTCGCAGAAGCTTTTCGTCATGCCCATATCCTGGATGGGGTGATCGAAATGAAGAAGGAAGAATTTCGGGAGTTGCAGCAGAAGAACATGTCCGTGAGTGAATATCTTAACAAGTTCACTCAATTGGCCCGTTACGCTCCAGAAGATGTTGCCACAGATGATGCTCGCCAGAAGAGGTTCAAGAAAGGATTGAACCCAGGATTGAAAGTTCAGGTAGTGGGACATGATTATGCCAGTTTCCAAAACATGGTGGACAAAGCAATGCTCATTGAGGAAAGTCGTCGCGAGTTGGAAGAATCTCGCAAGAGAAGAATGATGCAGCAAGGATCACAGATGCACCAAGCTCAGAGAGCCCGCTTCGGTAATTTTCAGCCAGCTCGAGTTCCTCAGCAGTCGGGATTCAAAACTCCTGCACCAGCTCCCCGTCAGTTTTCTTCAGCGCCAAAACCAAATCCAGTGGGAAGCCAACAGCAGAGGATTACCAAGCCCATGTCAGCAGTCACTTGTTTCAAATGCAATGAGACGGGACATTATGCCAACAAATGCCCGCAGAATGCAGCATTGACACCAGTTCGCTTCAACTTGGGAGCCACACCAGACCGTACCCCTGCAGCAGGGTCAGGACGCGGAGCACCTCAAGGATCAAATCAACCCAACAAAGGATCGCAGACCGTGATGCGTGGCCAGGTGAACCACGTCACCATGGAGGAGGCTCAAGCAGCGCCAGATGTGGTGATCGGTAAGTTCCCAGTGAATTCAGTACCTGCCACAGTTTTGTTTGATTCTGGAGCTTCGCATTCGTTTGTTTCTCGGAGTTTTGCTCTAAAGCATAAGTTGGAAGTCGTTGCACTTGGTTCCATTTTATTGGTTCAATCCCCAGGCTCTGAGATGAGTACAAACCTAGGATGCCCCAAAGTTAGGATAGCCATCCAAGGAGTAGAGTTCTCCGCAGATTTGGTTGTGCTGAATATCCAGTCTTTGGACGTAATTTTGGGTATGGATTGGCTCAAGAAGCACCAAGCAGTGTTGGAGTGTGGAAGCCGAGCAGTCACCTTGGACGGTCCCGATGGAAGCAAAGTAAGATTTGAAGCCAACATGAAGCAGCCAGAAAAAGTGATGGTGTGCCAAAGTAAAGGGATTGCCCTAAGTGAAGTGCCAGTTGCCAGAGAGTATCCGGATGTTTTTCCTGATGACCTCCCTGGGATGCCACCAAAAAGAGAAGTGGAGTTCGCAATTGAGTTAGCACCAGGCACCTCGCCAATTTCCAAGAGACCTTACCGGATGCCCGCCAATGAGTTAGCAGAATTGAAGAAGCAGATACAAGAGTTGTTGGATAAAGGCTATGTTAGGCCTAGTACCTCTCCGTGGGGAGCACCAGTATTGTTCGTCAAGAAAAAGGATGGTAGCCAGCGTATGTGTGTGGATTATCGAGCTCTCAATGAAGTTACCATCAAGAACAAGTATCCGTTGCCCAGAATTGATGACCTGTTTGATCAATTAAAGGGAGCTGGAGTGTTCTCCAAGATTGATTTGAGATCGGGGTATCACCAAATGAGGATTCGACCGGAGGACATACCCAAGACAGCCTTCTCAACTCGTTATGGATTGTATGAGTTCACCGTGATGTCCTTTGGCTTAACCAATGCCCCAGCCTACTTTATGTACCTGATGAACAAGGTGTTCATGGATTACTTGGACAAGTTTGTCGTTGTGTTCATTGATGACATTCTGATCTACTCCAAGAATGAGGAGGAGCATGAGGAGCATTTGAGGTTGGTATTGCAAAGATTGCGGGAGCACAAGTTGTATGCTAAGTTCAGCAAGTGTGAATTTTGGATGAAGGAAGTTGCCTTTTTGGGTCATGTGTTGACAGCAGAGGGAGTGTCCGTTGACTCAGGGAAAGTACAAGATGTGCTCACCTGGAAGGCACCCACGTCAGTGACCCAGGTCAGAAGCTTCCTAGGAATGGCAGGTTACTATCGAAGATTCATTGAAGGATTCTCCAGTGTAGCCCGACCCCTTACCCAGCTATTAAAGAAAGAAAAGAAGTTTGAATGGACGCCAGAATGCGAGAAGAGTTTTCGGAAGCTAAAGGAAAGTCTGACAACAGCGCCAGTCCTAATTTTGCCAGATATCAAGAAAGATTTTGAGATTTATTGTGATGCCTCCCGCAAAGGTTTAGGGTGCGTATTGATGCAAGACAAAAGAGTGGTAGCTTATGCATCGCGTCAGTTGAGGCCACATGAGGAGAACTACCCTACGCACGATTTGGAGTTAGCAGCAGTTGTGCATGCCCTGAAAATATGGCGACACTACCTGATGGGTAACAGATGTGAGATCTACACGGATCATAAGAGCTTGAAGTATATCTTCACCCAATCAGACCTTAACCTAAGACAAAGAAGATGGTTGGAGTTGATAAAGGACTATGACATTGGAATCCACTATCACCCAGGAAAAGCCAACGTAGTGGCAGATGCGTTGAGCAGGAAGGTATATTGCAACACAATTATGGTCAAGGAGAGTCAACCAGCATTGCACGAGGAATTCCAAAAGCTCAGTTTGGAGTTGGTTGAAGAAGGGATGTTGGCCGCTTTGGACTTGCAGCCGACCTTGGATAGTCAGATTCGTCAAGCGCAACCGGAGGATGAAAATATCCAGCGGATCAAGGTTGGATTGAAGGAAGGAAAAGCGACAGGTTTTGTGGAGGATGATCAGGGTATCATATGGTACAAGAAGCGATTGTGCGTACCCAATAAGGAAGAGTTAAAGCAATTGTTGCTTAAAGAGGCACACGAGTCATTATATTCAATTCATCCAGGCAGTACCAAGATGTATCAGGACATCAAGGATAAGTACTGGTGGCCAGGTATGAAGCGAGAAATAGCAGAGTACGTAGCACTATGTGATGTTTGCCAGCGAGTGAAAGCAGAGCATCAAAGACCCGCAGGATTGTTGCAACCGTTGAAAATTCCCGAGTGGAAGTGGGAAGATGTGGGCATGGATTTCATCACAGGTCTACCCAAGACCAAGGAAGGTTACGACTCGATATGGGTAATTGTGGATCGATTGACCAAGGTAGCCCATTTCCTTCCAGTCAAAACCACATATTCTGGAGATAAGTTGGCAGAATTGTATATGTCCAGAATTGTGAGTCTCCATGGAGTACCTAAGAGAATAGTGTCAGATCGTGGATCGCAGTTCACCTCTCGATTTTGGAGTAGTTTCCACGAAGCGATGGGTACTCATCTGAATTTCAGCACAGCCTATCACCCACAGACCGATGGTCAGACAGAGCGTGTAAATCAAATCCTAGAGGATATGCTGAGAGCATGTGTTTTGGATCACGGAGCTAAGTGGGACAATTGCCTACCTTTTGCAGAATTTTCCTACAACAACAGTTACCAGGCCAGTTTGCAGATGTCACCGTTTGAGGCTTTGTATGGTCGGAAGTGTAGGACCCCTCTCAATTGGAAGGAGACAGGAGAAAGGCAGATATTTGGGCCAGAGTGTTTGCAAGAAGCTGAAGAAAAAGTGCGCTTGATTCAAGAGAGGCTGAAAGCAGCTCAAGCCAGGCAAAAGAGTTATGCTGATACTCGCCGAAGAGATTTAAGTTTTGAGCCCAATGATTATGTGTATCTCAGGATCACACCTTTCAAAGGAGTTAAGCGTTTTCAGATGAAGGGAAAGTTAGCACCAAGATATGTGGGGCCATTCAAGATTTTGACGCGCAAGGGAGAAGTTGCCTATCAGCTGGAGCTACCTGAGAACTTGAGCGGGATACACGATGTTTTTCATGTGTCTCAATTGAAGAAGTGCTTGCGAGTGCCAGAGGAAGCAGTGCCAATTGAGGCTGTGGATCTCCAGGAGGATCTGTCCTATAAAGAGCATCCCATCAAGATCTTGGAAGTGTCAGAGCGTGTCACCAGAAGAAGGGTCGTTCGTTTTTGCAAAGTTCAGTGGAGCAATCATTCAGAGGAGGAAGCAACCTGGGAAAGTGAGGAGGATCTCAAAGCGGAGTTTCCAAACCTATTCTTTAGAGAGCCAGAATCTCGGGGTCGAGATTCCGTTTAAGGGGGGGAGGTTTGTAACATCCTGAATTTCAGAGCATTTTTGAAGCTTTTAAAATAAAATTCACCATTTGAATTTTTTCTGAAATTAATTAAAGCTTAAATGGAATTTTATGAATTAAAAGGATTTAATATGAATAATCTGAACATGAACATTTGCCAAAGTTATTTTATTTGAGTTCCTTGTGTCTCAAGGAATTTATTGGAATTTTTCTGGATTTTTCTGGATTTATTTGCTATTTTCTAGAGCTCAAAATGATTTAAATGAATTTATAAAAAAAAGAAAATCCCCAAAAATTCCCAACCGGCCAGTGGGCCGAAACCCACCAGCCGGCCCAGCCCAGCAGGCCACACCCGCGCCCCTCCGCCCGCGCCACGCGTCGCGTATCCGCGACCGCGCCCACGCCCGCCTCCCTCCGCTCGATGCGCGCCACGCGTCGCCCATCTCGGCCATCTGCCCGCGCCCGCACGCGATCCCGGCCGCCTGCTCACCCGCGCCACCGACAGGTGGGGCCCACCTGTCAGGTCGTCCCCGACCCGGACTCGTCTTCCCCGTCTCCGAGCCGGACTCTCGCCGCCGCCGCCGTCCCCGTCGCGGACACCTCGGGGTCCGTGTATAAAAGCCGGCCGCCCCCTCGGCTTCCGCATCCCGAGCCGCCGCTCTCGCCGCCGCCCTTCGCCGGAGCCCGCCGCCAGCGCCGTCGCCCTCGTCGTCTTTTGCGCCGGCCGTCGTCGCCAGGAGCTTCGCCGCCGCCCTTCGCCGGAGCCCGCCGCCAGCGCCGTCGCCCTCGTCGTCTTTTGCGCCGGCCGTCGTCGCCAGGAGCTTCGCCGCCGCCCGTCTGCCGTTCGCCACCGCCGGTGAGCCCCGCCGCCGTCGTCGTCCCCGCCACCTCGGTCGCCGCCGGCCAGTCGCCGCCGTCACCCCGTCGCCGGCCAGCCGCCGCCGCAGACCCCGCCGCCCGCGCCGCCAGCGGACGCGCCCGCGCCGCGCCGCCTCGCGCCCCGTGCACGCGCACGTCAGCGCTGACGCCCGCGCCCCGCGTCCCTTAGCCTTCCCGTGCGCCCGGTCCATGTGAGCCGTGCCGCTGCCATGTGGGTCCCGCCCGTCAGCCCGAGCCGTAGACCCGTGAGCCGATCTGGGCCGACGGCCCGGATGCGTCCACGCGGCCGCACCACAGCCGTCCGATCGCCCCGCCGCCGTGCTCCCGAGCTGCCACGCAAGCCGGGCCACGTCAGCCCTAACGCTTGCGTGTCTGCCCCGTCAGCGCCGTGTCAGCGCCCGCCGCCCGCGTCAGCAGCCGCCGCCCCGCACTGTTTCGTGCGCCGGGTTCACCGTAGACTCAGCCTCCCGTGCGCCCGGTCCACAGCACAGTGCACTTTTCCAATTTCCCCGATTTTCAGAAAATCCAATTTTCCAAGAGCCCGTTCTCCCTCGTCCTAGCTCCGATTGACCCCGTTCTTTTTTCTAAATTCATCTAAAATTGAGCTCTACCTTTTGGTTCAGGTTTGAAAGTTTTTGGAGTTCATTTGAATTTTATTTGAATTTATTTTCTCTTTTCGTCTCGTTTTCTCTCTCGTTAGATCGCGTGTTCGAGGGAGCGGAAGTTGGATTTGAAGACCAAGAGCCCTCATCTGAGCAAGGCCAAGGCAAGTCGTATTCTTTGATCATGTTGAACCCAGATTTCAATCTATTATGTATTATTTTGTTTCAAATTATCATGCATGGCTATTTGTTAATAAACCTTGTATTGGTAGTTATACTCCTAATTGATTAAATCCCTCCATGATAATTTGACTACCATGAATCCATTGACACCTTAGGATTGGGAATTATTTAGTGATAAAATAATAACTGTCACATGGGGTTGTGTCTAATTGCTTAGCCATGCTTAATATTAGTATGTTGGGTCTGTCATCACATGTGGATAATTAATCCTGACTTAATGATTTACTTGAACGTGGTGGTTAGCCACAGTTATAAAATTTGTGTGTCATGACATGGGTAGTGTCATGGGCATTGGTTATACAAACTTGGCTTTCACTTGGGCGAATGATCGTGCAGTAAAGGGGGTGCTGGATGCACATTGGGATGTGGATGCTTCGCCTGGGTAACTGTTAAGGACTTAACTTTGTGCGCCATTGATCTGAGCTTAATCGTGCAAACCACATGTCTAGTATGGGATAGACCTGGCATAATAATTTGTGAAGTCTCCACTTTGGTTTTACTACTGATGTTGTGTGGCGCAAGAGGGGGCAATTATCGACTAGGGGGTTACCCTACTCGACGGCGAATCCTTAGCGAGTGGGATCGGGTGGAGATGGATCATTGTAAAAGCCTTGTTGTGATTTCCTTAAGCTGAGGCTAATCACATCGTGTGGGTACAGTTGTGCAACCTCTGCAGAGTGTAAAACTATTCGAATAGCCGTGTCCTCGGTCATGGACAATGCTCGGTGATTTCACACGAGGGGTAGAGTCTTTATGAAATTTTGGGTTGGTTGGAGATGGGAAGTGAATGGTTAGTTCACTTGTGGTTATACTCAATTCCATTGATTTAATTACTTAGTGTCTGTTGTTAAATTTGCTTTTCAATCTATTTATCATATTTACTCTAAATTGTCGCTTTGTGCAAAACTAATCTTTCAGCCATCCATTGTTAAGCCTTGCATACTATATTGCATTCTTTTGTTATAAACGACTTGCTGAGTACCAAAGTACTCACGGCTTTATGCCCATGTTGCTCAGTTGAGGAGGAGGGACCAGATCAGCAGGAGCTGCTAGAAGGAGGCTATTACGAGGACTTCACGGATTAGGACTTCGCTCCCCAGTCGATTGCCTGTGGCATGTCGAGTGGCTACTACGCTTAATTTTGGATTTCCGCTGCTAGTTTCTTTCAAGCCCTTCAGGCTAATAATTGTAAGCTTGGCCATAAGGTCGTACTCTGTTGGTTATTAATATAATTTGGATTTCCTTTAGAATATCGTGATGTGGATGATATTTGTCTTTGTTTGCGCTGTGTGCACTAGCGTGATCCTGGACTAGTGCAGAATACACAGTAGAGTCCGGATTTGTATATTCGGGTCTCGACACGCACCTTGCAAACCCACACTGGACCTCTCTGAAAAATGTATCATCACAAAGTCGGAACTACCATCTTGCAGTACTACCGCACAAATCCTTACGATACTACTGCTCTATGGTACTACAGCGTAAACACCTGCGGTACTTCTCATTTTCCTGACACTTCTAGCAAATAGCCCAAATTAAATGCAATCTTTGCCAAACCACTTTATTACTCCACAAAACTTGCAATGGTTCATCACAATAATATATTAGACCTTCTCTCATGGTCCTCCAGAATAGTATATTAGACGCAGTTAGAGTGCATTGCACAGAAATTATTGATGTGAAATTTGAATTTCCATTGCAACACACAAGCACCTTATTAATAATAATAACAATGCTCGTTTGGCCTGAGCACCGCTAGGCCTAAGATATTGAGTTTGATCGACCACCCTAATCTTGGGCTCAGGTTGAGCTGGTCATACTCAATATTTGGTGGATTGCACACCTCACTTTTGAAGCAATTTGCATCTCTTAAGTGCAAAATGTGTGAACTCTATGGACATTGTGGTAGATCTTTTCATGCTATTCTTTTGGTCTGGCTTTTGGCTTCTCCGAAAGTTGAAATCAACGGTGTGGTTTCTTGAAGCGAATTCTTCAAACAACTTTTCGAACCCAAAATCGTATTCGTGTCCGTGTGGGCATCTCCATTGCCCGCTGTTGTCTCAAAAATACAGACAAAAACTATCAACTGCAACTCAAAAGAATATGACTTTTTTGCACATATTCTAATCAACTTACAACTAAATGCATTTAATACTATGAGTATTGCCATGGTGTCTAGTCCTTGGGAATGCTTGAGATCCTGGTGGTTAGGGGTGGACATTTTTACACTGAAACCGAAATACCGAACCGAACCAAATCGAAAAAACCAAAATTTGTGGTTTATTCGGTGTATGCTATTCACTGCTGTTTATATTTTTATGCTATTCGATTTTCGGCGTGGTTTTTAAATCATGAAAACTAAATTAACCAAAATACCAAAATATTATTTTCCCTTATGTGATTTGTAGTAAACAAAGGCTAATTCTCATTTAATTTTGTAGGTATTTTTTAATATCTCAAAAGAAAGAACATTAGTAGCTTCTAGAGATATCATTCGCTCAAAAATAAATCCGGTATGATAACACTAAACTAAAGAATGTTATTATACATTAAAGCATTAAGAATATGTTGGTTAACTGAAAAATTGAATTAACCGAGCCGAAATAATTCGGTTAATTGAGTTCGGTTTTCTATTTTAGTTTACTTAATTTGGTTACCAACTTTTAAAAACCAAAATATTTTTTACCAGATAAGTCGAACCATATGTTACAAGCAAAAATTAAAGGGTGCCCAATGTATAGATGCTTGTTCATACAGAGATGCCTTTACAGCAAAAGACATCTATTCTTGCCATCCCTCTTCATCTATAAATATGTATCATGTACAGACTCAGAAATTAATGAATCAATAGTTCATCAGACACACTTGTTTCAAATCTCTTGCAATACGTTATCAGCACATTTTCATTCACAAGTGAAATAGCGAAAGAAAAACAGAAGGTATGAGATTTCCTGGATGTTCTTTCTTTGGTGGTGTGCGGCACGGCGCGTCCACACGGCGAGCCTTGGCCGGCGCAGCGCCCGAGGCGACATTACGTCACCCACGGCCGGCGCACACTTGCCCGGCGCAGCGCCCGAGGCGGCAGCCCCGCGGAGACGGCGCGGCCCGGCCCGACCCGTCCTCACGACGTGGTCCGGCGCGGCCGGCGAGGCCCGGTCCGTGCGGCAGGGTGGTGCAGCCGACGAGGTCGCGGCGGCGCCCGGCCGACCAACGGCGGCACGCGGCGCGCGGCAGCGCAGCCCGAGGAGGCCCCGGCGCGGGCGGCGGCGGCTCCCCACGGCAGTGGCGCCCGTGGTGGCGCGACGCAGCACGGCCGGCGCGCGGCCCCGGCTAGGCATGGCTGCGCCCGTGGCGGCGCGGCGTAGCCCGGCCGGCGAGCTGCGGAGGCGCGGCGCGGTCGGCGCGGCCGGTGCAGCCCAGCCCGGCGCGGTGGCGAGGCCGGCGGCGGCGGGAGGCGGCGCCCGGCGGCGGCTCCCCATGGTGGCCGGCGGCTAGGGTTTGGGTTAGGGAAACCCTAACCTCCCCCATCCCCTCATATATATGGATGCCCATTTAAATGGGCTTTGGCCCAAATAACTCCCACCTCCACACTTGGGCCTAAAGGCCAGATGGGCTGCAGCCCAGGTTGCCGAAATTTTACATTTTCCCCCTTGTATTTCATAGAAAATGCAGAATTTTTCTTTTAAATCAATTACTATTGTAATTTTTGCAGTATAGTCCTTGTGCTTATTTCTAATTGTACCCGTTAATCAGTACTTTTATGAATTAGCATTTCAGTCCCTACAGGATCTGAAGATTACGTAATTGTTCAAATAAATGTGCATGCACATTTCTATAACTTTTACATATTTAGGATTATTTTATTGCAATTTATTTACAATATGAATTACGACCATATTTAAATTTGCTATCTTTCGCAAATTTAAAATTCCCATTTAGAGAGTACCATTGTACTTAATAATTTGGAATTTTTTGCAAAATATTATACCTACCATAAATACCATAAAATCACAATTTATGGCATTTTGCTACATTTATTTGTACGCTATGCCATACAATAAATTGGTGTTCACCACCAATATTGTGATTACACGGTATTATAAATATAACCACATGTTATATTTAATTTGGGTATATATTCATTTGGATTATAATACTCATATTGTTTTCCACATATTTTGCATTTTATTACAACATTACCATACACATTAATTTACCTCATGTAAATTAATTATTTATGGTGTACTTTTCATGTAAGTTCTTACAATGGCTACCAAAGATTTTGAGCCCCTCGCTCTCGATGGTACCAATTACCCTACATGGGCTATGGACCTCAAAATCAACCTAACCACACGTGGGTTGCAAAGGATGATATTTGATCCTCCAGATGATCAAATTCCGCCGGATATTGTGAAATATTCCGTTTTGAACATAATACGGAATCACATACATCCGGATTTGAAGGCTGAATATCTGTATGAGGAAAATCCACTAACATTATGGTTAGCCATCAAAAATAGATATGAACAGCAGCGAGCTGTTATCTTACCTGAGACTAATTATGAATGGGCACATCTTAGACTCCAAGATTTCAAATCTGTTGGAGACTATAATCATGCCCTTCATACAATTTGCTCCAAATTGCGAATTTGTGAAAAGGAACCAACAGATGTGGACAAAATAGAGAAGACTCTCTCAACTATGCTCCCATCTGACAGGGTCCTACAGCAGCAATGGCGTGCTGCAAATTACCAAACTTATTTTGATCTTATGCATACTATGCTTCAGGCAGAAAAGCATGCTGAACTTCTTTTAAAGAATAATCAGCAACGTCCCATTGGGGCTGCTCCACTTCCTGAAGTTCATGCTAATCAAAATAACAACAAGTTCAGTGGTTCACTCAATCACTCAAAGAACTTTAAAGGTAAACACAAACGCAATATGAAGCAAAAACCAAGTGGATTCAAGAAAGGTAAAGGCAATTCTGGTAAGAGAGTTGACAAAACTAAAATTTATCAAAAATGTGGTTGCTATAACCATCCTACCAAGAAATGCCGCACCTCGAAGCATCTTGTGAACCTCTACCTCCAGTCTTTGGCTCACGGCAAGAATGCTCAAGAGAAACGATTTGAAGCACACTTCAATCTCACATCCAACAATGATGCAGCCGGATGTTCTCAACAGTTCATTCAAGAACTCAAAGACACATGTGCTTCTACAAAGAAGGATGATCTCATGTGCACCGAGGACACCCTTGAAGAATTTTATTCTCAAGACATGTTTGGAGATCTCAGTTAGACTCCTCGTTCCATAGCTAATAAGTACTATAGTGTTGTAATATAAATAAAGTTGCCATCTATATTGTAAGCTTGTATGCTACAATCATATATCGAACACATTCGGTATTGTCAATAAAGTTTGTATGTATTCTATATACTATTATAAGAATTTCATTAAATTCTTATTTTGTGTATATAGATTTTTGGAGTCGATCCAATGGAGGAGAAAATATGCCTTGTGGATAGTGGTACCACAAACTCTATACTTAGGGACACAAAATATTTCCTAACTCTTACTAGGAGGAAAGGAAATGTTTTAACCATCGCTGGACGCGATGCAACGATAGTAGGCTCTGGTCGCGCCTCTATCACTCTCGCTATGGGTACACAATTGGAAATTGAGGATGCACTCTTGTATTTCGATTCAACATGTACCCTACTTAGTTATAGAGATATCCGTCAGAATGGTTTCCATGTTGAAATCCGAAATGACAACAAAGAGGAATATCTGCTCTTAACCAAAAACAACGGATATGGCAAACAAGTACTAGAAAAAATTCTATCTTTAAACACCGGATTGTACTATACATACATCAAACTCATTCAACATATTGCGTACAAAGTAATTTTCCAAAACACTAACACATTCCAAACATGGCATGATCGCCTTGGCCACCGAGGCATTGGAATGATGAGGAAAATTATTAGCAATTCAATTGGTCATACATACCATAAAACAAAATTTCTGGAATCCTCAGATTTTGTGTGTACTTCATGTGCCACCAGAAAATTGATTTTAAGACCCTCTTATCTTAAAATCAGAGTTGAACCACTTAAATTTCTTGAACGCATTCAAGGAGATATATGTGGTCCTATCCAACCATTGTGTGGACCGTTCAGGTACTTCATGATTCTCATTCACGCATCTACTAGATGGTCACATGTGTGTCTTTTATCCACACGAAACCATGCATTTGCTAAGTTAATTGGTCAAATTATCCAATTACGAGCACATTATCCTGAATATCGAATTCAATCAATTCGAATGGATAATGCTGGTGAATTTACATCCCATGCCTTCAATGATTATTGTATGGCTCTTGGGATACAAGTTCAACATTTTGTTCCATATGTCCATACACAAAATGGTTTAGCAGAATCTCTTATCAAGAGAATCAAGCTCATTGCAAGACCATTATTACAGAATTGTAACTTACCAACGTCATGTTGGGGTTATACAGTTTTACACGTTGCTCACTTAATCCAATTGCGTCCAACTGCATATCATAGCACTTCCCCGCTACAATTAGTACGTGAAAATCCACCAGATATTTCCCATCTGCGAAAGTTCGGTTGCGCTACATACATACCGATCTCACCACCGCAGCGTACCTCAATGGGACCGCACAGGAAACTTAGGATCTATGTTGGGTATAAATCTCCGTCAATCATAAAATACCTCGAGCCCCTAACAGGGGACATGTTTACGGCCCGGTACGCTGATTGCATATTCAATGAGGAACATTTCCCGGCATTAGGGGGAGACAACAAGTACCAAACTGAGTGCCAGAAAATTAATTGGAATGTACAAGGCATTCCTGCCTCAGACCCACGTACCAGAGAGACTGAACTTCAAGTTCAGACACTCATTCATTTGCAAAACATTGCAAATAACCTGCCAGATGCATTTACTGATTATAAGGGTGTCACAAAATCCTATGATCCTACCAGAAATGTACCTGAAAGAGTGGAGGTACCGCAAAATACCACTCAACTCCCAGTTCAAAATAAGAGGAGGAGAAGTACGGTACAAATGGCGGATACAGCTTCTAACAAGCGACAAAGGAAACAAAAGAATGTAAATGCAGATCAACCTCAAGTTGATAGACACCAAAGGATCCTTGAACCCAGATCAACAGTGCACTCAAATACTGATCCTGGGACATCAGAATACCTCGACTCAAATGTTTTGGAAATAACATTGAGTCACCAGGGGTCCAAGAAATTTCCACTAATTATACTGATTCTGGAGAATCATACGATCGTAAGACTACAATTGTCGACATTTATTTCTCCACAACAATTGCAAATAACCTTCAAAATGATCCAGATCCCAAGACCATGGCAGAGTGCAAACAGCGCTCGGACTGGAATCAATGGAAGGATGCAATTCAAGCGGAGTTAGCCTCGCTCAAGAAAAGAAATGTATTCACCAATGTGATACATACACCTCCCAAAGTATTCCCTGTCGGTTTCAAATGGGTTTTCATCCGCAAACAGAATGAAAACAATGAGGTGGTGAGATACAAAGCAAGGCTTGTAGCACAAGGGTTCACGCAGAGACTCGGCATTGATTTCAATGAAACTTATTCTCCAGTAATGAGTGGAATAACATTCTGATACTTAATCTCATTGGCAGTTAAAAATCATCTATCTTTTCAGTTGATGGATGTAGTGACTGCATATCTTTATGGGTCGCTTGATTCGGACATATACATGAAAGTTCCCGATGGAATTTCAATTCCGAATCCAAACGCAAATCGCTATATGTATTGTGTAAAATTAAACAAGTCTTTATACGGCTCGAAACAGTCGGGTAGAATGTGGTACAACCGACTAAGTGAGTTCCTAACCAAAAAGGGATACTCCAACAATGATGATTGCCCATGTGTATTCATCAAAAGATCCTCAACAGGATTTTGTATTATATGTGTATGTTGATGATCTTAATATCATTGGTAATACACAAGATATAGATGAAGCACGTAATCATCTTATGACGGAATTTGAAATGAAGGATTTGGGTAAAACCAAATTTTGCTTAGGTATACAACTTGAGCACCTTCATACAGACATCCTAGTGCATCAATCAGCCTATGTCCAGAAAATATTAGAGAAATTCAATATGGATAAAGCATATCCATCGAAAACCCCCATGGTTGTTCGATCTCTCGACAGGGACAAAGATCCATTTAGACCCCGAGATGACAATGAAGAGTTATTGGAACCTGAGGTTCCATATCTCAGTGCCATCGGAGCGCTTATGTACCTTGCAAATTGCACCCGGCCGGATATTGCATTTGCGGTAAATCTACTTGCTAGATATAGCGCTGCTCTAACCAAAAGACATTGGGTGGGAGTGAAGAACATCTTTAGATATCTTCAAGGCACTAAAGATCTCGGTCTATTCTTCCAGAAGAATAAAAATGTGGATTTAATAGGATATACAGATGCTGGCTATTTATCAGATCCCCATAATGCCAGATCTCAAACAGGCTTTGTATTTTTACACGGTGGAACAGCCATCTCTTGGAAGTCTTCGAAACAGACTCTAGTGGCTACATCCACTAATCATTCTGAAATAATTGCATTATATGAAGCATCACGTGAATGTGTATGGCTTCGTAGAATGATTAACCACATACAACAATCAAGTGGTATAGGTGCTATCGCATCACCTACCATTATCTACGAAGATAATGCTGCTTGTGTTGTTCAATTGCAAACGGGTTACATAAAGAGCAATATCACTAAACATATTGCACCTAAACTATTTTACCCACATGAATTGCAAGAGAGTGGGGAAATAAATATTCTGTAAACTAAGTCTTGTGATAATCTCGCAGACTTATTCACTAAGTCATTACCAACCTCCACATTCCAAAAATGTGTTTATGGAATTGGTATGCGAAGACTACGTGATTTGCAGATGTCAAGGGGAGAAATCTCCTAAGACTTAACCCGTTCAATATAAATATTGTACTCTTTTTTCCTTTATGAGTTTTCCCTCTAAGGTTTCTCATTAAGGTTTTTAATGAGGCAATATGACAACGTAATCATAAATATATTATATCTCTATTTTCCCCACAGGGGTTTTTAAGGAGATATAATCAAATATATGCCATATCAACTTTTCTCCTTAAATTTTCCCACTGGGTTTTAAAGGAGTTTTCATGGCATATCTACTCTACAGGTTCTCCTCATATTTTTCCCTACAGGGTTTTGGATGAGTTTTTCCAAGATGATGAATCAAGATGATCATATGAAGATACATTGGTCAAGGGGGGTGTTACAAGCAAAAAGTAAAGGGTGCCCAATGTATAGATGCTTGTTCATACAGAGATGCCTTTACAGCAAAAGACATCTATTCTTGTCATCCCTCTTCATCTATAAATATGTATCATGTACAGACTCAGAAATTAATGAATCAATAGTTCATCACACACACTTGTTTCAAATCTCTTGCAATACCATATAAATCAAATAAACCGGATACCCATCCTCTACTGGTGGTGTATGCAGTTGGCTCTAACCACCCTTCCTGCTCTCCTGACTCATCAACCAAGCTAAAGCATATTGCCATCAATCACAAATACCTTTGCTTCTGTAGCACCACTTGCTATACGGCCAACCCGCTGCCCGCGGGAACGGGCAACACACACAACCCGCCCACTTTCTCACGAAAGCGCAGACGAACCCCGCCTGTTTCTTCACTGGAAAGTGGGTCCGGATAGCCCATGCTGTGATCTGGACCCCACAGGTCATTCCAAGGTTCAGCGGTTGCGCTTTTGGACGAGCTGCGGGGGAGGAAGCGAAGCAACCGGCCCCACCACCTTCACTTGCCACGTCCGCGGTGCTGGGCAGCGCGTGTGGGGCCGGGGCGTCAGTGGGGCGTTCCCGTGGGCAAAAGCGTGCGAGACGAGGCAGCGAGGGGGTAAGCTTTGGGCCCTACGTTTAAGTCTCCACCTGGATGGTGGGGCCAGCAAGAGCTGTCGGCATGTTTACAGCAGTTTTCTTGTGGAAGCGTTGTCATGAATTTCGCTAGGTGCACTCTGGTCTGAGTACCCTACTTTCGACGTTATACTTAGAAATGAAAGAAAAATCTTAGGCATGGATATATAATTTTATTATTCATATATTGTAAAAGGGAAAAGTTTGAAATACTGTGAAGATAATTTATTGAATATGATCATGGGTCAACCTGAAGTAATACATATATTGACGGCCACGTCCAAAAAGAAACCTATTGGAGCGCACCAATATCTAAATTTGTTTCCCAAGTGAAATATTAGAATATGTTCAGAGTGTAGGGAAAAAAAACAAAGAAAAAACTTACGTGGCAGAGTTCAATGGTTTAGCCAAAGGTGTGGAAAAAATGATAGTACTCCCTCTGTTGTTTTTATTTGAAATCCTTGAATTGGTTTAGTTAAATTTTCTATAGTTTGATCGCTAATATAAATTGGCCATATAAAATTATATCATTATTGTAGTTAAAAACATTTCTATAATATTATAATTTTACAGGTACATTTCTATAATATTATAATTTTACAAGTACATTTTAATATAAAGTTATTAAAAAGTAACAGTCAAGGTCATATCTCAGAGATCGTGAGAAAACGTCAAGTAAAAAGAACAGAGAGTAAGTAAAAATAATTAATTTATATTAAAAATAATAATCTGTATTGCAATGTCATAATTTGACTTAATATTACATAATAAAAATATTTGCTTTGTCATTAAATCTAAACTAACATGTATAATTAACTATTAAAAAAATTTATTCCATACAACGATTGCTATATAAATACCTACATAAGCCCTAACCATTAAATAGGCCTAACTCAATAGTTGAGGGCATGAGACGAAGTTGACCCCTCCTTCCATTCCCGTCTGTTGCCCTCTTCCTCCTATTCAGCTATTTTTTTCTCATCATGGTTGTCGATATATACTCTATCTAACCCTTCTCTCCTTCTTCAACAACATCTAATTTTCTTAACAACTCAATCGTCATAACCCCAATCTTTCAATCTCTACTTATCAATCACCGTTAAATAGAGGACACAACACCGCCTTAACTTGCCTCAAAACTCCTGTTGCCTCTTGTCGACCATCAACACACAAAAAAAAAAGGGAAACGTGACGGTGCACACGAGAGATGTAGGATCAAGCCTGGTGGAAGAATGGGTTGGTGCGTTCACCCATTAGCCCTGCTCCACGTAAGCTCGGGTGGGGACTCTGGAGGCTGGAGGTTCGGCTCCCACCGAGCCGCAAGACAACTGGAGACAGCCTGTCTCCCACCCCCCTCTTCTTCGCCCTGTACCCTTTCTCTCTCCTCTTCCACCCTCCCCCATTCCCCGCTCCCTCGCCTCCGCCGCCAGTGCTCTCATTCCCCTCCGCCTCCGCCTCCGCCGCCGCCAGATCCCACCGCGCCTCGCCGCCGCCTCCCGTTCGACCTCCGAATCGCCGGATTCGATCGGGGGTTCCGGCCGTCGCAGGGAGGTCCCACGCGGCGCTCCCCACCACCCCCGTCCTTTGCTGAGGTGATTTGCTTAGAGCTTTCGCTATCCTCTATTTTTTCTGGCAGGTCTTTTGGTAATCTTTTCTCACCTCGGTGCTTAATGGGTTGGTTTGAACTGTTTAGTGGGGGAAATAAGTAAATATGTTGCTTATGGGGTATCAGAAGTGCTATTCTTGCTATTTTTGAAGTGTTTAGTGGTTAATTTACTTCTTTTTAGTGCTCGAATGGTAAGCTTTTAGTTAGTTGATGGCTTGATGCAAGTAATGTGCCACCAACTTACATGTCCTTGGTGGTGTGCCTGCTAATTTAGGTGATTAAACTGGGTTTTAAGCATGTTACGGCATTTCAGTCTGTATTATTTGCGCATGTAGAAACTAATGGAATGGAAGTATTTTCGTCTATGTGCCTGAGGTTTAGGGTACAATAAAATCAAGCCAATTTTGTAGGGTTAGAATATGAGGTACTGAGGGGGGGGGGGGTGTTTTTACAACCATATTTACCAAATTTGCGTTCTTATTGCACCCAATCTAATGTGGTTACTTGACGATTGCAGTGCAATAGAAGCTGGACACCGTTGAAACTTACAAGGCAGCTGAGTCTATGGTATTTGTGGGCCATTGTGCTGTCGATGCGAGCAGAGAGCATGCGTAGCAGCTTTGCTTCGGGTGATGCCCCTGACCAGAGTACCTGCCGATGCATTCGGTGTGGTGACAATTGCACTGTTTGCGCTCTTCGCTGCTCTGGGCCTATTCTGCATTATCCAGTCAGTCTACTTCCGGCTTCGGATTCGGAGAGAGGCCTTCCTCCCGCTTGGGTACTTTAATGGCCCTTGGGTGACTCGCATTGCTCTGATTCTGATCACCATTTGGTGGGGAGTAGGGGAGATTGTGAGATTGAGCTTCTTGAAGAGAAAGTTGTTCTCCAGCACAGTATGGCAGAGGGGTGTATGTGACGCCTACATACTTTCCAATCTAGGGTTTGCGGAGCCAAGCATCTTCTTTGCATTTGCTTTCCTTCTTCACGGCTCGTTACAGAAGAGGGAGTTGGGCGCTTTGAACCAAAGATGGAATTGGAAGACCATAGGCTACATGTTGGTTTTCTGTGTTCCGGTGTTCTTCGTGCAGGCCCTCCTTGTATTTGTTGGGCCTACATTTGTTAAAGATGAGAACAATACACATGGAAGGAGAAAGATTTCTAAGTACTTCATACGGACATCCATGCCAGTTGGAGACACCAGTATTTGCACCTATCCATTGTTTGGCACCATTTTTCTAGGACTTATAGATGCCATCCTGATGAGTTATGTCTCCTATGTTGGATGTCGGGTGTTGTCCTTGGTCATCAACAAGGCGCTGCGAAGGAGGGTATCCTTGCTGATGATATCGGTGCTTTTCTTCCTTCCTATCAGGGTGCTTCTCCTTGGGTTTTCAGTCCTGCCTCATCCAGGAGATGTAGCCTTTGAGGTCATCGTCTTTTTGTCATTCTTGGTGATGCTATCCTGCACAACTGTTGGGGTACTCTTGCTGGTGTACTACCCTGTAGCGGATTCATTGGCTCTCCAGGAGATAGGCCACAAGGAAATAGCAGAGATGGTGCCTTATGATGATTACTATTACGAAGGCGCATCGCTCGTAGCCAACCAGAGCTTCCGAGAAATTGAGCGGAACTCTGACACATCAACAAAGCGAGGCTCCATATCCTTCCGCACAATGATCAGGGAAGACCAGCTTCAGCAGGACGGTATAGATGAAATTGGCTTCTCTCGCAGTGGCGTCCATATTGGATCTCCCCCACCTTCAGGCTCTTCCCCAAGTACTGCGATGCCCATGCTGCCTCTCAAGGAAGTTCCTAGATACTAAGAAGTATTCACCTGTGCCTTTTTCCCTTCTACTATGCTCTTTCCCGTTTCTTTTTCTTCTTCCTCCTCTTACTACCTTAATGATAACAGTTTTGTGGCAATCAAAAGGTTTTTGTAAAGTTTTCAAGTAGCATGACTCATCATTAGATCAGTACTCTAATTCCATTTATCAAAGTAGCAAGTAGCTAGATCTTGCAAAGGCTGAGGAGCTGGGCACCTGGCATTGGCTCGAAAAGGCTGAGTTGGAATTCACTTTTGGTTGGTTTTGTTGCTCCACAATAATATCTTAGCTAATAAGTTCCACCATGGCATAGGCTGGAATGGGGCTCAGCTTGTCTATTCCTTAGCTGCTTCTCTCCATGACTGCTATGCAAGTATATATTATATTTGCTTCTTGGTCTTGAATTAAAGGTCTGTAAAGAAGAAGCTGTCAGATATAAATGGCTAGGGAGAAATTCAGTAGTATATGCTGAACAAAGACCACCAATTACGAAGGCCTCTGCCATCCATCTCTATCCAGCCTTGTCTAAACAAACAGTTGGACAATGAAGATAGTAGACAAATGTTTGACCAAATTAAGTCAAATAGGTATTGAGGTTCGACTCTATTTTTTTTTCCCACCTAGTATGTTTCGCTTTCGCCTGGATGTATCGCTTGAAATCTACTAGATGGCCGGAGGGCCCCAACTCTATCCTATGGCTGTTAGCTGACAGCTTGTCTTTATGGTGGTTTTGTCATTAGCTACTCTGAAATTTTATCATGGCTCACCTCTCACCTGTCTTGCAAGCTTTGATAATGCATAGGTCTGCGGATGTTCCCTTTAAAATGCACCTGTGGGCAGGTGATTTTGTTTATAATTTGCCTCCCTGCATAGAGCTCAACATTATTTTTTTTTTCTGGACGTAGAGTCAACTGGGACAATGTGGTTCTGCTATTTTTGTGACTGGCGTTGGTCCAGGTTTTATGAACTTCCTGCCCTTTCACCTGTCCCCCCCCCCCCCCCCCCCCTCCTTTTTTTTTCCTTCAGAATGACTTATAATCCTTCTTGTGTTGCTTGTAGTAACATAGGATTCCTCAAGTTGGGGTAATATGGGTACTTGTGTTACTTGGTGTTGGTGGCACTTGCTGTCAGTGCTACAATACATCACGCATGTGATCTGGGGTTTGGAGGGATCGGTCATTATTAGTGGGGTTGCTGTTTTGTGCGTTTTTTTAATGATGGTATCTTGGAATCACAAGTTCACTCGAACTGTAGCAAAGCAAGAGAACGTTGCTGGTACTCCCTAGTCCACAGATTGGGTCTTCTAATGCCCTTTCTCTGATCTATAACTTCTGAAGGGAAATGAAATGCTTCAACAACCGATTTCTACTTTACTTTGTTTATGATGGCCCAGCTCCTTCGGTATAGTGATAAGCGAGTCATTGTGACAATTTCTTCCCTTTTGCGAAGTTTTTTTTTTGGGTTGCGAACACTGCTGTATGCAAATATGTGACAAATCTTAACAAATGTGAGACGTCTAATATAAACACAGAAGAAGTGTTTGATGATCTATTGTATTGTATGGTCCCAGTTGGATCACAGGCCGTCTCATCCTTTAAGCCTCCAGCAGAATCTTCCTAGTTGGGCGCACATCTTGCACGTCGGAAACTTGGACGAGTAGCAATCTTCCTTTGTTAATTTGCGCCAACTTGTCGACATTCTCGAGTGATTTGCCTGCCTGGGTCGCGACAGCGGTATCGCGGCTGCATTCGAGCAACCATCTCCTGTACCACACAACGCGGCAGCAACGCGCGCGGTGCAACGAGGTGTCTCCTCCCTGGGCAAACGGGAGCGCGTATGTACGTTTTCGGAAGCTGCGGCTCACGTGAAGAAACTCGCAGTTGGCAAGTGAGCTACCTCCTCTTCGGCTATGTTATTTTAACTGTAGTTAATAAGTCTAAGAAATAGTACTTATAGTACTGATGGATAGAAGTCAAAATCAAAGTTCGGCTTCATTCATCTTCTGCGAGGCTACTAGTAGTTGGTGGTTTCCATGCATGCACATGTTACTTCCTGCTTCATTCATCATCTTCTTCTGCGAGGCTACTAGTAGTTGGTGGTTTCCATGCATGCACATGTTACTTCCTGCTCCTGCCTGGCTGCCTGGCTGTATTATCCAGCAACATCCCAAGTTGGCGTTGTAGTGCACGCTCATTCCTGTACCCGAAAACTATGGTACATGCACCGAGGGGGTACCAGCAATGGTCTTGGATTGACGAAGAGATCGATTAGACTGTCCATTGTTGTTGTTGAGGTGTTGTAGAAGAGCCCGTGTACCGAGTGCATATACCAAATGACTACGTCCCAACGTCCGGTCTTTTTTTTTTTTTTTGATAAGACGTCCGGTCTATTGGACAACAGCAACGGTGGTAAGGAAATTATACGCGGTGGTAACTTTGCATAGTCACACTCTAAACTTACAAAATTTGCGTCATTTGGCCTCATGTCTCGCTTACCATGCGTTGCCACGTTATCGAGTGAAATAAGTAGATGACCAAGTAAAAAAGAAAGAGCTTGCAAATTCAGACGAGGGAGCAAGTTACACGTATAAGTAGAGGTGCAAACAAAACGGATAATTCCTGACTGTCCAAATAAATTTGGATCTTATTTGGAGCGTGAAATCAGGTATCAGGGTTTTTTGTGGGATGACAGATTCGGATCCGGATAGTTTTGCTAGATATGGAAACAAATTTGGGAAAGAGGTTTCTGTTGGATTCGGAGCTATCCAAAAAATTAGTCAGAGTTATCCAGAAAATTATCCAGTAACTATCCAAACGAAGCCAATAGCCAATAGAAAATAGGGAAATTGCTCTAATGCCACAAAGTTTTGCACCATCATCTCTTTTGCCACATACTTAAATATGTTTGTTATTATGCCACAAATTTAATGGATTATATCTTTCTTTTGCCATTTCCCCTACTTAAAGTCTATTTTCATTTCATTTTGCCTTTTCCTTACTTGAAGTGACCGTTTTGCCCCTCTCACTCCATACCCCACCCCCGCACAGAACAGATCGATCGATCGAGCTCCCCTCCCCTCACGCGCACACAGGAGCGGAATGGAGCCGGCCACCCTTCCCGTCGCCGGCGACCCGCGACCCGGCGTCCTCCGGCGACCCTCTCCCGACGGCGGCGCCGACGACCCCGGCCTCCTCCGCGGCGGCGCCCCTGACCCCGGCCTCCTCCGCGGCGGCGCCCCCGACCCCGGCCTCCTCCGACATGGCGGTGAGGGGAGCCACCGCCATGCCGGAGGAGGCCGGGGTCGGGGGCGCCGCCGCGGAGGAGGCCGGGGTCGTCGGCGCCGCCGTCGGGAGAGGGTCGCCGGAGGACGCCGGGTCGCGGGTCGCCGGCGACGGGAAGGGAAGGGTGGCCGGCTCCATTCCGCTCCTGTGCGCGCGTGAGGGGAGGGGAGCTCGATCGATCGATCTGTTCTGTGCGGGGGTGGGGTATGGAGTGAGAGGGGCAAAACGGTCACTTCAGGTAAGGAAAAGGCAAAATGAAATGAAAATAGACTTTAAGTAGGGGAAATGGCAAAAGAAAGATATAATCCATTAAGTTTGTGGCATAATAGCAAATATATTTAAGTATGTGGCAAAAGAGATGATGGTGCAAAATTTTGTGGCATTAGAGCAATTTTCCCTAGAAAATATCCCGAGACCGCAGTCCTTGATTCCTTAGTCGTCACTCTCGCTCCTCCTAACCCTAATCTCCAAATCGCCGCTGCCGCCCTCCCACGCCGGCCTCCAAATTGCTGTCGCCGCCCTCCCTCCCTCAACGCTCACAACTTCGAGAGTCCACCTCCAATTCCCATCGTGCTCTTCTTCTTCTTGTTCCTCGCAGCGGGAGAAGGTGACATCGCCGCCGACCAGGACGGGGCGTTAGGTCGGGTCACCCTCTCTCGGATGCTCTTCTTGAGGAAAATTGCATATGTACCCCATAGTTAATAGGCACTTGTAGATTTGCCCCACACTTAAGTGGCCTTGTAATTTTGCCCCATACTTGACATGCCCTCTTATTATTTTGCCCAATTGCCCATTTAGCTCTTATTTTAATTTCGTTTTTCATTTTTTGGGGCTGTAAAATTTCGTTTTACAAAGTTGTCCATTAAATGCCTAAAACATTCTCTTTGCTCGGCCTGTGGAAAAATATTTTTTACTGCATTTTTTCTGCCCCAAAAAATGAAAAACGAAATTAAAATAAGAGCTAAATGGGCAATGGGGCAAAATAATAAGGGGCATGTCAAGTATGGGGCAAAATTACAAGGCCACTTAAGTGTGGGGCAAATTTACAAGTGCCTACTAACTATGGGGTATATGTGCAATTTTCCCCTCTTCTTGTGGGAAGGTGAAAGATTTCTTATTTATGCTCTTTCTGCCCTTCTTTTTCCTTTTCTTTGTGGTTAAAACTCAATAGCTGTGCCGCTCTTCGATCTGGTCAGTGGAAAGGAGATTGCTTGCTCTAGTTTATCGGGAGATTTTCTAATTTGTTTTAGCTGATCATGTGGCAATATAAATATCCCATTGTGTACAAGATGACGAGGACATCCCAATTGGACCGATTACACGAGCACGAGCTAAATAAATTAATCAACAAGTGAATTTGCTCCTAATTGAATCTGGTTTTAATTTATGAGAGAACTGGATATTACCTTATAAAAATGTTGTGTGCATGCTCAGGTTTGAACGATGTGAACCTTTCGGAATTGAAAACATGGAGGCGAAGTTAACGGAGAAGAAGTACATGGAGCCAAGCAAGGAAAGACATGTTCAAGTCCTCATTACCACATTGGATCGTCCACAAGTTCAATCTAACTCACAATGATGCTCCGGACATTCAAATGATTTCAACTGGTATAAAAACTACCTTCAGATCGGTCTGATCAACCTCATATGTGTTCAGGACCATTCGATCCACATCGAGCACTCGCAAGACCTTTGGGAACCAGTCCAAATGGTTTCAACTGTCCGAACCGCCCGATCAGCGTTGGATGCTCAAATGCTTCGGAGACGTTCGGACCATTCAGTCTTCCACGGACTGCCTAATTGCCTTGGAAATGTTTGGGTCACTCTTCAATCTTCAATGAACCGCCTGATCGCCTTGGAGAAGTTCAGACCACTCCAAACGTTTGCCCTTCTGCATCATTCGATCAACTTTGGATGGTCGATATTGATGGTAACGTCTGGATCAGATTGAATGATCCTGCCGTTGGATTGGCTAGAGATGCTTGCAGCAGTTCGATTGACTTGGAGATGTTTGGAACAATATGATCGTATATCTGACTGTATACTTGGCGTATAAAGGCAATAACTTTCATATACGAGGTCCGATTGAGGTGATCTTGGATTTGTTTGAAAGCTTATTTCAAGGGCTATGTAATGAATGAGGATTTTATCTTCAAAAGTATCATGGATTTTTATTTTTATTTCCTTTTTTGAGAGTCTGAGTATAAAACACTTATGAATTGTGTAGGAGACCTTGCGGTCTCCCGAGGGTTATATAAGCCTTGTAATACATAACTTTTTATGAGACCACGATTGAATCATTATTTCTAAAAGTGAGTTATATGCTTGTTCTTTCTGGAGTTTGCCATCTAATTGCAACCTAGAGGGAAATTAAGCGTTTCTTTACATCATTGTTCTTGTGATTTCTTGTGATTCTTAGGAGCTACGATGCATCTGCTTTGTGGTTGGGTAGACGGGATCACGAGTGTGTGGTTGGGCAAGTTCTTTTGTCGTAGGTTGTTGTTCTGACAGTGGTTGGTGCTATCGGTTCGTCGGGTTATACGGATCCAAGTTATTATTATCGATCCCACGTCGTGAAGATCGGGCACCCCACATCACCAGATAGGCTTCACACAAGTATATGAACACGCTTGGCATAGTGATGGAATTGGAAACTAGGTTCACCAATTCCACCCCAAAGTGTTCGAGTACGACCGTAAGAAAGGGGTGAGCAGGTAATAGAAGCCCACACTCACAGTAAGCCTGGAGCACTAGGATTTATCCGATCTCCCCAATGGCCAGTGTTGTCAAGAATTTCGATCCATTTGATGAATTTTTGAGGAGGGATCTTCTCAGCCTCAACCAATTCCTTCAACTTGACAGCATCCATCTCTGACTCCGCCCAATTAGATAAGGTCTTAGTCATTTTCTCTTAGAAGTTGGTTTGGATTTAGAAGGAATCAAAGGAAGAAGATGGCTTGGTTGGCGGCAAAAAATTCGAAGAGAATCAGAGCAGAAGGAGAATGTAAGAACCCCAAAGGTTATCCCGTGGTAAATTTTTATAATCGTACGAGTTAGTCCTGAAGCGAAGGAAGGAGCCACGACCATGGGGTGATGGAGCTGGTGTTTGAGGCCCCCTACCCCCGTGGCAGCGGTGCGTTAGGGTGGCCACGCCCGACACAGCGGTAGGCGACGAAGAAGGCCCCCCATCGGTAGCAGTGCAGGTCATAGAGCGAACGGTGTCGCAAGCGGAGGACCCCGCCTTAGTGGCCCCCAGCAGTTTTAGCGCTCCTCGCCACTATCATGTTGTGAGCCGATAGCGCCCTGATGCTGAGGACTTTCGCTAAGAAGCCTGCACGTTGGCCTGAGGACTTCTAGAGCGAACCCTGGCCATTGCCTCAAGGACTTCAAGGACAAGGCCTGTCAACCGGCTCGAGGATTTCCAAGACGAGCCGCCTCGAGGATTCACAAGATAAGGTCCAGCCGTAGGCTCAAGGTCTTCCAACACGAAGCCTATCCTTCGCCTCGATGACTTCTAGGATGAAGTCTAGCCACCAGCCCAGCAGCCACTAGAGTTGGGACTTGGGCCGGGCTTATCCGTGCCAGCTCGAGGCCCGGCACGGGCACAACAGTTGTGAGGCATTTAGGCGCACGAGGCGGTGACCAAGAGCACAAGGCCGCCACCACTGACTCACCGAATTCTGCCTCACTGGTAAACGTCGTTTCGTCGCATTCTGCCTTGCCCAGCCGCCCAAGTGTGTTTTGCCTCCCCTCCCCTTCATCATCTTCCCTCCGCCCGTTCCCGTCTGCCGTCTTCCCCACCTCCCCTCCCCTTTGTCGTCTTCTCCACCTTCCCTCCCCTTCGCCTCCCCTCTCCTTTGTCGTCGCTTCCCTCCGCGGCTCCGCTCGGCGCATCAAATTGATCCAACTAGAAGGATGCAGTTGAAGGAGAGGGAGAAAAAGCAGTGTCTGGTGGTGGCGCTCTTGCGGGAGGAAAAGCAGGAGGTGGCGACGATGGCAAGGCGCAGTGGTGGTGGGCTACGACAACATGGGGGAAAAGGGTTTTTGGGAGGAGGCGTTGAGGGAAGTTTTTTTATAGTTATGGGCATGAGGGTGGAACCCTAGCTGCCGTGGATCAGACAGCTAGGAAGGATGAGAAGTGAGATATAGGACCGTTGATTCAATGGGCTTCATTGGCTAGCTACTGTCATTTTGGGCCTAACTTGGCAAAAATTGACCCAGTTTGAGGGTCGTATAGAGCTTATCTGATGCGAACTAATTTTGCCTATTTAAAAAAGGCTTCATGAGGCGCTAGGCCCCATTTCGGGCCTATCTAGCGCCTTTTTGAACACTACATTCATTGTTTTATATGATCTCCAAACAACACTAAAATTATTCTATTTTTCTTGTGCAGTACATTCCTGCAACCAAGATGGTATTCCCTGGACTGAAGAAGCCGCGGGAACGTGCTGATCTTATCGCCTACCTGAAGAACGCCACAGCTTGAAGGGCCTTGCATGCTGCCGTGGCCCTAAGATGAAGAGTGACACTTCTTGTTACAGTTACATAAAAGTAGACATGAGGTTACTCTGGTTTGACAGGGTGCATCCACAAGACAGTTAAGAACTGGGACAGTTAACAACTGGGAGGTATTTCACCTATGATTGTTTTGTTTGTTCAGGAAAATACAGTATCAAAAGAGTTTAATTCCGTGGGTGAACTGTAGTGCTGCCATATTTTTTACCTGATGAGAGCATTTGAGATGCGCCCATTTCGGGAGGTTTAAGATACCTAAGCTGTATCATGTATTCATGTTCATCTCCCCTTTGCCCGTTCGCAATTATCTTCCGATTTTTACAGTAATCCATCTGGTTTTTTAGGCTCCACTTATTTTGGCTTCAGCTTCTACCTCCTTCTTGACTTATTTTTTACAAATCCTAAATTTCGTCTTTTTTCTGATTTTTTTAGCTTTTTTGAGCTTTTTGCCGGTTCTTTTTTCTTGTATTCATTTGCATTGTTTGTGATGGGTTAATCTGTTTTTTCTATTTTTAAATTTTAATTACGTCAAATAAGCCACCATTAGCTATAATATAAGGCATGTTCTTTTGTGGCTGCGGCTTATGGTTTTTGGCTGTTCATGTGAAAGATTACAGAGTAATTGAAATTGACGTGTGGCTTTTATTGATATAAATGAAGTCGGTACAGTATGTATTACAATTAAGTAGTAGATGCTATCTTGAAAAGACACTCTATTTAAAAGCTAGTTACTGTAGAAAAGCTAAAAGTTGAAATCAAAAGCCACAAAAGAATAGGATCATCATTTTAATCAGTTACAGTGAAATTTCAGTCATAAAGCTTTTTTTCGGCTCAAATGAGCTGCGCCTTAGCATGGTGTCACGTTCGTTTTGCACATTTGCGTTAATACAGGGTTTCTTCCGCAAAGTTACGTGGCCCACCTTCGAATTTCCTAATCCGTGCCGTGCAAATTGGAACGCGCGGTCACCCGGAGTCCCAGTTTCGATCGCGAGATCCATCCCATTACAGGCAGCCCACTTGGGCCACATTGCTGCTGATTGGGCTCTAACATGAACTACCTGTATATCATCAACTATGGGCCGGACGCTCATGGGTGTCACGTCCGGGAAGGAAGCTAATGGGCCGGACGTTCGCCGGTATCACGTCCGGGACAAATTCCCTTCCCTTTGTAATGTTAGAACTTACCCATTGTTAGAACTTAGCGGTATGTTTTGTAATTTTTGTATTTACCTTCTCCCTTGTTATTCTCTGTAGCTACTCTCACTGTGTACTATTATATGTCGTCGCTTCCAGGGCCACGTGAGAGTCAGTGGCTTCCATCTTATTCCACTCATCCGTCGACAAATATAACGCACAACTCTTCTCCCACTTCTCCCACTCCTCCGTAAAAAAAGGACAAGGTAAATACTTCCATACCTCTCTCTTTCCCTCTATTTTTCCATGGACATGGTTCTGAAATTAACTGGTTCCATACAAAAAAAAAGGACAAGAAATTTGCATATTTGCTATGTTTGTGGTTTAATTTCTTATTATTTGCATATTTTATGCATGTTCAATTTTTTGTTTACTTCTATGTTGGACTGACAAATTCAATTTTTTTGTAGGATGGCGCAATTCCACCTGCTAAACCCGTACTACGAGGAGAACCACCGAGGACGGCTCACCGCGGAGGGGAGGGTACTGCCTTCATCACTTCTTGTTCAATTAATTATTTATGTTGATGCATTAACTAAAAAATTGGTGTATTCTATACAGGAGCTGCCCATCCTTCGTCCTCTAACCCATGACGGGTTCCTGGACATGCGATACGACGAGAGGTACACTCCCTTCGTGGAGAGGGCTGGCCTAGACGCCATCTCTTACCAGGTTCGCCGTGGGTTGCCCACCTTCAACCCCCCGGCCATCTCTGCACTGGTTGACAGGTATTATCCTACACCATTGCTCCACTTGCATGTTCATTGTTTATCGACTATGTGCGCCTCAAATTCTCTGACATGTAGTCCTTTTTTTGTATCATGTAGGTGGAGGCCGGAGACGCACAGCTTCCACCTCCCTTTCGGAGAGATGTCTATTACGCTCGAGGACACTCAGAAGATACTTGGTGTCGCCATTTACGGCCGTCCAGTTATCGGGCCATGCGTGGCTGCTGGTTGGAGAGCCCGAGTAGAGGCCTTCCTCGGGAGAGAGCTTCCTCCTGAGGCAGGCCATCGCACTTCTGGAGTTCCTATCACGTGGCTCCGGCAGACTTTTGCAGTGTGTCCTGAAGATGCGGACGACCAGACAGTTGCCTACTACTGCAGGTAGGGGTGGATATCGATACCTTCTCGTCGTCTTATCGAGCTTTTTCTAAAATTGCCTACTACTAATTGCAGGGCATGGATCCTGCACTTGTTTGGCTGCGTTCTCTTCCCCGACGCCACAGGGGACAGCGCGTCGTGGATGTACATCCACTGCCTCACTGACTGGGACACGGCGGGGCAGTACAGCTGGGCTTCCGGGGTGTTGGCGTTCCTTTACCGCCACCTCTGCGAGGCGTGTCGTCGGACTTCGGCGAACTCGTCAGTAGGTGGTTGCCTCTACCTCCTCCAGCTGTGGATGTGGTGTCGTCTACCAGTTGGTCGTCCTACGGTTTTGCCTGCTCGTCCATGGTTCGCAGAGGTTCCTCTTCGTCGACGTCCGACAGTTGCATATCTTTGGGACCAGGTCTCAGTTCCCTACGCCAGGACGAAGCGGGCCTACTTAGAGTACACGAACGAGCTAGATGCGCTCACGGCCTCCAGTGTAAGTTAATTCATTTTGTATCGTGATTTTCATTTGTTAGTATAGTACCTTACAAGTAAATTGTTGCTATGCAGGTTAAGTGGGAGCCGTATGCCGAGCAAGAGGTGGTGGCCATTCAGTTCAGCGCACTGTGCAGCATAGACGAGGCCCTTTACAGGATGAGGTGCCCTCTCATCTGTTTCTATGCTGTTGAGTATCACCTGCCACATAGAGTTGCACGCCAGTTTGGTATGAGGCAGCTGTGGCCAGTAGCACCATTCTCCACGTCTGTGGCCTTACACAAGTAAGTGCCATGCAATTTCAATTCTAACCTTGGATTCCAATTGCACAGAGTTTATACTAATTGTAACTATTGGTTTACGTGACATTCAGATTTGATCGTCAGCGACAGAAGAAGGTCATAGACTTCGAGCAGCGCCACCACGTGTACGTTGAGGAGTGGGGACACTTTCAGGACCACGTGGACGACAACGACGAGTCGCACAGCAATGAGCACTTCCGGGGGTACCAAGTTTGGTACCAGTGTGCGACGCGGTCCAAGCTTAAGGGACAATGGACTAGAGATGGCAACGGGCACAAACCCGCTGGGTTTTGCTATCCCAAACCCGTGCCCATGAAAGTTGGACGTGCCCGCTAAAAAACCCATGCCCGTGACGGGTGCAGATTTTTGCCCAGACCCATGCCCACTGGGTTAACGGGTACCCACGGGTCGCCCGTCGGGTCTGCAACAATGGTTAATGCTGAGGAGAAAGAAGTTCACCGGCCATCTTCGTTGGAGCCGAAGGGCTGCGCCATGGCCAAGGGCCTACTGCTGTGATGCGCGTTGGCTGCGGCGTGGGGGCGGCGGGCTGAACTGGAAGGCGAGGCAACGGCAAGGGCGTGCGGGAGGACGAGCGTGCGACGAGAGTGGTGGGAGCGGGAGCTGCGGGACGGGAGGGCGAGCGTGGAGACTGCCGGAGACCGAGCGTGGAGCGCCAGATGCGCTGCCGCTACGACGGCTGTTGAATCGGGGTGGGGACTGGGGAGGAGTGAGTAGTGACCGTGACCGAGTGCTAGCTAGGGTTAGCCGTATGGATAATAGGGCATTGCCGCATTGGATTTGGGGCTTGGGGCTAAATGGCTAATGGGCTGGGCTAGTTTGCCTGGGAGGCTGGGAGCTTGGGTTTATAACTCCTATGGATCGGGTTTATATTACCCATGGGTTTACGGGTTTGGGTACTATAGGAACGTACTCGAACCCGGCAGACCCGATGGGTTGGGCTTTTTGCCCATTAAGAGACCCATGGGTTAGGAAATTGACTCAGACCCATGCCCTAATAGAGTAAAAACCCACCGGGTATCGGGTTTCGGGTACCCATTGCCATATCTACAATGGACTCAAGATGACTATGCCGACATTGAGTCATCCGCCGACGAAGACACGCCGTACGACCAGGCTACTCGCCTTGGGACGCAGGTGGAGACGGCACCAGTCCTGGACCGTGTGGTAATGTTCTATCTCATTGCTTATTTTCCAATAGACATAAATACCGCTATATATAGCAAATTATTCATTCTTTTGCTTGTTTGCAGGGCAACACTCTGAAGCAGTCCGTACAGGACATAAAGCATTTCTCCAGGACAGTCGGCGACGACAGGACGCATAGCTTCCTAGAGGTAAGCTTCGACAAAACCACTCACAAAATTAGTAACTAATATCTTCGTATCTTGTTGGTTAACAAAATGTTGGATGGCAGAGGCTAGCAGGTCGGCTACGTCGTGCGGCTGGTCGTTGTGGTTGCAGCACAGACGCGTTGAGGGACGTAGACGTGCCTTCGACACGACTTGCAGACCCGACGCGGCGAGGGTCGTACACGGGACAGAGCTCGTCCCCCACGAGGAGCGACACTTTCCCGTCCCAGGGCGGTGAGGACGACGACGAGGACGAGGTGGAGCAGACTTACGATGAGATAGGCCCGTCTCAGCTCGTAGATGCTCCTTCGACTCAGCCTTCACAGCCGACATTACCACGCAGACGCCGCCGCGATCCTAGCCGTTACACTCCAGGCACCGACGCCCTTGGTAAGGGTAAGGGTAAGGCTAGGAGGCAGTGATACATATGTGTAGGCTTGTGGTTGGGCTTAAAAGTCGTTGTATATATGTTGTAATGAGCTAGGAGACACGTTGTAATGAGCTAGCTACTTGTTGTATATATGTGTATATGTTATATTCATGTGATATTTGTGTTCGAATCTGTAGTCTGTACTTTGTGGTTCTATAATTCCTGTAATGAATTTATGTTTCCTGCAAACGACTGCAATGGCTACGAACTATGAATTTATTACGAGACTACATGCTCTGAAAAGCCTACATACTATTTATCGATTATCGATTAGTATCACATTACTTGAATATCAAGGCCAATCATGCTTTCTATATTATGTCTTAATTCTAAAAGCACAAAGCATCTCCAACCTGAATTGGTAATTACACATACTATTTGCTAGTTTAAACAATAGAGGTCGCACAAAGCATATAATTTAGGGCTACCACAGATGATGCTTGTCTAATTGGTAATTACACATACTAGAGCAAAATGGATATGAAATATAGTTTTTTTGTATAGCATCTGATCAAAGCGGCGTGTGAGACTCTTTTCATTGCTAAAATGTATAAGGTCAGCAATTTGAGTACCTAAAATCTCGTATTTGCCGTCCATGCACTTCAAAAACACCAATAGCGCTATTGATGCAAAAGCAACACATTCAGATACTCGGCGCCACGGTCCACGGCGCTGAGGTCCTGCCACGTCGGCGCCACGTTGGCCGCCACGCTGGCGCGGGCCTGGCATCTCGGCGCCGTGGACCACGGCGCCGTAGGACACGGCGCCGAGCTCTGGGTCCATAAACGGAATTAAAACTATCAGGAGTCTAAATGTGAATATTTTTCAAAAAAAAAGCTAAAATAGAAAAAATTCGGCCTTTGTGCTCCCCACTCTTATCACTTCCGAGTTCCCACTCTTCCGAGCTGTAATGGCCTCACCCCCCCCCCCCCCCCCCCCCGCGCGCATTAAAGAACCCTCCGGACCCACACACTGACAGCCCGCCCCCCATGAGGCAGCCGCACCTCCTCTCGCCGCAGCAGCTCTCCCCCTCCCCCGTCCTCTCCTCCCACTTCTCGCCGCCGGCGCCGGGGGCCTCGCCGTGGCGGCGGCGCCACCGGCGGGCCTTCCACGCGCCGCTCTCATCGTTGCGGGAGCCCAACAAGGCCACGCTGCGGAAGGCATCGCCCAACGTCCCCTTCCGGTTCGGCGGGGGCGGGAGCGGCAGCCCCAAGGACCGTCGCGCCGCCGCCGACGAGGAGGCGGAGGCGGAGGACAGCGGCGGCGCGGGGGCAGTCACCGGGACGCTGCTCGCCGGGGCGCTGCTTGTTGTGCTCGTAGGGGGGTTCGGAGCGGCCGGGTACGTGTACAAGGACCAGACCAACACCTTCCTCACGCAGTTCTCCGGGTTCATTGATGGTAATGGGTTAATCGAGCTGTGCTCCTCACCTCTGATTGATTGTGCTTGCTTGTTTGAGGTAAGGTGTGAAAAATCTACGAGTTCTTGCGAATTCTAGTCTGAAACTGGGCTGGATACTACTGGTCGCTTCACTGGCATGAGCAAACGATTGGATGAGTACTGGTCTTTTTAATTGTTGTAGCCTGATTTGAATTTGTACTTTGTTCATATTGGACGTGGCTGTGATCGTTTCGGCTTCAGTTTCTGGCTTCCGGTTTATTTTTCACTATTTATAAATTTCGTTTTTTTCTGAACTTTTGATTTTTTTTGTTGAGTTTTTTTTGCGGTTCTTTTTTATCCTATATTTGTTTGTATTATATTTAATGGGTTAACATATTTTTTATATTTTTTAATTTTTTAAATTTAATTATGCTAAATAAGTCTCTGTCAGTTTTTTCAGCCAGCTACAGTGCTTTTCAGTCATAAACCACCTAAAAAAGCCCAAATGAGCACCACCTATCGTCTCGGGTGCTGTGGCGGTGCTCATATGGCGACACATGTCTCCTAAAAATAAAAAAAATACTTTAAAATTTTAAAAAAATTGTAAAAAGTATTTTTTTAAAAAATACGTTTATTAAAAGTATTTTTTAAGTATTTAAAAATATTTTTAAAAAATTAAAAAGTATTTTTAAAAATACTTTTAAATTTTTTTAAGTAGTTTTGGACTTTTTTAAAGTATTTTTTTGATTTTTAGGGACACGTGTCGCTATGTGGGTATCCCTGCACATAGTTATGTGTAGTGGACACAGCACCTGAGCCGCTCCCATATCGTCTTATACCAGGCATGACATAACCGGTGATAGGGCCAGCTGCGGGCCGCACCATACGTGGAGTCAACCCGCCGTGACCAACTTGGATTCTGTTTTCTTTTCCATTTGGGACTCTTCTCCCTTGCCCTACATATGTATTCTTGTAGTTGCATGTTTTAAACGGCATACTGCCTCATGCTTGTAATTTCTCATCATTAGTGAATTCTACCTTCATGTGTCCGTGGTTTTTTCATAAGAATTTTCTATGTAAAAAATTGTGTCTTCTTGTCTCTAATTTTCAACAAATTGTACCATAGCTTAGGAGATCCGAAAATTCGTTTGAGCCCAATCCGTCGAGTTGGCATCACTCCATCGAATCCGAGATGGTTGTTCGATTATGTGGCTGTTTCCAACAGCAAGCCATCTCGTTACGCAAGCCTCACTGAAGCCTCTCGAAGAAAAGTCGTTGAGTTCGATGTAAACTTGAGAGTTAGTCAAGTTGCCAATTAAGAAGAAGTATATTTGCTGCAAATGGATTTTTAAGAAAAAAGAAGACGTTTCATCAATCGAAGATGTTAGGTACAAAGTAAAGCTTGTTGCGAAAGGATACAACCAAATTCTAGGTATTGATTTCACATGTCTTTTCCTCAGTTATGAACCATAGTTCTGTTCGTACTTTGCTCAGTATTATAGTTATGCATGACTATAAGCTTGAGCAATTGGACGTGAAAACCGTATTTTTACCTGGGGAGTTGGAAAAGGACATTTATATTGAGCAACTGAAAGATTTTATTATTCCAGGAAAGGAGAACTTTGCTTGCAAGTTAAAGAAATCTCTTTATGGTTTGAAGTAATCACCTATACAGTGGTATAAGAGATTTGACTCTTTATGATCTCTCAAAATTTTAAAAGACCCGATTATGATAGCTGTGTTTATTTGAAAACTATTATTGTTTAACTATTTAATTGCTCTTATATGTTGAAGATATGTTGATTACTTGAAAAAAAACAAGGCTAAAATTTTAAAGTCACAATTGAGCAATGAATTTGAGATAAAGGATCTCGGTGGAGCAAAAAAGATTCTTGGTATGGAAATCATCATAGAAATGCTTTAAAAAAGTATACCTAAGTCAAAAAAGGGTATATTGATAAAGTCATTTGCCGTTTTAACATGCATAAGGCCAAACAAGTGAGTACTCCAACATTTTAGATTTTCTTCAGCATCATGTCCACAATCAAATGATGAAGTTGAGTACATGTCTAGAATTCCATATGTGAGTGCAGTTGATTCACTTATGTATGCTATGGTATGTTCTCGTCCTGATTTATCTCAATCATTAAGTGTTGTTAGTAGATACATGGCAAATTCTGAAAAAGGGCATTGGAAAACAGTTTAATGGATTTTCAGATATTTGTAGGGCACTTCTGATGCTTGTTTACAGTTTGGGAAGACTAGATATGGACTTTTTGATTATGTGGATTTTGATTTCGCTAGATATTTGAATAAGAGAAGATCTCTTACTGGTTATGTATTCACTGTGGGAGGATGTGCCGTTCATTGAAAAGCAAGTCTGCAAGCTACCGTTGCTTTGTCCACTACAGAAGCTGAGTATATGGCTATTTCTGAGGCCTGCAAAGAAGTTGTTTGGCTGAGATGTTTGTTTACTAAGCTTTGTGAAAGTACGTTTTGCACTACAATATTTTGTAATAGTCAGAGTATTATTTGTCTTATAAAGGATCAAATGTTTCATGAGAGAACAAAACACATTGATATCAGATCTCACTATATTCAATGTGTCATTGCTTAAGATGATATTAAAGTCAGCAAAATAAATATTCATGATAATCCGGCTAATATGTTGACAAAGTCAATTCCTGCCGCTAAGTTTGAGCTTTGCTAAGACTTTGTTAGTATCACTCACTTGTCCTATAAACTTTCAGCGCACAAGGTGTTCATCCTGATTTAATTGGAGTTTATTGCGTTCTTCGACTATTGGAGGGAATTAGTCTCAAAATGGAGATTGTTGAAGTCTATCTGAATTCATACCGTGTCTGTGTTGGACACTGCATCATCTCATGCCAAACGTGGTATGACTCGTGCTAAGACCAGGTGCGGGCTGCACAAGATGTGATGCCAACCCGCCGCAATCGACTCTGATTCAGTTTTCTTCTCTGTTTGGGACTCGTCTTCCTCACCCTATATATGTACCCTTGTAGTCACATGTTTTAGACGATCTATCATCTCATGCTTATGATTTCTCTTTATATAGTGAATTCCGCCTTTATGCGCTTGTGATTTTTTTTTCCGTAAGGGTTTTCCACCTAAAAAATCGTTTCTTCCTGTCTCTCTAATTTTCAACATTAATCTTGAACTTTACTATAGCCTATGACCTCATGATAGCTAACACCGTTTTTTAGAAAGAGATTATCATTGAGCTACCTTTAGTAGTGGTTAGCATTCTAGTCAAATCAATTGTCCTTGTTAGGAGGGATGACAAATGAGCCTACTTAGGTTGTAAGATTATACCTGGAGAGTATGTTGCCTATCAATATAAGTTGGTAGTCTCCGACTTTCGTTTTAGAATATAGGTTTGATGGGCTAAGGTCACCAAAGCCATGAGGAGGAAGTGGTGGAAATTCAGGATGCCTCATAGGCGTTCAAGGAGAGGATGTTCGTGGAAGGGATGTGGAACATCGAAGAAGCGAATAGTACATAGTGGCAACTCGCATTACGAAGGTGGCTACGAAGGTGTTTGGAGTGACCCAAGAGACAAGTTGCGAACTTAAAGACACTTGGTGGTGGAATGAGGAAGTGCAAAAGGCTATCGAAGAGAAGAAGACATGCTACAAGCACATGTAGCATGATAGGTGTGACAACAACGTACAGAAGTACAAAGCAGCAAAAAAGAATGCAAAAAAGCAGTGAGTGAGGCACGGGGCAAAGCCTGTGAGGAACTTTATTAGAAGCTAGGTATAATGGAAGGTGACAAGGATGTCTGCAAAATAGTTAAATTTCAAGAAAGAAAAAACGAAAGATTTCAATCGAGTTAAATGCATCAAAGACGAAACTAATAGACTTTTGGTGAAAGATGACGAAATCAAGAATAGGTGGAGAGATTATTTTGACGAGCTGTTCAATAGAGACAATTGGGATAGTATGATGGAACTAGATGATGCTTTTGATGACACTAATAGGAGGTTTGTTCAAAGAATTTAGGAGTCGGAAGCAAAAGAGGCCTTAAAAAGGATGAAAGTGGGTAAGGTGTTGGGGTCTGATAACATACTTATCGAGGTATGGAAATGCCTTGGAGATGTGATGATTGACTGACTAACTAATTTATTCAATAGCATTTTTAGATCGAACAAGATGCCTAATGAGTGACGAAGCACATTAGTACCAATTTTCAAAAATAAAGGAGTCATTCAAAGTTGTGATAATTATAGAGGAACTAAGCTCATAAGCCACACAATGAAACTTTGAGAGCAAGTGATTGAGCACCGTTTAAGAAGAGTGACTAGCGTGACGAAAACCAATTTGGTTTTATACCCGGGAGGTCGACCACGGAGGCTATTTTCGTGACATGATAGTTGATGGAGAGGTTTAGGGAGCAAAAGAAGGATATTCACATGGTGTGTATCAACTTAGAAAAGGCTATGATAAAGTGCCAAGAAAGATCATGAGGTGGGTGCTCCAAAAGAAAAAAGTCCCAACAAAGTATGTTACTCTAATCAAAGATATGTATAAAGATGTTGTGACTAACGCCAGAGCATGTAGTAGTGCTACTAATAACTTTTCTATTAAGATAGGACTACACCAAGAGTAAACGCTGAGCCCTTGCCTTAGTGATCGACAAGGTCACATGACATACAAAGAGATATCCCTTAGTGTATGCTTTTCGCTGATGATGTTGTGCTAGTTGATGAGAGTAAGATAGATGTCGATAGGAAATTGGAGTTGTGGAGGAAGACTTCAGAATCGAATGGCTTTAGACTTAGTAGAACCAAAACTGAGTATATGAGGTGTGATTTTAGCAGTGCTAGGGCAGATGATGGAGATGTTAGTCTGGACGGACAAGTAGTGCCTAGTAATGATACTTTTCGATCTTTGGGATCGATGTTACAGTGGGACGGTGAGATTGATGAAGACGTGAGTCACAAGATAAAAGCGGAGTGGGTGAAATGGCACCAAGCATTGGGTGTCTTGTGTGATAAAAAAGTCCCTCAAGTTAAAAGGTATAGAATGATCATATTGCGATGCTATATGAAGCGGAATACTGAGTAATTAAAAGACAACATGTACACAAGGTGGGATCGAATGCGCAATAATGATATACGTGATGGGGTGGGGTGGGGTAGCATCAATTGAAGAGAAGCTTGTCCAACATTGCTTAAGATGGTTTGGACATCTCCAACGGAAGCGTTCTGAGGAACCAATACGTAGTGGAATTTTAGGTCGTACCAAAAACAAAAGAAGAGTAGAGGGAGAAGTAGTTGAAAGAGACTTGAGGGATTAGAATGTATCGAAAGAGTTGGCATTGGATAGGAGCGTATGGAAGTTAGCGATCCATGTACTAGAACCATGACATAAGTAGAAGGTTTAAGAGCGGTGTTTTAGGCTTTCGGCTCATATGACAGGATATATTGCTTAAGATTTTAGCCTTTTAGGTCTTATTACAAAGTTCTCGTTTCTTTGACCTTAAGAAAGTTTTATTCATAGTCAACCCCAACTTGTTTGAAACAAACAGTTTTGTTGTTGTTGTTGTTGAATGTCATGTATGGGATTTCAAAAGTTTGGATGTCATGGATGGGATACTAGATACACTGAACATTGACTGTTATAACAAGTTCATTCTTCATGCTTCAGCTTCATTGCATGGCACCTTTAATTGATATACCCTCTGTAGCACGGACACGTGTCAAAACCGCCGTATCCATGTCTGACACGTGTCGGACACGGATACGACACAGACACGTCTCCGACACGTGTCAGCGACGTATCGGCCGATTTTGGAATTAATTTTAATTATTAAAATTCTCGACACGTGACGGACACAGTAAATATACGAGTTGGACACGGTCTGGACATAGCCAGCCCAGGACACGGCCGGCCCATCCCTAACCCTAACCATAAGCGTTGATTCCCAAGCGCATCATTCCCCTCGCTCGCGCTTCTCCGCATAGGCCGCTCGCGTCGCCGTCCACTCCCGCCGGCTCCCGCATCTCGCCGCTGCCCGCTCCCGTCGGCTCCCGCATCTAGCCGCCGCTTCCATCTCCTCACTCGCATCTCCTCTGCCCGCCGGCTCCCGCATCTCGCCACCGACGACATCTCTCGCATCTCGCCGCCGACTACATCTTCCGCGTCTTGCCGCCGACTACATCTCCCGTGTGTCGTCGGCTCCCGCATCTCCTCCCGTGTAGTCTTGCCGATCTGATCATATTACTTTTTCCCAGGTTAATGGAGTTCTTATTTCTAGAAATGGTATTCACATCAACAATTGTCGTCAGGATTAACAAAACAATTCATGAGGTACATATTCCGAGTGTACACTTTACAAATTGTAAGTTTACAATTTACATTATTTCAGATAATAAACATGTGGAAACATAGAGAATAATACATACATATATATATATATATAATTTATTTATTATTTAAATATATATAGCCGTGTCGGCGTATCGGTATTTTTGGGAAAACGGCGAATTCCCGTGTCGGTGTCGTGTCGTGTCGACGTATCCGTGTCCGTGCATCATAGGATATACCCTGGAATGTAATATATCATTTGGTCTTTGCCCCCTCATTTCTGTGCGTTGTACAGTATGCTTAATTCAAGTCGTTGAAGTGTGTTATGTGGCAAAATAAGAATGCCAGAACTGGACATTTGCATATCTGCACAGCTTCTTGTTTGATTATTATAGAATTATTCAAGTAAATGTCATTTCGATTTTTTTGGCTAAACTGTGATCTAGCTTTACATGGACAGGTTATGGCCCTGCTGGATATGCTTTGTTCGTACTTGTATATGCAGGATTGGAGGTATGCTCTCAAATAATCAACTTTTCTTCTCGATTTTGTTGTTATGGCTTATGATCATTTCCACCTAAACTAGCTTGTCAACTACAGGAGATAATATGAGCCTGATATTTTTTACCTTCTCAGATGGAAACTTGGGCAATTGTTGGTCCAAAATGTTTGAAATGTTATAATCTGATCTCATCATGGTGCTGTAAACAATCTAGCATCTTGAACAAAATAGTTACTTTCCATCAGCAAGTGTATCAGATCTCCACTTTGCATATGTAGCTGTAACTTGAGTGCCTAGGCACTAGAGACTTATATCTTGCTTACTGGTAGGTCAGTTTGAAGGGATGGCATGCGTTTCTTTGTCTATTTGCCTATTTATGAACTCTTAACATAAAATCGTGGGTCCACCTTTGAACCACTGCTATGCATGCTATAGACTTTTGCCATACAGTACAGATATCTAACATGAGGGTTGGAACTTTGGATTGATATTAACGATATGATGTTTGCTGATTTCAGGTTCTTGCAATTCCAGCAATACCTTTAACCATGTCTGCGGGTCTATTACTTGGTAGTGTTACCGGTACAATTCTTGTTTCGATCAGTGGGACAGTAAGTAAATCCAGCAAGAAGAGCATTTTTTTCTGCCCTTTTCTGAAATTTTCTCATTGAACTTTGTTGACTGTGTAGCTAGCTGCAGCGGTGTCCTTTCTTATTGCTAGATACTTTGCCAGGGAGCGTATTCTTAAATTGGTTGAAGGAAATAAGAAGTTTCTGGCAATTGATAAAGCAATAGGTGAAAATGGATTTAAGGTTGTAACTCTGCTTCGCTTGAGCCCCCTATTACCTTTCTCCCTTGGGAACTACCTGTACGGCTTGACTTCAGTGAAGTTCTTGCCTTACGTGTTGGGCAGGTTAGTTTCTACTCCCTCCACGCTTCCTTGATTCCATTATGACATTTTCTGTGAATCTAACAGAAAGACCACGAAGTCGTAAGCTTCTATTTCATAGAGCATGCTGCATTCAGTCAGAAAATTGGCTGTTCTTCATGACATGTTAATGCCATAGTTTCGTGATTTCGTCTTCATGATTCATGATGCAGCATAGTAATTCTATATTCTGGAAGTGTGTGATTTGTGAGACCAAAAGAGTGGCAGACAT